>OX031008.1:30143803-31362817 GCA_943735925.1 Pollenia amentaria | reverse complement strand
CTGGAAAGATCTATAGGTTATATATTTTTTTCTGAATGGGCGTGGCACCTTCCATACAAAGACAATATAAATATCTAGAGAACGAACATACCTAAATTTGGTACAAGCATCGTAGCAATAAGTACACAACATCTGATAAAATTTGGGCGGGATTGGATTAGTGGGCTCGGCTCTTAATAGATTTGTTTATATCTAAAGAACGGTAGGAGAATATTTGTCCAAATTTGGTGCACATATCTGGGTTATCAACACACAGACTCTCTAAATGAAATCAAAATGGACAGTAGAGCGAAGGTTTCCAAATTAGGTAAAAATATTTTAATTATCACATACACAATTACCGACAAAATGTGGGTGGGATTGAAGAAGTGGGAGTGGCACCTCCGATACAAAGAGATTATAGATAAGTACAAATATCTTTTTAGGCAATACACAACATCCGAAAATTGTTGGGCAGGGTTAAAGATGTAGGCGTGGCATTACATAGTTTTAATTATATCTAAAGAACGGTAGAAGAAAAATTTTCCAAATTTGTTACACATAGCGGGGATATCGATACGCAACATCTGTAAAAAAAATTGGGGGTGAATAAGTGGGCATGGTACCTCGCATACAAATGCAAAAGAGATTTCTGTACATCTAAACCTTTTTCAATTGTAATTCAGAAAGCGTCAGTTGTAATTCAGATTAGTCAGTTGTAAATCAGAAAGCGTCAATTGTAATTCAGAATGCGTCAATTGTAATTCAGATTAGTCAGTTGTAGTTCAGAAATCGTCCATTGTAATTCAGAAAGCGTCAATTGTAAATCAGAAACTTTCAATTGTAATTCAGAAAGCGTCAATTGTAAATCAGAAATTGTCAATTGTAATTCAGAAAGCCATACATTTTTATTAACTAATTATTTTTATTTTATTATTACAAAAAAAAAAAAAAAAAATTGGCACTAAAGTGCTAAATAATTTGGTATATTTTTCGTTGTATTTTTTAAAGCCATATGTTTATGATTATCGACCGCCCGTGCAGTAGCTTGGTGAACTCTACAGTGTTGCACAGCACGAGCGCAATAACTCCGAATATGGTTTTATTGCACGATCTATAATATTCTCCAAGTAGATCAATCTTTGTTCTTTCACGCCGGGATCTACAACGTTTTGAACACGAATGTTGCTTTTGGCATAGACTTTAACTTAGGACCAAACATTTTCAATGGGATTAAGCATTGGAGAATAGGGTCCGAGCCGCAAAAGAGAGGCTGACGTACTATTGATCACTTTTTCAAGGTTTGAATGACAAGGTGCGTTGTCTGCGACAATCGGCCAATCTTCCACAAGATTACCCATATCTTGCCACTTTTACATTAAAATAATCACCCAATGATTTGCTAACTGTGCAGTAAATACATCCCTTCTACGTTCCATGTGTATGATTCCTGAAGTTAAATTTTGCTCCTATTAAATGTATATTAGGACCTCTTGATGCTCGAAGGTGTTGTACTGCTGTATCCACAGCTCTTGCACGGCCTCTCGTTCGACGGCAAAACAAATTTAAATTGGCTTCATCCATCCAAACAATAAGCTTTCCATGCTGTATGTAGTGGTTCAAGGATTGAAAATATGTTTATAATTTTTCCTCACAAAATTTTTAGTGAACTTTCTTTTTTACATTTATTATATTCTGAATTACAATTGACGCTTTCTGAATAACAATTTGCAATTTCTGATTTACAATTGACGCTTTCTGAATTACAACTGGAAAAGCTGTAGAGAACAGTAAAAGCTAAAGTTTCCAAAGTTGGAACAAAGAGACTGGTGATCAATACTGGTGATCAGTGAAAAAGTGGGCGTGATTAGATATGTGGGCGTGGCACAAAATAAGAATCCCGTATACTTGAAGAACAGTAAGTCTAAAATTTTTCAAATTTGGTACAATTAGAATGATTACCAATATACAGACAGCATCTGTAAAAAACGTACGGGAGTAGAGAAGTGGGCATGGATCAGACTTGATTTGTGTATATCAGAGAATGACCACAGGTACAATTTACAAATTTGAGCAACAAAGAAACAACACAAAAATAAAATTCCAAATAGAGTGGTTTTTGTTCGTTTTATTAAACTACATGTTCACTTTTTTCAATTTTGGATCCATGTGATCAAAAATAACGACTTTATTAAAGAAAATCAAGAGCCAAGTACACGTTGTTATTATTGATTTTGTAAAGTTTTTTGCTTCTCCTGTAAAAAAAAATAAAATGTGTTGTAACGCCCTTTTGCATTTTAGGTGACGATATATTAATTTTAAGTTATTTGATTAGTTGAAAAAAAAAAATAAAAAGTATAAAGTGCAAAAATCTAATAAAATGCAATACAGCAAAGAAGGGCAAATACTTAAACTTAATATAATAGATATGGGGAATAATTGGAATCTCTGACGTTTTTGAACTACTAAAATATAGAAAATATAATTTACAATTATACTTTTCATATAAACATGGATCTGACAATGGGTGGACCAAAATATAAATTTATTAATGAAAAACTTACTTTATTTTCATGTCAAACTTTTATATTTTCAAATATTTTTTAGCACTTTGAAAATTAAATGTTTTACTTGACTTTGGACTCTAACCTCAGATTTCAGAAATACAAGTAGGAAAAATTATGTGAAATAGGACACTTCTATTTCAAATGAATAATTTTTTAAGCCCATTTTTGATTTATGATTAATCGCGTAAATCCCCCATATGTCTGCCCCTAAATATGTGCATTTTTGATATTTGCATCTTTTAAACAATTTTCTATATGGAAGTCAGGGGACAATTGCTGCCTCTCTGACACTATCTAACATATTTTAATGAAATGTTAGACATAGATATTTACATATTTATATGGCCACATTAGATATGCATTTTTTTAAATAGGAACACGAGGGGAGGTAGGGAGTAACTCCTGCCTCTATGAAACAATCTAGCTGATATGAATGAAATTAAAACATAGATAGATCCCTCTTTAAATAGAAACATAATCTAAGTACATACATATTAAAAAAAGACAACTACGAGAGGAGGGTAAAAGTACACGACGAAACTGTTATAAGACATCAACGAAACTGTTATAGTGAGAATGTTCAAACTTGGTAGGCCTCGTATGGTAAACTTCACTTTTGAATAGAAAAATAGAGGGGGTATGTTAAGGGGGAGCAATACCCCCCATAGGATGCAAATATTAAATATCCAGTAACTGAAAAAATATTATGGCTAGAGTCTTCGAACGTGGTTAAAGCCACTATGGTAAACTATAAATTCAATAATAAAAATGGGAAAGGGAAGACGGAGGAGGAGCAGTACCCCCATAGAACGAAAATATTAAAGGCCGCATATCTGAATATAAAAGTCTTCAAGCTTTGTTGGACCCACTCTTATGGTAAACTACACCTATAAAAAATATAAAGGGGTAGGTGCAGAAGCTTCCTGTGAGCCCCAATAATAAAATAGACTTCTTATTTTGTCGATAGGGTCAGGGGAGCAGTACCCCTATAGCACGCAAATGTTGAATCAAATTTTAAAATAAGTACGCAATATATAAGCGGATATATGTTTGGCACTTTTTCTATTTTTGACTTTTTTGGTTGTAAAATCGTTTAAACCCTGTATATAAATAAGTACATATGTATTTTGTCCCCACATACATGTATGTAGAAGACCAAGGGCACCACGACCCAGAGGATCTTTTGTGCAGCCTGTGTATCTCACCGTATCAGGTTCAGACTGCCCGGTGAAAGATCATAAATTTCCGTTGGGCTCATCATGCGTCCCCCCGAGAAATTTCTGCCTAGAAGTCCCTAAGGCGGGACAACAGCAGAGCAGATGTTCTGATGTTTCGTCATTAGTAAAAAAATCAAATTTGTTTTTGTTTTCAACATAAATTTCTAAACAAAAATTTTAGCTTACAAAATTGGCAGTAAGTCCCTCAGATGAAAGCTTACCTTAGTAAACTTACCACCTCTTTTATCAAAATCCCTTAGAAATAAAGTTTCCTATCAACATTTTTCAAAATAAATAAACTTGAATAATGCAAAAATGCGCCTGTTTCAATTATTAAGCCGGAAAGAGTAAAAATCAGCCGATTCGGTCGATTATTTCACCCGGTCTCCGTAGGTTGATAAAATGTAGGTCAAATATTCTAAGTTTATATGTATATGTTCTTATCGATCCATGGTGAAGGGTATTGAGCATATTGTATCGCTGAATATAGAACTTTTACCTGTTACATTTTAATACATTTTAATAATTCCGCAAGTTGGGATGCAATAAAGCGTTAAATTCCCATAACCTGTGTGCGTAAGCGATACGCACTGTGTGGGGTTTTTTGTTTTATTAATTTTTATAAATACCCATAACTAAAAAATCAAGTTCAAAAAATAATTATATTTATTACGGTCACTTTCAATGCAGCCAACCAAGAGCTATTGATCTTGATCATTGAATAACGATATGAAAAGAAAAAAAAAAACAAAAATGTGCGGATAAATTTGTATAATTTTTTCTTGTAATCTCCATTAAACTTTTTGAAATAAAAAAAAAAAAAAAACTGGATGGTTTGGTATGAAGTTGTTGTTTTTTTTTTATTTGTCATAATACATTGGACATAGCGACTATTTATACAAAGTGGTTGACATACTTTTGACAAAACTACTGACGCATTAACTTAATTAAAGTTGTTATAACTATTTTGTAAGTCATTATCTTCATTATCATTATTAATATTCACAATATGATGATTGTTGAGATGAACGTGCTTATCGTTAACAACATCATCATCATCATCGTCATAATTATCTCTTTAACAAATTAAAAGTGCAACAAGCCAAAACTAGATTTATACATCTTTTATCGTTTAACAAGTTGGCCAGAAGAAAAAAAAGCGAAAAACACCAAAACGGAGTTGTTCGAGATAAAAATCAAGAAATTGAAACTTTTGCTTTTTTGTTTTCTGTTTTCAGTTTTCTTTATAAAATTAATGATGTATTACTATTGCTAATAATTATAATAATATTGCATAATATTATAAAATATTTAGTTAAACGTCCAACGAAATAAGAAGGGGGAGACGAACAAACATGTCTAAAATATCGCTCATTTCATATACATTTACAGATACATAAATAATCACTGGGTAAGTCGGTGGAACTTTCAGAAATATTTAAAATTACTTAATTTAAATATGAATATTTTTTTAAATATTTTAATAAATTAATTTTTTTAAAACATAATTGTTATATGTATACAAGACTATTCCAACCCGCGCGCTTCGCTACCCCGTTAAAACAATTGCTATATGATTAACGATTTAATCTGTTTTTCCGATTTTAAATTTCATTACATATTTCCAAAATATATTTTTTTTACAAAAAAGTACGAAAAGGAGATCTAATTTTTTTGTTATAAGCATAAATCCGTTTAATTTTTAATTCTATTTAAATAACTGTAAAAATTTTGTGGGGACATAATAAGTACCATATAATTTACATGTATATTAAACGATTTTGCCCCCAAATAAGTACCTGACACCTATCCGCTTATTTTTATTTGCGTACTTTGAAACACAGCATAGCTTGTTTTCCTATCTATAGTGGTCCAGGATTCCAACTCTTTTTTCTCACTAAATATTTTAATTTCCAAAAATCACTTTTCAGTGGATCTATTCGTTGGGAGACTTGGGAGTCCAAATTTCATGTCTCTAACTTTGTTTGGGCTGCGCGATGATAAATAATTCAGTTGAATAAATTATAAATTTGCTTCAACATTTGAGTCCTATGGGGGTACTGCTCCCCTGCCCCTATCGACAAAATGAGAAGTCTATTTTATTTTTGGGGCTCACATGATGCGTCTGTAAACATTTTTTGCTCCCCCTGCATCTATCCCCTTTATTTTTATTTTGAAAGGCTTTTGTCGTCAGATATTCGGTATTTAATATTTTCGTTCTATGGGAAAACTGCTCCTCCTCCGTCTATGCCAACATATTTAGCTGTCGATAAAACTTATATAATATTATTGACATTCCGTATATTTAGTCCTTTGATTGTCATTAGTATATTTTCATGTCGATTGGCAAAATTTAACAAGTTTGTCGTAAACCGTGAACTCTCAGGCTTCATACGTATACTTGGCAGTTTGTGGAAAATCACAGCTTTAATATTTCTCAAAAAGCCCAAAATTTTCATAAATGTTGCGTAGTTAATGAGCCGATAGAGGTATCGGTTCATGGTTCTTTAAAACTTATAATGCACCATGTAAAGGGCACTTGAAATTGGGCCATGAAAATTTTTTATTGGCCTTGAAAGCACTACTTATTCTAAATGTTTGTGCCCGACAGAGCACTTATCGTGTTATATGATACTTCTCCAAGTCAAATCGGAATTTGATTGAGTTTTGCACCAGATAAAATGTTAATAAGTCAGACTAAAAAGGAAAGTATATGGCTAATGTTCAAAATCGAAAAACTTTAACTCGGTACAATTATACGAAAACAAACCATTAGCCACCGCGAAATGAAACGCAAAACGTAGGAACTACAGACAAATTAGGACAGTCTGTTTGCCCTAAAAAGATAACGAGCGAGCGACTTTCTAGCCCCGTGCAGTTTTACGAATGAAAAAATATTTAAAATTTAACAGAGCAATGGGGAGATCAATCGGAAATTGTAAATTTGCTTACAAGCTATATGAGGAAATGGCCGAATTACTAAAGCGGCTCACTGACATCAGGGAAGTCTGGGTTGAAAATCAACATCAAAAAGACAAAGGAAACTCTAATCCATTGCGGATAAATAATGAAATGTTGAAAGAAGTTAAGAGCTTCTGTTACCTTGAAGCTTTTATAAACCGAACTGGTGGATCTAGTGAAGACATCCTTAGACGAATTAAAAACGCCATAAAATCTTTTGGCCAGCTCACTTCAATATCACGCCACGTTATAATAAACATTTTCAACACCAATGTAAAATCAACATTGTTAAATGGTTCTGAAACTTGGAACTCTGCCTCTCGAGACATTAGCGTTTTGCAAGTTTTCGTAAATAAAATACCCTGAAAAATCCTGTGAATCTTCTGGCCGCAAACCATCTTAAAAACAAGGCTATGGAGTGAAACACATCAAATACTTTTGTGTGTGGAACAACAGAGCAGAAAGTGGAACTGGATTATTAACACACTTCTCCAACCAATACCTGATGTTACCAGAAATGCTATCGATTGAAATCCTCAGGGAAGTGGAGGAAGAGGCCGACCATCGCACACTTGGCAAAGGCAAATTTACAGCAAGACGAGGGAAATGAATTCAAACTGAAACAAAGTAAAAAATATTGCGATTGAAAGATCGGAATGGAAGACGTTTGTTAAAGCCCTATAAGGAGCATATAGGATCGATTAGAATATATATGACGAACTATTTGAAAAATTTAAGTAAGGTTGGTACACACTATGAAAGTTTTCTTTCAGAAAGTCTGAGGTTATTGGTGAGAGGGGAGAGGGGGAGAGGATAGCATGTTCACTTCTCTCTCACCAACAAACTATACTTTCCGAAAGAAAACTTGCATTGTTTGATCCCAGATTTACCACTTCTTAAAGGCCATATTTATTCAACTGAAAAAGAATTTTAAAAAACTAAGCACTATTAACTTTATTTATATATAAAAATTAAAAAATAACATGCTTTGATTTTTTTTTCGCAGATCTCCAAACATTTAGCTAAGGCACCCGATTTGAGAACCACTGCGTTGAAACCATCACCAGAGATAATCATATAGAAATTAATTTATAGAAAGAGCTAAAAGTTAAAAACTATATCTTTTAAAATATTTAAGATTTAAGAAAATTTAAATTCTTAATTCATTACAGATTGTCTATCAATTAAATTTTTCGCAGTACACATTGAAATGTGAATGATGTCTTTAATAATTTTTAATAAAATTTATAAGTCATAATAATCTGACAAATTTGTATGCAATTTAAGTTTGCTTTGTACAATTTTAGCTCTTATAAATATGTACATTAGAATTTTTATAGTTGTGACTTAAATGGTACAAAAACAATTGAAAAGCAACAGCAACACAAACACTTAAAAAAATTGCTAAAGATGTTGGCAGAATATTTATTGCAGCTCAAACTAATAGTGTTTTCTTTTCTACAAAAAGGTCACATTTTATTTAAATAATGGAATTTGGTGTTTGTTTATTAAATATGTTTTGCTCTCTTAGAGGGTGGCATGTTTTATTCTAAAAAAAATCACACTTAATAATGGCATAAGGCATAATATCCATATTTTAACTTTTTACTTTAAAATTTTTAAAAATTTTCTTTAGTTTTTTTTTCATAAAATATGTAAACATGAAAATACCGTTGCCAGATTGCCGATTTATAGACACTAAGTTTTAAAGAATTTTTTAATTTGATGACTTTTTATGAGAACAATTTTATAACACCGAATCCACTTAGATTTTATTTAACTGACCCATGTAATACTCTCATATGTCTTTCTATAAAATTATAGAAAAAGTAACAATTTTAAAAGCTTAAATTGTTTACTGCCCTGATTCGAAGCGATTTTGTTCCCAACTTCGTAGCCCTATATATAAAACACTGTCGATTTATACGGGGCGTAAAGTGCAATGTCTTATTCCATTATTAAGGGGGAATTAAAAAAAAAAAATATGCCACCCTTTAAGAGAGCACAACATTTTTAGGAAACAAACACCAAATTGCATTTTTTAAATAAAATGTCAGCTTTTTTTGTAGAAAAGAAAACACCATAAGCTTTTAAAGTTTTTTTTTCTATTATTTTATAGAAAGACATAAGAAAGTATTACATTGTTAATGGCAGGTTGTCAGTTAAATAAAATCTAAGTGTATTCGGTGTTGAAAAATTGTTTTCAAAAAAGTCTTCAATTTAAAAAATATTGCCGATTTATCTACCCCAAGGATAAATTGGCAACATATTTTATAAAAAAAGCTTAAGAATATTTTTGAGTATTTTTAAACATTTTTAAAAGAAAAAGTTAAAATATGGATATTATCGCATCCATTGTGTGAGCAGAAATGACAATAAATCAATTATTGGATTCATCCTCGTCATCTGATGAGGATGAAATGTTATTTATGTTTAAATTTTCACCTAAGCGGTCCACTAGTCCACGTTTGCCAACGTTATTTTAAATATAATTGTTACTTACATTGAACTATTATCGAGCAACCTGGAATTTCGTCATTTATTTTGTTGTCGATGCAAAACACAAATTTTAAATGATTTTTTTTTTAAATTTTGAAGAACAAACTTTTTGTCAGCTGTTAAAAACAATGCATTGCTATTTTTTATTACTTGTGTTTAGTCCTCGTCAAATAAGAAATATAATTATTACATGGTTGGCAATACATTTTATACACGCACCTTCAAACAAGTTGGTATTCTTTTAGTAGAAAAGAAAACACCATAAAATCCTTTAAATCATGCATGATCCAAGACTAAATCTTCTTACAGACGGTGGTCAGATCTAAAAAATTTCTTATAACCGTTTAAGCTTGCAATTTGTGTTTGACAACTTTGTCAGAAAAAGCATTGTCAGTCCATTGTAAGACAGCAATATTGTCCGATATCTGACAGTCGTGTGAACACTCTTCGTTGCCATTGGTAGATCACTGTCAGACATTGGAAGCTTGTTTTTTATTGTCATGTGTGCTAAGTTTATGCATCTGACAATAGCATCATTGTCAGAGAACTTTTGCTATTGGCAATGAACGCATCAGGGATGAAAAATTTGGTTTCGGACTAACTTCAATAACAAAACGTAATTTTGAGACTATGAAGGTATCAAATTCTTATTTACTGGTTCATCTCTTGATAAATGTATTTAGAAAAAAGATTTTTTGTATATTACAATATTTTTTTTAATAAAGCCACCAAAATTACAACTGCAGGATAATTTCCATCTCTGATATGCATGAGTGCAGAGAAAAAACAAAAGTTTCATTTTGAAAATTAAAATTAATTTTAATAAACATCAATGAAACTTATTTAAAACAACATAAAAAAGTTACAGTTATTGCTGTTTCCGTTTCCCTTCAATAACAATATTTCCACTTTCCCAATATAAAAAATACACACAATTTTCATTTTCATACAATGTCTTAAAACAGATTTGGCAATTCTTGCCATGCAATTAATTGACAACCGTGAAAACTGAAAATTTTTGTTGGCAGATGAATATATTGTCAGACAGTTGCCTGTGTGGTTGTCTCCAGTGTTTAAAAATGCTTGACTATTTTTAATGTTTTTGTAATTGCTTAACTTAACTTAAGAAAAAGAACACAGTAAAAGCAAAAAGCAAAAGCAAACGCAGAAAAAGTGAGAGTAAATAATTTATTTATTCTCACCATGTTTATGTTCTCAGCTTAAAAAGCCAGCCAAGCAACCACTTGAAAAAAAAAATTGCTGTTGCTGTAAGTAATAAGTTTTTGTTTATTTTTTTTTTGCTTTGGCTTAACTGTAAATTGATGTGCTTAAATTCAGCGAGTATTAACTTCTTTGCTGTTTTTGACTTCATTGCTGTTGCTTGCTGTTGCAGGCGTTAGTTTCCTAGAATATATACATAATTACATAACACAAAATAAACAAATTAGTTTAAAAAAACGTGTAGTTTCATTTACGTATGTATGTACCTATTTATTAAAAAAAAAAAACGCAAAATACCAAAAAAATTCGAAACAAATTCGACAGCAACAGCAAAGAAGTTAACTTGCTGACTTTAAGCGCATCAAAAGCAAAAAAAAAACAATCAAAAACTTAATACTTACAGCAACAGAAAATTTGTTTTCTTAAGTGGCTTCTTTGCTGACAGATTAAGCAGAGTACATGCACATAGCGAGTTTAAACAAATTATTTACTCTCTTTGTTTTGCTTTTGCTTTTTTGCTTTTGCTGACTCGTAATCAAAGAGTTAAGTAAACACTTAGACACACAGTTTTTTAATTTGCTGCAAAAAATGTAAACAAAGCAAAAATGTGCGACTGTTGCTATTTTAAAGCAAGCAATTTAGAGACAACTTGTCTCTAATGTCTCAAATGTCTCTAACAATTTACTTTTGGTGGCAAATTTTCTTTGGCAGTATATTGACAGCACATTGCCAGACCTTACATTATTGTAAGATATGCCGCCGTCTGTGCGAAGCTAAACCATTTAGTACCGACTTAAGGAGTTGAAATAAATATTTATGTTTCAGAAGCTCGAATATCAAGTTATTTTTAAATTAAGTTTTATATCATTTTATTATTTTTAGTGGATTTAAGTATATTAAATAACCTTGTGGCAATAATTAAAGTACAATTATAGTTTTAAACCAATTTTTGAAATATCTCAAAAAACCACATTAAATTTACTTTTAAATGTGATTTCAATTTTAGTTTTATAGACAACCACGTTCAAAAAGTACCAAAGTTTTATTAATTGTATTGTTTTCTTTTATAACCCTTCCAAAATTATCTTAATTTAATTAAATTTTATTTGAAAGTGTTAATTATTTTGCGGTGTTGCTTATTTTTGAATTATGAAAAATCTTTATGGTTTTTTGAGTTAACGACTTTTGTAAGTTAATTAAGCGAATAATATTTTTTTATCTTTAACTTAATAATTGTTGACATTAAAATCGAATTAAGTGTTTTGCTCCCTTTTGCGACCTATTGTCCGGACTACGAGAAAACTTATTTTTTGAGAGGGATACGACAAATTGGAGAAACATTAATTTAACATTAATTAACCAAAACATGTTCGGAGGCAACCATAATATGGTTTCGGTTTCTCGATGAAGGACTAGTTTAAATACTAATTTAAATAATAAAGTGAAATTAACTATTTATAATATATTTAAAATTTTTCGTTAAAAAAGTTTTATTGGGGACGATCATATTGAAAACTGTTTTTCTCTGGGTGTACCTGAAGACTATTCAAAACAAGTTTAAGGGTTAACAGAAAACTAAACAAATGATGGAAGGGTCGTTAAAGATTAACCCACAGGTTCCATAAAAAATTTCTTTATTAAAAGACGAGGAAAAATATCCAAATTTTCTTAACTAAATTCTGTTTGAATCAGCTCACTTTTTTTGTGGTTCCTGATTTAAATTCTTCCCACCCAAAAATTACAAGGGATTAAAGGATAAGGACCAAATTTGCAAATTGTTGCTAATTTATTTATGTAGGAATCCGGAGGCTATAATTTAACCACAGGTTCCCCACCAAAAAAAAAAAAAAAAAAAAAAAAAAATGAAGACAGGACTCATGTCATGTTCTTTGGCTCATTTTAAAAACTCCTTTAACCAAAAGTCGTATCATCAAGTTTAACGATACCCCATTTGCTTAATGTTTACACATCGACAACATTTTGTGTACACTTTGGGACAGATATAAAATTCTACACGTTTGTATTGTAGAATGCATTTAAAAAAGCGAGTTGCTTTGCAACTAGCGTTTTGGAACTCATCCGTCATTAGAAAAAAACCCAGTAGCCAAAGTTTCATTCAACTATCGAAATTCCGAAAAGTGAATACACTTCTTAAGGTCCAATTAGACGTTACATAGCCATAATGCCAAATCATTAACCATAACCATGGAAACAAAAAATTCAATTGGTTTATATGGCTGTGGTTATGGTGTTATCGTAAGTCACCTATAATTAAATACAGTGTTGCCCATAAGGTTGGTTCAAACAGCTGTTTTGTATGGTAATAGTTATGTCACGCCTGGCCCTCAATATTGACAAGAACAATTCTGAATACTTATATAGAAAACAAAAACAAATTTAAGATTTTTATTACTGTTTTCAATATATATATGCGAAAGAAATTTTCTTGTCGACATTGTGGGCCTGAAAGATAGTTTTCGATTCTACTTATTTATGAAGTTTGGACTTTTTAAAATTTACGTTACGTTTTTTACCTTTTAAAAACGTGTTGGCTTATTTCCTTTAAATATACCTTCAGTTCTTTTTGTGTAAATTTAAATTAAGCAAACACTTATTCACTCTAACAATCTTTATTGTACCAGTTTGCCAACACAGTTCGCAAAACTGTTGTGTACCACGATCTTCACTACCACTCCCACGATCGCTCTCTCATAGCACCATCTTGCACTGAATCGTCTAACAATGATGGGATTTGTGGTACGATTCTACAAAATTAAAAATCGAAACTTTATTGGTACACTGGTACAATTCATCCTTTTTTTGGTTCAATTAAAAAAAAAATAGCCCGGAAGTTTTATCGTTTCTTTGAAGTGGATTAACTCACTTTTCTTTTCACTAATAGAATTTTTAATTACATATCTTCAGCCCTGACCAGAGCTATCAAAAATTGCATTATTGTTAATTTATGTTCATGATGTTATACCTACAAAAATATATGTACTCGTATCCCTGTAGGAAACCTGTGATCAAGTCGATTGTTTTGGTGACACTGTCAACCAACCGTCTACACTTTTGTCTACCTTTGACAAAAAATAAGAAGTAAACAAATTTTTCCTCTTTCAAAATTAAAGATAATTTGATGAAATATTGTACAATTGAGAAGGGCGAAGCCTACTGAAAATGGTCAGAATCGGTCCATAATTTCCACTGGCCTCCATACAAACTTGTTGCAGAAAAGCGTTTGTGCCTATAAATCATCTTATTATAATGAATTTGGATTAAATTTGGGCCAAACTAATTTTTTTGCAATCTGAACCAACTTACCAAATATTTTTGGAATCGGTCCATATTTGACGAATACTTCCATGCCATAACTTCCTTATAAATGTTGGTATTGACTTTAAAATTGGCTTTTACGATAGCTGTTTTATGTTGACAAAATGTTGTGCTAGAAGGTCCAAAATTAGCTATAGGTCTCATATAAGCCCCTTTCCTAATATTACTTAATGGCAAACAAATCTCATATAGATGAAAATATCTAAATAATTTTCGGAACAAGGCACTTTTACATGAATCTTAACCTTATAAATATTTTTTTTTCTGGGGTGCCCATCATTGCCTATGGATTCCAAATAGGGAACACTCTCGAAAATTTGTCTTTACATACTCAGATGTAGGGTATAAAATGGCTGACTGACTATACTTTTTTACTTGTTTTATTTTTATTGAATAAATGGGTGTTTTGAATTACAACTCTTTTATTTTATAGCGAAATTTTCGAATAATTTATGCCAAATTGGTAAAATTTTGCCCTTGAGACGGTACAATTTAAGAATGGTTAGATTCCAACCGCGTCGTCTAGCCTTATGGTAGTTAAACTGTTAAGCGGCCTAAACACTTGCAATATAATTGTTCAATTTTTCGTATTGTACAATTATATCGCCAATGTGTATGTGTATGATATTCGAGGGTGGCACAATATATTGGCAACAAACAATCAAAAGACTTTTGCTTTTTATTGCACAACGAAAAGAAGTGCAATATACTGTGAAGTGTGTTGTCAGCATTGTTCAATGTTGTTTTTCACAAAAACATAACAACAACTGTGTTTGGTTAAAGAAATTTTTTGTGTTGTGATATTAAAATTTAAATTTATTTATTACAACCCAGCTAGCATTTTTTGAAATTTTGAATCATATTCGAGTCTTCTTTGACTCTTTGGGGCGATTAAAAATGGTACCCTACCCGCGACTCTTCTCGATGAGTCATTTATGACTCGTTTTTTTTTTAGTTTAGAGTCATTTTCGACTCTTTTCGTTTTTTAAATCTTTTCTAGTCATTTATCAGTATTTTAGGAGTCTTTTCTTAGTCATTTGTGATCGTTTTTCGAGTAATTTTATCAGTATTATTTCGCTTCATATGAGAGTCAATTTCGAGTCATAGTTGCTTCCATTTTAAGAGCATAGATGATCCATTTGCGATTTCAATGCGATTTGTAAATGCATTTTAAATCAAACACTTTAGAATCAAAAGCTCTTTTTGACTCTTTTTTTAAGCGTTTAAAAAAGATCACCAAAAGTATTCGAAAAAGACTCATTATTCGAAAAAACAATATTCCGAATGCTAGCTGGGAATAATTGTATAAAGTTATATATTAATTAAAAAATACAAGTACATAACATTTTAATATAAAAACAAATATTTTGTTTCTACAGTGGAAAAACAATTTAAGTGAATATGTACCAAAAATTGGAAGACCAAAATTTATTTTTGTTTTTAATATAAATATACGAAAAAAAATATTCTTGTCCACATTGTGGGCCAGACAGTTAATTTTTACTGTCAAAAATTCAACCGCGAATTCCGTAAAAACAAATGAATTTTCAGTTATTTAAAATAATACAGGTTTTATTCGTTTACTCCACAAAAGGGCCGAATTTCTAAAAAAAAAATACCAGACACCTGTCCGCTTGTTTTTCTAATGAGAGAAAAAAAAGAGAGAGAATATTATTATTTACTTACCATTTTTTTTATACATGTTCGCTTTACTTTTGTTGCACCAACCACTTTGTTTACAGAAGGGCTCTCACCCACGCAGCATGACCGATATGGTATTCCCAATTATTTTACTATAAAAATTTGATGTATTTAACTAAATAATTTTAACAAATAGAAAATGGGAATTTTCTACACAAAACAAGAAAATAGTTTTTTACTTTTTCTTTTTGCAACTGATATATAAATAGATAACTAAAAATTAATTTTTTGGTAGTTAAATTATATAAAATAACTGAAAATTCATTAGCTTTCACGGAATTCGCTCGTAAAAAGCTCTCGAACTGCAATATAAACTCCCTGATGACCCTATAATAGTGGCTATATGAAGAACTCCCTGACTGGAATATCTATTGCTGTGACTTGTGGTGCAAGTTTTCAGCAAAATTATAGCCCTCGACATCGCAACGTCCAGGAACAAAAACTTAATCTGAAAAAGAAGTCAATGAGAGCTCCCGAACTGTTTTCTAAACCACCAGATGTGTCTATATAAGCTAAAAGCTAGTGTAATAAAGACCTTACTGACTGGCAAATCAAGTGCTGAGGCTTATCGTGCCAGTTGTAAGAAAATCAAGTAGTCATGGTTTAGCTGGTAAGGAGCTCTCGAACTAGCTTCGATTCGAGTATGTTCCCCTTCAGAATTTTAATCATAAATTAGTATAAAACAAATTTTTTTCAGTCCGTACTTACTTTTTACCGACCACATTTTAGATTGGCTTAATCCTTGAAAATATTTTTTAATATCCTGTGAGCAGTTTGCTGAAAATTTGCTTTCAATATTAATCCATTGTGAAGCGATAACATTTAAATCGAATATATTCAGCATATCCTTAAGCCGCAGAGTATTTGATAAATCAATATTAGCTACTGTTAAATCCAAGGATTCTGGGATGTCTGGTGAATTTAAAGAAATATTTACATCCTGAAGACGTAAATTGAGAGGAGACATTTGATCACTTAGGGCTTGAGTAAGATTTGCTAATTTGATCAATTCGCTGCCAGTATTTCGATCGATGGCTGCCTGAGTCCAAGGAATCTGGACAAGAAAAACAGCCCACAGGCTGAAATAAAACATGTGCATTTTTGTGCTTTTTTTCAATTCTGTAATGTTTTTTTTTTTTTAATATTTAGTTTAAATTTAATAAAAACAAATTCGACGGAAGGTTTTAAAATATTTCAAAATAACTTTCACTTGGGACAAAAGTAAATATTTTTTTACTTGATTTTATTTGATATTTTTGTTAAACAATTTGTTTTATTATTATTTGTTTTCTTCCTCTTTCATTTGAAAAATTTTCTTTTTATTCTGTATTTTTTTAAATACTTTTCTTTTTATATTTCTTTTATAAATAAAATATTCACAAAATATTTTTTTTAAACTTCTTCAGTTTTTTTTTAAATTCGTAACGTATTTTTCAAAAGTTGTATATTTTTTTTTTTATAATTCTATATCTTTTCTAGGGTTTCGTTATTATTGATTTAAGTAACTTTTATTTTCCGTTAAATTCAACGTAATTTTGCCATTTAGACAAGCGCGTTTTAAATATTAAATGACCGACCTGTCCGAACGCACGGTTACCAATTGCGTCTGCGCGTCTTTCAACGTTTATAAAAATATGCTAAATATTTCAATACCGCACTACAAACTCAAGCTCAAATTCAGTTTCAATTTAAATCTTAACACAGCGCAGCACAAGACAAGAAAAGACAGTACAATACAAACTAAAAGATACAATTTTGGTTACGAATGGAGTAGAGTGTTGTTTGTTACATCCATCCATCCGTTTGCACACAGATGAAAAAAGTTCAGATAAATAAATAAAAATGATAAGAAAAACTGTTAAATGAGAGTTAAAAATTAAAGTGCGAGTGATATATTTCCTAATATTGTTGTTTATTTTATTTTATATCGTTTCTTTTTTTTTGGGCTTTTTGGTGATTTTTTTTTTTGGTAGCTGAATTCAAAAGCGTTGAAAAGTTTTGTTCAAATCTTTAAACAAATTAAAAAAAAATCCAACACCACTGTTGTGTCTTGCTGCCGTCTGTGTGGTTTAGTTGCGCGTCTTAATGGTTCGACTAACGAAAGTGAACTGAAAAGCCGTTTGTTTTCTTCTTTCGTTGGCGAAAAGTTCAAGCTGGAATTTTGTTGTGTTGCAGCAGTTATTTAATAAATAAATATTTTTTTAAATCTAAATTTTTTTTAAAGTTTTGGGTATGTGTATAAGGGAACGATTTGTATGAGTTGCATATTGTAACATACTCACTTAATTTGTTGATCGTTTATTCATTCATTCGTTGATTCAGTCAATCAAGCATTCAGTTAGTCAGCCAGTCAGCCAGTCATGCATTCATTTCGTTTTTGTTCACTAATAGATTCATTTGTTTACCTTTAATGCTGCAAAAGTTTTTTTTAAGTACAAACAGCAGCCAATGCAATAATTGACATACTATAGTTTACACCATTTCCTTGATGCTTATATGAAAATATTTACAAATTAAAAAAAAAATTTTAACGCTTTCCTTCGAATCGTATACAAAATGCTTCATTTTGTCGGTTATACGACAACTTTTAAAAGTTAAATAATTTGAAAAAAATCGGTATTTCGTAGGACATTTGTGCGGGGTTAAAATGAAATAGTAGAACAATTGAGCGCATTGTAATTACAAAATAAGCCGTACGTAGGGAATTGAAGCTCTTCTTTTAAATCGCTTTTTAGAAAGGAAATAATTGACCAACTACTTTTATTTTTAATATTAACTTTTAACTTAACTTTATATGTTAAGGGTGGTCCAACCAAAACGCACGATGTTAATTGTAAATAAAACTAGAATTATCTAAATATTTTTTATAACAATTTTTTATAACGATAGAAGGATCTATGACAATTATGTGTGAAACAAAATATCGGCCAAATGCCTGCCACGGCTTTGGTGGCATACCTCTATCAGATGGTCCATATTTTCAATGGCTTTGAGAGACAATTGAGATTCAATGTCGTTTTTCTGACGAATTATTTCATCCTTTATCTCTTGAATTTTTCTTGGCTTATTGACGTGCACTTTTTCTTTAAAATAACTCCAAAGAAAGAAGTCCAACGGTGTTAAATCACATGATCATGGCGGCTAATTAACATCGCCACGACGTGAGATAGCAAGGCCATTGAATTTCTAGCGCAAGAGAGCCATTGTTTCGTTGGATGTGTAGGAATTGGCACCATCCTGTTGGAACCACATATCATCCAGTTCCATATCCTCAATTTCTGGCCACAAGAAGTCCGTTATCAACTCGCGATAGCGAACATCATTCACGGCAACTGCTTGGTCGACCTCATTTTCGAAGAAGTACGGACCGATGACGCCGCCAGCATATAAACCGCACCGTACAGACGCTCTCTGTGGATGCATCGGCTTTTCTATAATCACTCTTGGATGCGGCAGTTCTGCTTGTTAACAAATCCACTGAGGTCGATTATGCTGGCCAAAAAAAATCACGAAGTGCACGAAAGGCATTTTGATTTGAACACCCATTTTCGTTAAAGGCTTCAACAATCTTAACGCGCTGGTTAATTGTTTACCTCTCCATGGTTGAATTTGTCAGGCAGCGGAACAAAGATATGTCAAATTAAGTTGGGCAAAGAACTTGAAGTTAAAGTGTGACTCACAATTAACATCGTGCTTTATTGTTCTCTTCTAGGTGAGCTAATAGGTCGATATGGCTGATTAAAACTAAACAAATCATACATATTGATTATATCTATCCTCAGTATTTGCTTGTGACAGAGACACTCCAGTTTTAAACTTTTTCAATGATTTTAATGTGTGTTCAAATCAGTGTTGTCAAGTAATTTTGTTTCTTCCACCCAATAAAACTAAAAAAACCTCAAATTTAGCGTATCTTGAAAAAAATCCCCCCAAAAGTAAAAGTTTAGATAATAACTTCATTTCATTTAATTTTACTTGACTTAGTTTTAAGTTACGTAATAATATCAATACCTTAATAAAGCAAAAGTCGCCAAATGTTTAATATTTTATTGAAATTAACCGAAAAATATTTTTTTTTAAAGTTTCTTGAATATTTTCATTTAATAAAATATCTTAAACAACAATTTATAAACCGTTTCAAAAGACTGTAACATATGCACAATCATATAAATATGTACTATATATGTATCTGATCAAAATATAGTTAGTAGAAATTGGCTACTTCTTAACTATTGGAATAAAGTTTCTTCAAAAATCGAGTGTTGCCAAGCTATTTTCGTTAATTTTGTGTAGCTTATCGGAATTAAAAAGTTTGAGCATATCAGGTGTTTGATTGAAGTTGTGAAACGTATTTTTCAATGAATACGTCACCGCTTTCTTTTTTAAATCTTTTCCAAAACTATTTTTTCTCAACCAAAAAGAAGCTGTAAAATACCTATATCTTGCATTACTTTGTTATTGTTATGTACAGAAAGTCAAATAGTGTGTAATACTAAAAACGACAGGATTGTTTTTTTTTCTTTGGCTGATCGGAATTGATTACCCTTTATTAATAAATTTGATTGGCTTAAATAGGTACTACTTATGAAAATAAAGTTTAACCTAATTTTGAGTGACTTTACAAAAGTTCACTCAATCACTTATTTTGTACTTAGAATTAACTTACATGCAATCATACAGTATTGTATCAGGCAGAACAATTTGAGTCATTCATTTGTATTGGTTTTAGTGGTGTATTGTGTAGTCAAGAATTTGCTAGTTCAGCATAACTGCAAAAATGTGACTTAAACTTTTGTTGTCAACATAAGTAAGCGAACGTTGATTGTTGTTTATTTAATAATATCAAATTGCGCAAAAGAATTTATGATTGCGACAACGTACGATAATTCAATATTGGTACTGACCTGTCTTAATAATATTTGTTTACTTTTTGGTAAGAATGTATTAATAATAATTTTGTTTATAAATGAAAGAATGTATAAACAAATAAAAGAATGTATTATTTAATGAAATGTATAGATAGATACACTTCAAGTGAAACCCCCTAAAACACGCTAAATATAATTTATATGCCCCCAAATTGTCCCCCCAAGAGTTTTTATCCCTCTAAATTAAATAAAACCCCTAAACCCATATCTGGACACTCTGGTTCCAATTAAATTTTCCATGCCTCTAGCTGATGGTCCAGTGATCGTCAAAATGTTAAGTACAAAAACAACAGTCCGTAATTTCAATGTTAAACAAAAAGTAGAAAAATTCTCTGCACCAAAGCTGGGGGATTTAAGAACAAGAGAACGATGTGCAAATGAATCATTCCCTTATTCCACATGGCCGTCATATAAATGTAGTGCCAAATTAAGATTAGAGCACAATAACTGTTATACGAAATATTCTGGGACGATAAAAAATAGATCTAATATTCTTTATATGTAAAATTTGTATAATAAATTGCTTTTATAATTATTTACCCCATTGCGGGTCATCTATAAACTGTGTTGTTCAGCCATGTCACAAAGTACCATTCCGTTCGGCAACGGAATGCATTCCGTATTTTGGTGCTTTAGAAAATTACTAAAAAAATTTCCGGAATGAAAGAATTTTGTTTTCAAGAACGGATTGGGAGTTTTCTGTATCTTAAAGGCCAAATAACTATCAAAATATACTTTCTATCAATAAATAAATATGTTTTTTTTCGGTTCCGAACGGAATCTGTGACACGTTTGATAGAAACGGTGTAAAAACATAATTTCATTGAATTTTGTTTATTATTTAGCTGGAATGTTCGAATTGATGTGGTAATGTTTGTTGGGCTTTATTGTTGTCTTTACCGATGACTGACTGTTTACTTGAATTTTCTTGTCTTTAAAGTTTTCTGTCCAACGATATGATGCAAAAGTTTCATTTATTGTTCCAAAAACGCAATAGAAACACGTAATATACATTTTGCTGGCATATTATATCTACGTGTATTTACAGATACTTAATATTTTCATGGAAGCATCTGTTGATAAATTGTATTGGATTAAATTATATCTTCTTCATTGTGCCTGTTAAATCTTCTTTTTAAATCTTCTTTGGTAATTATGTATGCATGTATGTGTGTTAGCTTTTGGCCCATATTTTCTTAAAATAGCACATATAAATTTAAATTCCATATAAACCAGGTAAATAAGGAATTTAATCTGCTAATACAAGTCATTTTATTAACTTGCAACTTGAAAAATGCATGAATGAAATTTATTTAATGCTCACGTATAAAAATTTCATATTAATTGAATTAATATAAAGTAGAAAATTAAAAAAAAAAAATGTTCTAATCTTTAGACAGAAATCATTTAGGTTATATGATTATAAAGAGAATGATTACTTTTGAAAGATGTCAATATAAAAACATTTCCGCCCGGCCGAAGAGCAGCTTTGTGGAAAGAAACTATTGTAAGCAAAGGCGATTCTCATTATAAACGAAACAGTGCAATCTTGAGCTGTAGAATTAATCACACCTCTCCAGCTTTGGCTCATGATCGTCGTAACAAAACGCTGATACCAAGCTTGAATGCACGGAACTTTTACACTAATGGGCGGAGTGGGCTTGGGGGTGCACTCAAGGGAGTTTAACCTTAATTTATCGCGCAGACTTTCGTATTAATACACTGACAGAAAAGGCATCTTAACGCTGATATATTTTGACATCACTACTATGACAAGTGTCTTTGTTTTTGACCACATCACTTGGCCAAATTGTCATCAGGGTCAAAAATTTAATTATGTCATTAATAGTATGATATAAAGGCATCACAGAAATGACAAAACATGCCATCAGTGCGATGACTCAGTAACATCGGATAAAGGACTCATTAGGCTGTCATTAAATTGAGTCATTGGAATTGACTTAAGTCAAATGTAGAGAATATTTTATTTACTTACCTGTCGCACATGTTTGTTTCACTTTTATTGTATTCCGCCTAGAGTATCCACTCAATTAATCGTTGTTCGATTAATCGAAGAAATTTTTAGCCATTATTTGATCGAATAATTAAAATAGCCAATTTAAAATAACGAATAACTCGAACAATTTATGTCAATTAATCGATTAAAATTTATTTCTTAAAAAATTCTTCTTTTTTGATAAACAAATATTTTTTTTAGATTTCCAAATAATAAAAAACATTTTTTCTCATTGGATATAATTATTTGAATTATTCGAGTTATTCGAACATATGAAAAGTCCTATTTGATTAATCGAGCAAAATTTAAATTTAAAATCAATTAATTCCTTACCCGAACAAAACCAAAAGTCAAATAATTGGATACTCTAATTCCGCCCCATGTTTACAGAAGAACTCTCAATTATAAGACACCAGCAGCAGGCTCGATATGGCTTTCGTAATCATTCTACTTCGAAAAGACGCATAAAATATGAAAAAGTTTTACGATGACGTTCGTCATTGGATTGATGAAAATTTTTGCCTAATTGATGTCATTTGTAATAACATTGATGTCACAATTCTGATGTTAGGGCATCCTCAATAAGAATATGCATTTTTCTATTAGTGTATAGCGTTTTCCAGGCGGTGATACTTGAGGTCAAGGAAGCTGTGTCGACGACTGGTGTGTATGTTAACACCAATAGCCGTGCCACCGTAATGGCCTTGGATTTAACCTCTTTGCGAAGGGAGAACTGCCTCGCATCTCTAAACGAGATGACTGATCAGTTTGACATTAGGATCATAGAGGTTCCAGGGCATAGGGATATATTGGGGATGATTATGGCGGATGAGCTTGCATAGAGTTGGTACTACGATACCGGTTGCACCTGAAAACTCAAACTAGTAAAATTAATATGAAAACACTCAAAAAACTGAGTGCTTTTCATATAAATTTTACTACACGTTCAATCTCTTGTGAAAATAGCACATTAAATGGCCGACGATTTAAAATTGCTTGCCTATTTTTTCCAGCAATTTTAACCAAAAAACTTTTGTGCTTTACAAAACACCCTGAAATCACAATTATGGTTGGAAGTCTTGTGATTTTCAGAACATGCCTGATAGACTTGAAGAAAAAAAGAGAACAAACTTATGAAAAAAAAATGCATCTAGTGTCTTAAAATTGCTGAAATGTCGAAACTTTTTCATTTTTTATATACTTTTTTTCACCATTTGATTGCAATCTTTTTGCACTATCACTAACTGTGAGTTGAAACTGCAAAACGAGTGCACTACCCCCATCTATGATTTATACAGTTAGGGACAAAATTGTTCACAAGATTAGTGTTATTGGAAAAATAAGCTAACTCTTTTTGTTTTATTTAAACTTATTTAATATTTTTTACCTAAAAATAAAAACTTCACAGAAATCAATTTTCATAAGGTTTTATTATTGAGTTCTGAATGTAAAAAATTATGATCGCAGTTAGATATCACTGTTGCTTTTAGGTCCTAGTGTTTGGTGTGTTCTCCCTTTGTTTTTTTTTAGCTGTCATTCTTTTTACTTAATTTGTTAGCATTTCCTTCTCAGATTTTCCGAAGCTTTAATGGCATGTTCCCAAAGCTTATCTACGGTGTTAGGCGGGTTCTTCTGATTGGCAATTAAGCTATTTTTCGGCCAATGTAGATATTTTATCTGCATTTTTATTTCCCTTTTGTGGGTTTTATTAAACATGATAAGTTAACTAAACGCTAGAAAATCTTACGTCAACGCGCTGATTTAGGATTGCCCTTGACAGTTAACCACAGAATATAAAACAGAATACCCATTTTTGACATTAAAAAAATAACGTTAGCTGTGTTCTTAAAAAAAAAACTTGCTATTTTTTTCTCGACATATCAAGAATACATATATGAATATATATGTTGCTCTGAGTGTGAACATAGAATCAAGTTCAAAAGAAAATCAAAAACTGACTTGCGCAACTAACTTACCGAGTATGAAAGGAATCTATTCATCGGTGGTGTGATACATTTCTTAGGGACTACTTAAAGATTTGTTCTTAAAATTAATTCTAGGACTTTTTTATTAGAAGAATATCAAGCACTGGCATTGTGGTAACTAACAGTAAACACGTTTATTTAGAATAGATGTGTGACTGGTCAAATGGTGGCTGTTAGGTGTCAATAAACCCCTTCCAATGAAAAGCCCATTTTAAAGTGATTGGTCCCATTTATATAAAGTGTTAGAACTAAGACCGGTCTCTGCTACCAAAAAACCTATCACGTGACTACTTAGGTGTCAGTTCGCTTGCCTCTGGGGATAGTACAAGCTGTTATAAGAAATAAATTTCTTATAAGATTAAAAATTTTTATAAGATATTTAAAATTATTGCTTAAAAGAAGAAAAAAGAAACACTTATAAGAAAAGTTGTAGCGTAATTTTTATAATTTCATATATATATTTACATATAAAAGTTGTCTTCGAATGTTTCGCAATCTCTTTTAAAGATATATGGCATTCTGTAGTAAACCTGTAGTAAGCCCTAAGACAGCAATTCCAATAAGCTGCACACCTTAATGCAGAGATTTCCTTTTTCAGGCCACTACAATCTTCCAACAGCCGAAAGGTAACCTATAAATCCAGTTTCTCTATGCAGAAACCCCCAATGCAGCCGTTCTTTGAACCATCAGTATAAGCCCTTAGGGTTGGTTGTGGAAAAACCATCTCAATGGACAACTCATTCCTATAAGCAGTATGCGTTGCGTATTATGCAGCTATGAAATCTTCTGGAGTAATTACAGCCCCTAGAGTGGTCATAATCACGATAAAGCCAATTATGCGCATCATTTGATCTTATCGCCGAGCACAAAGCCTATCTAGCCGGCTTAGTAATGTAAATAATGCCCTCTTGAGAGTAGAGCTCATTGGTCAAGTTATCATCAACGCAACCAAGTTGCCCTATAAATACATATTTAAATGAAATTTATCACAAAAAGTTATTAAAAAAAACGAGTTTCAGTCAAATTAAATTCAAAGAAGTAGAATATTAAAAGCAAGTTAAAAAAACTTCAAAACTCCCCTTGCCATCCCTGGCATGAAGGTACATATTAGTAATTCTTTTTTGTAAAGTATGCCAAATTAATAAACGGGTTTCATTTACTTTCCTTTCAGTTACAAACATTTACTTAAAAAAAGTGTACATATATAAAAGTGTATCAAAAAGTAGGTCAAATCAAGTACCCATCACTGTTTTGCACATCGTATGAGCATTTCCATAAAATATGTATCTGTGTATGTTTCGGTAGTGTGAGCAGAAAAAAAGATGTTTTTGTCCATTCTTTGACTAAATTTAATATTGTTGGTTTTCGTTTTTGGTTAAAACTTTTATTAAATATTTATATGGTACATAGGGCTGGAGCTTCGCACACTGGTCTGTCCCATAGGCAAAATTAAAGATTAATAAAGTGCTTAGAATATTTATATAAAATATATTTTTGTAAAGCTAACAAAGTTCCTTTAATAGATTTGTAAGTAGAATTCATCATTTTTACTTTTTATTTACAGTGGAGGGCACTAAAATCAAACAATTTTTGAGCTAAGCTGTTAAATAAAAAAAAAAACGACCTTTACCTGTTATTCTAAAAAAAAAATGCCAAACCTTCATTTATTTATATATTCTTTTCAAACTTAATAATTTTGTTTACCACTAAACGCACAAAAATGGGAAATTATTTTTGTAAACAATATTATTGAGAAAAATATTTGTATTATCGTTAATTTTGAGATTATTTTATTGGAACTCCCGGAAATTCCTTAAGTTTGGTAGAGTATAATTAACCATTTTTTCAGAGCACCCAAATTATTATTTAAGGTTTTAGTTCTTTTTGGAGTGTTTAAACAGAATCTGCAAAAAAGTTCTAGAATTTTCTCCCGGAAATATAAAATCTGCGTTCATTTCTTGAGTCATATTTTCTAAGTTACCAAAAAATTGCAAATAGGTCAGTTTATGGTACAGCGAAAATTTGAAAATATTAAGTTATAAGTCTCTCTTTTCTTCGTTACTATAAAATTTCAGCTAAATTGTTATGTACTAAGTTTTTTTTGTAAGTTTTTCAAAGTTTGACGATACTAAAAGTATATATAAATAAAAAATCACTGGTTTTTTATTTTTGATTTTGATTTTCTGCCGGAAAATTGGAATTTTGTATTTTTTACACTCTCAGAAAACAGATTAATTACACAGGACTGTAATGAAATATACCACGTCACATATATCACATCACGTTACGTGCGGGTTTTTAGATTTATACTTCTCTTTCAGCAGCCATCCAGAGTCAAATGCTGGATCAATTAAAATAAATTATATCTTGTTTTAAAGGATGCTAAATTTCGCCTCGAATAGTGGCTAATTGGATAAAAAATACCTGAGTTATAGTGGATCAAAGCTAAAATTTTATGAAAATTGTATTTTTATTACCAACAACTGTCACTTCGGAAGATGTTTTGTACCACAGTAAATATCAAGATTCAAAGTTTTATAATTCTACTGTGGACTATACATATTTGATAACAAAAATTTTAAGCCATATTGGACTGAAAACGGAAAAAAGCTAAAAAATTTTATAATAAGGAAACAAAAACAATAGCATTTAATTCATATTTTACTTAGTACCACCATCATATTTTCGCATTTTATAGAAATGAATGCACCGAATGAAACCAAATTTACAACTGATCTATAACGCATTATTTAAGAATTACTTATTCATTTTTAGTGCTTTCTAATCATAAATGCAGCTAAAACATGGTTTTTTTTTTAAAGGATATATGGGAGGTAGGCATGTCCTTGCGCTAAATGCAGCAACATTTGCAACAACGCAAGAAAAATGATATAAATTATGGCTAAAAATCAAATTTTATAATTCAGGATGTATGGCAGGTAGGCATATCCTTGCAGCGATTTTTGTCAAACGTCAAATTTTTCTTAACTTAGACATTACGTATCAGTATACTTAATTTTCTCGTTCTGCGGTTTTCGGTGTATGAAGGCAAAAAGTCTTTCAATAAATTTGAAATGCCTCCAGAATGTTGCATCTATCTCAATTATATACAAAAATTATATATATTTTTTTAAATTTTTCGGACACATATTTTAGCCCTCAACCAGGGCTAAAAGTTTAAAAACAGTTTTGTGCTAAAAAAAAAAACTTAAAATCTGACAAACAATAAGAAAGTTATGCGCAATGAAATGGAAAAATTATTTTTATACTTTAAACTGAATTGAAGCAATTTGTGTGAAATACAGCTCGAATCAAATATAAACTTTTATCTTAATGGAGCAATTTAAAATGATCGTTTCTTACAAAATGCCAAAAAAAAAAAGTTTTTTGAAATTTTAAAGCCTGTTACTCACTACATTTTTTTCGATCAACACAATTGTTGTATTGGCTGAAGGAATAGAGAGACATCTGTAAAACTGATTTAATGCAGATGAGCCGTTCTTCGAATTTTCGCCTATTAACAATACCCAGCAAAAACTTTGCTTACCTGGTAAGTTAGCAAATAACATTGGAGAAATATAAACACTACTTATTTTTCGGCTGAATAACTACTAATTTTTGTTCGAGTTGTCCACAGAATTCAGTAGTTACAATACACTTACTAGAAGTCACAAAATATCTAGTTATTATTTAACTACCAGTAAGTTGAATTGTAAGTACTTACAATATACTTACTAGAAGCCAAAAAATAAATAACTAGTTTTTATTTAATTGGCGCTAGTAAATAGACCTAATAAGTAGTTATGGAGCTAGTTACCAGTACTTAAATATTCAGTACTGAAAACAAGACAACTAAAAGGTAGTTACTTAGCTGATTATTAGTAAGCAAATATTCATTACTGAAAATAATAGTAGTGAAAAGTACTTACTGAGGTCATTACTAGCAAGTACTTATTGAGGTTTTCAGAATAATGAGAATTGTAATGACAACTACTTACCAGGTAACGTATGAAATAACTACGACCTATTACCAAAATTCAAAAAGTTTTTCCTGGGTAACACTAAAAAAGCTTATTTTTCGCGAATATCGCCTAAATGCGCCTAAAGAAAAGTAAATGAATTTCATATATGTACGTGTTTAAAGATTGTGGATATAAGTTACATCTATTTAAGATTTTTAATGTTACATCATACGTACGATGTTTCAAACATTTATCGATTTTGATCAAATTTTCAAGATATTGATGCTGCGGTATAGCGATAAAAATAGGTACCAATTTTTTTCCAATATTTTTCGCATGTACATTCCTCAGAATAAAATGCAACCTTATTGAACCTACAAACATACATATATGTATTAGACAATTTTTTTCAAAAGCCAGAAATCTTGGGAATATTACATTTTATATTTTTTTTTTTGGTTATTTTTTTTTACATACACATAACCTGCAAAAATATTTACTCATATTTCTTTGGCATTTTATTTTATCAAAATTTTTTTTCAGATTAATCATTTCCAAATAAAAAATTAATAAATTTAAGCAAAAATTATACAAAAAAAAAAAAAAAAAAAAAAAAACAAAAAACACTCTACAAACATCTGAAAAAGAGAGTAGTACAAATGAAATGTTATAACAAAAAATAAAGCAAAACCAGTAACAAGATTTACATTTACATTTAAAAAAAAGAAAGGTCGTTGGAAATTGCATAATATTTCTTCACTGTTGTATTTGTTAATTTTGTTAATATTTGTCTGAGTGAGTGTGTATCTGAAACGACAGTCATCCAGCAGACTCCAACAGTCTTAACAACACTTCACATCATTAACTCTAGCCACTGTTAAAGGTACGTTTGTTATTACACAGTGGGTCATAAGCAAAGTTTTTTCCCGGGAATAGCTGAGACATTATTTTTTTTTTTTTTGGAAACTTTAGTAAATCTGTGAGGAACTGGTGTCTTAAGTTGTTTTATCTAACCAAATACCATCATAATGTTAATATTTGATTTTTGAGAATGTACTTGATAGGTCGATCTTCACGAAATGCTATTTCTAGTCTTATCAAACTATTGTCATTTCCAAGAGTGGTCATTATAAAGCCATTACCGAAAAAAGCTCAAGCGACAAAAACAAAATCTTACAGGGGTAGTTTTTTTAAATTATATTTCTTAAAATATATTATTATAAATTATTCGACCATCCATTATATTATTTTTAATTTCTATTTATTCAAGCTTATGGTTTTTTTTTTATTTCATAAAAAAGTTGATCTTTTTTTTATTTCATAAAAAAGTTGATCTTTTTTTTTATTTCATAAAAAAGTTGATCTTTTTTTTATTTCATAAAAAAGTTGATCTTTTTTTATTTCGAAGTTTCGTAACTCCTTTTTGTTACGTCTTCAGGATTGAAAATTTTTTAAAAACAATTACATAAAAAACTTGACAACATTTGAAAAAAATTGTATGCTAACAAAACATTTAAACATAATCTATTACAGCTTAAAAAGTTTTTTTTAGTTTCCGTTTCTATTTTTATTAACTAAATGTCTATAACTATGGGCTACACTATCTGTATCTGTCTTATAATTTATTCATAATAAATTTGGAATCTATATTATTTGAAGCATTTCTAACACATAACGTCTCTTGTAATTACTCTCTGTGTTTAAAATTGTTGCATTCTCAAAATCTGGATAACAATTTAAATTAGCGCAGTGGGTCGCTAATGCTGTTTTTTGTAATGTAATAGTGTGTTTATATTTCTGATCTGATTTATGTTGATCAATTCTCGTTTTTAGTTTATTTTTTGTTGTTCCCACATATAACTTATCACATTGTCCATTATCATTTCCCCTACATGGTATTCTATAAACTACATTTGACCAACATATTTAACTTTTGTATGTTATCCTCGGAAATTCGAAATAAAGATTAACTTTTTTATAAAATAAAAAATAGATCATAAGCTTGAATAAATATAAATTAAAAATAATATTTCATAAAAATTTCGTATGAAAATTGTCGCTTAAACTAAAATTCTTTTCGCTTTAAAATCGTAACTGTACCTTCTGTGACCATGCGATTTTAGGAGATAATGCAGTTGTTGCGAACAGTGTGGACAGATCTAAAAAAAATTTACAGCTAAATCTGGCATTAGACATGGCCAAAAAATGCTAAAAATATTTTTAAAAAATGCTAAAAATAATGCAACATTTTTTTGAAGCTTTTTGTTAAAAATTTTATTCGAAACTAAATACATTTTAGTGACTTATTTTTTAACGAAATTGCAATAAATGGTTATTTTTAAACAAGTGGGTAGGTTTTGGTAAAACGTCATATACATAAAAATATGTAGCGCATGTAGTTGAGATTCAATTTTAAGTTCAGGGGGCCTGCAAACCCCTAATACATGCAAAATTTTAACAATTTTATTTTTATGCTATATTGATTTCTTATAGTTTAAGAATAATTTAAATTTTAAAATCACACTGTGCTAGAAAATGACACTTTTTTTTGAGATAAGCTGGGCACTAGGCGTTTTAACCTAATTCGGGTACGCTGAATCCAGTGTTTAGTTTATTGAACAAAACCGAAACTCCGCAATAAAATTTCCTGTAATAAAGGTTGAACTTTTTTCTCATATTTTGGCAAAAAATTAATAATTTTTAAGCAACATTTTGAAATGTTTGTTTTTAAAAATTCATAAAAAAATGGTAATGTACAGCTATGCTTCTAATTTTTCCAGACATATAAAAAACGAAGTTGCAAGCAAAACAATCCATAAATGATTAAAATCTGTTAACAACTTTGGATTTTATTCACAAAAGATTAATTTAAGCATTTCATAAAACGCTATATTTGTATGGGAGTCCCCCTAAAAAGTGGAGATAAAGGGCAAGTATGTCTCGAAGAAATGTTAAGGACTAAAACTAATGGAGTTCGGTCATACCTTATATCCCACCAGGGGCGACGCCTTGGCAGTTATCGGGCTCTTTATTCAATATATTTCTAGTCTGTATTGAAAATTTTGTATGGGAGCCCCTTAAGGAATGGAGATATCTGGTAGGTATGTTAGAAATAAATGATGGCGATGAAAAATAAAGTTGGTCATACATTTAACCCATCTAGGGGCATCCTAGGCACGGCAGGGACAAAATTTAGGAATTTTAACCAGACAAATATGGCGGTTTAATAAACCTTTTAAATTTGGCCTCTGTAGTGCCTAGGGTGCCCCTAGATGGGTCAAATGTATGACCAACCCTATTTTATTTTTCATCATCAAAACCTTTCTTAAAGGAAATTTTATTGCGGAATTCCGCAATGGCCACAGCTTTTTTTCGGTCATGCCTCGATATGGGGCCTAAGATAAGTAACTGATCTTCACGAATTTATGTTGGTTTCGGTACATTTTTTAGGGAGGTTGCTCCACATTTGGCTGCATAACTCTTTTCTTACTGAACCGCTTTTACTAGATTTCAATCCCGAACTTCTTAGGAGAACTATAAACAATTTGACACCCAAATTTTTTTCCGTTGAGTCGTTCGGAAGTTAGCGCGATTTTAACAGACAAAAAGGCTAAAGTAACTTGGAAGTATTCAAGAACGTAATATAAGAATATATACCTTATGGAGTCTTAGATAAATATTAAGGGCAAAAATAAATATTTTCTTAAAACGGTAAATTGAATTTAATTTTGGGTGGCAAGCCCGGGATACCGGGAAATGATTATTATTTACCGCTTTCCCTGGAATTAAAAAAGTGCGGGAAAACAAAAACCCCTAGACAGATTCTCAAGTACAAGAAATCATTAAATTAATATCGAAATACTTAATGTGACCTTTTTATAGCTGTCTAGTAAAATTGAATATATGAATTATAACAAAAAGCGGTTTTAAATGTTTCATCGTGGACCCGGAATATCGAAAGAGCATTCTCGTTGCCTTTATAAAACCATATTGACTTAGAGATAAGATTATCTCGTAGCGACATTCGGTTTTCAAAAACGTGTACTTGACCTAAATTAACCTTAAAAAAAGCCTTAACGCTGGCCTTACCAAGGTTTTTTACGTACATCGTTTACCAATACCCACCGGGCTTACTGCATGTTTATAAGCGATGAAAACAAGTTATCGTAATACACATTTTTTTCAGTTTTTTTTTAAAGAAGTTTTTGTCATACAAATTTTTTCCCAGATTTTTTAAAGAGAACAATTTGTTTAGTGAGTAAAAATTTCCCTTTAACTGAAGCCAATTTGAGAAGGTTATTGTAGAAATAAAACCGAAATGGTCACCCGGGTGGGTATTGGTAAGCCTAATTTGCTCTGCCTTTAAAATCAAGAGAACCTATAGGACCGGCGTTTTTAAATTTACAGGTTATATTTGATAAGCCACACTCCTAAAACAATTTCTAAGAGTAAAAACTCTTACATGCATTGCATGTAGACTTTACCCTGCAACAATATTCGTATTTTCTTTTGGTGTCCTTTCGAAAACTCATATACGTTCAGACGTTACGACATTTAAGTCTTAAATTCATAAATAAATTATTCAATTTCAAACATTTTTACGAAACATGTAAAAGAGGACCATTAAAGTCTTGCTTGATTTTTCATTTCTTGCGGCATTGTTTGCCCTGCAAGCATCTCTACATCCTTCGTCCGCAATCTTCTGATTCATGAAATGTTTCTGTGCAGCATGTCGCAAAGTCTGAATCAGGTATAGTAAAAAATAATACAGACGAATTCTAAAGTCAGCTGCTGTTTTCAGTAGCCTTTATTAATAGTGATAAATTTAATTTCCAAAGAGAATCTGCATTGATGGTACTTATTTACTACCAAGATAATCAGGGAAATAACAGCAATTCAAATCAAAACTCTTAAAGCATTAATATATATAGTTGGCCTTAGATTCGTACATAATAACGGATTACTGACTAAGGTATTTAGTAACATTTAGATCTAATGAATTCACACTTGTTGCTCGCGAAGTAGCGATAATTGATTAAAAGACATATTTGAGTAATCGGTTGAAATCGTGAAATATTATTTAAAATGTTCTAAAGATTCTCAATTCCTGAATTGAGAACAATATTTTTTAATTTTTTTGCTGGTTATTATTACGAAAATTACGATGATTATTACATCTACATCAATATATAATGAATAAGGCCTTTAATTATAATCCCGCCGTATAATTAAAGGTAATTTCTAAATATTTGTCTGGGAATCACCCAGGAAATTTTTCCGTAAATTAAGACTGTTTCCTTAAAAAAGAGTTAATTGAATTTAAATTTTTAAATGTTCTACCCCACCGTGCAGTGCAGCATATTGAAAATATATCCAGGTTTACCCTCATCCAATGCACACACAATTACAAACACTGTACGAGATTTGTAATCTGCCTAAATGAGTGTGATGTCGTCTAAACATTTTACTCTCATATTGTTAAATTTTATATACCCTACACTACTATAGGTGAGGGGAAGGTATGATACGTAAGTGCTGAAGTTTGTAACGCATAAAGATATTATGAGTTACAAGTAAACTGCTCGACTCAGAATTACTTTCTTAAATTTACTCAGTCGATTGCATTAATTTACTCCGTCTGTTTGTCATGAACGGCTGACTGTTTGTATGTCCAACCTTGTGTACATTTTTCCGATAATATAATGAAATGTAATACTTTAGATTTTATTAGACTTAGCCTATTGAAAATGATAAGAATCGGCCCATGCAAATGTCCCCCCGTAATAGACTATTTCTATTTACAAATCTTCTTATTATGATAGTATTTTAATCAAATGTCGTACCGAATATGTTTCTTAATCACATAATGTAATTTTATAGGAATTGTTTCATATTTGACAAGAGCTCCCTTAAGGCCCAAATAAATGGTATACATAATTTGACGACAACAAGATATATGTGTGAATATAAAATTTTTTTATTATTCACACAAATATGCTCCATACTTTTTCATATGTTTGTGTTAGTGTTTGTGTGGTCTATTTGGCCCTTTAGAATAACGACTTTCGAAAATTGCTTTCACTGCCATGAATTCCTTATAAATGTTTGCACTGAGAAAAATTTTGCGACAGTAACTTTTATATTAACTAGTATACCTTATAACATGTATGTCATGACGAAGTTTTATGATGATAGATCCAGAGTTTATATGGATTTTGGTATTTAGATAAAATAACCACAAAAACACACTTATATAAATTTCAAGGTCATAACAAAATGTTGTGTTTGTATGTCCACGATCGAATAAATAGGGGCTAGTCAGTTATGTAGGGTATCATAGGGTTGGTCTTGACGGACTTTATTTCTTGTTTGCTTTGTTTTCGTTTCTGTGAAATTTTTTTTTATTATTTTTATATTTAACATTTTTGCCTTTTACATTGATTTTGTTATTGGATTTTGGTTAAGTTTTTTACATAATATGTGCCAATTTTTTTTTTTTTTTTTTTTTTTTTTGGCAAAATGGAATAAATATAAAAAATTAAAAAAAAATAATAATAAACCTGATTTGTAATCTGACAAGTCATGCCCTCTTTTAAGTTGTGTTTCTTTTTATATTGCAACATCTTGAACTTTTGTAAATTTACTACTACATGAATTTTTTTTTTTATTTAACATACTAGTATTTTTTTGCTTTTTTATATAGAAGTATTTACTTGCATTACCTTAATACAAAGGCTTCGGGAAAATATTGTAAGAAAATGTCTTTTTTATATCTTAAATATAAATTTTTATGAAATAGGCAAATAATTTTTAATTAAAGCAAAAAACTTATATGAACATATACATACGTATTTCAAATCGGCCGTGATCGTAACGATTTGAAATACGTATATGTTCATATAAGTTTTACATGATTATGGCCTAAGATAATAGGTAAGGCTTGGAAAATGAGCACTGTGTGCATCCGACACACTAAGCCCTAATGATCCAGTGTGATACCATAGAGTTTCACTTAACAGAACCCCCTCGTAGAAATAATCCGAAGTTAAAAATGCGCGCCAGTTCAATGTCAGAGAGATCATACAAAGCGTCAAAGGTGACGGATTCCATTACGGCCAGTTGGTCATTGCAGGACAGTGAAATAGAAGGTGTTCTACGTTCTTCTCCTCATTTAAGTCTTTGCAGCTGCGGCAGTAACCATAGATACCAAAAGTGCTACGTCTCTTTTGGTCACCAATAGAAGAGTCATGGTTCCACCGTCATCCATGCGGGGCCACAATTGGCTGGCAATCCTACATCCAGTGTTCGAAGCCAATCTGTAATTAGAAATATCAATCGCCGAAGTTTGAGTTTTCAGGAGAGTAGAGGCCCACCGCTTGCCAAATCTAAGCTACTGCAAAGTCCAGCAACCTCATCCGCGCTAGTGTTGAATATGATAATAATTTAAACGTAGAAACTGTATAAAATCTTTAGTGCCTCAACTTTTTTGTACACCATACGTCCTTTCCATCTTTGTATTTGGTTAAGTTAAATGTCATGGGTTTGAATTACTAAGAATCATTTTTATACAACAAGACCGCTATTCTCCTTAACGTTAAATAACTGATGTCACAAGCAAGCAAGATTATAACATTTTGTTATATGATTTCTCGAAGCTTTTACCGAAAGAATAAAAACGGAATTAGATCTAGTCTGCCATTGCGAATAGGAAAAAACCGGTAGTAAATAACGAATTTGACTTCATCTTTTATCAAAATTAAGCTAATCACGTTTGAGCGAAACGGATGGTGTCAACATTTTAAAGGCAACTTTGACATCGCATTATTTTCATTATGACAGTACATACACCGTTAGACATATTTAGTCAATTCACAAGGTATCCTAACATGTCATATTGTCAAAATGTCCTAATATTTCACAATGGTTTAAAAATATTGTTGTACGGCTCAGCCGCTCAGCGCTGGACTTTTCTGATTAATTACGACAGCACAATAAACACAGCAAGCAACGTTCTATTTATTTAAGACATTTTTTGTTAACAAACCAACAACAATATTTTTAAACCATTGTGAAATATTAGGACATTTTGACAATATGACATGTTAGGACACCTTGTGAATTGACTAATTGAAAACACATTTTCATTGAGAAATACTGCGAACATAACCAAAATAAGAAAGCAATGAATGATATAAAATCAGTTGAAAAAAAGGATCGTAGATGACACCAGGGATGTTTAATTGACAATTTAAGCAAATCTCCACAAAAACTGCCTCCTCCATATACTTGACCAAAGGTCCTTTTGCTGATACAAGAAATATCTGCTTCAATTTTGATTATATGCGATTACATACACTATTCGAGACAATCGTACGATTCATAAAACTAAGCTCTACTTCGTTCATCAAAATCCCCTCTTGTTGTACGGGTGCTAATTCGTGTAAAAAAGTTTTTAACTTGACAACAAAACGTTCTCGGTTTGAAAACGTTGCGTTCTTGATTTAAAAATAATTGGTATATGTATTTTATACATTTATCCTGGGTTTGACAACATTTCTTCGTCATTTTGAGACGTTTGCTAATTTTAATTTTTTTGTTTTCGACTTACAATATTTTGTTCGTCGTTCGTAAATTTTTTTGTTCCATATCATATTTTTTTGTCTATATTATTTTTCTCTATTTACGAAAAACGATTTAACGATGAAATTATTGTCGATACTCTGTTATCATTTTAACACCACTTGTCAACAAGTTAAGAAAATATTTGTATTTGTATATTAGAATGGATTCCTTTTTTTTATGTGTCAGATTATAATTCTGATGAATAATATGTTTATGCAACAATGAAAAATATAAGTAACGATAGTGTAGGGAAGCTTAACTCTAAGTTCCAAAGATATTGCGTGGAGTTAATGGAGTGTTTAACTGATTTTTCTCTGGGAGAAAATAATGTCCTCACCAAAGTCCCCATTTCTGGAAAACTGTGGAGTACTGATAAAGAGGTTCTTTCATTTCTCTTCCAATTACTCTCCTTTAAATAAAATCTTGCTAAGAAAACGGTAATGATAAGTCTGGGTTCACAGAAAGAAAACTTTCACCCCCCCTCTCATCAATAAACTCAGACTTTCTGAAAGAAAACTTTCATAGTGTGTACCCAGACTAAGGAAGATTTAATATTAAATCAACAAGATTTCTCTGCAATGTAAATGCACTGTTACGCAATTTCGAACAAAATCTAGTTGTTTTTAACTAGATTTTCCATGCAAAACAAAATCTACCTCGAGACTAGATTTTGACGATATCCATTCAATGTCTAAATACGGAGAAAAAACACTTTTCAATATCACCTCCAACAAAACTATTTTTAACGAACATTTTTAAAGATATTATATTTAGTTTAACCATATTATTGTCACAGGCAACTATATTATGGTTAAATTAACCCTTCATCACGAAGCGACAACAATATTATGGTTGCCTCTAAACGGCTTTGTTTAAATATGACACTAATTTCTTTTTAAATTAATAATAGTATTTTTCTCTTTTTTTAAGAGCAACATGGTGCTATGGTTGAAAAACAAATAATGTGTTAAAATTTTTTTGTTATTATGAACCGCAACATGGCAACCATAATATGGTTATGAGTTTTTAATAGGGGACTTAAATAACCATAATTATGTTGCTGGAGGCACAAATATGGTTTAATTAACTATGATATGTTTAAACATTTTCGTTGGAGTTGACCATATTGAAAAGATTTTCTCTGGGTGTAGTAGTACTTATTGATGCAACTATGTATTGCTTTTTCCATATGGTACTTAAAAATATATTCCTTGTACTAGCAAAAAAAAATTTATTTAAATAATTAACAAAAATTGCGGCCTTTCAAAACTATTAAACACAGAGTGCCTAGATTTTAAAATCTATATATATAAAAGAAAGTGGCGTTAGTTACTACGTTTATAACTAAAAAACGGCTGGACCGATTTCGATGATTCGTACCAATTCGGAATGGTCTCTGACCAAGTAAGAAGAATAGCAAAAAAATCTAAAATAGGTGGCGCCATTGAAAATTACTAAGTATGAATTATATCGTAAACTCTGCATTTGACGATGCTATGATCTTTAGCAAAGTTGTTGAGCATGAGCCGGCGAAGGTTTATAAGTTGATATGACCAATTTCAGATAGGTGGCGCCACTGAAAATGACTCGAAATGAGTTAAATCATAAACTGTGCATTTGATCATGCTATGATCTTTAGCACAGCTGTTGAGCAAAGGTTTCTAGGTTGGTATGACCAATTTCCGATAGGCGGCACCATTGAAAATTACTCAAAATAAATTATATCATTTGATCATGATATGGTCTTTAGTAAAGTTGTTGCGCATGAGCCGGCAAAGGTTTCTATGTTGGTATGAACAATTTCCGACAAGAAGTGCCATTGAAATTAAATCAAATCGTAAGCTATGCAATTGATCATACTTTTATCTGTATCAAAGTAGTTGTGCATGAGCCGACGGAGGTTTCTAAATTGATGTGATTAATCTCCTATATATATATTTAAAAAAAAGTGGCGTAAGTTACTTCGTTTATAACTCAAGACCGCCTGAACCGATTTCGATGATTCGTACCACAAAGTGCTTCAATGATATTCTCTTAACTTATTCAATAGTTTACTTATAATTCACATTTTCATATTCTTGTTTTTTTTTTTTTTGTAAATAAAGATAAATTATCTGCACCGAATATTACCTGTACCTGATTCTGTATCTGTATTTTAAATATACACAAAAACAATACTTTTCTAGGCAAAACAACGTTTGCCGGGTCAGCTAGTAATATATAAAACCAAATTATGTTTGAAATAGACCTAAAGAAGAAAATTTAATGCCAAAAAGTAAAGCAAAATTGTTTATAGACTCACATTACTTCGATATTTATCATAGATTAAATAGTGTTTTTGTAGGTACATATATCTATAAATAAAATTGTGACTGATTCATCATAAGCGCCAAATGTAAAAAGTTAAAATTTGAAAAAGACGGGATTTTTGGAAATACGAATATTCAGGGACAAAAACGGAAAAATTCGCTAACCTCTACCAAACTAAAAGAGATACGAAAAAAATTTAATACTTATACCTTGAATAAATGTACCTGGATTTGTGCTGCCAAACTATTACGTTTTACACTTATATGGTAAAAACACATAAATTTATTCTGATAAACTGTTTTATTAATTTTGAGATATAAATTAATTACACGAAATTTAAATTGAAATATGCTGAAAAAATTAAAAGCTGAAGAAATATTTCAAGCTAAACATGAAGAAATAGATCTTAATAAAGCTCGAAAAAAGCTAATATGTCCCAACTGGTTAAACCATTAAAAAATTTTAAGAAAATAGTAAATTAATGAAACCGATAAATTATACTGATCACATAACTGAAATTAAATTTTAATAAAAGATAATGGGGAATTTTTAAATGCCTATTTCTTTACATAAATGCTTGTATCGATGGTCTCAAGTAGAAAGGCCCTAACTCGCATTTTTTACGAAATTGAGTTTTCCAGTGATTGCAATAAATTTTACACAAATACACCTCGTCAAAAAAATTCATTTCAATATTGTAAAGAATAACGGCTTTACAAGCAGTTGTATGAGCAAGTTTACATTATGATACATACAGTTTCTATTATGTTTTTACCTTCTCCTAAACAGTTACAATTATTTGAGTTAGGGCCTTTCTACTTGAGACCAACGGTATGTAATACACAAAAAACTGTCAGTCAGCTGTTATTGTTATTAAACCAAATCCCGCTAGTGTCAAAAAATTACAATGCAAATGCACTAAATTTTGAGGAAGATTTCAAATCAAATCTATTAGATTCCGTTGTAATGTATGCTGACGCAAAGTGTGATCCCCCAATAGGTTAAACTTAACCCTTGGTTACGATTAGGAAAGTCTCGCGAATGTTCAAAAATACCAAAAGTGGGAAAACAGTTCTTAACAAAAAATAAATTCGAATCAAATGCTAAAACTATAATACATAAATTGATTCTATATTTTGGTAAATTAGTTGTTAAATACTCTTCGATTAAATAGTATATTAAGGTACCCATGCATTTACAATATTATTGAGTACTTTATTGCTAACAATTGCTCCACATTATTCTATAAGTTGGGCAATATAAAAACAAATATATTGAACAATGTTTTATTGAGCGCATGTAAAAGTAAACAAAACCAACAGATACATTTGTGTATTTTACAATGTTGCCAACACATTAACAATATGTACTTCATTTCGCGCAATATAAATCAAAAGATTTTTAGTTTTATTCATCATATTGTGCCACCTACTAATTTGAAATACACACGGCCAATTTAATTGTACAGTATCCATTATTGAGCAATAATATTGCAAATGTTTGGGTACCTTTAGGCCTAATAAATTAGAGCAAGTTAAACTCCTTTTTTTTTTTGGTTTAAAATGTGTTTCAACCAACATATCTATAAAGCTGGAGGTCCACACCACGCGTTTTAGCCTCCACGCTTTGCATGAGTTTTATACCTTACTTGCGTTCTACGTTTCAAGTTACATGCAACGCTTCTGATGCGGCATCACCACAAGTAAAAATAAAATTTTATTTGTCAAAATTAGCTGATTTATTCGAACACTGCTTGTGACGCCTGCAAAAGTAGAAAGTAAACCTACTTTTCGCATTCAACGCCTCAATGCATCCTAGGCTATTGTGCATGAAACTTGTTACATACAACTACACAGATTCTACTTTTATGACAGCTGCGTAGACTGCGAGAAGGCGTGTAACGCGTGGTGTGTAACTCTAGCTTAAGTCAGTAAACATTAGGGGATTCATTTAATCGGGCTTTTGCTTTAATCGGCTAATCGCTCGATTGATTAACCGGGGTTATGGTTTAATCGGCTTAAAGTCGGTTAATTGTGTTATTGATCGGTTAACCGAATAATAAAGTTTTTTTAAAAAAATAAGTAATTTCAATGAATAGAAATGCATAATTATTTTTTATTTGGAGTTTTTTTGGAAAAAAAAAAACAAATAACATAACAAACATAACAATTCAAACAAAGCAATTCTTGAACTAAAACGAGCAAACAAAAAATTTATTCATAAATATGTTATAAATATTTTTTTAATTACCATAAACATATTATGGATTCATTAAAAAAATAAACTGATATCATTTTATTAGTTATTTCAATAGTTTACGGAGATCTTAGAAAATAATTTTTTAGAAAAATAATTTGGTTTCAATGTTTAGGATTTAAGCGATTATTTTCCTAAGTTTTGATTAAACTTGACTTTTAACATATTCTTTCATTTATCGTATATGTTGAAGAAATCGAGAACAACCCATAATGCAGAATATCTAATTTCATAGTCCTTTATCTGAATTTCTCTAAACATATAAAATCTACCATTATGCTATTAGAGTCCTGTTTTAATTTTTTTTAAATTTTTAAAACTTGTAATTGTTTCCATTAAATCTGCCAAAAGATTGACATGAGAAGAAACAAATAACTAAAGACATAAATTTAAAAAGTACGTGAAACAAAAAGCTGTGGATATCAAGCACTTATTTAAAATAATAATAAGATCACAATAAATATTTACTAAACACATACCTTTTGTATATGAGACGAAACAAATAATTAAAAACACAAAGAGTTGCGTATACAGGCTTGTTCTGGAAATCACCTGGTTTCAAATCACGTGCTTTTAAGGTCACGCCGTTGTTGTGTTTTTCAGTGTGCTTTCGGCAATTGATAATTGAAAACGGAACACCACAATATCTCACGTGTGATTTTAAAAGGCACATGTGATTCGAAATCGCGTGATTTGAATAAAAGTGATTTTCAGAACAGTACCCATGTTCTGTAACTTTGGCGAGAACCTCTCGCATCGAAAAGATGAGAAACAAAATATTCCATCGTTTCTCGAAAAGTGAGAAAAATGTGTGTCTGTAACTCATGTTGAAAACTATCAAAAGAAATTACGTCGTTACGTTATAAATGTCATAATATTCCACTCGAAGCCGATATGAAATTGCAGATGTCGAGAACGCCAGTCAATCATATCGTTGACGGCGACCAAATTTGACTAAAATTTAAAAATTTACAACGATGACGCCGAAAATACAACCATCGGCTTTACCAAAAAATGTAAAGTGTGTCTTTAATGTTTGTTGACTACAAAATTGCTTTGAATTCGTTTTTTTTTTTCAAAAATGTTAAAAGCAATATAATTAAATAACGAAAAATCTGCCAAGAACTAAATACATATCTCTTCCGTGTTAATATTCAATTCATTTTGCATTTTTAATTTATTTTTTTAGTGTTAAAATTCTTTCTCATCCTGTTTTTATGCGTGAGTTTATTTGACAGTTCAAAGCGGGAATTTTCTTGCAAAAATTTTATAGACACACTCTTTCAGTATATTGGCGATAAATTTCCTTACGTCAAAGTTATTACAGAACATGGGCACAGGCCTGATAATACTTAACGGTTAATCGACTGAATTAACCGGTTTAATCGTTAATATAAAATAGCCAATTTTAAATTAACCGATCAGTTAATCGGGTAGTAATTAACGGTTAGCCGAATAAATACCCTAGTAAACATACAAACCATTTTTAAACACATAAAATTGGACGTTTAAACTGCCAATTGCGACCATATCGCTCCTTTATTGCAACGTAGTCAAATCTCAAAAATTTAAAGTACTTAAGCAAAAGTAATTGTTCAAAATCAGAATAATATCTCAAACTGAACCGAAGTTAGCAAAATATATATCGGCTATAAAGCGGGCATCCAACTGGCTGAAGTATTATCGCATATCGGGAGATATACGTATATTTGCTGATAGCAAGGCTGCCATTGCTTCTCTTGCGGGTGTCTACACGACATCTAGGTTAACTGTGGAATGCCGGATGTCTTTGAATGAGATTGCTGATCATTCAGGGTTAACGGTCATATGGATACCAGGGCACTCGGACTGCCCGGGAAACCAGATAGCAGATGAGCTGACCAAGGAAGGTGGTCGCATGGATGACACATTCATTGATCAATTCATTGGCCTTCCAATGGCTCCCTGTAAGCCACTCATTCTGCGCGAGCATTATAGAATTGCGCAAGAGGGATGGACCTGCGAGTCCACCTGCTCCATATCCAGGGCACTATGGCCTGGCTATGATGAACGGAGAACTAAATCTCTACTTAGGTTCAATAAGGACCAAATCAGGACTGTGGTGTCGGTCATGACTGGACACTGGCCTGTTGGGACTCATGCTAGGAGAATGGGTCTGGAATTCAATAACTACTGCAGCAGTTGTCATGATGAGGAGGAAGAGGAGACTGTGCTTCACTTCCTCTGTTAATGCCCTGGGCTACGGGGCATTAGGGAAAAATACACTCAAAAAAAAGACATATACTAAATTAGAGGAAAACGATTTCCTTCAAAATGGTTCAAAAATTTCCTGAATTTAAAGTAAAATTTTATGAAAATGTAGGAAAATTCATTAAAATTCAATAAAATTACCTTAAAACGAGTAAAAATATAATAGTTCATTAACTTAAAAATAGTTCATAAATATACATAGAAAAATTATTTGACGTTAAGGAATTCTTACTGACCAAAAATTAAAAACTTAAAAACTGTTAAAAGCTATACTTGATTTTAGTACTCAATTTTCTTTTTCGTTGCATAGTTTATTCTTAATTTTAGAAATAATTTAAAAAAAACAATATTTAGTTTATGTTTTACTAACATTAAAGAACTTATTTCATCAATTTAGTTCAGATAAAGTTAAAAACCAACTAACAAATCATTTTCTTATTTTAAGTAAATATGTATTCTCCTGGTGAAAATATCCTAACAGAAATCAATAAAAATTGTTTTTTAAAAAACTTCAGATAAAATATATATAAAATTTGATTATTTTTAAACTACTTTTAACAATATACTTCCTAAAAAATAAGTTGGAAAAATACTGTAAAAAATGTTTTAATTTAAATGAAAAAAATGTATTGGATTTTAATAAATATTTGAATAATTTTCCAAGAAATGGTATGAAGAGAAAATTATGAAAACATTTATATTTGAAAAGCAGCCTATGCTTTAATTACTATAAAAAAATTAATAGAAAATAAAGTTGTTCTTAAGTTTTTTAAAAATTTAAATAAGAACTCATTCATAAAGTTGCATTGGCTATTGTGGCTTATATTCATGTAATAACAAGGCGAATTCATTACAGGTGATCCTAAAACCCCTGCTGGTAACTTTTTTTCTTTAGCTTTATAATTGTTGGATGTCAAAATTTTGTTTATTATCTTTGTTTCTGTTTTGATTTGTTTCGGTTTTTGACATTGTACAATGATTTTACAAAAACAAATTGCTTGTGGTTTTTGTACGAGTTGTACTTGTTGTACTACCGAGATTACCCGGAATGAATTTGCCTTGTGTAATAAGAATTAGCAACTTAAAATCGTGTATCGGCGGATTTGCTTTGGAATAAACTACATTTTTCTGCTTTTGCGTGAACCCATTGTTGGCTCTAGCCTGTTCACTGAATTCTTTGACAACTTCATCTAGGATCAGCAGTTCTGCAACCTCATCCGCAAATTTCACAACAGCTGAGCAACCACCAAAGGTAAGAGTAGGAATAAAATATGTGTGCTTCCTAGTTTCTAAACACTTTTGATTGTGCTTTGCTTTCAGTGCTTAGGTGCGTGCACCATCGTTTGTATTTGTGTGTGAATTTGGTTTTGTCTTTTACGGATTATTGATTGGTTTTGTGATTTAACACTTTCTTATTCAGTTGGTGTTCTGTTTATTATTGAAAAACATTGAGTATTATTGATTTCACATCCAATTGAATGATATAACTATAGTTTTGAGTAGCATTTAATCCTTTTAGAATTAGTCATTGTTGAATAAAATTTGCAGGTCGCGTGTTTATTCCATAAATCAATATCTAGACATAATTTAATATAATGGATGTAATAATAATATAATGTTTCGTTAGAATTGATTTTTATTTTGTAGCTTAAGCAACAACGATTATTTCGTTGTAATATTTTGTTTTTATTCAGCGTAATTAATTCTAATACGCGCAAGGTACATGTCCAATATGGAATCAGAGGATAATTTTAAGTATTTATTGAAATCTCTGAAGGGAGAAGCATTTTTGGAAGTTTTTAAAGGTTAGTATTTGTATTAAAAATCCTATTATATGTTTAAAAACTTTCGTTTTCCCCAAATTTTTACTTATTTTTGTAATATTAAGAACACAAGATTGATGCAAATGCTTTAAAATACATGACTTCAAACCATTTAGATGCCTTAATACCAAAACCATTGCTTGACGCAAGAATAATATTCGAGCACAATCCTAATTGTTGGCAAAAGGAGGTGGCACCTTCGTCAAATTTTTCGAAACAGCCATCAGTTAATTTGTTATTAGATCAGAAAGAAGTAAGTCTAGTAATATATAAGTTAAATATGATATTTTTATTAAAATTTCAAAAATAGTTCTCTATTGAAGCAGTTTTAAAATCGTCGCTTACTGGAAAATCAGTTTTTGCGTATTATAACATTAATAAAAAATTAATAACAAAATTTCGTCGAATGATTGCTCGTTGTGTTACAGCGTCCATTATCGAAAATGAAATTAGTCCATCTCCAACATATTTTGAAAATATTGCTGAAAATATTGTAAAATATTTTAATACTGAGAACAAAGTAATTTTTGTCAGCCAAATTTAAAGTATTTCCTTTTCAATAGGACTTGTATTTTATACGCAAGAAAAGTAGAAAACCAGGTGGCAAATTTAAAAAAAGAGGGTTAAAGTGATAATGCATTTGAAAATGATACAGAATCTATTGAAAATAAGGAAGTGGATTTTTCAGGTATTAAGTTAATGTTAAAAAAATATTTTCAAATTTTGTAAAAAACAACGCAAACGAATTTTAAATATGAGCTTTTATGTAATATAATTGTTTGTTTTTAAAATAAAAAAATCGCAACATCGAATTTTTTCCTTCACGTAAAATCGAAATATATATTTACAAAAGTTAAAATTCCTGTTACGATTTTTTACTTTTTAAACCATTGCCTTTTGTTAGTATAATTAGGAAGACTAAGGACCTCAAGTGTTTCTTAGCCAAAGATGCTGTGCGTCACAAAAAGTGTCCCTTCGACGTAGTTCTCTGAAAGAGAACCATAATTAAATTATCAAAAGGTCTTAAATATATTTTGCAATATATTACGTTTTTGAAATTATTCTGAAGTTCGTCTTTTTAATTTGTTAACATTGTTGCAACAAAATTTTAAAGTATAACATTAAAATTCGCAATTTGAAATACAAAATATTTTAACTTTTAGACAAAAGTGATTTGTTAACTGATAAGGAATTGCTAATAAGTAATATTGAGCCAGTGTAGTTCAAAAATGGGATAACACATTTTCCATTAGAATAAATTTCTTTCAATCGTTAGATAATAGTTTGGATAATATTTTTGATGAAGGGCCTATATACAAACAATCTTTTGGGCATAAATTAGTTAGTTCCTCGGTTTTTTTTTAAGATAGCATTAGTTATAACTTTTGTTACATATAATATTGGCGGACTTTTCAAAACTTTTTCCAGGAAAAGAAGTGGAAAAGAAAAAGTGGGAGACCTTTTGCACGCAGATATTAAAAATCATAGAACGCGATGTAAAGGACAAAGACAGTTTGGATAAATTTTTAAAATTTAAAAATTCTGAGTACAATTCTGATAATAAAATTAAGTTTTGGATAATTAATTAGTTTACTAACATTCATATTTAGTACTTCTACTATATGTTTGATTGTTGTAGTAAGTTGTAGATACACATAACTTCTTTTTTAAATACTTGCTTTTTTAACTCATTATTATTTTTTACTAATTATATTAAAATTTACAGATGTAAGTGATTGAGTTATTCTGGAGCTTATTCACTCAGTTTTCAAACAAGCTTCAAGAAAATGTATTTGTTAGTTCTAAGTTGTTAGACTATAACATACTATCTACAAGATCTTTAAAATCGCCTCCAATTCACATTCCTGAATTAAATAATAAATATTATTTAAGACCTTAAAGTACTTGGTAGCTGTTTTATTATAATTTAAAATACATACATACATATATAAGCACAATAATTTAAAATTTTAAATTTTTGTATATTAAACTTAAGATGTGTGCATTATATAAAAGAAAAATCTTATTTTGTTTTTAAATGAACAGAATTGTTATTAATAAGTACTTCATTTTATGTTAAGAATTATTAGTACCTTTTTTGTTAATGTTATTATATTTAATGAATTTGAAATAAAACATATAATTTCTTTAATGCCTTGATACTATATTTAATTTATAGTTAAAGAAAATAAGACGTATATATAATGTATGTATTTATCAGCAGAGCATATTTCTTAAAACACTTAAAAAAGTAGGTATACAAATCAAACAAATTTGGTTCAAAATATACTAGTTTTTAGTACATCCTTCCCTTAAAAAGAGTAAAGATGTACTTAAAATTAATATTTTCATTTATTGCTTAATGAAAAATGCTTACTAAAATATTGGCCTATTTTCCAAATTTTTGGAAAATATTTGCTTAATTTTAATTTATTTTTCTAAGTTTTAATAAATACATATTACTGATAAGTAATCATGTTCTTTAAAAATATGAACAATTTACCTTATATCAGCAAACATAAAACAAAAAGATAGTTAGTCAATTCACAAGGTATCCTAACATGTCATATTGTCAAAATGTCCTAATATTTCACAATGGTTTAAAAATATTGTTGTTGGTTTGTTAACAAAAAGTGTCTTAAATAAATAGAACGTTGCTTGCTGTGTTTATTGTGCTGTCGTAATTAATCAGAAAAGTCCAGCGCTGAGCGGCTGAGCCGTACAACAATATTTTTAAACCATTGTGAAATATTAGGACATTTTGACAATATGACATGTTAGGATACCTTGTGAATTGACTAAGTAAGTATTTCCTATTTTTAAGTATTTCCGAATTTATGTCCTAATAAGTGAATATTTTTTCTAAAAGTCATAAAATGGGTGGGTTGAACAGCAGTATTTTTTATTGACTTTAGCAAACATATTTACTAAATCGAAGTAAGCATTTCAATCCTTTAGAGAATATTTTAACTTAATAGTGGTAACATTTCCCCTATTTTAAGTTCAAAAATGTTATCTATTTAACTTAAAGTTTGGAAAAGTTGTTTCATTTCTCATATCATAATAAAATTATCTGAACTAAATTAAAGGAAGTTTTAACATGTTTTCGGGATATCTTAAGATAATTATAAATCTAAATTTTAGAACAAAAGTTTATATTGCTTAGTAAAAAGTTATTTGAATGAAGTAAAATTTTGGTAAAAATTAAAAATTTTGATGTAGTAGTGAATAAAATTTATTTCTTAATAACAAGGAAATTTTTTACTAAATTGCTGTAAAAAATGTCTTTGGCGCCATACGACAGCCACAGTGTACTGAACTTAAGTAAAATTTCCTAAGATTAAGTTAATTTTTTTTTGAGTGTACCTGGGAAAGCCGGGGTGGGGTTTCTCTGCTTGGAGGATCTATCTAAAATAGAACTAAGATTGCTTCTTCTCTTCATTAGGAGGACGAATTGGCTCAACTCTGCAGTGACGCCATCCGGGTAACTGCTCTTTGGAATGGGCATTGGCGCTGGGTATCACAAAGGGACCGCTGAAGGACCCAAGTGAGCTGTCTCTCGATGGCTGCCCATGGAACCTAACCTAACCTAGCAAAATATATTTAATTAAATCTGTATGTAAAGGTATATTTTTAAAGCTTTAACCGCATTTTGCCATGTTTGTTTTTTTTTTTTTTGAGATTTGACTATGTTGCAGTAAAGGAGCGATATAAATTTGACAGCATGTATCGTAGTGCTGCCACATGTTACTTTTTAATTACATATAAGACATGAGACATTGATTTACAACTGTTGAGTTTAAACTACATACAAATTTAAGTTCAGTTCAACTAAACCAGCGCTTAAACACTCACTGATTTCTTAGACATTAACATAAATTTTTTAACAGGACAAAGTCGATTTAATAAATATTATCCGTGTAACCTCTCACGTTAATATGTACAAATATGGGCAATATTTTCAAAAAATATGTATATTTTTAATTAGGCTTAAGTTCATTGAATTTAATTTGCATTAAATTATTTTTATGAAGAAAGGAATTTTTACAACATGGAAGATTAATTAAAATTGTTATTGATAATTTTCATTCTTGACTGACCTGGGATTCGAAGCCAGGCTGTCTGGCGTGTGATTCGAACCCAGGCGGCTGGTTACCCTGACATGTTTCGACCTCAACCACTAGGTCTCCTCAGAGGGATTTGCCGTCTTACACTCGCAGCCATCGATGACTGCTGACGTCAGTAGTCAAACATCAATCCTTAAACCAAATTGTATTTTAACCTTTGGTAGATCGAAATTTGCTTTTTGAATGATTATCCATTTTAATTGATCTCACATGTTTTCCTTACTTCTGTTTTTCCGTACTTTTGTCAAGAATTCTTCTTGAAGTCCAAAGTACATTTTTTGTTTTTCCTGTTTTTGTCTTAAAAATAATTTAATGCAAATTAAATTCAATGAACTTAAGCCTAATTAAAAATATCTAAATTTGGATTAAAAACCATTAACAGTTCAATAAAATAACCACAATACTAATTATAAATATGTATATTTTTCAAAACTATTGCTATCTGCCGGCAATGGCTGCTGTTAAAATCAAATGTCATCATGTTGAAAACTTATTTCTACATTTAAATTTTAAAATAACTGTAGTTAATGTTATTTTCGTTGGCAATTTTCTCTGGGTTTCTTACTTCCTCTTACTATTTCTCTCTTCTCATTTTGATTAATCACACGCTTATTTGTAACAAAACATTTTGATGTCGAAACTGCGTTGATAATTAATTTTTTGTTTTGTTTTATTGACTTAAATATGAATTTTATTAAATTTAAAAATACAAACCTAAAGATAGTCAGACTGACAGATCGACAGACTAATGGTTTCGATATGTTTAGTTGAGGATACTTTCGTTAGAGTAAAAAAAATTATTGCAATTGTCTAACAATCGAACATTAGGTGAGATATACAGACAAACAAATGAATAGTTCGTTTATTTGTTTGCTGTAGAGCGAACATTACGTATAAACAGTCGTAAACGATTCATTTTGACACTTTCACTTTTTTTCATTCCTTTTACAAAGAAGTTGCCGGCTTGTACGTGAAGATGCCCATTAAGTTTTTTGTGCTACAAGAGTAATAAGCATCACACAGTGGGGCTTAAAAAAAGCTCAAATAAGTATGTTTATAGTTAGGCGAATGGTCCAAACAATGTATATTATAGAATAATTTGTAATAACCCAGATTTAAAAGTTATTATTTTAGTTTATCGATTGGAGAAAACATTTTAAAATTCTTGAAAATTGTTTATTTGAAATGATCTGACCCCTGTTGAAACAGAACTTTTAGCACGTTCTAAGTATTGCATACGAAACAAAATAGGACGTTAAAAAAGGGCCCTTTTTAACATCCGGACATTCTTTAATCCCACACCGAATAGTACTTTTTTGAAATTTGGAAGATAAGCTTTCTTTGACCCATGAGCAAAGCCTTTTTAAAATTGGTGAAAGTATATCCGTGAATTCTCTTTTCCGTACCATAAATGTTCTTTTGCAAAACTGCTCAAACGTCTATAATCATTAAAAATGTTGTTAGAATTCAGATTGAGTGCAACACAAAAATGGTTTTTGTAACCAAAATCATGGTACTAAGTTTAAAGCGAATCCATAGAAAAAATATTCTAAAATTACTGTCTAACATTAATAAAAGTTCGGTACCGAAATAAAATTTTAATGTATAGAATTGTTTATTAAATCCAAGAAGACCACGGTCCGAAAGTTAACACTTATAAACCTTAACTGGATGGAACAATAAAAAGGTGCTCAAATAAATAGTAAAATAACTCTCATTTTAACACAAGTTGGCGCAAAAGTCATCACCCTATCGGAAAATGCCATCATTTTCGCAAACGTCAGTAACAGTCTGGTTTACGATGTCGATCGAAAGCTTAAGCGAAACGACAACAAGTCACTCAGTATCGTCTCTCAAGCGATCTACTAACTATTGACTTGTCGGTCGACAGGTTTTACGTTTCTGACGTAATAAATTTAATAATTGACAAATGACTGTATTGCCACATCGACAATTGCACAACTAAGACGCTAATTTCAAAATAAAAATCGGCCAAACATATAAATTAAGCCATAAAAATACAACTCTGTGCTATAGACAAAGCAGAGAATACAAAACAAAGGAGTAAACAAAAAACAAACAAAGGAGTGAACAAAAAATAAAGAATAGAATTTAGTGAAAAATATTTTCTGAAACTATATAAACTCCTCAAGAACTCTTGGATTTATTTCTTTTTCTGCAAAACTTTTCAGCGAAAATCATCAATTTTTAATGGATTTTTACCCCAAAAAGTTAAAATTGAAAAAAAACACAAAGTAAGTTATATTAAAAATTTTGGTTGGGTTCATAAGCCCGAAACTTAAAACCCCAAATTTAAAATCCCGAATTGAAAAATCTAGAATTTTGAAATCGTGAATTTTCATATCTCGATTAATTGTGCAGTGTTGGTTTTAAAAATCGCACGATAGATGAAATGGTCGGCGCAAGAACTTTTTCCTCTTTGGTATAATGAACACGGGCTTCGCTAACTAAAGCTTCACTACATAGATGTCCTTCGGCCGGGCAAAAGGATTTTCTCCTCTATGGCATTACAAACACCGGCTTCGATATCTAAATCATCTCTGCATATCCGGCAAGGAATTTCACCACTTTGGTATAAGAATGCGGGATACTATCCCAAGAAATTTTTATCTAAGATTTTGTAAAATTTATATAAAATTTCATGGGGTCATTTTTCATTTCTTAAAATTTGCATTGTCTATGTTTGTATTAGTAAATGGAAAATAGCCCCGAAGTAAACATTTTGATTTTATTTCGGGCCAATGAAAATGAGCCACACAAAAACAAAAAATTGCCCCCAAAATTGCGTGTTGTTGTGTCCCATGTAAAATGTAGGGCCATTTTTCATTTTCTTTTTGATGCCACATTTCCTGTGTAATGGTGTAATGAGTATGGTGCTGGAGCCGTCATCGGGCCTTACTTTTACGAAAACTTCGCGGGCCAAACGACTACTGGGGACGCGAACGCTATAGAGCGCCATGATTAACGACTTTTTCCTCCCCATCTGATCGAATTGATACTGGAGAACAAAGGGTTCTCTATGAGCGGAGTGAAAAAGAAAGAAGTGCAGGATAAACGTTAAGAAATCGGTTTCCTATGTTTTGTTGTACTTTGTTCTATATTCGCTTTCTACTATCAAAGTACACAAAAAAGTACATAAAAATGAAAGACCTGTATACAATTGCAGGTGTAAATATATGTGAAATACGAATAAGGCAAGAAAGAAGATTTATTGATTCTACGTTAAAAAATCAACCCTGCATTCAAAGACCTATAAGAAATATTTTGTTTCTTTTATGTGTCATAATAAGATACAAATCGTATTAATGATATAATTTTGCATTGTTTTCGAAAATGTACATTACATACTGTACTTGAGTATTCTGCACGGTAGAAATTAGGAAAAGACAAACTCTAATAGTGTGTGTGAAGTAAATACCTTAAAAGCGTTTCTCTGTTTGTGATCTTCGATTGGAGCAATTAATTGCGTTCTGTTTTTGGTAAAAAAAATGACAAGCTTCGTGGTGTTCGGTTCAGCACATTTTTTACAAAAACAAAATACATATCGTTCATTTATTAAAAGTTGTCGTATCTCAAAACAATCAATCTTTCCAAAATGGAATTACAATTTTCAAAATGTACTCGGACCTTTTATACTGATTTAGTGAGATATATTTTAGTATAACTTCCTTTCTGTTTGAGATCTACTACGTATGAAGGTATGAAGGAGCACTTTTACTTAAGTACCTTACAATTTAAGTACCTTAAAAATGACTCAGTTCAGTGCTTTTTTTCCAATAATTTTTCCACAAAGTTTTTTTTTACAAAAACAAAACATGTACACAATGCACACAGGTAATTCGTGCCGTGCTTGTGCAATTTGCCGAGCAACAACAACACTACTAGTGAGGCATTGCTAACATTTTTTGATTGCTCATTCCTTCCTGTAAAAAAACACTACAGAACATTAAAATATAATGGATGTGTACAAAACCACTACAATATTACTGTTTTATAACAAAAAACAGAATACTACATAATGGTTGTGTACTAACACTAAAAAAAATAAATATCGCTTCTGGGTGTGTGTACCGTACGCTAAATAATGTTCGGTTTATTTATGAACACTGATTTTTAATATCTAGATTTTTAACAATCATTGGGAATTCATATTAATTAAAAAGTTTAAATTAAGGGGAAGAACTTACGAAAGGGTTAGCTGTCAAACGAACTGCGCTCTTTTTTGTGCCCAAAATTTGTTTAAAATTATTATCACAGATTACTACTCATATATGTCATGAGACGGAAGACTTTGCCTTTTTTGTCGCTTTCTTCGAAAGCTGGCATTTTTTACAGGTTGTACACATTGCCACTTCACTACAAAAAACGCTTTTGGTTTCTTTCTTCGAAAGCTGCCCACGCAACTGATTTGGGCCTTTTGTGATGGGTAAGACAGGACGATTTTTGTTGTGCAACTCTTGAGTTAATTAAAAAATACGGAGAGGAGAATAAAAGGGGGAAAATAGTTGCCGGTACTCCGTTATTATATTTTGTTCTGTTATTCGCTTTTTTGCCGAAGATTAATATTTGATGTTTTTTTCATTTGTTGTTTCGCTTCTTGATATAAAAAAGAAAACATTTGGTGAAAATAAGAAATATTATTTAAAAAAAAAACGAAAAGGTATTTCAATGTTACAAATTTCAATATATAATGTGGTATTTATATTTAATTAATGTTTTGCTTGCAGTAATATACATTCATGTCAGTGCTGTTATAGACTTTTTTGAAAACTCCCTACGTAATCCGAAAAAAATCTCTATTTTTCCCCACGTGCTCAAAAAATTGTCCCTACCAAAATTTACATTTTATTTTATAACAATTGCATAAATACCAATTAATCAGTACTTTTTTTAAACTAAAACAATTTTATGACTAAAGGTATGTTCAGACCTAACAAATATTAGACGAAAAAAAATCCAAAAAAGCTTGACGAGAAAATTTATCAAATTATTTTCAACAATATATATTAATTTACTAAACTTTATTTCTAAGAAGATAATTGTATAATCTAATTTAGAAACTGTTAAATGATGTTTGATCTTGCCAAACGTTTTTCAAAAGCATATTTTTTTTAATAAAACTAGTGGTTACGTGCAGGAAGTCAAATATTTAATACGTGTAAAAAGACCTTTCACTATCTAACTATACTGCGGTCGAGTTACCACCTGTTGCTGTTAGATCAGCTGTTCCACTAAGATTTGAAGTAAGAGAAATCGAGAAGGCTATTCATGATTTAAACCCCAAGAAAGCCCCTGGTTTTGATAAGATCAGTAACAAAATGCTTTTTGAGCTACCCAGCATAGCAAAGAAAATTATTCTACTAATTTTTAATGCTATTTTACGCCTTGAATACTACCCACAAGAGTGGAAAGTATCCTTAGTTACCATGATACCTAAACCAGGAAAGGATCCCACAAAAGTTGAGTCATATAGACCTATAAGCTTATTGTCTAATATATCAAAGCTTTTTGAGAAACTTCTAGTGTCAAAATTAACGCCGATTTTAAATGAAAATAGATGTATTCCAAACCATCAATTCGGTTTTAGAAGAAAACACAGCACAATTGAACAAACTCATCGAATAGTAAATGTCATAAGAAAAGCCTTTGGAGAAAAAAAATATTGCTCAGCACTCTTCATCGATGTGTCTCAAGCTTTTGATAAAGTCTGGCATGAAGGTTTACTACTGAAATTGCAGCAAAACTTACCAGCAAATATACACAAGCTGTTAGAAAGCTACTTAGTTGGTCGTCAATTTATTATTAAAGAAGGCGAATTTTTAAGTTCTCCACAGACAATTAACGCTGGAGTCCCACAAGGCAGCATCCTGGGCCCTCTATTATACTTAATTTATACTTCGGACTTGCCAACAAACAGCTACACCCATACCTCAACATTTGCGGACGACACAGCTTTTCTAAGCGTTCACGCAAACTGTCAAGAAGCATCTCGTTACCTACATGATCATATATTTGAACTATAAAGGTGGTTAAAAAAATGGAGGATAAAGATCAATGAGCAAAAATGCGCACTTATAACATTCACATTGCGTCGGGAAACATGCCCCCCTATTAAAATAAATAATCAAATAATACCCCAACACTCGCATGTAAAATACCACGGTATACATCTAGATCGGCGTTTAACGTGGAAATGGCATATAGAAGCTAAATTAACTCAAATGAAACTAAAAGCAATCCAAATTAATTGGCTTATTGGAAGAAATTCTGTTCTTAGTCTCGATTGTAAACTTCTACTTTACAACTCTATCTTAAAGCCAATTTGGTGCTACGGTATTCAGTTATGGGGCACTGCCTCGGCTTCTAACATCGAAAAAATTCAAAGGCGCCAAAATAAACTTCTTCGAATAATCACAGCCGCCCCCTGGTACGTCAAAAACTCAAATATCCACAATGATCTCAATGTGTAATTAGTTAAAACTATGATAACGAAATATGCAGAAAAATATTTAAAAAGGCTGGAACTGCACCCAAATCCATTAGCTAGAAATATTTTAAATGACAGTGGCCACTCTAGATTAAGGAGAAGAGATACTGCAGGACTCATCCGACGGGAAGACCGCTTAACATCTACATATGTGAATAGAAACCGTGAAGAGAAAAATTTTCGTCTAGCATTGGCAGGACAAAAATAAAGTATTAGTATAAGATTTGATTAATTATTGTTAGTTCATATTTAATATATGAAGATTCAATAAATAAATACTGAAAAAAAAAAAAAAAAAATATGTGTATTACCGTTTGGCAGTGATAAGTCAAAAATACCTAATTTCGACTAAAATGGGAAAATTAAATTTTCATTAACATTTTTCATTTTGGTGAGTGACTTTACTCCAAAAGTTTTTGATGCCAATCTTAAACAAGTTATCTATTTATTGGTCTGAAAAATTAAATTGTTGTAAGAGAGTTTCGCAAATCAAATCAAAGTATAAATGGGAGCAAGCGGTCACTCAAAGAAATTTAACAATTTTTAAGTTGCCGTATCAACAATTTTATTAGTATTTTGACAAATCGAAAAAGATTGCCAAATATATACAGTTTTGCCAAATTTTTGTAAAGTCCCTACATTTTAATGATTTGATGAAATATCTGTCCTTCTTTTCCCTACAGCCATTTTTTAGAAAATAATCCCTACGAATAGGGATTTTTCCTACTTATAACATCACTGATTCATATATACATGATCAGCGTTGTCAACTTGATAAATTAAAAAACACCAAAATGAAATAATTGCATCTTTTTGGAAAAGAAGCACTAAATTTTAAATTTTTAGTTTTATTTGAAATTTTTTAATTATATACTTAAAATTATTTTAAAATATTCCTTAATAGAAAAGTACATTTTTACATTTAAATATTAAAATGGAAATAATAATAAAGACAAATAAAACTCAACAAAAATAAGAAGGTAAAAATTTATATTTACAACACAAGCTATATCTAAAAACAAACTTATACGTTTTTATATGTTTGTATTTAAATTGATGTATTCAATAGAAAAAAAATTATAATAGGTGCTTAAAATATCACATATCAAAATTCATAAAACCCATATTTTCTTTATTATCATGTCTGTTCAATAAGAGAAAATCAAAAAGAGCATAACAATTTGAGACAAAAAATTTTAAAAATTTCTAATAGTAAAAATTACTAGCAAGAATGTTTTCGTTTACGAAACAAAAATAATTTTCATAATTTTTATATTTAAAAAAAAAAGTTTTTCAATAACATAAAATATTTATATTGGGAATTATTTCTTTTTCATAAGCAACTTTATTATATTCAACATTTTTCATTTTTTTTTTCTTTTTCGAATTTATTCTATGAGTTAAATTTTTTTTTTTTTTTTTTTTTTTTTAGCTTTATAAAATACATAACTGAAATTTAACTCGTAGAATAAATTCGAAAAAGAAAAAAAAAAAATGAAAAATGTTGAATAAAATATTTATTTTTTCTAAAATTTAATTTTATTTTCGTAAAGTTTAAAAGCAGTATGCACCGTACCTCTTCAACTTATTTTCTTGTAAATTGGTAGAAATTTTTCGATAACTCTCTTTTTGGTTCACAACCAATGTTCTTAAGCTCACAAGTTTCTTCTAATCTATAACAATGATATTCAGGGGAGTTATTAATATAACCTGTTAAAAAAAATGGAACTCACTTGCAGGTTTAGCTATTTTTGAAATTAAAATTGTAAATTTGTTTGGGTGGCATATCGTTACTTCAATTAAGATAAGACGTATCTAACATATCAACTTGTTCAACAATATTGTATTAACTCAAATTTTTTATTTTTCACTTTTTGGAAAAAATTTTACGTTATATTCATATCTAACCACTGTAAAAATGTCATGCTATTTTGTCTACTTTTTGGTAATGAAATGCGTTTAATGTAAAATGAAAATTTGTTTTGCTTCTACTAAAAGTTTTTTAAATTTGGAGTTACTTCAGTATAGTTGAACAAGTGCGATATAAAATTTTTTAAGCTTGGGATATAACACTTGATAAAAAAGAACAGATAAAAAAGCTAATGGATATTTTTTTAAGAAATGTAGGACTTTTCCTTAAAATAAATAAGCTTTTTTATATTTTCTTTTCTATCCTGAAACAATTTTACATGTTGGAAACGTGTTTTAGAAATTAAAGTAACGACATTTGGATTAAAATATCAGTTTAAAGTGGTCTGTACTCTTGCAATATAATTGTTAAATTTTTCATATTGCATAATTAAATATATCGCCAATGTGTATGTTATATTCGAATATTTTCACAACAAAAAGAAGCGCAATATACTGTCTTGTGTTTTGGCAACATTGCACAATGTTGTTATGGTTATCTGTAGGTTATGTTTACATTTCAATTGGATACCAGTTGCACCATATTTTAATTGAAACCACTGTGGCACTTATTGAATAATATAGGGCAGAATTTTAATAATATAGCACATAATATATACAATATTATTGTAGAATGGATGCCTCAAATACTCAAGAATATTAGATAATAATATCAAGTCTTATATATAGTCTATATCATTATTATACAATTTTTAAATTGGTTTTACAAAAAGCATTTTTAAGACACTGGAATTTTATTAAATAACGTTTTCAATTCAAGCCATATTTTTGCAATTGCCGTAGCGAAATTTCTGAATTATTGCAATATAATTTTATTATTACATACCTAAGTAATTTTGTGATATAATTACATTTGGTGCCAACGAAAATAATAAAAGCATTTAAAATAAAAAAAACTAGCAACGAGCACTTACTAAAGAATCGCTCGTACATTTTAAAAAGCACTAAAAACGGTGCGGAAAGAACCGAGTTAACAACGCTGTACAAAAACACAAATGTCAAATTGTAAGAAAATTAAAGCTGAAGTTAACACGAAAGTTGCTGGAAAAGATCGCCGTGTTTGAACATGTCAGCGACTTTAAAAGAAAATTGAGAAAGAGTTGGACAACAAAAATCGCCCTGTCTGACCCTACACTTTTCACAGCTTTGTTTAGTTTTCTGTGATTGTAATGCCACGTACGTATTGGTCCTTTAAATAGAAAATTTTTTTTCTTAAAGTTAAATTTTTTTGTGTTTTTTACAATTTAAAGTTATATCAAGCTTAAAAAGCACCATATCTACATTTTATATACTTATAAAATCATATTGAAAGTTAGAAAATGGTTAAGTTTTCAGTTGTTCAAGAACTAATTAGGGGCTTTTGTGTAGGCGCTTTATTATAAAAGTACCATGAATTTAAAAACCTTAACATGGCTACTATTTTATTAAAAATAAAACGAATATGTTTGCAATTGCAAAATGACGTTCCCATTTTTCCCAAAATCTCCCACTGTGCATTAGTCTTCCCATTATATTATTTTGCATTTTTCTCACATTTGCATCTCATTTATTATACAATAACTTCACTTAAAAATTATCATTAGTATAGCCAAGTTAAACTGTTTAACTAAGTTTATTACCCGATTTATAATAATAGATTAAAAAAATAACCACAAAATTTAAGTTAACCTTATCCTCACACTTCCTGGCCATTTTATTTAGGAAACATTAAATTACTGTTAGATAAACAACAAGTAATTTGATCAGAAAATTTTTAAAGAAAAAGTTATATGAAACCTAAACTAATTACAAACGCAATAACGAAAAAAAATATTAAATGTTTTTAACCATTCATTATGATAATTATTTTATGTTTAACGCTTGTCAAATGTCAATTCGTTTTTTTATTATTATTATTTAATTAAATGATATGTGTATGTGAAATCGTGTTGTCCAATTGTCATCATCAAAATTATTTAATAACAATAAATGTTAGTAAAATAATTTATTTGTATATTTCTTTTAAAATTGTTTTTGTCTATAAATGTCTGTTTAATTCACATGTCGGCATGTAATTTTATTCATGTCAATGTCAAAAATTACTGTATAAAAGAAACATGAATTTATGTAGAGGTTTAAGAAATGTCAGACATGGTACTCAGACAAAAACATAAAAATCAGATGACATTTAGGCCATGCAAATTGTTAGTTTTTTTCAAGTTTATCTTGATATAAAGTAGGATGAGGGGGCACTTTAAACTCAAAGTGTGTGGGGTGGGGGGATTTAAAAGGAAAAAACCTACAAAAAAACTTCATAGCTGCCACAGAGTCACTCCTAGAAGGATAAAATTTGGGATTTACCCCCCCTTAATTATTTCTTCCTGACATTTTCCGGGAACTTACCGCCTATATCCATTCTTTATAGGCCATCCTATACAAAGTTTAGAATTTTATGAATTTGTAAAAAATTCGCCCTCACAGCTCCTAGGATTTCCCTAGAAGGGTCAAATGTATGGCCGACCTTATTTTATTTTTCGTCCCAAACATTTGTTTCTAACATAGCAGCCGATATCTCCAGTATTAAGGCGGCTCAAAACTAGAAATATGTTGAAGAAAAAGTCCAATGATTTCCCAGGAGTTCCCCTAGGGTGGTAAAATGTTTGACCGACCACAATTAGTTATGGGGCTGCCGTACAACTATGGCGGTTTAATAAAATTCCTAAATGTTTCCCCTGCAACGCCTAGAATGCCCGCTATAATTTGGGGAATAAAAATAAATGGTGTTGGTCATACATTTGACCCATCTTGATGCCAAAGTTAGGAATTATATTAAACAACCATATGTGTATGTGAGCCTCCCTAAGTGGTGATGGTAAGTGGGCCAAGTATGTTATAGAAAATGTCAAGGACAAAAAATAAAATAAAGGTCAGTCATACATTTTAACCCGCGGGGGGAATCCTAGAAAGCTATGTGACTTTTTCTTCAATATAGTTCTAGTCTGTATTGAAAATTTTGTATTGGAGCGCCCTTAAGGAATAGAATACAGGGGGGAAATTGGACTTATTCGCCAAAATATGGCCAAAAATTTAGTTTTCCCCGAAATCGCAAAATTTAAATCGCAGGTACGGAAACACTATTGACATAATTTGTTCATACATATTTTTATTACCTACTATATTCTATATAAATCCCAATGTGATGATCAAAGAATTTTGAAATTTCCCTAGAGGGAAGCGAACACCAAAGTAGGTACATAATGTTTTTGGTACTTGATGAAATGCATTGTTTATTTTGTACATGACTTTTAATTTTGTTTCTAGTTGAATTACATACGAAACTACATCAATATTTGATTTTTGATATTAGGTACCCTCAATAATAAGCAATAAGAAGTAATCATATATTCATTAGCTTTACATCTCTAAAATATTAATGTAAACAAAAACAAAAATAAGTAATATTGAACAATTAACACAAATTTTACCATGGATGCCAAAAAAAGAAAACTTAATATTTCATGCTCTCCCGGAACATTTTGGAAGGTACAAAGTGGTAAGTAAAATTGTTTAGGATGTAATAAATATTTTTGGTTTTTGTTGCACTTTTAATTCAGCTTTTGTTCTTTTAAATGTTTTTATTACAAATTGTATGCTTTTTGTTTGCTTACTTTTGTTTGTTTGTTTACTTAAATGAAACATATGTTTTTGTTTTCTACTGGTAAAAATTTGTTCAGTAAAAATTTGCAGACTCTTGGCTTACAACTGTCACTTTACTCTCTCAGTAGATGCTCTCTTTTGCAAATTTTTGTGTAAGCGAACGCATTTCAGTAAAATCCAGTAAAAACTTGCACAAATTTGTGCAAATTTTGGGGTAAACGAACGCACCTATTATTTCAATAAAACACATCCTAGAACTCAATTTAAGAACCAAATATTAGAAAGTCCCAAAAAAATGTGTTACACCACCGGTGAATAGTGTACTGTAATTCATTACTTTTTCTTCCTTTTGGTTCTTCATGAACCAGTTAAATGATTGGTTCTTCTTTAACTCGTCATGAGTTCAATCTTTTTGTAATTGTTCTATTTTCACAAATCCCAGGACCAGTCTGCCAGAACAATTGACACAAACTTCCCGCAGGGTTGTTTAACAAAATGTTTAAAAATTTGAAAAAAGAGTTTTGAAACGGCTGTTAAAAAATTATTATTTTTTGGTTATAACTGCGAATATGTAAACGGCATCCTATGAAGACGAAAACTCATATACAAGTAAATACTCGTATATTTTAAGTAAAAATTTGCTCTTATTCAAATATCTCTCAAAATATATTAATTTTGCTCCTACATTTCTTGTTAAAGTGGCCTGAGACACGTGACATTTATTTCGTCCATACAATCTTGGGCCACTCTTATATATATATATATATATTTATATTTTTGCTCCTTTAGTAATTCTTAGTCGATTTAGCCATGTCTATTTGTCTCTCTGTCGACAGAACAATCGGTTCAGTACAAAACGAGTTTTATGCTCAAATGTGCAACAACCACCATAAAAAATTTATATTTCGAAAAAAAAATCACATCAATTGGAGGCGGAATGCACCGATTCTCGTTAAATTTTGCTCAAATTTCGTGAGGATCCGACTATAATATACCATAGGCCCCATATAAAGCTCACTCTCGGAAAACACTTTAGTACTCCTAAAACCGAAACAAAGTGCTATTATGGTACAATTTGTTATGTCATAGTTCTATAAGACTGGAAAACACACCGCATGACTCATATAAAGCCAATTCACTCTACTTTGTACTTCTGCAAAACGACTAAAACCGCAACGAATTATAATAATGCGCGGTCAGGTTTTAATACAGATTTTTTTTAGAACTAATAGATTCTATAAATCCCAATGCTAAAATATTCTAACTTTCGGTGGAGGGTGACAAGGATTTGACACAGCCGGATATAGCACTTTTACTTGTTGTATTTTAGATTAAAATTTTCTAGTTTTAAAGATGTCCACCGCAATACTTCCAACTATAAACGCTCTATGTTTTGCTTAGTAATTTCAGTTATTTTAAATAAATTTACCTTTAAGCATCACTATTAAATATTTTTGTAAGTCATTTCATTTCGTAAATGATTTCATTAAAAACAATTAATTCAAATATTGTGATTATAATTTTAAACTTTAATGCAATTTCTTTATTAGACACAACAACGCAATTTCAAAAAAATACGTTAAAAATTCCGAGCAAACAAAAATTTAAATGTTGTAAACTAAAAAGAAGTTTTGTAATGAATTAATGAGATTTTAATGGTTTCATTATTATAACACTTGCAAAGCAATAAATATTTTATGTTTAATGAATTAAAAGATTTTGTTTAAGTAAAGAGAATTACGCTTAACTGCAGCCACTTACACACCGTCTTTATAAGCCATCGCTAATTTAAAACAACAAAAACTTCTTGTGCACACATGAATTTGGATCAGTGATGCCAACTTTTTTGGAGTAAAATGCACTTTAAAATGTAAAAATGCACTGAAAGGCACTATTTCAAGCAAAAAAAGCGTAAAAAGCACTAAGCCATTTTTTTTAAATTTTATCGATAATTGAACACAAAACAAGTTACCAAATATTTAAAAAAAAAATGCGATGTCGTTGTTGGAGGACCATTTTCGTACATAACATAAGTTTTTAAATAATATTTTGATTTTTTGCATGTTTCATTGGAAAATATATATCACTGCAGACACTAGGTGGTTGAGTGTAACCATAACAGCATGAATTATTCAAGGATAATCCGTTTCTAATTTTGGATTCAATGTAGTTCATCGAACTAAATGTTCTTTCAACTTCCACGTTAGAGTATGACCAGCTTAAAATTCTTAATACAAAATTTGACAAGTCTAAAAACGGATGTTGTCCTATTGAATCTTTAAAATCGTTGACTTCTATCCAAAAAGATATGTTCGTGTTGATTTTTCCATTTACAATTCTTAATATTTTCCAAGCAATTTGCTTTAATAAAATGTTTAACGAAAACAATTACATCATTTTTATTACGATTAACAACCGATGTGAGATTTACAGAACAAAGCAGGATTTCAGAGTACATGAAACTGAGTACTCCTCACCAATCTTCTCACCTCTCTCACCAATAAACTCAAGAATTGCTGCAGCAAAAACTACATGTCTGGGCGATGCCTTTTTAGTAAGCTTACTTAATAAGCAGTTGCCATACTAAAATAATGGTTTTACACTTAAGGCATTGACGTAAAATTGAAAAAGTACCAAGTTAGTGCTTTTTCGTAGTTTGGCACTAAAGATAAAATTTTGGCGTTTCGAGGCATCAAAAAGCACCATAAATAGTGCGAAAAACACTAAGCTGGCATCACTGATTTGGATAGTGAAGACTGCTCTGGTAGACGTTTTGTTCTGGTTAAAACAACTGTTTGCACAACGGGGTCTAGCATGACTTCAGTATTGCCATATAAGTGCTGGTCTTCACTCTTCAAGTTTTAGTCGTCAGGCTTGAGTTTTTAGGAGAGAGAGGAAAATAAATGGCATTCTCTTTTCCATTCACAGAAAAAACTATTAAATTTCTCCAATCCCCAAATTTATTATAAATTCATAATATCAAGCAAACAAATTGTTGATTTTGCACCAATTACCAAAATGATAATATTGATTATTAAAATTTTTAAAATTTTGAAAAAATATTTTCAATAAATGATATTATTAATTTTAATTAAAAAAGTGATCAAAAAACTTTGCCATTTCAAACAATGTGTTAATTTATTTAAATAAATATTGACAATTCCCAACAACAATTCTACATGTTTAAATTATTTTATTTTAAACGAAAAATGTCAATTTAGATTTTTTGTTATTTAATTAAAATTTTAATTGAAAATTTATTTCAAAACAACTAAAATGTTAATTAAATCAAAATTAAATTTTTAATTTTCTATCAACTAAAAAAATAATTGATTCAATTATAACATTAATTAAATTTAAATACTTTTTAAACCATTTTTTTAATTGATAAAACACTTTTTTCTGTGTTCTCTTCTAAAAGCAGAAGACTTGACGGCTAAGTCTTGAAGAGTATAAACCAGCACTAAATAAACGCTATCTGGATTGTTATTGTTGCTTTTTTACGGGTTATCGTGCCATACCAAGACGAATTCAACTATAGATGATGTCTGGTTTTGACAGTTCGAGCCAATTTGTTTTGATTTGTTAGGAATGGTTGACATTTCAAACCGTAAACACTAACAATGCAATGTATGTGTATCTCTTGTTTTTGGATTGTTGTAGTTTCGACATCACCTTTAGTTTTATTCGCCTGGGTGTCATACGTTTTCCGCACATCAAAGAACATAAACAATTGTGCGTCGCTAATTCTGCCAGCATTTTGCTCTTGAGCACACATAACAGTAATGGATAGTCTGGACGGTATGTTACTTTCATTTGAAAATTGTTAGTGTTGTTTTTTTTTTTTTTTTTCTTAATAAGAAACAGTTACCAGATATTTTTGTTACAGATTCTAAGACAGCGAATATGCAATTTAGCTTTAGCTAGACGAAAATTTTTCTCCTCACGGTTTCTCTGTTCACATATGTAGATGTTTAGCGGTCTTCTCGTCGGATGAGTCCTGCAGTATCTCTTCTTCTTAATCTAGAGTGTCCACTGTCATTTAAAATATTTCGAGCTAGTGGATTTGGGTGCGACTCAAGCCTTTTTAAATATTTTGCTGCGTACTTCGTAATAATAGTTTTTACTAATGGCACATTGAGATCCTTGTGAATATTAGAGTTTTTAACATGACAGGGAGCGACTGTGATTATTCGAAGAAGTTTATTTTGGCGCCTTTGAATTTTTTCGATATTTGAGGCCGAGGCAGTGCCCATAGCTGAATACCGTAGCACCAGATTGGCTTTAATATAGAGTTGTAAAGTAGAAGTTTGCAGTCGAGGCTAAGAACAGAATTTCTTCCAATAAGCCAACTAATTTGAATTGCTTTTAGTTTCATTTGTGTTAGTTTTGCTTCTATATGACATTTCCATGTCAAACGCCGATCTAGATGAATACCGAGATATTTTACATGCGATTGCTGGGGCACTAATTGATTATTGATTTTAATAGGGGGACATGACTCCCGACGCAAGGTGAATGTTATATGTACGCATTTTTGCTCATTGATCTTTATCCTCCATTTTTTTAACCACCTTTCTAGTTCAAATATATGATCATGTAGGTAACGAGATGCTTCATGACAGTTTTCGTGTACGCTTAAAAAAGCTGTATCATCAGCAAATGTTCAAGTAAGGGTGTGGTTGTTTGTTGGCATGTCTGAGGTATATATAAGGTATAACAGTGGGCCCATGATGCTTCCCTGTGGGACTTCAGCGTCAATTGGCTGAGGAGAACTTATAAAATCACATTCTTTAATAATAAAACTTCGACCGACTAAGTAGCTTTCTAACAGCTTGTGTGTGTTTACTGGTAAGTTTAACTTCAATTTATGTAATAAGCCTTCATGCCAGACTTTATCAAAAGCTTGAGAAACATCGATGAAGAGGGCGGAACAATATTTTTTTTCTTCAAAGGCTTGTCTTTTGGCGTTTACTATACGATGGGTTTGTTCAATTGTGCTATGTTCTCTTCTAAAGCCGAATTGATGGTTAGGAATACATCTATTTACATTTAAAATTGGGGCTAATTTTGACACTAACAGCTTCTCAAACAGCTTTGATATATTAGACAATAAGCTTATAGGTCTATATGACTCAACTTTTGTAGGATCCTTCCCTGGCTTAGGTATCATTGTAACTAAGGATACTTTCCATTCTTGTGGGTAGTATTCAAGGCGTAAAATAGCATTAAAAATCAAGAGAATAATTTTCTTTGCTATGTTGGATAGCTCTAAAAGCATTTTGTTGCTGATCTAATCAAACCCAGGGGCTTTCTTGGAGTTTAAATCATGAATAGCCTTTTTGATTTCTTTTATCTCAAATCTAAGTGGAACAGCAGCTCTAACAGCAACAGGTGGCAACTCGACTGCAATATCGGGAGATGTATGCGGGGTAAATACGTTTTTCAAATGATTAACAAAAAGATTTCCTTTTTCTTCATCATTTCGTGCCCAACTTCCATTTAAGTTTCTTAATGGTGGTTTAGTGATAACTGGTCTCTTAAGATTTCTAGCTGCACGCCATAATGAGTAGTCTGATTGAGAAGTTGCATCAAGTTCCTTAAGATATTTTTCCAGGGAATGCAATTGCCATTCTCTTCGAGCTCTCCTTTTTTCAGTCAAGAGACGCTCGACATCTGCAGAATATATTTTACTATTTTTGGTTTTTTTGAGGGTTGTGCTAGAATGTCGAACAGCTAGTTTCAGATAACTGTCAAAATTTACAATAGAAATATCCACATTCTCCGGTGTACTAAGCGGAATATTTTCAGTGCAGTGGGTACTGAGATATTTTTTATATTTTAACCAATTTATTTGAGTGGCTGACGTCACTTAGTTATCAGACGGAGATACAATTCTATTAGGATTTGTTATAGTAAGAATTGTAGGTGTGTGATCAGAAGATAATTCTAAGGAAGCTTCAACATAAATCGTTTCTGCGGGGATGTTTTTAACCACTCCAAAATCGATGACATCTGGAACTTTTTGCTGATCAGTAGGCCAATATGTTGGTTGTCCGCTCGCGACCACATTTAGATCCATTTTAAAAATTGTGTTAAACAAAACACGACCCTTAGGTGTAATAAGTCGTGACCCCCAGAAAGTGTGTTTAGCGTTATAATCGCCAGCAGCCAGGAAGCAGGGTCCTAATGATTTGAAATATTTATTATATTGGCTTAAATTTATCTGTTAAATTTGACTTCCAAAATATGTTATGTAGCCTAAATCCACTTATCAAAATTTATTAGAGTCAATCAAAATTTGACCAGAGCTCCCATACAATGATCATTCTCAATAAAAGCTTTAAATGCCACTTCCATATTAATGTCGGTATTGGCGACGATAACTTTTATAATAGTTACTATCAGCCATGTTCTGGAAAAAGAAATCACGTGAAATTGAAATCGATGGATATTTTCAATTGAATTTTACTAAAAACGAACGTATCTTTTCTTGATTTTGAAAGTAGTTCTGTAGCCCGTTTCTGTATTCCTCGCATCGTAAATTTCCCGCATGAAACATGTAAATTGTGACAAAAACAGTGCAATATGAAACAAAAAATGGTTTTTCTCACATAAGTGTTTCAGTATCTTTACTTTGGGAGAATTATCTGTCACTTTAATAATTTTCCAGCAATTATTGGAAGGATGTGAGAAAAAGTCTTTCTGTATCAATATTTTGCTAAAAGTTTCTCACAAGAACTGTCAAAATAAAACACAATTGAAATTGATGCAAGAAAAATAAAATTTCAAAAAATGGAGCAAAATCTATGTATTTATGTACAAAAGCATGTGTATTTTTTTTTTTATTTGAAGAGATTTGAAGAATTTAAATGATGAAAATAAATAAAACACAATTGTTATATTTTGTTATTTTAATTTCTTTTAAGCCCTTCATTGACCCCTTTCAGACAAGCAAAGTTTACTTTGGAAAGTCTTGAGTTTATAGAAGAGAAGGGAAAAGAGAATAGCGGGGGAGTACATAGTCCCCTTTTAGACAGGCAAAAATTACTTTGACAAAGTCTGTTGAATTCTCTTTTAAACTTTGTTTGGTGCTCAGACACACAAAGTTTAAATGGACAAATTTTTGTTTTCTCTTGTTTGAATATAATATATAAACAGCGTTGCCAGAATGATGATTTTATCATATTTTGGATTATTTTTTTAAACAAAAATATGATTAAAGATTTTTATCTCAAATGATGATTTTTTATTTTTAGAAATTCTGATTTTTACTTTAATTTTGCTTATACAAAATACACGATTATTTAAACAGTCACTTTTTAAAACAATGAAGTTTTGCATCAGCTTGATGTGTTGGTGCTGCACACTTTTGTACCCAGTATCTAAAATACACAAAATTGCATCATTATTTCTGGACATAAAAAAATATTAAAAAGGCATGTTATAACCTATTTCTAATGTGCTAAAGAATTCCTTCTTTCGAACAACTACATTTAAAACAAAAACAAATTCTAAAAACTTTGTTTTAAATGTATTTGTAAGAAGTAAATAATTCTTTCGCACATCGGAAATAGGCAGTAAGAACATTGTTAAAAAAAATATTTGTGAAAAGAAAAAATGTATTTTTACAAAGTTTCATATACTGACGAATTATGTTTTTATGTATTTCAATTTAAATAATAAGAAGTACTCACAAATTCGTTTTGTTTTTCGATCGTAGATTATACCTGAAGTTGGCTGCTACTTTATTTTTATATACAGTGTTACCAGAATCTTTGGAGTGAAAATTGTCATATGGCGAAAGAAATCATATTTTGAAGAGGAAAATCTTAAATTTTTTTTTCTTAATTTAAATTTTTTAAAACAAGGGCAAAAAAGGAAGAATTATTAATTTTTTATAAAAACATACTTCTTATTATTCAAATTGAAATACATAAAACCTAACTTGTCAGTATATGAAGCTTTATAAAAATACATTTTTTCTTTTCACAAATATTATTTTTTATCAATATTCTAACTGCCTATTTCCGATGTGCGAAAGAATTATTTAGTTCGTACAAATACATTTAAAACAAAAACAAAGTTTTTAGAATTTGTTTTTGTTTTAAATGTAGTTGTTCGAAAGAAGGAATTCTTTCGCACATTGGAAATAGGTTATAATATGCCTTTTTTAATATTTTTTTATGTCCAGAAATAATGATGCAATTTTGTCTATTCTAGATACTGGGTACAAAAGTGTGCAGCACCAATACACATCAAGCTGATGCAAAACTTCATTGTTTTAAAAATTGACTATTTAAATTATCGTGTATTTTATATAAGAAAATTAAAGTAAAAATCCGAATTTCTAAAAATAAAAAATCATCATTTGAGAAAAAAATCTTTAATCACATTTTTGTTTAAAAAAATAATCCAAAATATGATAAAATCATCTGTTTATATATGATATTCAAACAAGAGAAAAGAAAAATTTGTCAAATTAAACTTTGTGTGTCTGAGCACGAAACAAAGTTTAAAAGTGAATTCAACAGACTTTGTCAAAGTAAACTTTGCCAGTCTAAAAGGGGACATTGTTTTAGTTTTATGCAGGGCTGCCAGATGAATTTGTAAAAAATCGTTAATATCCTAAGAAAAAATGAAAAAATCGTCTACTTTGTTTTACAAAATCGGACAATTTATAATTAATTTTGACAAATTTTGTTTGATTTTTATTAAAACATAATCAAAAAAAAAATATATTGTTAAAGTTCATGTGGGTAAAATACATATTTTATACATACAAATTATTTATTTTATTTTTTCTTTAATCCGATAACAATTCAAAATTTCAGATTGTTTTTTTTTCCTGCAAAAAATCACACAAAGGCGTGACAAAATATCATATTGAACTAAAACTAAAACTTTTGGCCAAAAAAGAGGCAAAATTTCCTATAGTGCATTGACTAAAAAAGGGGGTATTAGTTTAATGTTTTGATCACATAAACAAATGTATTAAATAATCTAGGAAATAAAAATTAAAGTTTTCCTCCGAAATTTTGATTTTGCCGATAGTGTTTTAAGCTGCCTTGTTTTTAAAGATATCGTTTTTCTGTGGTGCCTAATATACAAACATATTAAACTATTTAAAATTATTTTATTTCGAAGACTGAATAATATCGCCATTAGAAAAAATCAGCATAACGTCACTTTGCCAATTTTGGAACAAAAAATCGTCCAAATGACGATAAAATGTTAAATCTGGCAGCCCTATTTTTATTATATATATTTCCTTCGTTGACGTTTCGCTTGCATTTGACACTTAACTACTGGAAGTATTCCAGTTAAAACAGAATCTGTGTTGTCTGTTCTCGCATTCAAATACAGAAACACTTTTTTCTCACAAATCGAGAAACGGTGGAATTTTTTGTTTCACACTAAATGTGAGAAATTTTGCGATGCGAGAAATACAGAAACGAGCAACTAGTTAAGTAAGTGGTCATCAAATATGAGCAGTGCTGCCACGACCAAAAAAAAAATAAAAAAATTTTTAACCAAAATATAAAAATAAAGTAACCAAATGCAATAAAAAGTAACCGAAATATTTATGTATTAAACATAATATCTTGTTTACACTTCAGTTAAAAAATACTATATAGAACTATTAATATAGTGTCAACAGAATACGTAGTTGTAGTAGTCGTTGCAGTTGAAGTTGAAGCCCAAATTCTAAATTTTGAACTTTATGAAATTTTATGTCTTAATTAAAAAAAATTTTATAAATTTTGTATACATCGGTACCATACGCAAGTAACAAAAATCGAAAAAAAGTACAGAAGTACACATTAAGAAAAAAGTATCCCATTTTGGTTAAAAGTAACCACAACGGCAACGCTGATTATGAGGTATATAAACGGAAATATTTTAATAAATTTTAAGCACATGATAGTTTTAAAAATTTGTTCGATTTCAATTTCACGTGATTTCGATTTCCGGAACATGGCTGTTTGTCATGTAAAAATTTTGTGCTGGTAGCTCTAGAATACACCACAAATCGTATATAATCGCCCTTCTAAAAATTACTTTTAGACGAAAAAAAAAAATGTTGATATCTTTAAGACAATATGATACATATAGAAATTTTTCGGCACAAATAACAATTATGTATGTGCATAAATCTTAACTTCAAAACATAATTCTGTTCTGGTGGGTCCATGACTGCCCATGGGTCCCAAATAGGGTTCCCTCTCAAACTTTTGTCTTCAGAAGGTGATCAGATCTTACAATAATGTAAGTTCTGGCAATGTGCAGAATATATACTGCCAAAGAAAAATTGCCACCAAAAACAAATTGTCAGCTCAGAAGACTGAAAGAATACCATAAAATTTGTCTGACAAAAAATTCATCCGCCAACAAAAATTGTCAGTTCACATGGTTGCCCGATGATTGCGTGTCAAGAATTGCCAGATCTGTTTTAGACATTGTCAGAAAATTAAAATTGCATGTATTTTAATATTTTGGAAAAGTGGAAATATTGTTATTGAAGGGTTTCCCCAATAGCAAAAATTTTATTTTTTTATGTTTTTTTAAATAGGTTTCATCAAAATTAACCAATCATCCCAAAATTCTGAAGACTGATTTCTGGTATTACAAAAAATAAATTAGAATAAATTTCAAAGTACAGTACAACTTCGACAGTCCGGACATGCGCCAGTCCGGTCACTCCAATGATTCGGACGCTTCTACATTTCGGACAATTTAAAATGTTTACCTCTACAATCCGGACAAAGTTTTTAAAATCCGGGGATTTCCCGTTTTTAACTCGCATGTTTTACACTATCATAACTTCAGTTTCGGTTCATTCTTTCGCAAGCGTGTTTGTCTTATTTCATTCCAAGTGCCATGTTTCTAAACAATAAACGCAAACATAAAACACTAACCTTAAAGGAAAAGTGTGATATATTACAAAGTCTTGATGAGGGAAAAACTATTAGGCAGGTTGCCGAAAAATTTCATGTTCCTAAATCAACGATTTGCGACATTAAAAAAAAATAAGGAGAAGATAAAACAATTTATCTCGAATACCTATAATGGACCCGGTAACATTTGAACCAAAATTATGTAATATACCATTTTTGTAATATAATTTTTTTTAGGAAATAGAAAAGTTATACAAAAGCAGAAAATCCACAGTTAGAGGAAGCGCTTTACACATGGTTTTTGCAGCAAAGAAACAATCATATCCCGATTCATGTAAAGATGACGGGGAAGGACGATTTTTCAGCGAGCTCAGGCTGGTTAGATAAATTTAAGTTACGGCGTGGTATTCGCTATCTAAAAATTTGTTGTGAAAAAGTTTCCAGCGATGAAAGCGTCGTTGAGCCTTTTAAAAAAAGTTTGCTGACATTGTTGCTGAGATGGATTTGAGTGAAGAGCAAGTTTAAAATGCAGAAGAATCTTCTGCTTTCTGGAGAGTGTTGCCTGGTAACACATGGGTGCACACAAAGGAAAAGTCAGCCCCAGTGAGAAAACTTTCCAAAGATCGTATGACATTTATGCCATGCTCAAATGCTGCAGGAACACATAAACTGCCCCTTTTGGTTATTGGAAAATCTACTAATCCAAGAGCCTTTAAAGGTTATAAGATTCCAGTGGTATATAAAGCAACTAATAAAGGATGGATGTCAAGTTCCCTTTTATTCGACTGGTTCAAAAACCATTTTATTCCAGAAGTCAAAGGGTTTCTGACACAGATTAACATACCTCTTAAAGCATTATTGATATTAGATAATGCTCCTTCACATCCTAAAGTGGATGAAATAAATATTGACCCAAATTTTAAAGTGCTTTTTTACCACCAAATTGTACGGCAATCTCACAGCCTATGGATCAAAATTTAATACAAAACGTAAAGGTTACTTACAGAAAACAATTACTGGAACATATTTTATCAGCAATTGATGATGATGTCGACGTGGTTAAAGTTTTAAAAATGTTTAACCTTTAAAATGCTGTTATTGGACTTAGCATGGCAAGGCATTAGTGAAAAAAATATTCAGAAAAGCTGGTCTGCATTGTGGCCAAGGACTGCATCGTGCTGGGATGATGAAGATATGATACCGCTTCAGGTTCTGCGTCATGAACTACAGTCTGATGGCATGTATGATGACATGAAATCCATCCAAAATATGATTGGAGCTATGAATTTTAGTACTGACATAACTGAAGAAGATATCAATGATTGGGCAACTGGTGCAAATGAATTTTCATTAGATTTTTCAGATGAAGAAATAATACAACATGCTTAACGAACGTCAGTGCTATTTACGGACTCTGAAGACGACTTTGTAGTAATGGATGCAAAAACAAAGATCTCTAATGCAGATGCAAGAAAATCATTTTCAATTTGCGTTCAGTGGGCTGAGGAGAATAATTTGGATATGCAGGATATTCTATTTTTAAAGAGACTAGAGCAAAAAGTACAAATCAACAAAGTTAGACAGCACAAAATAACTTCGTTTTTTAATTCACTTAGATTATTTTAACAATTTAATATAATAATTTAATGATTTTTAATAAATCATAGTACAATGTATGTACGTACATACAATTTAATTCACTTAGATCATTTCAATATTTTCACCTACTATAGTCCGGATAACTCGTTAATCCGAACGAGACTAAAACTATATGTGTCCGGATTGTCGAAGTTGCACTGTAATTTAAACGGCTCATACCGTTAGTTCATCACACTTTTTATAACAATCTAAATGGTTTAAGCAGTGTCAGGGATGTAGCGTATTATGATGAGACAGATGAAGAATAACCCTTGTTGTGCTATTTCGATTTTGTTCTTATTTAATTTGTCTTTATTTGGTGTAACCTGTTTATTATTTAAAATTAAACAAAAATATCATAAGTGCAAAAGTGGTGTAATCCATAGGTACACAAATATTATAGATTTAGAGGTTCTTTTTATAAAGTTAATTAAAAACAGTTAAAATAATGTTCATAAAAGAAACAAGGTTAAAAAACAATTCAACCAAATGTTAACTTTTCATTTTCTCATAATAAGTAGACTGGGGTAACACCACTTTTGCTCTGATACCCTCATATCTGTTATTGTTTTAGGCGAACTTAATTATTTTCCCAAAGTGGGCTTTATCTGTTTTCCGAGAGTACGGTTTATATGGGGTCTAGGGTAATTTATGTATGGACCGATCTTTACGAAATTTGGCAGTGTGTTATCAAAAAATTTTACAGTGTGATTTCAGGTCCGTTAAAACTGTGACGGTACAAGTTTAAGTATGATAGCGATATTGATTACGATTTTAGGCGTACTAAACTGTTTTCCGGGAGTAGGGTTTATGTGAGGCATAGTGTAAATTATGGACCGATCTAAAAGAAATTTTACAGTGTGATTTCTGGTCCTATGAAACTGTGACGTACCAAATTTTAGTATGATAGCGTTTTTAATTACGGTTTTAGGCGTACTAAACTGTTTTGGAGCCCATGGTCAATTATGGATCGATTTTTACGAAATTTAACAGTGTGATTTTCAGTCGTATAAAACGAATTCGTGCAAAATGTATGTCAATTTTCACCATTTATGTTAGTTTTTGTATCAAAATTATAAATTTTTGTAGGGTGGTGGCTCCACATTTTGATTCATAGTTCTGAGCCTACTTAGCCAATATTGCTGGATTTCAATCCCAAACTGCTTAGGATAACTACAAGCAATTTGAGACCAAGTTTGTTCTTTTCTTTTGCGTTTTTCAAAAGTGAGCGTGTTTCCAACAGACGGACAGACAGAAGGACATGGCTAAATCGACTTAGAATTACTGAAGGAGCCAGAATATATATACTTTATGGGCTCATTCACCACTAGTGGTGGTGGAGAGTATAAAAATAAGCTTCCAACGTCTGACATTGATCTGCCAATGGCAACGAAGAGTGTTCACACGATCGTCAGAAGTCTAATAATATTCTTGTCTTACAATGGATTAGTTTTCTGACAATGCTGTCAAATAAAAATTTCTAGTTTACACGGATGTAAGTCACCTTAACAAATTCGACTGACAATATTGTTAGATCTGACCACCGTCTGTACCAAGCTTAAGTAACTGAAAGCATTGAAAACAAAAACAGTAAAAGTGCTGTTGCCAAATTACGTCATTCGATATCAATCGAAATTTCCATTTAAATTATATAGTATTTTCGATCGATATCGAATGCCGTAATTTGCTCCATGGTAATTATATTCACCGGTCGGTGAAAATTGGGGTAAATACTGTGTTACGTTAACATATGCTCGTTCTTGACCGATTATACTCCCTTACTAGATTTTTATATTTCCGGTTTCCCTGATTATAACATTATGTTTTCGTCGAAAACTCGTTAAAATAGCATTTAGTTCCAAAGGTTGAGCAGTGATGGAAGACTTGATGGCATCTTGACAATTGCACACAAATTTAATTAAGACAGGTTGGTCCAAAATATGTTATTGAATGCCGTTTTTCCAATTTTTCGGCTTTAAAATTCTAAATAAAACTTTCGTTTGAATGAAATTGCAGAGTATTTAAAAACAGTTTTTATTAAAATACATACATACATACATACATTCATACATAAAATTTATAATAGAAACTGTGCCATGTACATGGAAATTTGCTTTTTTTTAGATTACATTAAAATAATTAATAACTAAAAAGGCCATTATAATTTTTATTACATTTCACAATGTTTTAACTGAAAATTAACAAAACAACAATAACTTTGCAATTAAAACGAAATAAAAATTAAATTAAAGAAAATAATATACAAAATAAATTTGGTATTGAATAACTTTTTTTTTTGTTTGTTTTTCGTAATTTCTTAAACAAAATATTTCTTTTAAGGAAATATTTGGTAATAAATAGTATGTACCTATTAGTTAATGAATGTAACAATGAAAGCATAGAAAAATAAAAAACAAAAATAATTGTAAAGAAAAAAATGTATATAAAACTAAAACCAAAATACTTGTATTTCGTCACGCTAATTTAAGCGGCTTTTTTTTAACTTTTTATTACATGATTATTTTATTGCTAGTGTTGTTGTTATTGTTTCTGATGATTGAGAGGGAGAGGATGTTGTTGTATTTGTTATTTTCTGTTATATTACCCAAAATTACACAACAAATTCATACATACATATGTACCAGTACATAAGAAAATAAAAAAAATGATTAAGGGAGAAGTGTAAGAAATAAGGAGTCATTAAAATTGACCAACATTTTATAGTTATTCATGGTTTTCATAGTGTTGCTGTTTTATTGTAACAGGTAAATAAATATACAGCAGAAATATCGGGTGATTCATCGTGAGATTTGATTTATAATGTAAAATAAAAAACATAAATTTGAAAGTGAACCTAAAATTTTTAATATCAGTTAAAGGAACAATTTATGGCATTTGCTGCTTGAAAATGATATCATGCAAATGTTGGCCATGACTACGTTTGAGGTGGTCCATTCGGAAGGTCCAATTTTGGACGACTCGTTCGAGCACAGCGACTGGTATCTCGCGAATAGCACGAGTAATGTTGGCTTCGAAAGCTTCAATCGTAGCTGGCTTATTCCTCAGACTTTACAACTCCCCAGAGAAAGTAGTCTAAAGGTGTGGTAACGCACGATCTATGTGACCAATTAAGGGTAGCAAAACCTTAAATTAAGCGCTCACCATAATGATTTCTGAACAAGGTCATTGTTTCACGCACTGTATGGTTATAAGCGCCATCTTGTTGAAACCAAAGCTCACCGAGACCATGCTCTGAATTTCAGGAAGTAGGTACATATGTATGTAGCTCGTTAACAGGCTGCGATAACGGTAACACTCTGATTTCCCTAATTTTTGAAGAAATATGTACCAATGATTCCACCAGCCATTGTTTTCAATGGATACAGTTGTTTTTAATAGCCCTTCACACACTAAATCAATTATGCCAGCACAAAATGACTGCTTGTGGGCAAGCGAGATGAAGGGAATGGGTTTCCTTGGCGTAAAGTTTCAACCGGCTTCAACCCCGCACAAGCAGCATAAAACCAAAACATGCACATTTTCGTAAACAAATAAATGCAAAAAACACCAACACATACAAAGCTGAGAACACGTATACATTTTATGTCAGATGAAATAATCCCGTGTGTGACGGAGAGAACAAAAATTGTGCGGCTTAAATAATAGTTTAGAGTGTGATGGAGCAATGGATATAATGGCAGCTCTTTATACTCTTTGGGTTGCTCATTAGCCCAAATACGGCAATTTTGTTTATCAACGCATCAAGTGAGCCAGATATGTACTTCATCACTGCACACTGTAAGTTTCTCCAATCGCACGAAAATTATTTCTCACAAAACGCTGATTATCGTATCATACAGCTTAATAATTTGGAGACGCTGTTGTGTGTCTTTCCATGATAACTTGCCAAATGATACTGAACAGAAATGACAAAGCAGTTTGATTTGAGTCAGGCGTGATCTGTAAAAAGAGCATATTGAAAATCAAACTTCACGATGAATCAATCACCCTTTAATTCGGTTCTGTTATTAATAGAATTTCTACAAAAAGTAATTACATACGTCCGGCTACTTTAGAGCTCATCAGGGTTGCCGTTTACAAAATTTATATCCGACCAAAATTGTCTGCAAAACCTATGGTAGGATTTTTAAAATATTTGAAACAAATATATCGTTATATAAAATGCAAAAGTTTTCAGGAGTGATAAGAAACTTAATAAAAAGCAAACTTTTGTAATAGGCTAAACTCTATATCGTACCGTACCGAACGTCGAGGTCGCCTTTTTACACTTTTCGTTATATCTAAGGCATTTACCCCCTTAAGAGCCATTGACCTCAAGTATCACGTTTTAGTAGTTATCCACCAAATCTTTGTTTGTACACCCTAATGTTAGTAAATTAAAGCTCGCAAGAAACTACATATATTATCTAATTAGAAAATTATAGCCCGCTTAAAAACATTACAGTTCTGCTAAGGAAGTATTTCTATAATTCCCTCAGGACAGTCGGTTTCTGCTGGAATTATCGAATTATTTCCTTAGCAAAAGTTTAATAGTTTATTGTGAGCTTTAATTTTCTGACATAAGAGTGGTAAGAACAGAGATCTGTTGGATAAATACTAGAACGAGATACTTGAGTTCAATGGCTCCAAAGGGCAAAACATTGGTCTTCTCGAGACAAAAACATTCGAACAGATCGGGCTTTAAATGCAAAAAAGGCAACCCCTACGTTCAGCAAAAAAAATTATTTTTTAAATCCTCCTTCCAAAAATACTTTATATTAGATGGTTTACGGCGCACTTTTTTTTCCTTGTAAGCGGGGCTGTGGAGTCGGAGTCGGAGTTGAGGAGTCGGAGTCGGAGTCGCAGTACCCAAAAAAACGCGCGACTCCAAAATTTTTCGGCATAAAAAATTTAAAAAAATTTCTAATATTTTCCAATATAAAAATTCTTCGAAATTGGCGATGCAATATTTTGCAGATCAATATGAATAAGTAGACTTTGATTTATTTTATGAGAAATAGTTGATTCAAGTACTTTACTATTTAAGTATATTTAGGTATATTTTTTATACGTGCGGGAAAAAGTCTAAATTACTTTAGCAAAACTTATACTCAGTTATTGATCTAGTTGAAAAAAGATGTGTGATTTTTTAAATAATTTACTCATGCTAAAAAATGTTAATGACAGGAATTGCCAATAACTTTAATATCAGAATTTTTTAACCATCAACCTTCTCTTTTGTGTAGAAACATCTTTATCGGCCTGCCTTTAATTCCTACCATAACACTCATGTTTTTCTTATGCACATTACGCGGGGATTCCCATAATTCGTTTAATAAAGATGTTTCTACACAAGAGAGAAATTATTTTACGTCTCATTCATTTCGCATCACTGTTAGAGTAGGAGTCGGAGTCGTGAGCAGCGTTACCGTTGGATATTTTCAAAAAGTACCAAAAAAAGGGGATTTTTACAAAAAAAGTGGCACCGAAAATGAGATTTAAGAAAAAAAGGCGGCACTGTTCTATAATAGGAAAAAGTACACAAAATAATGTTTTTGCACGTATTTTGTTTAATTTATTTAAAATTTCCAATAACATTTTTAAATGGTAAAAAAAAATCCAGAAAAGATTATACCAGATGAAAGCAAAAACTTTTTTAATGTGATTTTAATTGACCTTAGCTTGCTGAATCCAAATCTGTTCAATTATTGGTTCTATCAGGTCTGGTTTTTTAAAAGCCTTTGAGTCATTAAATTTTTTTTATATTTTCAACTGTTTCGAAGTTATTCAGAAATTAGTGGCAATATTTTTTTTGCAAAATTTGTACTATTTTTGTTTTCAGAAATTCATACAAAAGTTATAAGGACAACAATTTTACATATTAATCATTAATCTAAAAATCACGAGTATGAATAAAATACGGCATATTTCATTAAATCGTTGGACAAATGTTAATTTTATGTATTATTCATTGTTGGGGGCATGATGCTAATATGTATATTTCATCATGACTTAAGAGCGATACGTCCGATTTGGATGCTATTACTAGCGAATGATTTGGAATTAAATTCCCTTTTAGGCATCTTACCAATAGTTTTTTTTTTTTATTTTCAACAGTTTCGGAGATATTAAAAAAAATAATGGGTAAATTTTTAAAAAAAAATACAAAAAAAATAAACGTTTTCAAAAATTTACAAAAAAAAAATATAATAGCAAAAAAATTTATTATACATTTTTATTAATTATCGAAGGTAGGAATATAACGAATAAAATAAGCCATAAACAATGAAAATGTTTATTTAAATGTTATATAAAAATCAAACTTTGCGATTTTATTCGAATTTTTCATAACAATCTTAAGAAAATTACTATTGTCGAATTTTGGCGATTTTCGGTGTACGAAGGTGAAAAAAATCTGACAACCCTGATTTATACAGGCATACGTATACGCCATGGTATAAGTATTTATTTCATCATGGTATACCGCATACGCATAAAAGCAAGCGGTACTTCCCAAAAGCACTTAATTGCGAATAATTAATATGAACACATGTTACATAACACAGTACAACATTTTTCAGTTAATTGATTGCCAACTCAATTCTGTGAACTGTATGTGAAATTAGACCCAAAAAGAAGAATTTCTGCATCATTCGTTTTGTCTTCTTACCTGCGATTTGAAGTTAGTATCGATTTAAAGTTAGTACTATCGTATAGGGGAATTTATCACGTTTTAGGCCCTGTTGTTTGACATAGCTCGACAACCACTAGCCCAATTTAGTTGAAATAAATTTTAAAAAATTAAGAATTACAATTCCCTTAATCTGTTCATATATTGTTTTCCTATACAAGTAACACTTTCGAAGTTAAAAATGAATGTATGAAGGGAAAAAATTATTTTTTGCCTAAAAATTTAAATTTTTTTTTTTTAAAATACATAAAAAATCCAAAATGGAAAAAAGTTTCAAGTCTAGTTATTTTTTCGCAAAGTCACATAACCTATGAGCAAAATGAGACAAAGATCATAAAAATCGATGCACGCGTTTCGCTTTTATTCGCGATTGAGTAAATGTATGAATTTCAAAAATTTGCTCGAGATATGCACAACATTATTTGAAGAAAACATTGACACCTTTTTCATGATTCTGAGAATTAAAAAAAAGGAATAAACAAAAGGTTATTTGATTTTTATGATTGCGGTAATAAATGTACGTGGACAATTAAACGGAAAGAGAACCTTTTTATTATTTGGGTTTTTCCGGTGGCTACCTATATGATTTTTTTACAGAAATTGCACCCACATTTAAGGGTGGTCATTATTTGGAAAGTTTTGCACAGTTTGAAACGTACAAGTGCTGAATCAGGTATATAGCCAGCCGCCCTTAAAATATGCGCCCATTTATAAGTACCTGGCAGTAAAATATTCAAAAATACGTAGTATTTATAGGTGTGCATTGATCGATTTTTGGCATTCAGCCAGTGCCGACGAACGCGAACAGTAAAAGTGATTTTTCTCCAGTTTTTTAAAAGTGAATAACAACAAAACATAAAATATATCAATATGGAAAACAACAAGTGCCCATATTTGGATGAATATTGTTACGTTTGTGGTCATATCGTCCGAAAAATACAGAAAAAAGATCGAAAAAATTTGTTTACTGAGCAATTCAAAACCGCGTATTGTAATTATTTCGATGAAGCAGATTTAAGTGGTGCAAATTTTACGCCGAACACAGTGTGCAACAGTTGTTATACTACCCTTCTAAAATGGATTCACGGAAAAAGTAGAAAGTTATCTTTTATGAAGCCAGTAATTTGGGTGGAAGACACAACTGGACATGATGAATCCAGGTGCTATGCATGCATAAATTTTCGTCCTGGATTAAACAGACAACAGTTGAAAACAAAAGTATACACTGCTGCATTTACTGCCACACTTCCAGTGCAACGCCCTGCTGATACCGATGCACCTAAGCCTCCGAGTGCGGATACTGTGTCCCTGCTAGCCGAAACCGTTTTCACCAATCCGACCGATTTGGATGATGCTGATTGGATACCCGATATTGAAAATAGTGCACCACAACCGCTACCACAAATCGAAATTGATTACATTGTGGCCAAGCTGGGACTATCACAACACGACTCCGAATGGCTGACATCATTTTTGAAGAGAAGAAAACTCACACAGCAAAATGTCAGCGCAACATCATACCGACAACGCCAAGCTGACTCAGACCATGAATATGAACAACCTACGAAGAAAACAAGATCATCAGAACCACAAGCGTCAACTTCTACAAGGATGGATATTGCCAATAATTGAAAAAATGTTCTAAATTTTGTTTTTATGCATATTATAATTGCGTATTAATTGCATATTATTTTATTTTCATTAAGTTTTTATAAATAAAGTTTTTTTTTGCATGATAATTTTTTAATTTATATTTTTATTTTTATTTTAAGGGTGGTGGCTATAACTGATTTTTGAAATTCATACCTTTACTCAATTGCGAGTAAAAGCGAAACGCGTGCATCGATTTTTATGATCTTTGTCTCATTTTGCTCATAGGTTATGTGACTTTGCGAAAAAATAACTAGACTTGAAACTTTTTTCCATTTTGGATTTTTTATGTATTTTTAAAAAAAAAAAATTTAAATTTTTAGACAAAAAATAATTTTTTCCCTTCATACATTCATTTTTAACTTCGAAAGTGTTACTTGTATAGGAAAACAATATATGAACAGATTAAGGGAATTGTAATTCTTAATTTTTTAAAATTTATTTCAACTAAATTGGGCTAGTGGTTGTCGAGCTATGTCAAACAACAGGGCCTAAAACGTGATAAATTCCCCTATACGATAGTACTAACTTCAAATCGATACTAACTTCAAATCGCAGGTAAGAAGACAAAACGAATGATGCAGAAATTCTTCTTTTTGGGTCTTATTTCACATACAGTTCACAGAATTGAGTTGGCAAATCATGTGTTGTACTGTGTAATATATTTGCAATATGTGCATAAGCTTATTACGATAGACAAAAAATTATTTCAGATAAGATTGCATATAAATTAAAACAATTACTGTTTATATTAATGCTGCGTGATGTAATAAAACGGAAAGTTCAAAAAGTATCTCATCATTTAGTAAAAAAGTACCAAAAAAGTGGCAAGAACTACAAAAAGTATCACATTTGGTTGCATTTTGTAAAAGTAGCCAAATAGTATGCAAGCAGTCGAAAAAGTGGCAAATTGCTACTTTAGTAGCACCAACGGTAACGCTGGTCGTGAGTCGGAGTCGGAGTAGCACTAAAAAAAATTCAGCGTTTGGAGTCGGAGTTGGAGTTAGTACTTTTTTCGGACGACTCCACAGCCCTGCTTGTAAGGTGGTACAAAACATCCTAATACTTTACAGACAAAGTAAAAACTGTATCAAAGAGTTTAACATTGCATAGTTTGCTTATTGTTTTTGCATTGATAACTTTTTTGGTGCACTTTCAGACAGATAACATTGTAAAAATATACCTTCACGGTTGCATTGTAGAATGCTTAAAAAGCGAGTTCCTCTGCAGTTTTTGTGGCTCTTATACCATTGACTTTATAAAAACATGATACAAAATAGAGTATTAAAGCATCTCACTTTTCTATAATTCTTAAAATATCTCCTTCCAAAGAAGTCCATCTTGTATAAGTATGGGGTGGTACAGAACAATATTCCTGAAATTATTTTCTTTGTTATTCTTAAGGACTATGCGAAAAAACTTTAAATATTACCACAAGGAACCTCAATATTCTTGGCATTGCTAAGAAAGATTTAAGCTTACCAACATTACCAGTCATGACGTTTGTGCCGTTTGTTGCCAATCCGATAAATTTTTTTAAAGGAATGTTGTTTGTCGATAAAAAGTTTTTTATGAGAAGAAATAAAAATTATTCGGCATTTGACTTGGTATGCTCACATAAGGTTACAAGACTATCCTATATAAACACCGTCAAAGTAACTTTCTACTAACGTAATACATTTCATTTCATTGCCAGATCCATAGTTTTGTAATAAAAAATAATAGATTTGTCCAAGTTCGGCAACCCTCAAACTCAAAATCAAAACTGTAAGGGCAAAATAAGCCACACGAATGGCTTGCCCAACACATGTTTCATGTTTCTATGCGCAGATACACAACACAAATATATTTCATACAAACATTAATTTTACATTTTTGTTTTAAATTAATGCACACGACGAAAGAGCTGCTGCAATTTTGCTCGCTATTTGTTTAAAACGGAGAAAAATATAAAAGAAAGAAAAATAATTTGGAGTAAAGAGTAGTTTAAACAATGAGCTGTTTTTGGGCAAAAAATTATGCTTCAAAATTTAGAATTTATTGCTGAAAATCATTTTTACGCTTCTTTGACAGATATCCAACATATCTGCCAAATATTAGAAATCTTTAATATTTCTACAAACATGCTTCAAATGTTTGCGCAAACAGCAAACACCCCAATTAACAACACAACACATTTGTACAAACGTACAATTTTGACATATATGTGTGGTTTTTTTTTTATGTCAAATCTTAAAATTGTTATACAATTAATACGAAGTAAACCTTAAGAACGTGAATTAAACACCACCTAGCTGGGAAATCGTATACGACAGATCACCATGTCTGTTTGTTTTATTGAAAATGTGCACTCATAGAAAAATGCATCTTCATATTGATGCTGCCCTAACATCAGAATTGTGACATCAATGCTATTACAAATGACATCAATAATGCAAAAAGGGACATCAATCCAAGGACGAACGTCATCATAAAATATTGTCATGTTTCATGCGTCATCTATGCTATGACTACAGTGACTTCAATTCGATGCCACATTTTCATGTTTAAAAAGTTATATGAGAAGCAAAAATTTCCATATTCTATTTTTTTAAATTAATTGGTTAAATACATCAAAATTTGAAAGTAGAATGACTACTAGAACCATATCGTCTTATAATTGAGAGTTCTTCTGTAACCAAAGGGCGGAATTCAACAAAAGTGAAATAAGCATGTGTAACGGGTAAATAAATAATAATATTCTCACTTTGACTTAAGCCAATCCCAATGACAAACTGTCATTACATTGAGCGTTATGAGTCGTTTCTTTGATGCTACTGAGTCATCGCACTGTTGACATATTTTATTAAACTGACTCCTATCCGCCATTTCTGTGCTGCCGATGTGTCAATCTATTGACAATTTCGGCAAGTGATGCTAAGGCTGACATCACAATGATGTAAAGTGTCATGGAGCGAAAAACGAAGACACTTGTCATAGTACTGATGTAAAAATACATCAGCGTTATGAAGCTTTTTCTATCAGTGTATTGAAAATATAATATTCATATTTACAAAAATGGCTGCCGCTCTTGTTAAGGTATATCAGTTAGTATTATTTAAGAATTGTTATTTAATATACTTAATTTTATATAGTTCATATAAAATTATCCCAAATTAGTTCAGACATATGTACATCTGTATGTATATAATTAACATACAGCCATGTCACAGAGTACAATTCCGTTCGGAACAGAAGAAAACATATTTGGTTACTGATAGAAAGTCTATTTTGATAGTTTTTTTACCTTTAAGATACAGAAAACTCCCATTCCGTTCATCAAAACAAAAATGGTAATTATCTGAAGCACCAAAATATGGAATGAATTCCGTTTCCGATCGGAATTATACTCTGTGACATGGCTGATTAAGTATGTAAAGTAAGTGTTTTTATGAGGTGTCACACTTATAGTATAAGTAACTGTATGTTTTTATTTTTCTCCATAAAAATGGTCAACTATTTCCTAAACACTTTTCGCATGAAATAGTTAAATTTTTGCTTGATATTACTATTGTATCTATTTTTAATAAGTGTATGTATATACTTCTATAAATTATTTCCAAGTAAATATTCAAGAACAGCCTTTAGTGGTCCATCAAGTAAAATGTAGAGCAGTAATGTACACACATGTATCATAAGATAACAGCCAATAAAGACACTTAACTGAAATAATAAAGGTTTTATTGAACTAATTTGTATATGTTATTAATTCCATTGAGTACCCACTGTTTGTCCTGTTGACCAGTATATGGGCACATCGGCTGTAAAAACTAGTAGACGTATTATAATGGGCGTGATTATTAAATTAATTGGTGTCAGCTTCTCGAAGACATGGGCGTATTTGAAACTTAAAACTTTATAGATAATATCTAAAAGTATCAGAAAAATTTTATTAAGTTAGTAAATTGTGTAGGAACAAATGTTTGGAAGCCTTATCATAATATTAATTCCTACATTAAATAATCTACTACATACTAATTTGTTTCCGTAATTTCTTAGACCGCTTTCGGACTCGGCAAGTTAATTGCGCAAGTCACTTGCCGAGTACAACAAAGGGTGTACTCAATTATTCCGCCTTAACCCGACCTTACCGCTAACATCTACAAGCCAAAAGTTGCGCAAGTAACTTGCCGAGTCTGAAAGGGATCCTAGTTTATTACCTCTTCGTCTACGTAAAGTTTGTACTAGGAATGCTTGCCAAACGGGAAATATTCGAGACTTAGTAATACCGATTCGCAGGATATTTGATTTGAAATACCGTGACTTTTAAATTGAAAAGTTTTAAGCATATTACCGTATAATCCTAGTGGATAAATGTCCTTCTGAAATAGGGGTTTTAGCACAATATTGTTATTGCCTTTAAGTAATGCGTTTGTCAATTTCCTTCAAATAAACTGTAAATACTTTCGGTTGCAAATTGAAAAAAACACAATTGAGTACACTTTCACAAATTTAAATTACACAACCCAGTTGGCCACGTCTTTTAGAAATTTTTAACGACGTGCACAATACAACAGGCAGTCGTAGAATATACATATATTGACGACAGCTCAATACAAATCGTCAACGAGTTTTTCATACAAATGGCGGCTATGTCACACAAGACGTTGACCATTTTGCAATGACATTTCCTTTAATACAGTCGAACTTCTCTATAGTGAACTTCTGTACAATGAAGCTCTCCCTACTATGAATTGATTTAAAAACACTGCTTTTTTCGTTAAAATTTTATTGTTGTCTGATCTCCTTATAATGAATTTCCATACAGCGATTTTTTTTTTTTTTACTTATATTTTCTTTTATAAGTTGGCTTATTTTTTATTGACAACGTATCAAATAGGTCCACTTTTTTTTAGCTATTTAGTACTTATTGATGGACCAATGTGTAATTTTTGCCCCAAATTTTAAAAACCAAAATAGCTCATTTCGATTGATGCCATGTGATACACAAGCATTCAAAAAAATCTTTAATCTATGTAGAAATTGAAAAAATATTTTTAATAAACTTACCTCCATTAGTAGACATGGCCGACACAACGGTCCAAAAAAGAATACAGCACCAAATTATATGGGTTGTTATAATTACAAATGCTTTTGCTAACTTATTAATGTACTGAAATATTAAATTCAGACCGAAAATATAGAATGCAAGCAGTGTTATGGAGAATAGCCAGCCTGGAAAATAAAAATTTATGATTTTCTACTGATTCCTTTATTCCAAACAAAGAACTAGTGAGAAATAAAAAATTGGAAAAGTTGTGCTGCTCCTTTTTATTTTACAGATAAATGTGGGTGCCAATTTTTTTTTCATTGGATAATGTATGTAAATTATTCGACCATGTTTCGAAAATTGAAATGTAAAAGCTTTTCAGAAAAAAATTAAGTGTGATAAATTAAATTGATACAAAATACAAAATATTAAAAGAAATCTAATAAAAATTTTCGCCTCTTAAAAAATCCTTTAAATGAGAGAACAAATATACGACTTTTTAACCCGGCAATTCCCATACCTTCAGTAATGAAAACAAAACTTATTTTTCTTTCAAATAATATAAGTTAAAAACCAAATAAAAAAAAATATTGCGAATTCCGATTATATAGAGGTGACACTCTCAGGTGACACTGGGCATAATTTACTACACATTTTTAACAATCGGCTAAGAAATTGATCGAAGTTAGCTTCATTTTTGTCTCTACCACTTCATCGGCTACCTCCCCATCCACAAGAGGGTACAATATGATGTCGCCATAGTTTACCCTCTCGTCGGGTCATTTCCAGCCTCTAGTATTTCCATTATCGCGATCGCTAATTTTCTTCACCTATAGGTGACACTGGGAATTGCCGGGCTAAAAACTTTCAGGTATCTTTAAACCCAATTCGGATTTACACGGTTTTGTTTAACCACGATTTAGAAAAAAAATAAAAAATTTATACAAAATTGAAGTATGAAAAATTCCTCTTCTTCTTTTTACTTATTTTTCTCTATCCATTTCAAATCGTATTTTTGGCTTTTTTGTTCAATTAATAAATTATTAAAAAATTATATTTCTTATTTTCTTTTCCATAGATACAAAGAATTTACTGTGTTTAACCTTTCTTTGAAAAAAAACAAGTAAAATAAAACTTCATTACGCATACACTAAAAACAGAACACGTACCCCAAAACTTCACTACACGTTCACTAAAAATGCAGAACGCGTACGTTATAAACACTACACGTATGCTCAAACAAGATCGGTAAATTATCTTAGTTTTTGTGTTTATCAATTCACTATTGTTGTGTACCATATATTTATTATGTACAAATTCACAAACACAAAGAAATTTTTTCTTAATTTTGTTTTCTTGTATAGAATGCGTATGAGTAAACTTCATGGCAAAATACGGTATGGTACACTAACTGCCTGTACTTTGCTTCCTGTACTTCCTGTTTTTTCGAACTATGGAGCGTAATCGAAATGCAGAATAAGGATAAATATAAAAGGTTAATTACCTAAAACAACGAAAAATATATTCAAATTAATATTGTAATTCCTCTTGTAGATGATAAATCCCAAACATATTCCCAATAAATGGGGAATAACGAATAAACAAATATTGTCCAATATTAAGTTAAAATTGACCAATTCATACAAAAGTGATGTTCTAAATGAAATAAATAAAATATATAAAAATAAAAATATATCGTAAAATCATTAAATTTGTATCTTTAAACAATTTTTAGTAAACATTTTTAAAACGAGTTTTTTCTAATTTGACTCACGTATAACCATATTCATAAATAGGCCCCAAAGCCCACAATGTGGCTGCTCCTACAGAAATACAAAATATTGTTGTGCCCATTATAAAAGAAAAACGCAATTGTATTTCCATCAGCAGCATTAGTAAACAGGATGTAACATATAACTGTATTTGCAAAGATATAAACCAAGTCCAAGGCATACACTGAAATAGAGAAATTGGAATACAAATCTAAACTAGTCTTTTGAATTCCTCGTGTAATGATTAACTTAACTCACCCTCTCTGTTGGTGGCAAAAAGGTATCCATATAAAAAATATTACTGAACATATTTTGTGGACAATTTCGATAGTCTTTAGAAGGTATTTCCAATGTAACATTATAATGCAAATATTTATCCAAAAGTTGTGCGGCATATAACATAAATGTATACGATGGGGTCAAACTGCAAGAAAATATATTTTTTTCTTAATATAAAATTTTTTCACAATATAAATTTATATTAATTTAACAACAAAATTAAATTTAGGTAAAGGCTAACAAACCCATTTTAATCAACGGTTAAGGTTTTCTGTTTCACCATTTTTCGGTTACATAACAAAAACTTAAGATAGAAAGTGTGGCAATACCATCTCCGTTTGTTTACGAAAAATTGTGTAATGAAAAACAAAAAAGTGATTTTTAATTGTAAATATTTTTTATAAACTTAAAAATCATAAAAAAGTTATAAGGTTATATTTAACAATAACTTTTTCGTTAAATAGCTTCCGTTGCATGTTAATCGTAAGTTGTGGAATCAAATTTTACTTAATTACTGCTAATGTTTCAATTAACATTTAATCTTAGATTGTGAAAAGGGCCGTAAAACAACATTTCTTTAAACTAACGTTAACAACAGGGTTAATATTCAACCAAATAAATATAAAGCATAATTTTTGGCTGAAGACTAATTTTAATATGTATATAAACATTAAAAACAAACATGTTGATAGCGGGCGCCTGATATGTATACAGAAGAGTATTCAATTATTTGTCTTATAATTTTGGTCGTGTACGGAATTAATCGATATTTTCACTTTAATATTGCTCGAATAATCGAATAATTGTTATTATTTCTTCGAATACCTTAAACTTTCTTCGAATGATTTTATCCAATGGAAAAACATACATGTCTATTTATTTAATACTTTTATTAGGTGTTTTCATTAAATCATTTAAAATTGCCATTTGTTCCAATGGTCAAAGTTGATTATTAACTGTTGTCAGTTAATCAGAAAAGACAATACAAAAATAAAATAAAAACAATAAAAAATTAAAAGTAAAAATATGTGTCTAAAAAGTAAAATTTGTTTTAAAAAGTGTCTACAGAAAGCCAACCAGCGTTGCCACTTTGTGGGTAATTACCCGAATTTTGTGCAATGTTTACTCTCGTGGGTAGAGCGTAGGTAATTTTTTTGAGGTGTAGAACAGGTATAATTTGAAATTCTTTGATTTTAAAACAGATAATTGGGGTATTCACAAGGTGTGCTATCATGGTTTATTGTCATAATGTTCTAACATTTTACAATGGTTTAAAAATATTGTTGTTGGTTTGTAAACAAAAAGTGTCTTAAAAAAATAGAACGTTGCTTGCTATGTTTATTGTGCTGTCATAATTAATCAGAAAAGTCCAGCGCTGAGCGGCTGAGCCGTGCCGCGTTATTTTTTTTAGCCGTTGCCGTTGATGGTATAGTTTTATCCGGGTAACATCTGTATTTAACCTGCGGCTAGCAATTTTTGCGACAAATTACTTGCGGCGTCAAATTAAATCGGCTTAGGACTCTGCTGTTTGGTAGACAAACAAAATAAAATTTATTTGTAATTTGCAACAAAACCGAAAAATGGAAAATACTTGAGTTTGCCATCACAACATCTAAAATGTATTTTTCACACAAACTGGCTATTATTTAAGGTTTTTCACTTATTTTTGGCATTGTGAAAAATTTTTATATTTTTTTTAATCAGCTGATTTAAATTCAAAATAGCACATTAAATTATGAGGGGTTGCTCACAACGGTCGTATTGTTTCATGTTATTATTTTAAGACATATGACTTTATGACACCTTGTGAATCCCCCAAATATAAGGATTTGATTTTAGTGATAAAATTTATACCATTTAATTTATTGTTGATCTAAAAATTTGAACTGATTATTAAAAAGAATTTCCAAAGATGGATAGTGACAATAAGATTTCGATAAATATGAGCTTAAAAGTGATTTAAACCCGAAGTTTAAGAAGGTAAGTTTTTTTTTAGGTAAGTATACTAAAAAAACCCCCTGGAGAAAGATATGTTTCCAATATTACAAAAAGGTATAAATTTTGTGTTTGCTTTAACATTTAAAATGCTTTAGTTAAGAAATATTTAGCGCCCCTAACATTTGTTTAACTGATTTAAGAAACATACTGTCATATGAAGCCATTACAGGAATTTTATGTACTAAATAAAGTATACAAAGGATGAACATGAACATTTTGCACCCTTCTTATATAAATGGAAGTAGAACTTATTATTTTGAGTTTTTATCCAATTTTTATTTTTATTATTTATTTGAGGTTTTTAATGTTATTTTTGTTAAATTATTTTGATCTACTTTATGCATCCTAATAGTTTGACTAATATTCATCTTATTTAAACGAAATGGGTATTATGAGTTTATGCTGATGTGTGAAACACATACAAATATTAATTGTAGTATACCGATCGACTTCAAATAAGTATCTGAGTCGTCCGTCGTGCTGGCTGGTTGTCTTCCCATGTAGACCTGCTGCGCAAAGTACAGGTCGCAATTGTTAAGATAATTTAATGAAATTTGGTTCATAAGATTTTTTATGACAATTTTGCGAATCGTTTCATAATTTCACATTGTCCCAATTCGGAATTTTTTTCTAATAGAGTCTTTGTGCCCATAACCCATCTTATTATGTTGGTAATTGAACAAAATTTGGCCTAAATATATTTTATGCCAACCTAAACTATCTTACGAAATCAATTTTGGAATCAGTCCATATTTTACCATGACTCTCATACAAATACAATATTGGTATGTATTGATAAAAAAAAAATAGCTGCTATGTCATGGCAAAATTTTGTCCTGTTAGGTTAATGATCGTAGCTCTTATATAATTCACTTCAAGACCAAAAAATCTCAAATAGAGGAAGTTAAACAGATACTATTCGGTGTTCGGAATTCTTATATTATTATTGTTAACCTCATAACATAATTTGCTTTTATTGGGCCCATAATTACGTATGGCACCTAACAAGGGTAAATTCTTAAAAATTTGTCTGTAAATACTTTCAAATTTGTTAATTTGTTAATATGAAAATCCGGTGTAATTTCATTTAAATCAAGTAATTTTTCGTCATCTCAAGTGTGGTTTTGAATTATGCTGGTCGTAACACTCCCAGTCGCATTCAACCAATTGTTTGGTTGCATCAGTCAGATTGATTGGTCAGACTGATGCATCTGACGGTCCTCATAGTAAGTAATAGGCTTTTTACACTTGCTCACATCTTTCATCTTATCGCAAAGATGTTAACATCTTCCCATAAGAATTGTACAGGGTTAGAAATCGACATATTTAATAGATGTTCCTTTCTCATGTTGTTTCATTCAACATTTTTCGATTATTTTTGTGTCATTACAAAAAAAAAAAAAAAAAAGAAACAAATAATTTGTAAAAATGTATATACAATCACTAGGAAAAAAAACTACAAAAGAGCAGGACAGCAATGTAATTATTTTGTTTTTAAGATGAAAGATGTTGCAAATGTAAACAAGTTTTATTTTACTTTCAACATTTTCTACGCATTCCTGTAAGATGAGCTCAAGTGTAAAAAGGCTATAAATTATACTTTTGAGGAACGCGTCAAAGAAGTTGAAAATGACGAACTTGTTTACATTTGCAACAAATTTCATCCGTATATTTTTTATCACGTGTCTCAGCGAATAAGAATTAAATACATCACATTGCTCTTTCTCACTCTTATATTTTTTCCTGGTGGCTGTATATAAATTTTTAAGTGTCATCACTAGAAAATATATCGTTCCCTTACCTCAAAAAAAACGACAAAAACACAATTTTACAGGAGGTTTTTTTTTTATTATATTTCCTAAAAAATTTGTTTGAAGGTTGGGTCTTAAGCCATAATTGTTTTTGCTATAAAATCGTAACGGTATCTGATGTGACCACGACATTTTAGGAGATAATGTAAGTGCTGCCAATAAATTTATTTATATAAAAAAAAAAAAAAAACGAAAATCTCTAATAATGCCGCCTCAGCTATTTTTGCGGTAAGGGCTCGATATTCTTCTAGTGATGACACTAAAATAATCGAAAGATGTTGAATAAAACAACATGAGATATGAAAAAGAATGTTGATGTTGATTTTTAGCCCTGTACATTTCCTACTATATACATATTAAAAAACTTACCTCAATATTTTTTGAACGACGAGTTTCAAAACATGTTTTAACTGTTCAAACACATTAAATTTGTCCTTTGGGAGAGTTCTGAAAAATTCATACGATAAATTTGCACCGCTGAAATAAGAAAAAAAAAATATTAACGAATGTTTTTCATAAAACAGTTAATTAATTTTTATAGCGCACTTAATCAAAAAATAAACATCCATTATATAAGCCGATCGTTTAAGTACAGCATCGCGTTGTTTCACTTTATTATTAGCCAGGTCCAGATCCATATTGTTGGCCATGAAGCTGTATTCGGAAGCTAAATGGAACCATATAAAAAAGAAAGAAAATAAAAACATCATGCCGCCTAAAGGAGTGGAAGAGCTTTGCAATAAATTGTAAATGACATTAGGAAGAGACACCGATTCCAATAGTTCCTCAAAGCAATACGAATTTTGACGGGATATAATTTTTGGTAAGTGTTCTAAATGAAATGGTTAAGCAATGGTTAATTCAACAATTTTCAACAATCTGTTTTCTTTGAGCTTTGTAGTTTTACCTTTTTCATTTGTTTTAAACCGATTTAATGTAAATTGTTTCATATCGATACTTTCCAAAGTATCTTTCCATTCAGAAATATTTATAAAGGGTTTGAGTTTTAGCGAATTACTTTTATTTATGTGACTTTCCTCTTGATGTTGATTACTTAAGGTGGAACGATTTAGTTCTTTAACATAATGTTTCGCTATGCAGACTGTCAGATGAATTAATATCGAACCGCAGATAATTGTTCTAAAATTTTTATAATTAGTAAACAGAATTACTTATTTCTAAAGGTGCTATTACTTATTTCTACTTGCTAGTTTTTGTATTTTTTCTATTTTGGAGAACAGTGCAAATATATATGCAAAGGAAAACTGACCAAGTGTATATCATAAAAAAAAACTTGAAATGTCAAACAATAAACGTGTACTATCGATAAATTTGCAGAGACTGTCAAAAAAAATTACAAATTTTTAACCATGGCCCAATTAGTAGATCTGCGCAAAACTACAACAATGCAACAATAGAAAAAACAACACGCATTTTGTTTGTGTAAATTATGTAAAAGATGCCAAAACCCAATGTATTTGTTTGTGTAAAAAATGACCAAGATGTCAAAAACAATTGCTACAAAAACAATTGCACGATAAAAACACAACTCTACAAAAAATCAGCAGGCGTTTCGAGCAGACCTTCTAATTGGATCATGACAAGTCGAATTCATGTATACGGTGGTGTCGATACTACAACAAGTAACAACACCAAAAACACAACAATGTATTTTTTTGTTGCTTTCGCTGATCGATATGTCAAAAACACAAGCACTTATGACATTTCTCTCTCTAAGTAAGAAAAAAAGTAGCACAGCTGTGCTTTCAACGCCACCTGGTAAATGAATTCGCCTTGGAACATGAGTTTTAACTTAAAATTGACATTTCCAGAATAAATGTTGCCAATTTTATTAGTTTTTGCTCGAATGTAGCGGCTTTCAACTTTTTTTGTTGCGATTTTTATAGCATTTTTACGATTTTTTGTGGGAAAAAACGTGTGCAATATTATTTTTTTTTTTTTTTTTGCTTACATTATTTGGTTTGTTTACACATTGTATTTAATTTTATTTTCTATGCTAATCCCGCGAAGCTCTACGCTTGTCTCTAGGAAAGAAGCCATAGTCTCTGGCGGGCATCGAACCCGCAACCCCGGCGCTAATAGACTAGCTCACTAGGCACCCAATCGTAAAAAATCAAATACAAAAAATAGCAAGTATCATAACACCTTAAACAACTTACATCATTATATAAAATTTGAAATCCTCATAAATGTTATAACTGTCAGCTACAATTCGATGTCTTAAATAGGTGACATTTCTCACAAAAATTGTTGTTTGAAAAAGATAAACTTCTAAAATGCTCTCCATGTCCGTATTGGTACAAGATTTTGGAAAGCATATCATTTGTTGCATTTTTTCAAACTTTAATAAATAAAAAACAAATATTTTTTTATTATAAATAAACCTTAGAGATATTCAAATTAGAGAAGTAACGAATACCGATATATCGGCGATACTTCAGATTTTCCGATATATCGTTATGGGCGATACATTTTATATTTTTTTTGGAGAAATTTTGAACAAACAATTTCATTTTCTATACTAATTTTTTGCATAGCAGCTAAGAGAAATAACACATTAAAAAGCAGATCATATAGATAATAAATTAATTAACGGAGATGGAGAATAGCCCCAAAATTAAGCGGCTGATTTAACTTTAGCTATAAATAAAAGTTTTGATGCTTCAGAAAATAATTAAATCTATTTATCTACAATGTTTGACACTCAATACAGTGCTCGAATATTTTAAAGACAATCGACTTCATTTATATCGAAAAAACGTCTATTTGATCTGCTTAACATGTCTCTGCATTCTGCAAGTGTTGAAAATACGGTCACCCCTACAGATTGTGCAAGTTCTGATAAGTCTAAAAGAACTGGCCATTGAAGCGATTGTGAAAAATTTATAAGAGAATACGAGGAGGATGAGCATCTTTGCATCCTTTTCTGTGATTCTGCTAAAGAAGAAGTCGAAGATATCTTAGAGCTTCTATTATTTCTAAAGACGCAGATCCGCTTGCTAACGGCCGCAATGACATGTATTACTTCTGTCGCATCTGAGAGACTATTTTCCACTACAGGTCTAGTTCAAACGGACTTGTGAAATCGTCAATCTCTGCAAAAGTTGAGAATACTTTGTTTTCTCAAACCAAAATTTTGTTAAGGTCCAATTTAAATACTAATAAATTATTTCTTATGCTGTTATTTTTGTAGAAACATTTTCTATTTTTTGTTAATTTTATCATGAATTCAAATTAATAATTTAATTTAATTTAATAATTTTGTATAATAAAAAAATTCCTCTACTTGGGTTTTGTTAATTTTAACTTGAATTCAAATTTAATATCTTGAGCTTTTAAGAGAGAAGGGAAAAGAGAATGCCATTTCTTTTCCTTTCTGTCCTGAGAACTCAAGACTTGACGGCCAATACTTAAAGAGTGTGAACCAGCACTTATTAAAGAAGTTCTCTATCTTGTAGAGCACAGTGGAAACTTTCCGAAAAAAATATAAAACTAAAGTGACTTCTAATGGGGTAAAAGAAATAAAGAAAATGGGTTTTCGATGTTGACAGTTTGTGGCCCATCAAATCAGTTGTTTTGGTATAAACAAAATTGGGACGAACGATGAACTTGTCGGCGATTATAAGAACAGTTTATAAAAAATACTGTTAAAACAGTACTATACATATTTTTGAATTTATTTGTTATGAAAAAAAAAGCATTTGTTTGGGTGGAGAGAAACTTCAGCATTATAATGGAGCACATATTTATGTTGGCAAGCTCTCGTATGTGCCTTGATGTTTCATTGAAAACTGTGGTTTACTTCTAAACTTGAATAACTTAAAAACACGACTTTCGTATAACGCTTTAGTAGCTCCAAATTTTAGTTTTTGCAGTTCTTTGAATAAGCTTGCACTCGTTGTCAAACCATAATTGCCTTTAAGCGACTGATCTCGTGATCCAGAAAATATAAATGATGCCTGCACTTCTACAAAGTCGTCTGAAAGATAATGAATGGGTGTATCAATTGGCTGTAAAATATATATTGTCAAGTCCATGAAATTGGACGGGTCGGCATGTAAGATTTTGGTGGCGTCTTGCATCATTTTCGTCATGATTGGACGAGGCAATCTTCCTAAGTCCCTATTCATTTCTATGTCTGACTTATCGGATTCAACAACTCAAGATTCATTCAGGGGTGCCGCAAGGCTCCGTTTTTTCTTCTACTCTATTTCTTATTGTTCTAAATGACTTTCTAAGTCAAACTTCCAACCCCATCTACTTTTTTGCAGATGACGGCAACCTTTGCCATTCTTATTCATTTGATTATAGACCAAGCGTATCCGATATTGGTGTTATTAGACAGAACATGAATGATACGCTTGGCCGAGACCTTGATATAGTCTCTGAATGGGGTCGGGCGAATAGGATCGATTTTAATGCCCGAAAATCCCAATGTTGCGTGCTGACGCATAAACGCGCGACAGATCAAGGAGCCTCATAGTGGAATCAAAATCTCTTGATGTTCAGGGCATGAGGATACCATGTAATGTCCGATGGACAGAACATATATTTAAGGTGTCGAAAGAAGCATTCAAGTGCCTCGGTTTTTTTAAACGGTGTAAGATATACTTCACTCCATCTGATATCCTTCCTATTTATACCACCTGAATCCGACCGCGAATGGATTACAACTCTCATGTGTGGGCCAGTGCTTCAAAGTCTATTTTGGAGCTTCTCGACCGTGTGCAGGAGAGGGCGAAGGTTCTTATTGGTGACAGAAGGGCATCCAATTCTCTTGACTCCCTTGAGCACCGTCTCAATGTGGGTGGTATTTGCCTGTTTTATCGTTACTACAATGGGATGTGTTCTGATGAAATTAGGGATCTGGTTCCCGAAACCCGTGTGTTTGTTCGTAATACACGTCTTTCCTCAAGAGCCCATCCTTTTGTGGTCGATTGGCCGGTAAGTCGTAAAACGCATTACAGAGCAAATTAGTTTTTTGCCGAACTGTTCGTATGTGGAACCACCTTCCTTCTGAAGTCTTCCCTCTCACTTTCAACATGAATAAGTTCAAGTAGAATGTTCACAAACACTACTCCCTCTATCCTCCTTCCCATTACCTTTTTTCCTAGTTCCAACACAATGCATTGCTTTTGAAGGGGTCATCCCCTGAGTGCTGGTCTTAACCAAAAAAAAAAAATATATAATTAAAATATTCATTCCACCTTCGAAACAAAACCGCTATGTATGTGTAAAAAAATAAAAAAATATTATTATAAATGCTCCAACAAAATGAGTTTTATGTAGTTTTTCGAAAAAATTTGTTATAGCTTACCAATGGCGAATAATTCGGCGGCATGAAATAACCCCCCAAAATATAACGCCCCAAAAAAAATATGAAATAACCCCCCAAAAATTTGTACAGAGAACAACAAAAACGATTTTTGGGGGTTTTTTTCTTTTTTTTTGGGGTGTTATTTCATTTTTTCAATTGGGGGATTATTTCATATGAAATAACTCCCCAAAAATCTGAAATGAAATAATTCCCTAAAAATATTTTGGGGACTTATTTAATTTTTAAATTACATATTTTAAAAGTCATAATGATGACAAATTGTGTTTTGTTATATTCACTGCATACGTTTACCAAACATAAAAAAGGGACTAAGTATCAAAAACTATAATTTCAGAATCCTAAAAAAATTGGGATTATTTTTAAGTCCTGAATTTCAGAAATCGGAATCTCTAAGTCCCGAACTTTATAATTTCGAATTCGAAAATCCCGAATCGCTAATTTAAGCTTTTCTGCATAGCCGGCCTTCGGCCGGGCGCAATGATTTTATCCTCTATGGTATTTCAAACATCGGCTTCGCTTACTAAAGCTTTTCTGTTTAGTCGGCCTTTGGCCGGGCGCAAGAACTTTTTCCTCTATAGTATACAAACACCGGCTTCGCTAACTAATGCCTTGTGCCCGACCGAAGACCGGGTTAGCAGAAAAGCTTTAGTTAGCGAAGCCGGTGTTTGGAATACAATATAGGGGAAAAATCCTTGCGCCCGGCCGAAGGCCGGCTATGCAGAAAAGCTTTAGTTAGCGAAGCCGGTGTTTGGAATACTATAGAGGAGAAAATCCTTGCGACCGGCCGAAGGCCGGCTATGCAGAAAAGCTTTAGTAAGCGAAGCCGGTGTTTGGAATACTATAGAGGAGAAAATCCTTGCGCCCGGCCGAAAGCCGGCTATGCATAAAAGCTTTAGTTAGCGAAGCCGGTGTTTGGAATACTATAGAGGAGAAAATCCTTGCGCCCGGCCGAAGGCCGGCTATGCAGAAAAGCTTTAGTTAGCGAAGCCGGTGTTTGTTATACCATAGAGGAAAAAGTCTTTGCGCCCAACCAAAACTGAACAATATGTATTATATTGGGGTCTTATTTCATTTCTGGAATTGGGGAACTATTTCATATGAAATAAGTCCCTAAATATTGGGGACTTATTTCATTTTGATTTTGGGAGTTATTTCATTTCATTAGGGATTTATTTCATTTTAAGAATTGGGGATTTATTTCATATGAAATAAGTCCCTAAAAATTGGGGATTTATTTCATAATTTTTTTGGGGACTTATTTCCTGGGGAGTTATTTCATGCCGCCGAATAATTCAAGTTTTATTTCCCGAAATACTTAAAGAAATATTAACATTTATTCAATGAACCGTTTCACTTTAAAAATATTGGCTAAGACTTTTACATAAAACGGGGTTTTTGCTTTCCTAAAAACCCAGGAAAAACCACATAGCTGATTCTGTCGGAGCAACGACGATATATAATATTATGGGCCCTTATGAACATGAAAGTTTATTTCACGGCATTCGTGCGTCCGTCTCTCTGTTTAATTGAGTTTTCCAATAGGATGCGGACTAGGGTGTTACATATTAATGTCACATAAGCTCCGTTAAAATTCAATCAGAGCGGTACATAAGTGACTGAGATATGAGTAAAATACTACGACTGCCTCGAACTTTTACCCATAAATATAAAATTTTGACCATAAACTTTAAGTTTTCCAAGTTCTCTTAACATTTATGAACTTAATTTTTCCACTTTCATTTTAAACCAGCTTAGTAGAATACTTCCAGTAAAAATTAGAAAAATCGGTTCAAGAATGACCTTCTTATAGAAAAATAACTACCTTTTACCCCATACAAGTGTTCTCCAGAATCAAGGGTTTTAGTACGAAAGGGTCCGTACAAAACAAACTAGGTTGTTAAAGTTAAACTGTTCTGTTCTTTTTCAACCTCGTGGTGAATGGTACAGCAGCACAGCAGAATAAAGCACTTTTACTTATCTAATACTAATAATGTGATAAATCGGCCATATATTTAAGATAGTACGGCTACAAATGTGCTTCCCGGAATGAAGGAGTTTATAAAAGAAGAATTAGAATTCCTAAGTTTTCTCATATATTAGACTTATTTTGTATATACAAAATGCCTAATCGGTCCATTATTTTACCAAGCCCCAATACAAAATACGGATTTTATTCAATAAATTAACCTTCTTAAAGTTCCTTTAAAACATACTGAAGTTTTTTTTATTAAGGGTGTGTATGAAAAGGTAGCAAAATTATACTTTGGTAGCAAAGTTCTCATGGAAGTTAAATTTTGAGACTGTTGATGTGAATAAAATTTCACTAGCCCTGGCTGCAGCGTTGCCATATATATATATATATTTTTAAAAACTTCTTATATCTGAAAAAAAACCTTTTTTTTTTTTGAAGAAAAAACTTATGGAACTCATTTTGTTTAAAAATTATTTACAAAATACACAATCATTTATTTGGAAATCATGTTATTTAAAAATATAGAAAAAAGAACTTAAAAATAAATGTTTTCCTTTTTTAACCAATAATTTAGTTTACAAAGAAAATATTAATTAAAAACCTAAAAACTTTAACTTAGAATAAACTCGAAAGTACATTTTATCAACTTAAGATAACTTATGTATATGAAAAATACTTCAGCCCCTAAAAAAAATAGTTGGGATCTTATAGGTAGGAAGGAGTTAACACAATTAAACGCAGTTGCAATTATAAAGGTCAGAGAAAAATTTCAACATTTATTATTTTTCGAATTTATTCTATGAGTTAAATTTCAGTTATGTATTTTATAAAGCTTTCTTGTAATATTTCTATTCCTTAAAATTTTTAGGAATGACTTTATACACTACCAGATTATTATATTGTATCTTCTTGTTACATTTTACCTTAGCTTTCCGTTGGATAGCAATGAAGTATATTATATGTACAGAAAAATTTACAATTATGCATTTTCTGGCCCGCTACGGCCTTCGTCTTTGTGTCACACTGGACGGTGATACTTTATAAATTGAATGTATTTAACTCAACACCAGCAGAATGTAATGCATTTTCTGGCCCGCTACGGCCTTCGTCTTTGTGTCACACTGGACGGCGATACTTTATAAATTGAATGTATTTAACTCAACTATTTTAACAAATAGAATCTGAGAATTATTTCTTTTCATAAGCTTTCTTTATTATATTCAACATTTTTTATTTTTCGAATTTATTCCATGAGTTAAATTTCCGTTATGTATTTTATAAAGCTTTTTTGTATAAAGTCATTCCTAGAAATTTTAAGGAATAGAAATATTACAAAAAAGCTTTATAAAATACATAACTGAAATTTAGCTCATGGAATAAATTCGAAAAATAAAAAATGTTGAATATAATAAAGAAAGCTTATGAAAAGAAATAATTCCCAATATCTATTGGTCAGAGAAAATATTTAGTAGGATCGCTTAATTACATACAAAAACACTTACAGCCTGGCCCACAATGTCGACAAGAACATTTCTTTCTTATATTTGAAAGCAAAAACAAATTTAAATTTTTTATTATTGTTTTCAATATAAAAATGTGAAAGAAATGTTCTTGTCGACATTGTGGGCCTGGCAGTTAATATTTTCATCCAATATACAACAAATTTTAAAATATGTATGTATTTATAAAAAAATGGAAAAATCTTTTTTATAAATTAAAATCTTTTTTATATCTAAAAAAAAACTTGCAAAAAAAAAGGAAAAACTTGACAAATGGCAATGCTGCCTGGGTGGTAGTATACATTTTTACATAAGTGTATACATTTTTAGCAATTTTAAATTACTTTGCTACCGTTTAACACGCACCCTAAGTTATTAAAAATATTAAACCAAAAAAATTAAAGTTCGGCAAATCCGAATATTGCAATTGTACTTTACTAATAAATATAAAATCGATATAAATTTACTTACCCGAAAATAATTGTCATGGGCAATTTCCATAAGAAAATGAGCCGATATTAAATGCACATCAAATGGTAAAACGAACAACTGCGTTTCTGCATGATGATTAAGATGTTTTTGACGATGATCGTTAAATTGTTTTGATAGAGAACGACAAATATTGGGATTGTGAAGACGTACAGAAGTGCCCGAAAATGCAGCACCGGCATAATAACTGGTGGCATCATACACTGTGGAGGGAAACTACATTATAATAATGATTATTTATAAAATTAAGCACAACATACACTTAACAGCCCAGTAGTCGCCATTTCTTAAGCCACCCACATACACATACATATCCCTGAAACATTTTTCCGTTATATTCCATTCCTTATCACTGAATTCGAAAAATCGTATCAGCGCGTAGGGACTAAAAGTTTCGAATGCATAATTAACACTGGTTATAATGCCGGCATTGCCATTAACAAATTGTTTGTTGGCCAATAGTAAAAATGCACTTGCGCAAAAGAGAAAATTCAATAAAATTGATTTGTTCATTATGAACGTAAATTACAGACTACTAAATAAAAATTATGTTATTTTCTTAAGAAAATAGTTATTCAAAATAAATGATACATTTTTGTGTTGAAAGTTTGTCTTGTAAACAAAAATTGATAAAAAAAAAAATAATAATTAAACCAGAAAATGCAAAGCATAACACATGAATTGCATGCAAAATATTTAGGACGATTACAGTTTGTATTGATTGATAATTAACTCTCTCGCTTTTAACTAAATCTCTGAGAGAAATTTGAAACTTTGCAAAGTGATTTAAAAAATTTATGATATTCCCCTTTTACAAAAATTTTAGAACATAAAATCTTTTATTATATATTTGGAAATCTATGATATGCCTTAATGTTATCATCCAATGCGCTTATACAAACAACATGTATCACTGTAAACAATTGATTTTCGTATTATAGAAAATTTCTTTGGTCATCTGCATGAATTTATAATTGCAATGTCTTTATAAAGTTTCTTATTTTTTTATCTTCTTTGAATCTGAGTTTTCAAGTTTTCGTGTTGTATTTAATGTATGACCTTTTGAAAAGAAAAGTTATGAAAAGCGATTTTATTTAATTTCTGTATAGCTCAGGGATGTTAACTTTAATTTTTTCATTACCGTATAGCCCTCTAAATATGACCAATTTGAAGAATAAATTCCCGTGCGCAAAGGTTTTCAATTAGCCCATTATCGGCCATAACACGCAGCAATTTTTTAATTTCCTTGCAGGGAGGTGCTTTTGAGACTTTAATTAAGAATATTTTTTACAAAATATTATCTCCCGATTTGTCGAAAAATCGACCAATGGCCGAAAACAGTGTAATAAATTATTTTTTTTTTTTGTAAATAAAATATTGCTTTAGGCTTAATTTATGGGAGTTTATTAAAAATCTTTAAGGTATCTCAATATACATATTTTGGCATGTAAATATACATAGTATGTGTCTAATAATTGAGTTGATTATGGCGGATTAAGGAGTATGAGTAAAAAAGATTTACATTAGACCAATATCAAGCTGGTCTTAACTACAGCGTTACAAATAGTGCGTTTACCAGCTTTTGAAGCCAACTTTTTAAGATCTCCCTTCCCGTGATTTTCAGTATAAACCAATTGTCAGACCGGAGTCGTAACTCCGGGGGCTAATGACTGCCGTGGTACCAGATAGGTCTTTGGTCTGCCGCGATCTGAAGATATCTGATAATTTCGAACTATGCCGACTACCCGTTTTGCCCAGAGAATTTTAAATCCAAAACGGATCGGCTTTCTCTTATGAAACATTTTGCACGAGTGTCACCCAACATACTAATAATTTGCATAAACTACATATTTATAATTTTTATTTTTATTCAGAACATCAACAAGTGGGCGAACTTTGACAAAACAATATGTTTTATCTTAGCGACTATTATCTGATAGATGTAAATACCTTTTCGACGTTCTGAACCGATTGCCAATATGTGATAATGCTATTGTAGTGCTTCCGGCCAGTGGTCGATTTTTCGACCACCAAAGATAATGAGCATTTATAAGTCAGAATACACGTCAACTACAAATTGATTTTTCTTAATTCTTATTTATTTATGCTTTCAAAATAATAAAAAACAAAAAAAATTAATTTTCAACTTTTTAATACATACATATGTTTTTTAATTGGGAAAAAGTGATAAAAATGGCCTTTTTTAATCCTCTTACCAAATCAATTAAAATACATATATATTATAAATCGTTCCAGATTTGATTTTTATGAAAACAGTTAAAAAAGATTATTGTACACTTTAAAGATATACGTAAGTTGCCACACGGCATCGTTTATCAATAGATGAACAGATGTGTTCAAAAAAAGTCAGGCTATGATGGCGATATGATGGCTTCGATCTCCTTCGAATTGTTTGGTTTAAAAACCAAAAATGTGTTGAAGACATAAAAGTAAATAATCGTTCAAATGTTAAGTGTAAAATATGTAATGCTCCCCTCTGCTTAACCGAAAATCGTAATTGTTTGGCCGAAAATGAAAAATTTTAATACACCTTTATGCACTTTTTTTTAGTGTTCCATATATGGTACATAGCGCAAATATTTTTACTCTTACTCTGTGTACTTGCCACTCTCTTCTCAAGAGGCGCTCGACATCTGTATTATAAGGGTGGTTAAATTTTAAGGGCCGATGTTGAATGTGAACCACACCTAAACGTCAAGTTTTTTTCTGCATTTCAATTGACATTTCTCAATTTCAGAATAACTCAATTTGAACCATGGAAAGATACACAATCGAGCAGCGCGTTAAAGTTATTCAGGCTTATTATGAAAATGGGCGTTCAAATCGAAATGCATATCGTGAAAATCATCTTCAGTGATGAGACACGTTTTCACCTCAGTGGATTCGTCAATAAGCAGAATTGCCGCTTTTGGGCGAATGATAATCCAAGATTGGTTGTCGTAAAACCAATGCACCGACAAAGAGTGACTGTTTGGTGCGGTTTATGGGCTGGCGGCATCATCGGGCCGTATTTTTTCCAAAATGAAGTCGGTCAGGCAGTTACTGTGAATGGTGTTCGCTATCGTGAGATGATAGCGAACTTTTTATGGCCCGAATTGGAATATATGGCTGTGGACGATATGTGGTTTCAACAGGACTTTGCCACTTGCCACACAGCTTACGAAACAATGGCTCTTTTACGCGACAAATTCAATGGCCGTGTTAACTCACATGGTGGCGATGTCAATTTTCCGCCAAGATCATGTGATTTGACACCGTTGGACTTCTTTCTTGAGGATTTTTTGAAAGAAAAGGTGAACGTCGATAAGCCAGCAATAATTCAAGAGCTAAAGGATGAGATAATTCGGCACGTTAACGGCATAGAACCTCAATAATGTCTCAGCGAGGTGTGCCGCAGAGGTCGCGGCGGCCTTTGGCCGATATTCTGTTCCATACATAATTGAACCATACCAATATTATCATAATAAAAAGAAATTACAATAATTTCCTAAATAATTTGTGTTTAATTCATAATCAACATCGGCCGTTAACATTTAACCACCCTTTATATATAATTGCTTTTTTTTTTTTTTTTTTGAGGTTTATGCTGGAATGCTGAACAGCTAGTTTAAGATAACTGTCAAAATTAACAATAAAGAGATCCACGTTCTCCGGTGTACTAAGCGGAATATTTTCTGTGCAATGGGCTCTAAGATATTTTGTATATTTTCACCAACTTATTTGTGTGGCTGACGTCGCTAAGTAACCAGACGTAGATACAATTCTATTTGGGTTCATTAAAGTAACAATTGTAGGTGTGATCTGAAGATAGTTCTAAGGATGCTTCTATATGAATCGTTTCTATGGGGATATTTTTAACCACGCCAAAATCGATGGCATCTGGAATTTTTTGATGAAGGTTGTCCGCTGTTTCAAAATGTTGCGTTTCGAGGTCTCAGTTAATATTTTTTTCTGCCTCCGCACTCTACCCACGCTAGTTTTGAATATGTTCAAAATTACCGAAATTTCACGACAGCTTTTATCTTGACGTAAAAACTCGCGAATTTGGTTGGCATTTGTCTGTGCTGATGAGCGAACCATATTAAACTAAAAGTAACCAATCTTTTACAAGAATTAAAAAAAAACTTGAATTAGTCTTACCTTTTCAAAAAGGTTTTTTTTATGAAAAAACACTTGTTGCTTTCATTAGTAATTAAACTCAAAACATGTTTAATGAAATTAAAAAACAATTCAAAAGAACACAATCTCTGAAAATAGATGTTGTTAAAATACCAGAGGATAAAGAATTATTGCTAAGAAATGCAGGCATCAGTTCTAATAATATTGAGATAGAAAATAATTCCTTTATGATAAAAGATGAAGAGCATAAACTGAATGTAATTGGTTCCTTTTTAGAATCAGTTCACTCTTATAAAGAGATTGACACTGATAATAATATGCATGTTGAAATTGATAATTGTTTCGCTAATTTTTTGCAAGATAAAAATGAATATGAACACAATAAATCAACTATTACTACATTCAGTGCAAATAAAAGGGCTAATCAACTTAATGAGGATTATTTCGTAACAAGGGACTCGGTCGCTTACATTTTCAGACACGTAAGACCCAAATTATCGTCAGGGTTCGATAACATTCCAAATATTGTGTTAAAAAATATTCCGGTAGAAATAGCTTTCGAGTACTGTACTCTTTTTAACAATATGCTTAATAATTCATATTTCCCGCGAGCATGGAAAACTGCAAAGGCAATAATTTTACCAAAAAAAGAAAAGGATACGAGTGATCCAAAGAATTTGCGAGCAATTAGCTTACTTTCTAATATCAGTAAAGTTTTTGAAGTCTGTATTAACACCAATATATTAGATTTTTGTTAAATGAATAAATTAGTAAATGATAACCAATTTGGATTTAAATACAAACACTCAACAATTCAAGCAATACATTTACTAGTTTCTAACGTGTGTTGGAACTTAAACAAATCATTATGCACAGGCGCTTGTCTAATAGATTTCGAGAAAGCATTCGACAGTATTTGGATACCCGGCCTAATATATAAATTATGCAAATTTAGATTTCCTATACATTTAATCATACTAATACATAATATGATAAATAATAGGACTTTTTTAGTTTGTGATCAGGACAAAATTAGTACAAAGAAATTCAATATTATTAATGGTTTGCAACAAGGTACCGTTAATTCACCAATTCTTTTTAATTTGTACATATATGATCTCTTATCTAAAATCAATAATATTATCGGTTTTGCGGACGATATCATAATTTATCATTCTGACAATACAATAGAAAAAATAAATAAAAATCTTCAAAACTATTTCAACATCTTAGAAAGATATGCCTTTGATTGGCAAATCAAAATTAACATAAATAAATGCGAAACCATACTCTTTCGTCCTCCGGTTGGAAAGTGTAACAATAATATTAAAAAAAATTGGAAATCTTTTGGTATCAAATCCAATAACAATATAAGCATTCCAAATAAGGAAATTGTAAAATACTTAGGTGTTCACCTTGATAAATTTTTATATTTTAATGATCACATTAATCTTCAACTTATAAAAGCGAGAAAAGCTTTTTTTGTATATAAAAAGTTATTCTTTTCAAAATACATAAAAGCGGAGGTAAAGAAAATTATGTATCAATTATTAATACGACCTATTCTAACATATGGCTGTCAAATATTGTTCAATATTTCCCCCTCTTACATGGAAAAATTGAGAATTTTTGAAAGAAAATGCCTGAGAGGTTGTACGTCTCTTTATAGAACCTCACGTAGTAACTATATAAAATATATCTCAAACAGTAAACTATATAATGAAGCACAAATCTGTAGAATTGATAACTTCATTATACACGTAATAAGGAATCACATTATGAAAAGTCTTGAATGCTACGAAAATAACATAATCATGGCACCTTATTATGCTAGTGATGAGTACATAAAAAAAACCTTACAAAATGGATTCGTACCTCCTGAGGCCTTCCTGTACCTCGATAGTCAAGGTTTATACAAAACGAAATTGGCACTCCTATATTTTACCACATTTATAGAAGAGCCAACATAAAGAATGTATATAGCAAAGAACTAACAACACAAAATAGTAGATTTGATACTAAACACAAATATAAATATTAAGAAATATTGGTGGCTTAATGAATAATTGCCATCATTTTTTGTTTTAATTTTTGACTTTAGTTTTTAATTCTCTTTAATATACAAGTAAGGTTTTTTTTTTAAATTTTTCTTTGCATCAAGTTATATAAAAATACATAAATCGTATCATTAGGAATTAATATATATTATCCAAAAAATTGTAATATCATATAGAAAATACTTGAGAGCCCGTTTTTGGGACTGTGTATAATAACTAAGTTATATTCCGACTATTTGTTTATTTATAGTTAATTATATGTTTTTTGTTAAATAAACGTTAATAAAAAAAAAAAAAAAAAATAAAAAAAAAAAAAAAGTAATTAAACTCAATTAACCGTCCTAATACACCATTGCCACTAAAATTTAAATATTTTAATAACGGCACATCTTACAACAAAGTTATTGAATTGTAGTTTTTAATAAGAGTGCAAAAGGCAATCAAACAAATATAAGAATGACTGAGACAATAGTTTTGTTGTTGTTAATATATTTGTTAACATTTTATAAACACTGGGACAGATTTTGGATTCACTGTATAATCATTCACAACAAACTTCGATTTTCCTTTTAGCATAAACTTTTCTAAAAAAAATTTTTTTCTATCTGAGGTTTTTTTACAACTTTTTCCTCTATTTGAAAAAATGTCAATTAAAACATTCTTCTTTAACATCTACCTACATATAATTAAACTTAAGATGAAAAGCCATTTGAATGGGCTAAACTCTTTACTACACTATATTATAATTATTGTAAAATATTCATATTAACTGAACAATAAATATACAAATACAATAACAAAATACAAACTTTGATCCACCAAAAAGGTGAAAATCCCATTTGGTTTAAAGATTGATGTTTGACTATTGACTATGAACGGCGAAGAATTCTGACGAGATAGTGTGGTTATTATCGAACCTGTCTGTGAACGTCGCACATAGGGGCTTTTTGCCAATCTAGCCGGACATTACTTTTTTTTCTAGCTTATATTGCTTCTTAAAAGTTATTGAGTGACCCTAGATTGATGAAACTTGGCAGAAATATGTGTTATTGTCATAGGCAGGTAAAGATCAAAAATACTTAAAATCGGACCAAGGGGGAAAAAGTTCCCCATAGAAAAACTAGTCCTACCTCTGAAAAATTCAATTTTTTTAAAGTTTTCCTATACTTTTGTTTGGCAAATACAACTTTTAACATCGGCAAAAATTAAAAACCCTAAAATTGGACCCATGAGATCGTAAAATTTCACTTTTCTCCCCGCCCTTTTTGTAGGCGGTTACATAAAATAATATTTAAAAAAAAATGTAAATATTAAAAGAAAAAGGTTACTAACGCCTTAATTCTATAAAAATTAAATTTTTGAACTTTTATGGGCAGGGGGAGGTATCCCTCCTAACCCACCCCCGGAACGACCCTGTCAAAAAAAAATTTTTTTTTGCTAATTTCCAAAAAATATTCATTTTTAAGATTTTATGTGACTTTTATGTATTTTATAGTATTTAATTTATATGAAAAGAATTTATTTATTCGTAATTATAACTAATTTATAATAGTGACAACTAATTTTATTTAAAATAATAACTTATTTATTTACAAGGCGCCCTATGCTCCAGTGGGAGTTAAAGGAACATATATATATATATATTTACAATAACTTCTCTTTTGCACTAAGATGATGATGAGTGCCATGGTTCTTCTTCGTCTGTTTCTTCAAAATCCTCTTCCGAATCGGAATTCTCTTCAGAGCCAAGTACAGGTGGAAGCATAAAAGAAATTGCTTCTTTCGTAAAGGGTAATGACTTTTTTTTGGAGTTGGTATATAGTAAAAAAACTAAGTACCTGGATCCCAGATTTGATTTTTTAAATATTATTTTTGTGGTTAATAATTTTAAAAGTTATGTAAAACAGGTACATTTATTTTGCTCCATAAAATAACGTCATTTAGCTGCCGCACAGGTGGTTAAAAACCGTTACGTACTGTTCGCACATTCCTTTTTTTACACAGGTAATATTATTCTAAGATGTAATAATTTAAATAAAAAACATCTACGTACAACCAAAACATTTTATGACTGACGAAAGGGTCTCTTTTATTTTGCTCCATAAAATAACGCCATTTAGCTGCTGCACAGTTGGTTAAAAACCGTTACGTACTGTTCGCACATTCCTTTTTTTACACAGGTAATATTATTCTAAGATGTAATAATTTAAATAAAAAATATCTACGTACAACCAAAACATTTTATGACTGACGAAAGGGTTTATATCATATGTACCTATGCAAGATGAGCAAAAACAGAAAAAAGGTGAAATTTTCAAAAAATCATTAAAAAAAATGGCGCAACAACGCGCAAGGTTTTTTTCTTGAATTTAAAAGTAAAGATCTCAAATTTTAACGTGATGTTTAACATTTTTATGGACTCTAAGGGTTGCACCTTCAAAAACCTTTAAATTTTTTTTTTTTTTACAAAAAAGTGAACAAAAAAATCGTTTTTTAATTACGAACGATTTTTTTTACCATAAAAATTGCTAATAAAATTTTTCTAAAAATTTTTATAAGTAGCTGTTAATATAGTCTTTCAGAGAAAAAAAAAATCAATGTAAAATCTTTATTCGTTTACCCACAAAAAAATATATTGTAAACCTCCCAAAACCGTAAAAAGTCAATAAACACGCATCCAATTTACTCAACTTTCTTGACTTTAACAGTGTCCCAAAACCACAAGTCTCAAGCAAATGACTTGAAAATTCACTATACGATGCAGAATTTTGTTGTCTGTCGAGCTGCGTACTTACATTTTTACATTTCTTAAATTTAATTTTTCGCCTAATGTCCGGCTAGATTGGCAAAAAGCCCCTATGTGCGTCGGTCAGTCAAGAACGAAAAATTATCAACAAATTTTAATTCATTTCATATTGTAAAATTCCATGCTTCATTAAAATAATTTAATGAACTTTAGCCTGAATAAAAAATAAAAATTTAAAATTAATATTTATTTTCTTTCTACATTCCATCCAAGGCAAATTCATACAGGTGACATTTTCGAGTCATCTGTTTACTGTTTATTTATTTGGTGTATACTGAATGTCAAGATTTGTTTACATTTTGTGAAAAAAATAGTTAAAATTTAAAATTCAAAAAAATCTAAATATGTACTTGAAAAAAACTTATATAAATTTTATAAAACAAAAAAGTGAATATAAAATATAAAATCAAGGAATAAAAAGTGCGTAAGGAATAAGTGAAGCCACAATAAATTTGTTTATGTTTTCAACAAATAATTTTGACATTCACTCTAACTTTTTTACAAAAACAAAATACAAAGTTTAATTAATTCATTTATTAATGATGTGCTAATAATCCCAATTTTTTTTTATTTTTTAAATGAAAACACTGAAATTTATTGTTGTGGGAAAGCTAGTTCCTATGCGCATTTCGCTGGTTGCTTAGGCCAGCTCGTCAGGAAACTTTTTCCAAATACTTTAGAAAAGCTAAAAATATTATACAAGTAAGACCATAAAGTGAATAAGAATTTTAAAACACTCTGGTCTTAAATGTAACAATATCAAAGCTTCAACAAAGTCACAACAATAAACTGTCAATTTTTTCTTTCTTACATTCCCCTACAATTGGCTGGGTTTTTTTCCAACACAAATTGTAGTTGTAAGAGGATAGAAAGAAAAAACAAAATTAAAAAAAAACAAGTTACTTAAATAAAGCAGCTTGCCATTTCAGTTTTTTATTTGCCGGGCACATGAAAATTTATTATCAAAAATTATTTTTGGGAATGAAATATTTTATTAATTAATTCATTTATTAATGATGTGCTAATAATCCCAATTTTTTTTTAAATGAAAACACTGAAATTTATTGTTGTGGGAAAGCTAGTTCCTATGCGCATTTCGCTGGTTGCTTAGGCCAGCTCGTCAGGAAACTTTTTCCAAATACTTTAGAAAAGCTAAAAATATTATACAAGTAAGACCATAAAGTGAATAAGAATTTTAAAACACTCTGGTCTTAAATGTAACAATATCAAAGCTTCAACAAAGTCACAACAATAAACTGTCAATTTTTTCTTTCTTACATTCCCCTACAATTGGCTGGGTTTTTTTCCAACACAAATTGTAGTTGTAAGAGGATAGAAAGAAAAAACAAAATTAAAAAAATTGGGATTATTAGCACATCATTAATAAATGAATTAATTAATAAAATATTTCATTCCCAAAAATAATTTTTGATAATAAATTTGCATGTGCCCGGCAAATAAAAAACTGAAATGGCAAGCTGCTTTATTTAAGTAACTTGTTTTTTTTTTAATTTTGTTTTTTCTTTCTATCCTCTTACAACTACAATTTGTGTTGGAAAAAAACCCAGCCAATTGTAGGGGAATGTAAGAAAGAAAAAATTGACAGTTTATTGTTGTGACTTTGTTGAAGCTTTGATATTGTTACATTTAAGACCAGAGTGTTTTAAAATTCTTATTCACTTTATGGTCTTACTTGTATAATATTTTTAGCTTTTCTAAAGTATTTGGAAAAAGTTTCCTGACGAGCTGGCCTAAGCAACCAGCGAAATGCGCATAGGAACTAGCTTTCCCACAACAATAAATTTCAGTGTTTTCATTTAAAAAAAATTGGGATTATTAGCACATCATTAATAAATGAATTAATTAATAAAATATTTCATTCCCAAAAATAATTTTTGATAATAAATTTGCATGTGCCCGGCAAATAAAAAACTGAAATGGCAAGCTGCTTTATTTAAGTAACTTGTTTTTTTTTAATTTTGTTTTTTCTTTCTATCCTCTTACAACTACAATTTGTGTTGGAAAAAAACCCAGCCAATTGTAGGGGAATGTAAGAAAGAAAAAATTGACAGTTTATTGTTGTGACTTTGTTGAAGCTTTGATATTGTTACATTTAAGACCAGAGTGTTTTAAAATTCTTATTCACTTTATGGTCTTACTTGTATAATATTTTTAGCTTTTCTAAAGTATTTGGAAAAAGTTTCCTGACGAGCTGGCCTAAGCAACCAGCGAAATGCGCATAGGAACTAGCTTTCCCACAACAATAAATTTCAGTGTTTTCATTTAAAAAAAATTGGGATTATTAGCACATCATTAATAAATGAATTAATTAATAAAATATTTCATTCCCAAAAATAATTTTTGATAATAAAATACAAAGTATTTTTTAAAAAAAGTATGAATTCGCCTCCATCACTTAACTTGTCTAGATGGTAAGCACCAGTACAGGGGGCGGGGGCGTTGATTAATAAATTGAATATCAGCAAATAAAAATTAAATTAATAGACGGTTTAAAAGTTCAAGCTTATTATGTGGTTTTCACCTTAATCTCAAACCTTGGCGTTACGTAAACGTTATCAGGGCTGTCAGATGTGGCGATTTCTCGCCAAACGTGGCGATTTTGAAACTCTTTTGGCGACCTAATTTTCGATTTGGCGACATGGCGATTTTTTGGCGATTTATAAAATAGTTGGCGATTCTGTTGGCTATTTTTGATGAGCCATCTATATGTTTTGTAATTTGTTAAATTCAAAACGAAGAAATAATATTTTTTTTATTCTAGTATTTCAATGTTAGAAATTTGATGCATTCATGTGTATGGCCAGTATTTAAAACTAAATAATGTTGAAATGGCTGATGAAGATAATCTTCGAGAATTTTTTTTTCACATTTAAATGTGCTCTTGAAAGAAGTAATAAGTTTATGAAAATTTTTCCATTATAAAATGTGACAAATTATCACATAAAATTTGTTGTTTTTAAATATATTTTAAAGATTTTTTATGAATCCTAACTTACCCTTGGATATTAATGAAATACAATAGAAAAAATACAGTTTGTTAAAAAAAAATTGTAATGATGATATTCAATCTAATTAAGATCAGTTAAGGCCAACAATTTATAGCTACAAGGATACGGCAGGTACCTGTATTGAAATATTGAAATTCACTAAATATCTGCTTTGAAGTAGAATGCGATATGAAGTTTTCGACACGTTTTTACAAGCCAAAAGTTATATGAATATAAATAGCACATGTTGCATTTCTTTTCTACCTTCACAATGTATTTCAAAAAAGAAGACAACAAGTTAGTCTTCTTGGTGAACTATATAGCGTTTTAGTTATATAATAGAACTGCAACTACATACAAATATATTGTACATCCAATATTTGTTTAATACTTACCGCAAAATCCTTTTTTTGTTACTTTAAGTAGACTACTATAAAATATTTTAAACACTGCACCTTTTTTGTTAAATAAAAATTAAACAAAATATATGGCGACTTTTTTTGAATTTTTGGCGGATTTTAGGGATACGGAACAAATTTTTTTTGGGATTTATGAAAAAATATTTTTAATTATTCTAATAATACATATATTATTGTCGAAGGCGAAAAAAATAAATGCTTTGGCGATTTTGGCGATTTTTGACATTGAATTTGGCGAAAAAGATTAAAATCAATCTGACAACCCTGAACGTTATATGGATCGCAATAATATTTCATATTTCGGTTATTAGGAGGGTATGTGTTTCTGAATTTGAAAAAAAATTTCCCCTTACCAGCCTGGGACAGTCTAATGAACATATTTTTTTTTTTTTTTTTGTTAATAAATGCTAATTAATATGTACTTTTGTAGCTGTTAAAAACGTGTACAATATTAACAAAATCGCACTCATTCAATAAAAGAAAATGATATCAAGTCAAGAGAGTTAGCGCATTTGTCTTTCGCATCTTTTTATTTTTTTTCTTTTCGCAAATCATAACAATTTTTTTCTTCTTATTTTTCAAATTTTTTACATCTTTTGACATTTTACTACTGCCAATCCAGTATTGCTTATTTTTAAAAAAATTTTGAGAAAGTGCGAAAGAGTACCAAGCTGACATTTAGCTTCCACCTCGAAATTGTATTCGCATCGCAATATAGAGAAGCCCCCCTGCAATAGTTCAAAAATTTCAAAGTGCTCAGGTGAGACAAAAACTGTTTTCTTTATGCTAAAGGAAGTTTTCTTTCCTTTTTATTTGGCGATTTTTGTACTTACGATCATTTTCTTATATTTTTTTTTTATAGAAATTAAATATTTTGAGTTGTGGTTTTTATATGAAATGTATTGCTGTATTTCATATATTTTTTAATACGAGTACAACAGATAAATATGAAATGAAAATAGTAAATACATTTTTAATTGCTAATAACTGCTGTTTAAAAAATTCATATTAATTTAATTAATTCTATATTAAGTTTTTGTAGAATAATTGATAATACTTTTAAGGGATTATTATATTGGCCAAGTCCATAATATCCTTTCTTTTATTTTCCAAAAGTGGTACTTTTTCCGAATAAACAAATGACAACGTTTAATAATTACAAATAAGCACGTTTGGTATCAGCATTGGGAAAATGGATTTAAAATTTACTCTAGAGTTTTCCAATAATCTGTAGACTTCAAATTATATTCCAGTACAAAAACTTTTAAGTAGTCTTATTGTCCTTATATGAAGTTTTGTAAACAAAAATATAAAATCGGTGTCCTTTTCTACAGCGAGAGTTTTAATACTTCGCCAATTTATTTTTTGGCGTTCCTCATTTACAACGAAATTTTTGCCCCACAGTTCCTTTAAGAGCTTACGAATCTCTATGAGACAATTCTTGAACTTTATATGTCATTCCAGTCTTTTTAGCTGTTCCTATAAGAACCATATATTCACCTGACGTATATATTGGTTTGCTGACTAGATGCCCTTTTACCTCAAATACGCTGTGTACAAACCTTCGAGAATCGATTTTGAGAATGACCTTGTATTAGATATTTATGTGTTATACTTCTTTAGTTATACTTTTGTAGTGCATATAAATACATGGAGAGTAAAGGTATGTTCACACTTATCAAATATTTGCCGTCCTAAACGTAACCACTAGTTTTAATAAAAAATTGTTTGCTTTTGCAAAACGCTTGGCTAGATCCAACATCGTTTAACAGTTTCTTAAGAAAATTATACAATAATCCTCTTATAAATAAAGTTAAGTAAGACAATAAAAATTGTTAAAAATAAAGTTTGATAAATTTACGCTTTTTTTGTTTCTTTCTTCGAAGGGTGTCCAAAATTTAAGTATCTTTTTCATCCTAATAAAAAAAAGTTTTTTAGGCATTAAAAATATTTTTTTATGTTTATTACAAATAGGTTTCGGTTAGAAATCCACTTTCCTACTGGCTCGGCAGTAGGAAGGAGGGCACATTTTAACATTCTAACAAATTTCTTAATCACGTTTTTCAATAAACTGTTGTCATGCTCGATAATATTGTTTTTAAGCTCTTCAACTCTTTTGGGATTAGTGCTGTACACTTTTGATGTCAAAAACCCCCTCAACAAATAGTCTAAAGGCGAGAAATCGCACGGTGGCCAATTTTCTTTCGAAAGATCCATTGTTTCTTTTGCTGTGTGGCAAGTGGCACCATCCTGTTGAAACTACATATTCTCTACGTCTAAATCATAAATTTTCCGTTGCAAAAGGCTTCGGATCATCTCCCTGTAGCTATTTCCATTGACAGTAATCGCATTTCCATTTTTGTTTTAAAAAATATGGTCTGATGATTCCTCCTGACCACAAACTGTAACGACACTTTCCGCTGAACTGCGGGTGTAGAATGCCTTACACCACTGTTGGGATCTGACAACTCCTAAATTGTACCGTTTCAATGGCAAAATTGTACCAAATTGACATAAATTGTACCAAATATTGGCTATAAAATAAAAAAACACACATAGTAAAATTTTACAACACCTTTTTATTCAACGAAACAAGTAAGAAAGTATAGTCGTTCAAGCCTGACCATTTGATACCCTACACCACAGTATATAAAGACAAATTTTCTAGTGTGTACAAAATTATTTTAGGAGGTAAAGATTCATGTAAAAGTTATTTGTGCGGATTATTATTTAAATATCTTCATCTACAGTTGTTTGCCCTAAAGTGATTTTAGGAAGGGGGCTTATATCTGTAGTTAATTTTGGACCTAACAGCACAATATCTTGTCTTGATATAGTAGCTATCGTAGAAGTTATTGTAGCCAATTTTTATTTCAATACCAACATTTAAAAGGACTTTATGGCATTAAAAGCTAATTTCGAATGTATTATTTTTATGGAAGCTATCGTCAAATATGGACCGATTTCAATAAAATTCGGTAAGATGATTTTGATTGCAGCAAAATAAGTTTGGTTTAATCTAAATACCATCATAAAAAGATGGTTTATATGGCATCGATTTTAAGGTGCGATTAATCGATTTCGCAAAACGAAATAAATATTTTTGAATCTATTTACCATTCCCTAATTTGAGCGTTTTGAAAGTGGGAGAACTGCTTGCAGGTCGTAAACAAATACAATGCAATTTTTTTTAAACAAAATCGTTTTCATTTCTACATAAGTTTTTTCTTCTTGGTTTTGTTGTAAACCTCGTTTAAGGCCCGGTTTTTGAGTTTAAGCTAAGTTTAACGTACTATGTAACTTTTATTTTGTTTTTTTTTTCTTATTATTTCGTTAGAGACAAACATTTTAAGCAAAACTAAGCTGTTCAGTCTTGTATACAAACTTGGTAATGGTGGCACAAATCTGTTTTAAGATTAACTAAACTTGGTTTAACTGAGATCTTAGAAACCAGGCCTAATTCTTGTTTTTCAATCTGATCTGAATGCAAGAACGATTTACAAAAATTGCATTGATCCTTTTTGGTTTCACAGTGAAATATTAAATTCGTTCTTGTAAATTGTGTGGAACATACTTTTGCTGCCAGGTGGCATATCTGCAGATTCTCGAAACTATTTGTTATCCATGTAGAGATAGAAGGCTTTTACCGCTTTCAATGTAGTGACGAGTTATATGAGCACGTAAGTAGTGACTCTTAAGCATTGGAATATTGTTAATAAATTGTCTTTTTCTATTCTTAATTTAAGGGTTCACGGTCAAATGGTTCCTTTGCTTTCCACGGTAGTTCATATCTACAACTCCTTTTTTGTCTCTCTTCTCTATTTTAAATAACCGATGCTATGACCGGTCATTTATGTCGTGTTGTTTTCAAAACGGAAAAGTGTAGGGAAGCATTTTTTTCTGTAAGGGAAAAAAGGATTTTTAAGGCACGTCGGAATTCTTTTAAATTTCAACTGGCATCACTGGATCTTGTTAGAAATAAAAATCGAGCTGCCTGTCTAACGCTGGGTCTCCACGTAGAATTTTTTTTTTTTTTTTTTTTTGCTAAGCACAAGCAAAAACGTCGGCAGAATAATGGCGCAATAATTGCTGATTAGATTGCTGGAGAACTCGTAAAATTGCCTTGCCATAAGCAAACGTATAGAGAAATGAAGTGTCAGATAAATGACAACTGATTTAACACTAGATTGCTTAGCAATAATTGCTCAAGCAACCAGAAGAGCAATCATTGCGCAATGGATTACCACTCATGGCAATATGCGGTCCACATGTCGCCAATTTTATGGAGCAATCAAATTTGACGTTTGCCGCAATAAATATTGCTACGTGGAGACCCGGGGTAAATATTGCAGCAAATGTCGAAGTTATATTATCTTTAATGTAAACAGCACTTTTTGTACATATTTATTGCCGGCAATTTATGTTGCAATAAGTTTTAGTTAATTTTCGTTGATAATTATTTCTAACATAAAACCTCAAATTTGGTTGTCAATTGTAAAAAAGAAGCAATAAGAGAAAAAATTAAAGCAAATTGCGTGGGAAATATATTAAGTTTGCGAAATGTTAGCAAATTATAATTGAAGCAAAAGAATTAAAAAATAAAAAATAAATAGTTAAAACTAAACACTAAAATAATATTTTTTTTTAAATAAACACTAAAATAAAATTGCAAAAATAATTTAAAACTGACATTTTTTCTTACCCAAACTTTATTATTTAAATTTGTAATATTTTTTTAAGCTTGAGGTCTTTTTTATAAAAATAAAATATTAATTTTATTTAAACAAAAAAATAAAAAAATATGTTTAATAAATAAATCTTTTATTCAAACTGGCGTACAATTCAAAAATATTTCAGGCTAATATGTAGCACGTATTACATCTACATGGAAAAGGATTTACAAAATAATGCCCTGACTGTTAAGACGAAAAGATTTTAAAATAAAATTACCAAAATGGTATTATTATTAGATTTTTTTTAACACTGAAATATTTATTTAATTAATTTTCATTTCTTTTATTTTAATTATTTATTTCATTAGTACAATAAAATTTTTTCAAATACACATTACATAAGAACGATTTCAATAATTATTTGTTTGTCTGTTGCTATTTTCAGAATTTTTCATCATTTAATTAAACATACACAATATTGCAAGTAATTTTGTCATGAATAATCAATATGCTTAATTTAATTGTAAATAGAATTATATTTTTATATAATTTTTTTATATATAAATTTATTACATTTTAATATAAAAGCACTCATACATAATGACTAAATAAATTGAATAAGAAGTTAAATTATATATGAACAGTAAACAATTTAAATATTTTAAATCATAAAAAGGCTAGAGGAACTACACAATTTAAACAAAATTTATTTTAATACCCCGTATGTACGAGCTATCGACATGTTCGAACAACAAACTCATGTGGTCTGTTGTTTAGTTCCTGTTGTCCAAGCATTTGTCTCAAATCAATGACAGACGGTATTGCCATATAAATAAACGTCATCTAGATTGTTAAGGGCCAAATAAATGACACAAGCGGCTTCGCAACCACACAATATCCATATATGAATAAGCGACACAAACAAACCTATTATTTTTCAATTAATTCTGGTAAAAAACATTTATCCTCTTCTACTTTAAGGTCTTCTTCACTCTGCTAAATTTTTGCTGAAATGATTAAATTTAGCACAAGGCAGCGCAAACTGTTTTACAAATATTCAACATTTTTGATAAAATATGCTTCAAACGTTGATATAAATGAAAATTTTGTTTATTTGATCCTTTGTTGTTGCTTTTTACATGGGTTGTCGTACCATACGATTTACCACATCAAAGAATATGATTTAATTATTCTGCCAACTTGTTGTTCTTGTCCATACTAAACAAAAGCTTATTATTTCGGGTTGTAAAATCATTTCATGAGGGTTCCCATACAATAACAATTTTCCGGAAATTCAAGGTAATATGAAGACGTACAATTTCGGAACTTTTGTCGCAAAAGTCTTCGGCAAAAAGAAAAAGTCTTGTGAGTGAAATTTGAATCATGTATATGCCAAGATGCAATCAACCTTTTCAGCATTTTTTTTTTAATTATGAGCTTTATGCAAATATATTCGAGAGGAACGGAACAAGAAATGTTTTAAAATTAGGCATATCTGGGCGGGGACGTCGTAATGTTCATCTAATGGCTAATAAATCAGTGAGTGCTTAAACGCTGGTTTAGTTGAACTATACTTAAATTTATATGCAGTTTTAACTCAACAGTTGTAAATCAGTGTTTCATGTATTATGTGTAGTTTAAAAAGTAACATGTGGCAGCCCTATGATAAATGTTGTCAAATTCATATGGTCTGTATTGGTAGTTTAAACGCCCAATTTTATGCGTTTAAAGATGGCTTAAATGTTTTCTTGTTTATAGATTTGTTGGTTTAAACACATTTTAAACCAAAAACAGAGTTTAACTTGCTCTGATTTATTAGCCCTTAATGTTCGAAGTAATCAGCCATGTCACAGAGTACAATTCCGTTCGGTCACGGAATTTATTCCATATTTTGGTGCTTCAGAAGATTGCGAAAAAACGTTGCGGAATGAAGCCATTTTTTGTTTATGAAAAGGCCAAAAAAACTATCAAAATATGCTTTCTAGCAATAAATAAAATTGTTTTCTTCGCTTACGAACGGAATCATTCGTGTACATATGCTTGACGTAATATTCAAATTGCCCTTAATTTTCCATCCAGCGTTGTCGGTGTCACACATACTAAACGAAATTTTCCTCATAGAATATATTCATCAAGATTTAAGAACGATTTTAAGAATTTTGGAACGAATGAAAAGGTGAGTGATTTTAATATCTAAAACAAATTTCAAGCAATAATTAGGCACATTCAATCGACTAGTAATTGAAGGTGATTTTTTAGTCATCTACCTTTAAGAAAAAATTTAATATTTTGACAGCTGTAAAGCTGGAATTTGTGAATAGTTTATAATGAAGTTTGGTTTTTATTATAATAATTGTATAAAACTCTGGCAGTCGTAATGGAATACTTTTTCTATTCGAAAGCAATTTAATTCCTTCAGTCGATACTGATCGAATCGAAATTATGTTTTCAGTTTTGTAATGCATTTATTTGAGTTTTCACAACACAGAAAAAAAAAATTTCGATTCGTTCATTAGCGACTGAAGGAGTTAGAAATAAAATTGCTTTGGAATCGAAAAAGTATTCGATCACGACTGCTAGAATTAGCCCCCAGTTCTTTTTATTAATTAAACATCTTATTTTAACAAAATGTATGCACGTATTTGGATTGTTCTAATTGCCCTTTTCACTTATACATATATAATCAGTGCGAAAATCTAGTAAAAATACTCAAAAACGGAGACTAGAACTATTACACTGTACTATTGAATATCTGATTCCAATGTCTTCATATGGTCACACAAGAACTACGTACACATGTTAAATGCCTATAGCAAAAAGTATTGCTTGGTCTACAGTTCGTCAGTAGTACTGGTGACAAAGTCAATAGGGATTCCGTACAGTTTCACTATAGAGATTGCCTACACACACACACACACACTTTTTGTACTTTTAGCGCATCGGCTATTTATTCGATTTTCCGTCGATAATACGTATACTCTTGCAAGCAAATACTTGCATGTGTAAACGGGGGGTGAGGAACACAAATTGCAAAAAATATTTAAAACATTTGGAAATAAAACAAGTGAGAAAGTATAGTCGGCCGAGCCCGACCATGTGATACCCTACACCACAGTATATAAGAAAACATTTTTACAAGTGTACATATTTAGGCCCTGCTTTTGCAAAATGCTAATGTCGCTATATGAATAGGGATCTATCTAAATTTCATTAAAATTGTTAGATAGTTTCGGAGAGGCAGAAATTGCCCACTTTCTCCCCTCGTAGTCCAATTTTTTTTAATAATTAACTTATGCGTCCATATAAATATGGATCTATTTATGTTTTAAATTGCATTAAAATCGGTTTAATAGTGGGCACAAAGAACCTATTCCGGAAAGCAGTTTGTATGGGGGATACATGAAATTATCGGCTGATTTGCCCCATTTTCAATAGGTTTGGTCCTTGTGCCAAATTTCATCAAATTATCTTCAAAATTGCGACTTGTACTTGCGCAAAGGTCACATGGTCAGCCAGCCAGCCGGACGGACATCGTTTGATTGACTCAGAAAGTGGTTCTGAGTCGATCGGTAGACTTTAAGGTGGATCTGGGACCAATATTTTTAGGTGTTACACACATCAGCCCAAATGCATAATACCCTCTCCACTATTGTGGTGTGGGCATAAAAATATTTTAAACTTAATATTGGTTTTATAATTTTATAGTTTTATATATGTAGGTATTTATTTATATTATAGATATATTCTTCAATAAATGTATGATTTTTTTTTTTTTTTTTTTGTTAATGTACTCTTAAACATCAATAAAAGTTTTTATTATAATAAAATGATCATTTTCAGGAAATTGTTTAATTTTTTTTAATTAGGGGTTGGTTTTTTTTTAAGTGTCTTTTTGTGTTTTCTGTAATTCTTATTTTATTTCTTTAACTTTTAAATTTTCATCATTTATTTTTTAACATTTTAATTATTATTGTCATTTTTATTTAGTTAACATTATTATTTATAATAATCATTGTTTTTTTTTTTTGCATTCATCATTTAAAGAAATGTTTAAATTAAATAGTTTTACAGGCCGAACAAAGTTTACACCAACATACGACTTTTAACAGTCATTATTCAGAAAAAAGTGTTGTCTATCATTGTTTTGTTTTATTCAATATACCGATACAAAAAAAGTTTTATACACGTCATATATTCATTATCTATAATTTGAAAAAAATTGGGTTTTTTGTTTAGCTAATTTGAGCAATTTTCCAGTAGTCTCAGCAGAATTTCTTAAATTTACAGTAACTGACGTAATTCACTTGCAGTCCCTAAGCCTTCTCGTACACTCCCTGAATTTTCATCTAAATTAAGAATATAAAAGGCCTTTAGGGTAAGATAAAGTCTACCAAATATATAGTTTTGTGCTGAACTTTGATAAAAACATGGAAAGGTTACAAAAAGTAATGGAATGTTTTTAAACAAGAGAAAAACATGTACTCATATGTCTGGTTGACATTTCAAAGCAAATGTTGTGTATAAAAAGCGGATTTTGCGTCTGAGAAAGGGCTCTAATGACATTGATAATACTGAATTACCTTTACTACAAAGGATAATTTTATTATCTAGTACTTGGGCTTAGGTAGGATAAGTAGCATCTAAAATTGTTTAAATATATGTTAAATATGTACCCAATAAAAAATTGAGATTCAAACGAAGCAGGGGCCTACTGATGCGAAAGAAAATTGGAGCAAATCTAGTGATTGGTACTCTTTAATGCGTTTGCGCATTTGTCTTTCGCATCTTTTTATTTTTTTCTTTTCCCAAATCATCATTATTTCTTTTATTTAAACTTTCCAATTTCAATTTTTTTACATATTTGGCCATTTTATTACTGGCAATCTGCGCTATCTTTGATTTTTATTACCAGTATGGCTTAATTTTTAAACTATTTTGCAAAAGTGATAGAGAGTACTAAGTTGGCGTTTAGCTTTCGCATCGAAATTGTATTCGCATCGCAACAGAGAGTAGCCCCCAAGGTTTGTAAGGGAGAAATGTAAGAGTTTCGCTTACCATAGCTCTGTTCCACATGCATAACGAAACAGTCCGAACTTGCACAAAGTTACCCAAAAGCGATCCACATAACAATTTTTGTGCAATTTAGAGAGTAATTGAGAGAGTAATTTTTTTCATTTCCTATACAAATTTGCACGAACTTTTTCTTTGGGTAAGTTCGGACAAGTATAAACAATCAGCTGTTTTTGTTTACATATGAAACTGAAAAATTAATCAGGAAATTTACAAGCAAAAGAAAAAGTTTAGTTTTTATTAAAAAATATATTAGAAAGCAAAACGTAAAATTTTAATGAAAAAATTAAAGTTGTAAATACATTATTGCATACATATTCCCTTACTGCCGTATTCATAAAAAACTAAATTGGATATGAAATCTATTTTAAGGAAAATTTGTCTATTTTATTTTTTATGAGTATGGCAGTTAATCTTTAATATAAAAGAAAACAAAATATAAAAAATGACAATGATGCAAATGCTTTGGATTTATAATGTTATGACTTTTAAGCGTCTAAAATCATTAAAATAGATCTTAATTTGAAAAGTAAGCATCATTCGTATTTGAAGAAGTGCAAAAATAGTTTTTTGCTTTCCAGCAATTTTGGGTAGTTTTGGCAAATTCAGAGAGTAATTTTCATTTTACTCTCGTTAGTCCGAACTAGCCCGAGATCTTGTGGAACACACCTCATATCGCTTATGGAATTTTATATGATGTGGTACATTTAAATTTTAAATGTGTGTTTTTAGGAGAGGGAAGAAAGAAGAAAGGGTGTTGGTACGGATATGCCCGTACTCGGTCAGTACGCTTTGTGTTTTCATTGTGTTTTCAGGTATATGCACAACAATGGCTGCATGTAAATGTTTGTCCTTTCTTTTTCTCTTTTGTTTGCTTTGAATAAAATTGTTGTTTTTAAGCGAAAATTGAAACCGATTGCTGCGTGTTGTCATATTGGCATCTTCAAACGGGAATTGAAAAGAAGTTGAGCATCAAAAGATAAAAAGTGTAAATTCAGTCTTACGACAGCGCCATAACCATAGACATACAAACCAATTGAATTTTGGTTTCTATGGTTATAATTACGGCTTAAGCATTATGTTTATGTCACGTCTAGTTGGACCTTAACTTACATGCCGTCTTCATTAGCCATCGCTATGTAAAAACAACAAACAATTTATTGTGCACACATGAAATTGGATAGTGAAGACTGCTTTTGTCGATGTTTTGTTCTTGTTCAAACAACGTTGGTAAAACAATTGTTTGCACAACGATGTCTAACATTTCTGCAGTATTGCGATATAAATAAACGTTATCTTAATTGTTATTGTTGCTTTTTATAACCAATTTAGACTCCTACCGCACACGCATTGAAATTTAAAAAAAAACGTTTTTTTCAGTTCAAATTTTAAATATTCTAAATTTGGTTTTTTTTTCTTAAAAAGTAGTAGATTTAAAAGAAACGAGAAAACTATTAATTAAGGATATTTTCACAAAATTTATTTAATTTTACTGTTAAACGTACATAATTTGTTAATTAAAATTAAGAAATTTAAACATAATTTAATACTTAATAAAAATATATAAATTAAATAAAACACAAAATAAAAATTTAAAAAGTAAAATACGCGTACATTATGTGAATTATAAAATTTTAAAGTTAAGAAGAGAGCAAATTTTATTTTAAAAATCAAACTTGTTTTTTTTTAATTATACAATTTTAAATTTTCTAAGAGAATTTAAAAAAAGGTAATGCTTATTTTATTTTAAAAACTTTATTTTAAAATAATTTTACAAATTTTATTTTAAAATTTTACAAATTTTATTTTGAAATAATAAAATTTTACAAATTTTATTTTAAAATAATAAAATTTTACAAAACATAAAAAGAGACAACAAAATAAATACAAAACAAAATAAGGCAGAACAACTTCACACAGGAGCTTTCTTAATTTTTATCATGTACACGTTTGATTTTTAAAATTTAAAATTATTTTAATGTTTGTTTCACAAAAATGAACGAAGAAAAAAATATAGCAATAAATAAAAACTATTTTGGGTAGAATCAAGGAGAATTCATACAGGCGACCGCATAAGTGTTTCTAAAGTACCAATTTAAACAAATATATGTACATATAAAGGCAATTGCTTATCTTGTTTTGCTTTTCCGAAAAATTACGCAACTTTTAAATTTATTTTATATATTTTTGTAAAGAAAAATAAAACTAAATAAAAAAATATCATTTGCTAAGAAATATTAAAACCTGAGCTTCTTAATGTTCGCTTGTTCTGTATTTTAAATAATTATATATGTAATTATAATTATATAAATATCTGAAATCAAATCTTTATTTATAACATTTGTTTTAAAACAAAATACTTTCTTATTATACCTGCGGGCTTATTCTGGCAGTCGTGATCGAATACTTTCTCGATTTGAAAGCAATTTTTTTTTCTAATTCTATTAGTCTATACTGAACGAATCGAAATTATTTTTTCAGTGTTGTAAAATATTCCTTTAAGTTTTCACAGCACTGAAAAAACAATTTCGTTTCGTTCAGTATCGACTAAAAGTATTAGAAACAAAATTGCTATTGAATCGAGAATGTATTCGATCACGACTGTTAGTATTAGCCCCCTGATCTACACCTAAAAGAAATTACCCACGCTCTTCCCACGACAGTAAAAATTACACCAAATTCGGCTTATTACTGACAAAGTGGCAAAACTACTAGTTATACGAGTATGTACAAGGTGAATTCACTAGAAGGTGGGGTCAAGTTTTTCGGTGGTCGAGCTGTCAAAATTTGCATTCAAGCTTAATATTTTTATGTAAACAAACCTTTAATAGCAATATTTTTGACAATCCGACCACAAAAACAGTGTTGTTGTAGAGTTGACCTCACCTTCTAGAAAATTCGCTTTGTGTAAGTATTTAAAATGTCAAATTCCATAAAAAAAAAAAAAAAAAAAAAAAAAATAAAAATTGGCAACCAGCATAAATAACTCTCTCTCTCTTTTTGATGCGGCCACATGTATGAATTTGCCTTTGGTAAAATTAACCAGAACTTAAACAAAAATTATTTTTGTAGTTTTCATTTTGTTTTTTTTTTTTTTTTTTTTTTTAGAAAAAATAAGCAAAAGAAAACTCAAAAAATTTTTTTTTAAAAAATAAACAAAATAAAACTCAAATAAATTTGTTCAAAAAAGAAAACCTTAACAAAACACTGTTAAGTTGGTATTTAAATTAACAATATAATAAATATCGCAAAAAATTAAATAAAATACCCTACTATATAACACATCCTGGAGGAGGCACCTAAATGTGTGTGAACTTAAATAAATATATGTATAAAGATAGACGTATACATTTACATTACATGACTCAGAAGCAAAACATTTACAGTTACATTGAGTTTTTGTTTTTCACTGTTATAATTTGTTAAAATCCTTTGAAAATTAAGGGGGTTATTTTCTAAATCACTTCACCTTGCGGTGAGAAATTTTTCATATAAAATTTTTTTTGAATTTTTAAAAATTTCTATGAAAATATTTTTCAAGTGAGGAGAAGTGTTTTAGAAAATAAGCCCCTAAAAAACAAAAAAGTTTTAAAAATTTAACATTAATGTGGTGTTTATAGAACACGAGCGCCTTACTCGTCCGTTCAACTTTCATTAAAAATAAAAACAAAATTTCGAAATTTGTTTTTGTTTTAAATGTTATTTGAACGGACGAGTAAGGCGCTCGTGTTATATAAACTACACATAAGAATTTTATATAAAAATATTTTAACACCGAGTGTTTATTTATAGAAATTTTCTGTGCGAACGTTAACGTTCGAATTTAATGAACAGGCAATTTTATTTAGAAACACTTTTTCCTAGTCTTTCTTAAAAAAAAAAAAAACAAACAAGTCGACGTTTACAGCGCAATTATAAATAACAATTCCCCGGGAATTTTTTCCCTTTTCCCATTTTTACAATAGAATTTAAATAGGAAAAATGGGAGAAGAAAAAAAACTCGCGGGGTATTTTTATTTATAATTTTCAAATTTTTTTTTTGTTAAAATTAATGAATTATGAAAATGCTGGATTCGTTTTGATTCGATTCACCTTCTAAATATTCTACTTTTTTTTATTTATACTTTTTGCTATTAAAAAAACACATCTACATACAAACATTTTGCCTGCCTTTCATCACACCTTTCAAACTGTATCCTGCAGTATTTGAATTCTATATAATAGATGGGACGTTTTAAAAAGTAATTTTTTGTTTCCTTTTGTATGTTCTTTTTTTTAAATATTTTAATTTCATCTGTTCATTTGCTTCGTAATCAAATACAATTAAAAATAAGATTTTTTTTTTAAATAGATTTTAAAATTTTTTTTTGTTTAGGAAATTCTCAAATTAACTCTGATGAACTACAAATGTTAAAACAATTAATCGAAGGATGTGTGTGTGTGTTCTGCTTTTGTTTAAAAAATGTAGCGCCTGTTAGTATGCAAAGGTGTTTTGTTATACCATGAGTTTATTTTCATGCTGTATTTTTTAAGGTGTGTCTGTGAGTGTGTGTTTTGTGTGGCCAAAGGAGAGGAAGTAATTTATATGGGTACATAATTTCCCTTGGGTTTGTAGAATAATTGACCACGCAACAGTCGTCGGCGTATTTCGTTAGATAAAAGACGTTTTTCTTTTTCGATTTTCTTAAGGACACCCTTGTTTTCTTGTGCTCTGCGTGAGAGATATGGCAACACTTCCTGAACTGGACCGTATGGTATATACTTGTAGGCCGAGTAACCAGCTTGACCTAGGAAAAATAAAGAAAATAAAGCGATTAATTACTTTATAACAAACTTTAAACTATTAGGAAAATTACAGTGGGAATATCACATTTAAGTTATACAAATTTAAGTTTTACAATTTTCTATTTTTCTTAACACAGGGTGTCTGGTGGCAAATTTATATTTTCAAATACGATTATTTCAAAAAATTAATAAACGGTGCGGAGGGAGGGTGCCTCCGTTGAAATTATCGATTGTGCGGATTTGTCAGTCACGATGTCGCAGTGATCGAGTGACCATCGCGCGTTCGCTGTGGATATATTTTTTAAGATTAAAAATTCTTACGTAATTGCTCGTCGACAATTTTGTTCAAGGTTCGGTATTCGGCGAATACGTGATGGACCGAGTTTAAATTTAATTCGTTCGTGGGTGGTGAGCTTCCGCGCAACTCCTTCGGCTATGAATGTCCCACGGCCAGGGCCCAGCCGATCTTCAAGGACTCCCGAAAACATTGAACTGGTTGAAAGCAGTTTACGTGAAAATCCGCGACTTTCACGATTATTCGCGGTTAATCATGAAATTTAAAAAAAGGAGCAGAAGTTCCATCCTTTTAAAATTCAAATCGTTCAAGAACTGAAAGAAAGTGACTTTGATTTACGCCAAAATTTTTGTGCAACGATGTTTGAGCGATTTTGCCTGTAAATACCATTTTTTGGAACGACGAGGCTCATTTTCACTTAAACGGCCACGTCAACGTTACTGGTCTCCAAGAACCCGCAACCCTCGATTGAAACATCAAAAACCATTGCATTGCCAAAACAGTTACCCTGGGGCATGAGATAATTGGAACATTTTTTCGAAAATTCTCGAGGCCCGGCGACAAATGTCAATGGTGAAAATTATCGACGCATGACCAGTCGCTTTGGGGACATCCCATGGCCACCAAGATCGCCCAATCTAACTTCCATGGATTTTTTATGGGGTTATCTCAAAGAGGGGGTTTATAATGACAATCCAATCTCTTCTGGCTTTACCAAGTTTACTGCAGCGTGTGGCACAGAACACAAGGTTCCATTTCGAACAGTGCGTTCAACTCGACGGAAGACATCTGGATGACATACTTTTTAAAAAATTTAAAAACTCAATTATTACTTTTTTTTAAGTTTGAAAATATAAATCTGCTACCAGACAGCCTTATTAAATTTTTACTTGATCGTGAATTATCATCCAAAAAATAACTTTAAAATTAACTGCCGTATTTATAAAAATATTTTAAGTTGAATAAAGGTTAACAAAAGTTTCTTTACAAACGTTTGTTAAAATAAATAATAATTTATGAATACGGGGATAGTATCTACTTTCACATAAGCCCTCAATGCGATCAAAATACATTATATACAAAACCAATTCTTTTCTTTCTATTTCAAAATACCAGAAAAATGAAAAGTTTGGAAAAATAGAAAACCTACCAAATACATAAATCATTTTACTATACAAATAAAACAGCCTAAATTAAATGTAAAAGTAACTCACCTAATGGGAAAGTAATATAATCACACATGCCCAATAGTTGACCAAAGCAAATAACTTTGTCTTCAGGCGAAATGCCGATTTCCTTCATTTTCTCAATGGCATAGCGAACAGTGTCTTCATTGTGAGACGCCACCATAATGCCAATCTTTTTTGCATCATCGCCACTGTCTTTGATAATCTAATTAAAAAAAAAAAAAAAACAAAAAAAAAAGATTAAAAGCCTTTTCATCAAAGCGCTATTCAACGGCTGTTATTATTCCATAAGATACCAACGTGAGTTTCCCTCACAAAAAGTCATAAATATCTAAACTCTGAAGTTTAAATTGTCTTAAAATTGTGATTCTTATCACGTTGAAATCATTGAATTAACGACAAAAAAAAAACAAACCTTAATTCTTCTTAAGCATTCGGTTAAAGTCTTATGATACATATCAGTTGTAGCCTCAAAAGTAGGATTCACGGGATCGGGATAGCCTAGAGCACTGGCTCTAGCACGTTCTTGTTCCATATAAGCGCCGCGCACCAGCTTAGCACCGAAATAAAAATTTTGGCGTTTGGCTTGCTCCAAATCGGTATTAACCTTTTTTTTTGAAAACACCTCAATCAATCAATTGCTTATGATTTTTAATAATAAAAGAAACTAACCTCTCGATAGGCTTCGCGCAAATAGCATTGGTATGTATTGAATACAATAGCCTTATCCTTGTTATATTTACGCATCATTTCGAGTGTAATACGTGAAATAGCAGGTTGGAAATATGTCTGTTCAGCATCAATCATAATACGGACATCCAAATCTTCGGCAGTCTGTAAATAAAAACAAATTAGTTTGGTTTTATTTTAAGTTACCTCTTCAAAATTAGAGCCGCTGAAAAAAAAATATTTTGCCTCGAATTTTAATAAATTCATTACAATTTCCGCTTTTTCATAGGAAGCTGAAACTGTAGTTCTCCAACAGCAGGATCATTCAACAAAATCAGGTTAAAGCAAATGCACATGGTTATTGTTGTCTCCGAAACCCCGTTACAGGGTACAGTTTATCAAAGTCATTCTATTATCCAAAGCGAATGACAAGTTATGATTGCCTTTAAAGGGTAGTTTACACGATCACACAAGTCGTACGTATTTGGAGGAAAATGCAACCCTGTCATGATAAGTTGTTATGGTTTTTGAAAATTTCCAAAAAATAATTAGATCAGGGAAGGACGAACTATTTCGAAATAGTACGACTTGTGGTACCGTCTAAAACCCCCTTCAACTATAATGAAAATGACGCGCGAGCTGCTTGCACTCCCAGAGCAGTTTTACGAATGAAAAACGATTTGAATGAAAACAAATAAAATTTACCTTAACAATAGTATTTAAACGACGTATCATATTTCTAAACATTTCTTCCTCTTTGGGCGGAATTTGTGAGATCAAACGACGCATTTGACCAGTTTTAGGATCGGGCACTCTGAAGGTATCACTCAATTGTGAATCCTCATCAACAATACCAGACCAGGGGAACAAATGCAAAATACTTAAATTAGGAAACAAATAAAATTCTATTATTAAAGGCCTTCTTATTTTTTTAGTTATGTAACTTACCCTTCTTTATCGGAGGTAACATTCTTTAAAAATTCTTGAACATTTTTATTGTCGGAGCCCAAACTGGCATAATACATCTCCAAATCCTTAATTGTTTTGTGATGAGTTAAAACATTGCCTTGACCACCAACCAAATCTTCCATGTATTTACGTGTGCGCATAATGACTTCAGAAAGTTGTAACTATAAATATAAAAATTTAAAACAAATATCATGTTAGTACTTGATAATAATTATAAAGTAAATCATAGTAATACACACGTAAGAAGCCAATTGGTTTAATATTTACGTTAATAAAACTAGATAAATAGAAAAATTAAGTGACATGCTCTGAATATTGAAATCGCGTCAAATTGATGAAGATTTCCTGATTTAAAAATTCTTTCTGTATAATACAGAACAGTACTTAGTATTTTAACTAAATTAATAAGATTTACAAGGTCTACTAGGGACTTTACTATCAAGGGTGAAAACCGCCTTTCTGTACTAACGCTATGCTGACTTTTCCCATTTTACTACAAACTTGCTCAATTCTTTTTTTTTTTTTTATTTTATAGGAATGAACAATTTAAAAAATCTGACTCAAGGCGAATTCATGTATACGGTGGTGTCGATACTACAATAAGTAACAACACCAAAAACACAACAATGTATTTTTTTGTTGTTGTTTTCGTTGGTCAATATGTCAAAAACACAAGCAACTTTTGACATTTCTCTCTCTAAGTAAGAAAAAAAGTAGCACAGCTGTGCTTTCAACGCCACCTGATAAATGAATTCGTCTTGATCTGACTTTATTCCTAATTTATTCTAAGGAGCACTTCCGACTCATAAACACACTTTTCGAAACCAACGAAATAAAATTAAATTATTTTAAAATAAAAAAAATTGAATTTTGTGTTATTTTTAGAATTTTTCTAATCAGGCTTTCAAGATCATTAATTTTCTAAACGTAAATAAAAGACTTTTTTATTTAATTTTTTCGTATTCCTACGTTTCGTCGGTATTTTCCGACCTCATCAGGGATTCGTTTTTATTAAATAATAAGTCTTCTCGTCAAATTTACATCACTTTTAAAAAATTAACATCACAGGTTTTATACGACATTTAATGAACGACACAAAACAGATTTAATTAATAAAAAATAAATGCAAAAATAAATAACGAAAAATTAAAATATCACAGTTGAATTATTCTTATAGCTAGGATCACAGTTGGAGTAAAAAAAATTGAGATTTTCAGTTTTCAACATAATTTTAAAATAATATTCAATGGTCATTATCAGCCTTAAAATCAAACAAATTTTAAAAACGATCCTGTTTTAAAGGTTCATAAAAATATTACGTTCATCGTCGTACTTTGAGTACCACTTATTTTATAAGAATTACTCTAAGAATCATGAAAAACAACCGCCATTTTTTGAAAAAAAGTTAACTGAAAATATCCTTCTCTTTAAATTTTACTCGATTTCGAATAAATTTCGATGTAAATTTATTTTGAAGTAGCTATCTCGCTTTAAGGTCGTTAATATTCAATAAATAGTATTGTGGTAATTTAATTGAACTGTTTATGGTTCTTAATCCAAGTTTTTAATTTTAATCAGTCTTTAGTTCATCAAATTAAATTTTCATTAAATTATTTTAAATGAATAAAGGAATTTACAAAATAAAATATATTAAAATTAATTGATAATTTTTCATTCTTGACTGAAGCTGGGATTGAACCCACGGACAGGTTGATTTGACATGTTTCGATAGTAGCCACACTATCTCTTCAGAAATCTTTGCCGTTAAACACTCACCGCCATTGACGACGGCTAGTAATCAATAGTCAAACATCAATCTTTAAACCAAATTGTATTTTACTTGGTGGATCGAAATTTTTTGTTGTGAATCATTTTATATTTTCAATTGATTTACATTTTTTTTTCTTAACTTCGTTTTTTTCATACTTTTTGTCAAGAATTCTTCTTGAAGTCCAAAGTACGTTTTTTTTGTTTTTTATGTTTTACTTTTTCAATTATCGACAAATCTATCATTGATACCTTTTTCACTTCAAGTTTATGTGGTTTGTTTTATTTTTTTTTTAGCTTGAAATCCAAAGTTTTTAACAACGAGAAATTAGATTGCCATTTTTGAAAGTTTTCAACAATAATTTTGGTTTTAAAAAGGGATAAATACAAAAAATAAACTCGTAGTTGACTTATCAAGGCAATACAAATGTAGTACATATCGCTTATTTGCAAAAACTTCGTCATAACTCCAAAAAAAAAAAAAAAAATACATTACGAAATAAACGAGTTTAAAGTTTTTAATTTGCTCGCACCACGTAGAAAAAAAACGACACATTCTCTTCAAACGGGGAAAGAATAAAAGATATGGAGGGCTCAGAGGCGAAGCAAACCAAGTCAAAAAAGAAAATTCGAAAATATTTTGAGTTTGAGTAAGTGAACTGCCATTAATTTCTGGAACTATTGACTTGGGTTTATTACCGTTACCGTAGGAAGAAAACACTTTTTAATTTAGTTTGTTGCAGAACTGGATAGAGTAGACTGGATAAAGGTGAATTTCGCAAGAGTTTTGAAATACATATATCGTTACCTAAAACACAAAAGGCCCTTACTACCCCAAAAGTTTAAATCGACTTTTTCATTGACTCTGATGTATTGCATCAACTTAAATTCTACAAGCAATTTTGGAATCTTTTGACCGAAATTAGCAATTTTATTAACAAAAACAAACGGCACCATCTATAAAAGATTATTCGAAAAACGCTAAAAGACCTTGCATAAAAGTTTGCATAATATGCAACCTTGTCCGTTGTCAAAACAAAAAAAAAAAATAAATTATAAACAGTAAAGGACAATTTACCATTTTAAATAGTTCTTTGCTTCTCCTGTAAAATTTTTAAATTGTTAGATAGGCTTTTTTAATTTTTTGTTAACGATATGTATTATACTTTATGAAGATGAATTTTATACAGAATATAAAGAAAAACATAGCAAACAATCCTGCAACACTAAATCCAAAACTTCATTTCTTTAGTTATGACGACGTTGCAACAAATGAAGGATATATCAATATGATTGATCTATTTGCATAACATAAAATGTTTGTATTCTGTTTTTTAGTATTAAAAATATGGTCACCGTATATATAAGTGGTGTTTTTTTTAGAGGCAAAATAAATTGAAAGAACAGACCAAAATTTTTGCTTTATAAGCTGACAAATTTCATGACATTTAATCTGTGTGACCAGATCTAAAAATATTTGACTGCAAAATCTGGAATTAGAAATGGCCAAAAAAATGATAAAAATGCTAAAATTTTTAAAATTTTTTTGTTAAGAAATTTTATTCGAAGCTCAATACATTTTAGTAACTTATTTTTTAACAAAATTGGAATAAATGGTTATATTTAAACAAGTGGATCAGGGATTTTAAATGGTGTTTTAAATTTTGTACCAACTTCCAAAAAAAGTATTTTTTGGACCTTCACGGTATGACTTTTTTTAACTTATTAAAACAACAAAAATAATACATAAAAATTCAATTGTACACAAACAAACAAACATAAACATACAATATATGTATGAATAAAATAAGGTACATAAAAGTCTTATAAATATATGAGATCAAAATCAGACACTTTTTTGTTTAGTTAATAAACTATTTGGAGGTTTTACATCACAGCAGCACGAATTTGTCGATCTTTACCAATCCTTTGTTTGTATGAGACTTGATAATGTTGGCACATGTAGTCTGTTTCTTTCCCTAGTTTTTATTCTAGTTTTAAAAGTACAAACTCTTTCCACATTTTCAGGCGAATGCGGAATGGATAAAATTCCAGCAACGACTCTAGAAATAACAGGAAACATATGGACATTCAGCTCATTTTGTAAATTAGCTACTACCGACCAAAAACTTCAAATGTTTTCAGTTTTTAACGACTGCAGTTGCTCGACATCAGCTAAAGCTCTAAATTACTTATTGATTGAATCAAAATTTGCAATTTCATTCGGAAACATTTTTACTAGAAGAGGTACAATACAACTTATTTTACCTGAAATAACATTTTCAGGAGTACATTAATGGAACCACATTAAAACTTCGTTATTAAAGTTGACTTTGGTTCTCAAAACTTTGCAAAATTGTATATAAAATTATTTTGCATTTTCTTTAATTTTTTTAACAATATCAATATTGATATTATTTGTAGAAATATATAAGGCCACTTCTGCTCCGCAAAAAATTTCAGGTTTTCACTAATCTTGCCTCGTCTGTGGGCACAATAAGTCCCCTTTTACAATGTGGCAAGTGAAAGGCAGACAGACGAAGGTTGTAGGCGAGACAGGAAAAAAGTAAAGTATGTCACAAATACAGCGTCGCGTACTAGTCGCATATTTAAGCGCCCATTACATTAACGATTTGTTATACAATATAAATGCAATGAAAAGGTCTCAATAACTTGTTTGCTATACTAAAAATTCAAAGAGGCGGAACGATGACAAATTTTAAATTGTACCAAATGAGTAACGATAGTACCACGGCAATTAAGAAGGTCAAAATGTACCAAAAAAAAAGTACAGTTTAAGTACAACTTTAACATCCCTGAAGTGGATAGATTTTGTTAAAGCATCGCATACACATAAATATAGAGCACAGGTAGTTGAGATTAAATTTAAAATTTGGGGGCCCGCACAAGCCCTGAGTCATGCTAAATTTAAAAGATTTATTTCTACAAATTTTTTTATGGTTTAAGAAAAGTTGAAGCTTTATAATTATAATTTTTTATTTCAGCAGTTAAGAGCAAACAGACATTTTCAGACATTTACACTATTAAATTGTTATCTTAATACAAAAGGATATGTCCTTGTACTTTTATATCGTAATATCAAAGGGCAAATAATATTTACAATCAAAACGCTAAGGACATTTCTAATATTCCCTAAATATTTAATTTTTTACAGGACGGGTAAAGGTGCCCGTAGACGACATGTTTTTTCATCTGTCTTGCCAAATTTCCCACTGTAAATACATGTCGTGTGTTACCTTTAAAACATTGCATCTGTAAAAGTCAGACGCAAAGTCATCTGACAAAATTTCAATTAGAGCTTGCTTTATTTTCTTCTGACAAACCATCTGACGCAGCTGATGCGTCAGAAATCTAAAAATTATTTCTGGTATATGTCCTCTGCGACTGCGCCTTATGAAGGTTAGGGTAGGTTAGGTCCGTAATGATCAATCGTTTCTGGTTTATCATCATAGACCAGATATTTAGCGTACTCTCTTAAAAAGACTTCTTAAGGTGTCATACCCCACGAACTAGATGTCCAGTTAAGAGGTTGATTTCTTGAGATAATTTGGTCAATAAACGTTTGGCTCAACAAAAAGTTGGTTTCACACTTTGTATGGCATGTTGGGCTGTCTTGTTGAAACCATTTCGCGTCTAAATGATTTGCAATGACATGAGGAATAAAAAAAATCACTAATCATTTACCATTTACGGTAATGTTGGCACCGGTTTCCGATTTAAAGACAAATGGGAATGTAAACCGCACCAAATAGTGAGTTTTTTGAACATTTAATGGAGGCTTATGAGGATTCTGCTTGTTTACACAGCAGTTAAGGCAGAAATGAGACTGGCCGCTGAAGATGATTTGACGATAAAAATCTGGTTCAACTCTCAGTTGATTCTCAGCCAATTTACCAAACACATGACGCAAATAATGGTCCGCTGCGTTTAATTATTGCAGTAGTTTAATCTTAAATGGATGTAGGCCAAGATCTTAGCTCAAAAATTTTCCAAGTAGTTGAAGGGCAGAGCCCGAGTTGCTGAGAACGGCTTCGGATCGATAAATTTAAGTTCTCTGCCACAATCACGTTTACAGCGGTGATGGTTACTTCTGTACGCACAGTACGCACAGAAAAAAATAAAAATTGATTTTAATTAAAAAATTCGTTATATTAATTAAAAATTTTATTAAATTTTCACCAATAAATAAATTCATAGTATCAATTAATTAAACGTTATTTTTAATTAATGCTTTAATTGGTGAACAATTTTGGAGAATTTTTTCTGTGCGGGCTCGATATGAATGAATATTATCCAAAAGAGTTTAGCCCTTTCATACCGTGATGCATCGATTGTGCGGGTGGATTTCGATCGTTTGTATTTGACCAATTTCAAATATACCATCATGCATTGATTGCGCTGATTATTCTTTATGTTTGTTTCTCACATTATTCCGCTGTTCGCTTTACCGTTACTTAAATAATTGCGTAATTATTGTGAAATGTATGTCTGCGTTCATACGGCTAATGTTTTATTGACATGATTGCTACTTTATTGGTGAGAGAGACGAGGGGAAAAGAAACGAGTACACACATGCATGTACTGTCAGTACGCTTTGCTTTTCTTCTTTCTTATTCGTATTTAAAAACTACACAAAAAAAAAACATGTCGTCAACATGACATGAATCATCAAACACCAATTCATTTTCAAAGAAGAAAAAGGAAGAATAATGTCAATAAGACATGAGCCGTATGAACGCAGACTATGTGTCCTATGTCAGTTTTGTCAAAATGAGACCCAGGACTAAGTTGTGTTTTGAATTACACAGGGACTAATCGTTAACAAAAAGGGAAGTGAGTCTATTTTAACTAAAAAAAATTATAAATGTTAAGGTTTCGAACCAATTGAAGTAATTTGATGCAATAAATCTGCGTTTAAGCTGAAAATTCTAATAGTGCGTGTCCTGAAAATCCTTAAACGACAAAAAAATGGTACAACCTAAACATTAATTATATTTTCATACAATATAGAGACCATTATTCCCAAAATTATGAACAAATTTCCAGTAGTTTTGCGTCAGATCTGAAAGGGATATGATTCGTACCACAGAATTGCTTATAAGCTGCTCAGGTAGACGATTATTATGAAATTGGGGTGTGTTAATGTGTTGCATAATGATATTTGTGGTGGAAAACATTTTAATAAAAAACTTTAAAAATATTAAAAACATAACCCTTTTGCCCAACCGAATTAACTAAATTACATTAAATGTCATTCCTACCAAACATGAAGTCTATTTCTAACATTGTTCTTGTTGCCATTAAAAAAAATCGTAAGACAATAAAAATATAATTGAATCATGAATTTCGAAAAGCGCTCAGGCACATATTTTAAAAAAATAGAGTTTTTGCTGTACTTGAAGGTGAGAATGAAGTGTTTATATATCCTTTTCATAGCGGTGAAAAACATATATCTAGTTAAAATGTATATGAATTTTTTATATAACTTTCGGTGAAGGGTAAACGATTCGGAATATAGCACTCTTTATCGTTTTCTTTTTTTGTTTGATCTTTTGATATCTACCCCACGTAAAGGGTTCTACAATGAAACCCATAGGCTAAAGAATGGAATTGAACTTACATATGTCGTTTCAAAATACTTAAGTAAAACAATAGTCTAGCCTAAAAAAGGCTTTAAGTTTATGGAGAAAAAGGTATGCAACAAAAATCGATACAGTTATTATTTAGGCTACTAGTGCAAATTAAAAACTTGACTAGCACCTAAAGTGCAAACTGTTTAACTTAAACTACATCCGTATTTCAATAACAAAATGGAGCCCGTCCTTTTTGCGTGTCAAATTACAATACCAGTGTAAAAATGTATAAATAATATGCAACATACCAAAAGTTGTGGCCGACCGAGGGCGGTTAATTTAATAGCTGTTATGCCAGTACCAAAGGTTGCGCCTAAAAATAGAATATATAAAATAAAAAATAAAGTTTAGATGCAGTCACAATTGAAAAAAGCAAGCAACACCTTAAAGTATTGTATATAAAGTAAATAAAAAAAAATATTGTACTAGTTTACAGAATAGTATATAAATAAAGCGTTATTTCTATAAACATTACACTTATAAAGTTTAATCAAACATCTAAAAATTCATTAAACTATAACGACTGCTTTTATACATGGCAACCTGTGAATAGACAACATATTAATTGAAAAAAAGACCCCTAGAATTCTAAATTAATGACGTAAACGTTTGTATGTAGGTCAAGGTCCAATTATTTTGGTCGACATTGAACATTTTTAATTTCGTTGATGGATAAGATCAGTGGCATCTATCTATTGGTTTATGCGAGGCTTCTATTTTAATTTTTTTATAAACAAAAGAATTATTCAGCCATGTCACAGAGTACAATTCCGTTCGGAAACGGAATTCATTCCGTATTTTTGTGCAGCAGAAAATTACGAAAATACTTTGCGGAATGAAACCATTTTTATTTTCATAAACGAAATGGGAGTTTTCTGTATTTTAAGGACCAAAAAACTATCAAAATATAATTTCTATCAATAAACAAATATGTTTTCCTCGATTCCGAACGGAATTGTACTCTGTGACATAGCTGATTATTAAGATTTCTCTATGACGTGCAAAGTTCCTAATTTTTTTTTCTTTGATAAAAAATTTATTTTTTGGTGGGATAGCTGGTTTCTATGCGCATTTCGCTGGTTGCTTAGGCCAGATCATCAGGAAAATTGTTTCCAAAGACTTTGAAAAAATAAAAATATTGTACAAATAAAACTGCAAAACGAATGAGAATTACAAGCACTCAAGTTCTACTTGCAACGATATCAAAGCTTAGAAAAAACACCAACAATAAAGAGTGAGTTTATCTTTTCTTACATGGCCCTGTTTATTACGTTTATCAACACCGAATTTGGTTTAAATAATATAAATAATGCAGAATTAGCTAATTTTTGAATATACTCTTCACAATGAGTTAAAGGGACATAAATACAAACTTATTTATTTTTTTTCACTTTTTAATTTCTATAATACTGGGTGGAAATTAGAGGTTTCGATATCGATCGATGCAATTTAAATAGCAATTTAAATAGAAATTTCGATCGATATCGAATTCTGTAATTCGGCCCTGATCTTAGACCGCATAAAGTATGTTTTGAATCCTTATTATTAATAGTTGGTTTAACGTGACACTGTCCGTGTATTGGTTGAAGTGGGTTTTCCGAGGACCCTAGATATAATGGGGACTACGTTGTTTTATATGTAATTACATATATCAAGTATAGTACGAAAAAGTTGGCTATGCAATTCAGCCAGATCGGTCCACAAATTGCTGAGATATGAGCAAAAACCCCTACAACTGTTCTAATTTTTACCCATAAGTCTCCATCGTTTAACCAACTCCGTGATCCAGAGTATAAATATGTATGTTCGTACTTAATAATATCTAAGATCAATATTGTAGAAATCTCAAACGGAATGACCTTTTCACCATTTTAAGTTAAAATGGTTTATAAAGATTATCCGTGCATAGTCTGGTCCCGTGCGAGCCGGATAACCGAGGTTCAACTGTATTTGACTTTTGGTTTTGTTCGAGTAAGGAATTAATCGATTTTTAAATTTTATTATTGCTCAACTAATCGAATAAGAATTTTAAATTATTCGAATAATTAAAATAATGGTATCCAATGGGAAAAACAAACATGTTTATTTGATTTGATACTTTTATTATAACAATAAACAGAAAAAAAACAATGAAACCAAATACACACATTCAGTTAAAATATTAAGTAGTCCACAAACACCTCTTAGTTAAAAAATAAATAAAAATTCTGTAAAAGCCGCTATTTTTTTATGCTTCTCTAAAAATTACTGACGGTGTTCAGATCTAACAACATTTACAGTAAAATGTGCTAAAAATGTCTCACAACCATCTGAACTTGCAATTTTTATTTAACAACGTTGTCAGAAAAAGCATTGTCAGTCCATTGTAAGACAACAATATTGTTACATATCTGACAATCGTGTGAATACTCTTCGTTGCCATTGGCAGATCATTGGTCATTTATTTTTCGTTGCAATTTTTCTTTGGCAGTATATTGTCACCACATTGCCAGACCATACAATAATCTAAGATCTGACCACCGTCTGTACGAACTTTAAGGCATTATGAATCTCGTTGTAAACTCTGTAGTTACGCGCAATTTCTGGATTAATATTCAATACTCCTGCAAAACCCTATATTGCTTGACAGTTGACTTTCAAAAAACTGTCTAAATCGATTTTCTCAGAATTTTGTTTTAAAGACATATAATTTGTACTAAATAAAATAAATTAATTAAAAAAATTAATAATTCGGCTGCAAAAATTGAGTTTTGAATGCAATAAAAAGTGCGAAAAACGATTAGAAAACAAAGTTAATCGGACATGTTCTGTAAATCGAAATGAAATGGATTTAAAATCGAACAAATTTTGAAAACGAGCCTGTAAAGAAAGATCGTTAAAAATATTCCTTTTTACCAATACTTTGAGTACCAATTTTATTTACAAGATCAATTCTTAAAAACAAGAAAAACTGCAGTCATTTTGTAAATAATTTAAATCAAAATCTCGATCGATTTCAATTCTACTTTATTTCAATTTGTAGAACATGCCCAAATATTAATTAAAAGCAAAGTATATACTACTTCGGCATACCACCCAGGGGTATGAGGGGATCATCTTAAGGATATTTCAGCACTTGCAGCCAATACATTAGTATGCTTCTTGAGGGAAATGCTTTCCATCTTTCAGGAAGATTGTGTTTGCTGAAGTTAAGCTTTTCTTTTGAAAATATACTTTCGGAGATCACGTGGTGATTGTGGCTTACTACTCTAAGTAGTGGGTAGGGAAATCCTGAAAATCCCATTAAAGTGCTGATTTTTCACCACTTGTGGAAAAGGTTGACCTGAGGGAGGAATGCTGGCATATTTTCAATGCCAGGGAATGTTACAGATCTGCTAAACAAGGGGCGAGTGTATAATTTTCTCGAATTATGCACAAAAAATGCTGCATAATTTAGGGATTCATTTGATTCACATAATTTGTCACACATTAATTAACGTCTAGAAAGGACTAAAATATAATCAAAAGCATGTGTAATGAAAATAAATAACGAAGATAACAACATTTAAGTTAGTTTTACAGCCTGGCCCACAATATCGAATAGCAAATTTCTTTCGAATATTTACATTGGAAACAAAATTCAAGTTTTTTACTTTTGTTTTCAATATAATTATACGAAAGAACTTTTCTTTTCGACATTGTGGGCCAGGCTGTAAATGTGTTTTATCAGTTAGAAATGTAAAAAGTATATATATTCTTATCAGGCCTGTTCATGCATTTTTCGATGTGATTTTCAATTGTGGAAAGCACACAGAAGACCACAAAACGTACGTGTGATTTGAAATCAGAACAGACCAGTAATTAAAAATAGTAGAATTTTCTAAGAAACCGATTAGTTGACATAAATTGTTCGAATTATTCGTTATTCAAAATTAACCATTTCAATTATTCGATCAAATAATGGCGAAAACATTCCTCTATTAACCGTTTTTCAATGCATTATCGTTTCGTGGATGCTTAAATAGATACAGACATATTAAATTAATAAGTAAATACTTTTACTATTCAATTGTACATTTGAAAACTTTTATTATTTATTACTATTTACATTAAAATGTTATAGACAGGCAACTACAACAACTAACTACAAACATACAACAATACATCTACTAAACAAAAGCAGATACCTAAGAGAATAAAGTTTATTGATCTTAAAGTATTTTATTAAAGCTTTAGTTCAAAATGTTTCAATATTTTTGAACAGCAATGACTAAATTCTCTTAAATGTCTGCACTTTAAAACTAAAACGTAAAAAACATTAAATAACATTCAATAACCACTAATAGAAATTAAAATAGATTACGATAGTTTTGTTAGTAAAAAGGTTATTAAGATATGTTCAGACCTAACAAATATTTGACGAAAATATAAAAAAGGGTGACCACTAAATGAAGCAAACTTAAGCTTTATTTTTAACAAATTGTATAGACTTACTTCACTTTATTTATCGCTTGTATAATATAATGCAATTAAGAAACGTTTTGTAAAAGCAACCAATTTTTTATAAAGCTAGTGGTTACGTTTAGGACGTCAAATATTTGATAGATGTGACCATAGGTTTTGTTAGTTTATTTGTTAGCTTACCCTCTGCTTTGCGTCGAGGGAAATACTTTTCATCATCGACTTTTTATATTTTAACATTCAGATTACATGGGTTGTAACGAGTAATACGAGTAGGAGTGACAGATAGTGTTAGTAATAAAAAAAGATAAATTAAAATAAAAAAAACAAAAAATTTTAAAAAGATTCGATCCGTTTCAGTGGCGCGGTAATTTAATAATTGAACATTTTGCAGACGTTGATCAAATTAATGTTAATTGCATTTCAGTTGAGGGGAGTTCAGAGTTTGTTCAGGTGGCATCAAGAAAGAAAGAGAATCACACATTTTCACCGACACATATACAAACATACACGAACAAACCCCAGCTCACAAACGAGTACACACACACATTAAAGAGATTAAATTATTTTTGGATTTGTTGGGTTTCGATTTTTTTTTTTTTTTTTTTTGCATTTTCCAGTTCACAATTTTTGAGGATGTTGATGGTTAGTAGAGTGAATGAAGTAGATCAAGTGAAGGAGAAGAGGCCACAAACGTTTTGGTTAATTTATTGACGATGATTAATAGTGCCAATTGGTTTTTTGATATTTGTTAATGTAAAAAATATAAAAAAAATAACAATAAAAAATTAAATTAGTTAAAACGTAAATTATGATTAGTTAATAAATGGAAAATTTAAAAAAATCAATATAAAATTGGTATTAGGTTTATATTCATAACAAAAAGATTGTGTTAAAGTAATTAATAGGGAGGTAACGATACGTCTTTTTACCGATACGATACCGGTACTCAAAAATAAATATCGGCGATTACGATACGAATATTAAAATTAAATTCAATGTAAAATTAACAAAAACGTAAAGAGAGTTATTTCTTTAGTATACAAAATTACAGTGTAAGAGATTATTAATATTTAAAACGGATTCTAATAAGATTTAAAAAACAACGAATTGAATTTAAATTCATAATAAAATTAACAAAAATTTATTTATTATTTAAATAAAAAAAAAACACTGTACGAGTTTATTAGTATTTAGGCCCTAATTGTGTAAAACCAACGCATAAAATTACATTCGAAGGAAAAACAAAGTCAAAAATATTTTATAATTTTGTTGCTGCTTTCTAAAGAAATTCATATTGAATTTTTAAATTTTAAACGCTGTATATCTGGCGTTGAAAAGTTTAAAAGGCATTATGAATTTCTGTAGAAAGCAACAACAAAATTATGAAATATTTTTGACATTGTTTTTGCTTTCAATGTAATTTTTGGGGTTGCGTTGCTTTTTACACAATTTGGGCCCCAAAATTAATATTAATAGATTTTTTGTTTTAAAAACAAAGTATTATCAACTTTTGCGGAGATACCCGATTATGCAACTCCTCTTGAAGTAGATCTGCAGTGGTAAATGGTCTCCCAGATGTGACTGAACACATATGTTTAAGATTTAATTGCGCCAGTAAACAAGCAGATCTGCGTCTCTAGAAAAATTAGAAGCCAAAACCACAGCGTATGATGGACAGAGGATCATCCTTCTCCAAATTTTCTTTTCAGATTTTCACAAAAGCTCCAAAGGTTGGTACTTGTAGACTTATCAGAACTTTTACACGGTGTAGAGGTGGCCGTATTTTCAACACTTTTGGAATACAGATTTATGTTAAGAAGCTCAATACATCGTTTTTTCGATCTATTGTTTTTGAAATTTTCTAGCTTCCATACATTGAAATTAGCGACTAAGAAAGTCGGCAAGTTTCGGGACTCTGAACAATTCTGCATCTCAGTTTATTCACATGTCGAAAATTGTTAACTAGCGGAATAGAGTCAGGCATTGTAGAAGTGGCTTTGCTTATGGATTTTGTGGTGCGTTCGAAGTAACCCAACAACAAAATAAAATATAGGAATTATCAACAAGTTAGAGTGCTATTTTGGGATATGCCTTTACAATGGTGCGATAAGAACAGAAAGATATACAATATTTTGTGCCACGCCCTCTTCTTCGATTTCGACCACTTTTTGTCGGATGTTGTCTATTGATATTCAAGATGCTTCTACCTATTTCGGAAACTTTGGCTGTGGCCGTTCTCCGGATATGGGAAGTGCCACACCCACTTTTCTTGTACCTAATTCTGAAACTTATATATACACTCACAATATTACAGTAACGGACTGTAGGTTATTTAAGAAGTATTCCGTTCAGTAATTTTTAAATAAATAAACATTTTAAATTCCAAGCAAATTTATTTTTAACTGATTCTAACATTTATTCAAAAAACTAAGTGTACGTTAAAACGGATTTTCGGTTGCATTTAATATTGTCAGTTGATTAAGTAAAACTATTCTGTGTGTAAAATTAAATGAAATTGAAATTTAAAACAACTGTAAATTTACTTAAAAACCGATCTACTTATTTTGCATTTTATTTTAACGAAAAGTTAGTTCAATTTTTACTGTCAAAAATTCAACCGCGAATTCCAAAAAAAATTAACCACAAATTCCGTAAAAACAAATGAATTTTCAGTTATTTTATATTATTTAACTACCAAAAAATTTAATTTTTAGTTATCTATTTATAGATCTGTGGCAAAAAGTAAAAGTAAAAAACGATTTGCTTATTTTGTATAGAAAATTCCCATATTCTATTTGTTCAAATTATTTAGTTAAATACATCAAACTTTTAAAGTAAAATAATTGCGAATACCATACGGGCTTGCTACTGGTGTCTTATAATTGAGAGTTCTTCTGTAAACAAAGTGGTCAGTACAACAAAAGTAAAACCAACATCTATAACGGGGTAAGGGAATAAAAATAAATATTCTCCCTCTCTCATTAGAAAAACAAGCGCACAGGTGTCTGGTATTTTTTAAAAATTCGAGTAAAACCTGTATTATATTAAATTACTGAATTACATAAAATAACTGAAAATTCATTTGTTTTTACGGAATTTGCAGTTTAATTGTTGACAGTAACAATTAAATGAACTTTTCGTTAAAAATAAAGGAAAAATAAGTAGCCCGGTTTTTAACTGAATATTCATATATTTTGTATTACAATTTCAGTTAATTTTACGTTCAGAATATCGTAAGTGTACCATTTATCTTCTATTCACCGATTTTGAGCGAGCTTTTGACACTATCTCTCGCAACGCTATGTGGAACGCTCTTATAAACAAAGGCATACCAACAAAAATTGTCCCACACATTAGTGAGCTGTACATAAATGCCGAAAATGCAGTTCGCTTTAAAGCTAGGGAACCCGCAAAGGTGGTAAACAATGCCGCATCCTATCACGCACCCTCTTTCTAATAAAATAGTCAGGCACCTTATGGCAAAAGGTGGGACGTCAATGACCTTCTTTGTGGCATCGACTACGCTGACGACACCTGTTTCTTCGCGCAGAGTTTTCAACACATTAAAGAAAAGCTGAAATGCCTGACAGAAAATGCTGCTAAGGTCGGTCTGAAAATATATATTAGAAAAACCAAGCTTATGAGAATAGGTACAACAAATGTAAGTCCGCTTACGATAGACGGACAGGCCATTAAAGACGTCGACAGCTTTTGCTACCTCGGCAGTATAATAACCAAAGACGGAAAATAAGAAAATCAAAGTCGCACTCTACATTATTTGCTATAGCCGACGCACAGTGGCGCCATTTGAGTTTTTTCGTTGCAAAAATCATATCTTTTGAACCGAATAAGATAATTGAACAGTTTAAACAGCATATGATAGATAACTGCCTATGAAATGAGCGTTTGGAAAGGGTGCTACGCTTTGTAGGGGCCTACTTATGGGTTATCAAAGTTAAAATTAGTAGAAAAATCAATTTTATGGTAACTAAAAAAAATTATTTTTACATTTTTAGATTGTTTTTATTTTTTTTTCTTAAGGGTTTTATGTTTTAAATTATTACCCAACAAATTAAAAAAAAAAATATTTTTTTTTTTAATTTATTTTTTCAATTTTCTGTAAAATATTCATCACAATTCGTAAGAGAAGGTATATCTAAAAGACTAACCATTTCTAAACTATAATTATTTTGTAACTCTATTCGTGACTTCACATGCCGCAGGGAAGAAATAAGTGGATCGGAAGATGCTGCCAACATGTTGAAGAGGTCCTTATTTTGCCTTACCCTTGATGCTTTGAATGTGTTCTGCAATCTATATTTTTTATAAAATTTGTTAAGAGACTCCTGTGCTTCTTCAGAAAGCTCTCCAATTGGCAAAGACTGGTACTCAATTTTCACGATTTGATTGTCAATTCCAATGATTCTAGTTACTGCCTCATCATTTTCAAAAAATCTCCTAGAAGTGTTTCCATCGTTTGAGTTACCGTATCCGTGCTTGGGACAGTCTACTTTTAGTCCAACGTGTTTAAAAAAAGCATCCTGTATTTGCTTCTTTCTGATCTTTTCCTTATCCTTTATTGATGTATTTTCATCGAAGTTTTCCTCCTCTTGTGGTAGGGTATATGCCAGTTTTAGCAAGAATTCCATACACCTTATCCTTGCGTGCAATGGTGACATTCCATATTCGTAATTCTCCTCATTTGTAGAATCGTTTAAATTACCAAAGTTCTTCTGACAAATAATAATATAAAATCGATAAAAAAAATATAAAAATAATACGAAAAAAGGGGTTTAGATAGGTTTTTGCTAAATTTTTACCTCCAATATAATTCTGTCTATGAAAACTAATTGAAATATATTATAATTAAGCAGAAAAAGATACTAATCTTAAACTCTTTACAACTAATTATATAAAATTGAGATGTAACATATTATATATGAAATAAATTGAATTGAATTGAAAAAAGTTCTTCTGACTCTTTTTGCAAATCGGGCATGACATTGTTGAGGTTGTTCCTGTCAGTTCGTAATTGCATTCAATATATTTTCCTTCTCCAATTTGAAGCTTTGTAGGCTTAATCTTGCTTATTTGTTCTTCAATGTCCTTCACCGTAGTCCTTATGAGTTCTGCCGATTCCCTTGCAAACTCAAACATTATTGGTCGGCAATAATGCACTGATGACGGACGTGGATTTTTCCAGTGTAGGGAATCATCCGATTTTAGCCGCAAAGGAACAACAGATGCCATAAACATATTTCCGTCCGATATTGTAGCGTCATCGGAAGATATCCTTTGCTTATAAACGCTTTGTCCGGATGATCCATCGCAGCCCCATTTGCTGATCACTGTCAACTTCTCAGGAAGAATTTTCACTTCCGTGAAAAACTTTGGTGTGGTTGACTTTCTAAACAGTTCAAATAATTTTAAATTGTTCAACGCCATGTTTTCAGTACTTAAATTGTTTAATGGTTTCAGTAATTGTTGCGCCAACTTTCAGGCGTAGACTAATCCAGGCATTATGCTTATTTTGCAATATATAGGCTTATGCTACAATGCCTAAAAATTTACCTGTTCCCTGCATACATATGGATTTAGGCTGAATAATGCAATTTTGATATTATGCACGTGTCCAAATAAGATTTGTGCCTACCTGTAGGGACCATAAGTCAATATTGTTCCTGACCATTTGTACGCCAAAGTATTGTTTATGTGAGGTACGTACCTGCTAATTTCAATGAGTAGTTTTTTTCAAACTATTAGATCAAACTACTGTCCGTCAAAACATATAAGGGATGGACGCCATACAATTTCTGCAACCATGTCTTTTTTACCTCTAGAAGCCAAACGGGCACGTACGGGCAGATAAAACTTTTTGAATTATGTAAAGAAATAATCAAAGAACAGGTTTTGCAAATATGGCAAATATAGAAAAATATAGTTTTTTTTTATTTTCCGTCAAAGTTGAAAAATAGTGAAAAAACGGATAGTTTTTAAATAGTGATTTACCAGGAGAAACACAAAGCAAACAGTTAATTTTTTTTTTATCATTATACATTTAATAAATACATCAATCAATACAAACAAAAAATAAGGCGATTCGTTACCTATTTTTCGTGATATTACACCTGAAATCGCAACAAATTGACTAAAAATTGTGTGTTTTTTTGAAAACCGAAAGTCGGTCAACTTTGAACGGTTATATCTTCTAAACTATAAATGTGATATTATTAAGAGTGGCATATTTGAAATCGTTGAAAAGTTTCCTATAACATGGGCTTATTCAAAACTTCGTCGGCACTCATGAAAATTTTGATTTTTGCAACCTCGCTTGCTCTACGGGCGCCACTGTGCGACGGTTGTATGGTCGCCGCCGTCATTGAAAATTTTTCAAGTTTAGTATATTTTGGTCGTCGTCAACGATATGTGTGACTGCCGTTCTCCAAGTCTGCAATTTCGCATCGGCTTCGAGTGGAATATTATGACATTTATAACTTAACGACTTAATCTCTTTTGATAGTTTTCGAAATAAGTTTGTAACGGCTATCCGTAGTTCATTCACAATATATTAATTTCCTTGTGACCGCTTTAAACAAAACACTATTTCTCGTTTAGATTATTAACTAGATACGCTTCATTTACGCCTATTACAACGTTGACTTTATTTTCTTAACTACACGACTTAGCGACAACCGGATTTACTGTATCGGCCGACACGCTCGTCGATGTAGGCAACGGTAGATAGGTATTACACGAACACGAGCTTATGCCCAGGGAAGCGACCAAACGCTAGTGAGTCTGCGGGATAACCACGGAACTTTTGCGTTGAGTTGCTGACAGTCGTCTCATTTTTTTATCGCAAATACAATGTTACACAACAAAAAGTAAAAATAATAAAGTACAAAAAATAACAATAATACTTCACGGGGTATAAAAATAATAATGAAAAAAAAAACAATCATAATCCTTCATTTGGTGGTGAGTATAAATACTTGGTGAGGGATAAAAACGAGTTGTCGCGACTTTAATCGTCAAAAGTTACAGACACACTTTTTTCACTTTTCGAGAAACGATCGAATATCTTGTTTCTCATCTTTTCGATGCGAGAAGTTCTCACCAAAGTTACAAAACATGGGTACAGGCTTAATTAAGGCCAGATTTATGGTATATGTCTATATAGTCTTCGACTTAAGAAATATGGTCAAACTTAAATTATGTATTTAATGGGAATTCGGAAATATATTTTTAAATGAATCTAATTAAAGACTTCTTTTAATAAACAAAAAAAAAAAATAAACTCAGAGGGAGGGAATGGCTGTTCCCATTTAATCATCTTAAGTTGTGTTAAGTTGTGTTTAAGAGCCTATAAAATTAAATTTATCGCTCTAAATAATAATCTTTTTTTAAATAAATACAATTTTAAATTACCATCTGTTTATTTCTATCCTTTATTGGTCTTAACCCAAATGTTATACGAATATTGCAAGGTATTGCAACAAAGTTGAAATATTTCTGTTAAGAATTAGATTTAAAAACAGAATCGGTTAATCACATAATTGTTGTCTGTGTTTGTTTAAATAATTTACTTTTCTGTTAAAAATAAATATATTTGTACTTTTAAATTTAAATGATTAAAGACCATTGATTTTTGTCAGCCGATATGAGACATCGTGTGACAAGAAGCATCTGCTTAAGTTTGTTCTTATACAATATATTTATTCGTTCAGTTTATTTTAGATAGTATAAATTTCGTAAGAACATTTTTGTCAGAAAAATTCACTAACAACTGAACGAAAATTGTATTAAAACCCCGATATTGTTAAAATATTTCAAATACATTTATGTATGTATTTATGTATGTATTTATGTATGTACATTAGGGCCATAACTTTTTTTAAATTTTTACAGATATGAAAAGCCCGTAACATAGTCGAATAGGTCATGGAAAATTTTTTTAAAAACTGGTATAACTTTTTCGCCGTTATCAAAAAAGTTCACCCACTGAACGCGGTAAAGTTTGGAAATCAGCTTTTTTAAATTCATTTATCCAAAAAACGCAGTTTTTTTTATCAATAAATCAATCTGGCTCGAATCTGTATATAAAATTTATAAAAAAATATATAAAAATGTAATAAGATGTCATTATGTTACCCCAATATATGAATTCATATGGGGAACAGGGTAAACTATATGGTTTACCAATCAATGTTTAAGTAAAGAAAATTTCGCAGGTTTAGCACAATTCTCTGCACGATTTAAAAATAGGCATGCAGATTTTAAATTACACTGGGTTAAAGAAGATTCAATAATTCCAGTGCAACAGCGAAGTAACATCTTCGCAAAACGTGCTACTAACCTTTGCCTTACCAAAGATTTTTATTTACATCGTATATCAATACCCAACCGGGTGTAACAGTTTTTTTAAAGTAAAAATTTCCTTTCAGCTGAGACAAATCAACGAAAGTTATTAAAGAAAGTCACCCGAGTGGGTATTAGTAAAACGTTAAGTAGTATAGGACATACATATATCCATTACGCAAAACAGCGATCATTTGAAGTTTATGTCTTAGTTTTGGTTTTGTTGTAACATAATTTTTCTGCAATATTTTTATCGCCATGTTGCCATAAGTATATAATTAACCCTGAAACCACTTTTTCAGTTTTTGTTTATTTCTGGTAATAAAGTTGAATTTTCGACTTAAGTGTGTTCGGAGACCTATAGTAGAATATCATGACAAATATTTTCGCAGAATATTTCAACTACATACATTCTGGGTTTCAAGGTGATTTTTGACTTTTTTTCAAAAAGAAAAATTCAAAAAAGACTTATTTTCAGAAGAGTTAGAGGGTTAATGTATGCCAACAAAATGTTGCCTGTAATGTTCTGAATAATAAGTATCGCACGATTTTCTACGTTTTTTACTACACAAGGGCGCAACTTTAAATAGACCGTAAAATAAGTTTCAGAATTAAACTTTTAAAACGCCGATTCACATATATCTGTTTTTAGTCCCCTCTACAAGAATTATTTGAAAAAAATTTTTAATTAGGCTTAAGTTCATTGAATTTAATTTTCATTAAATTATTTTTATGAAGACAGGGATTTTACAACATGAAATTAATTAAAATTTTTTATTTTTTTATTGATAATTTTTCATTCTTGACTGCTCTGAGATTCGAACCCAGGCGTTCACGGACAGGTTGCCCAGACTAGTTTCGATTGTAACCACACAATCTCGTCGGTGGGGCTTTCCGTTTTACTCACTCGGCTATTGAGGCCGGGCGACGTCAATAGTCAAACATCAATCCTTAAACCAAATGGTATTTCACTTTGGTAGATCGAAATTTGCTTTTTTGAATGAATGATTATCTATTTTTTTAATTGATTTACATGTTCTTCCTAACTTCTATTTTTTCGTACTTTTTATCAAGAATTCTTCTTGAAGTCCAAAGTACATTTTTTAATTTTGATGTTTTTGTCTTTCTTTTTTCTTGTTGACCTTTTTCAGCACAACTTGAAGGACAAATGTAAACATAGCTCGTGCCTTAGCTGTTAACAATAATTAGTATTGGTGTTATTTTATTGAACTGTTAATGGTTTTTAATCCAAATTTAGATATTTTTTAATTAGGCTTAAGTTCATTGAATTTAATTTTAATTAAATTATTTTTATGAAGACAGGGATTTTACAACATGAAATTAATTAAAATTTTTAAAATTAATAAAAAATTTTTAAAATTAATTAAAATTAATAAAAAAAAATTTAATTAATTTCATGTTGTAAAATTCCTGTCTTCATAAAAATAATTTAATTAAAATTAAATTCAATGAACTTAAGCCTAATTAAAAAATATCTAAATTTGGATTAAAAACCATTAACAGTTCAATAAAATAACCACAATACTAATTATTGTTAACAGCTAAGGCACGAGCTATGTTTACATTTGTCCTTCAAGTTGTGCTGAAAAAGGTCAACAAGAAAAAAGAAAGACAAAAACATCAAAATTAAAAAATGTACTTTGGACTTCAAGAAGAATTCTTGATAAAAAGTACGAAAAAATAGAAGTTAGGAAGAACATGTAAATCAATTAAAAAAATAGATAATCATTCATTCAAAAAAGCAAATTTCGATCTACCAAAGTGAAATACCATTTGGTTTAAGGATTGATGTTTGACTATTGACGTCGCCCGGCCTCAATAGCCGAGTGAGTAAAACGGCAAACCCCACCGACGAGATTGTGTGGTTACAATCGAAACTAGTCTGGGCAACCTGTCCGTGGGTTCGAATCTCAGAGCAGTCAAGAATGAAAAATTATCAATAAAAAAATTTTAATTAATTTCATATTGTAAAATCCCTGTCTTCATAAAAATAATTTAATGAAAATTAAATTCAATGAACTTAAGCCTAATTAAAAAATATCTAAATTTGGATTAAAAACCATTAACAGTTCAATAAAATAACCACAATACTAATTATTTGAAAAAATTTTTCATTTATTTATTTATTTTATTGATTTAGAAAAATTACAGTACAACAAGACTTTTTAATCTTATATAATAGTACTGCTGATAGAATGGCAACTTTTTGGTAGTAACTTAGAGATTAGGGCAATTAATGATATTAATAATAAGTTAAAAATAGACATACATAAATTTAAATATAAGTTACAAAAATCTTTTCAGCAAAATGAGAAAGTATTGCAATGTAAAAGTGCTTAGTAGCATTGCCTAGGATTTGTACATTTTTAATTAAAATTAGTGTACTTTTTTATAACCCAAAAAAAATCTTTTTTAAATAACACAACATTTAGCATCGCATGGTGCTAGAGTCAAAATTTGGTTATCGCCCTAATGCACATACATTTGTATATTGTTTAAAAAATTTTTTTTCCTATTTAAATTTTCTTGGCAAAGTTTCCACACGTTTTTTACTTATTTTTGGTTTATTTCTCAAACACATATTTAGCAAAATGTCGTCGTTTCTTATTTATTTCAAAATATATATGAATCTGTCCGCTGAAAATTCATCACATAAATATTCTAAATCGTAAATTCATCGAAATCAGTTTCATTTTCGCATGACAATGAAGACGAGAAATAAACAAAATAAAACAAGAAAGAAAGTATAATCGGTCAAGCTCGACGATATCATACCCTGCACTAGAGACTTAAAAAACCTATTTACGAGAGTGTACCCTATTTGGGACACATGGGCAATGATGGACTCGTCAAAACACAATCTTAATTCATATAAAAGTTATATGTGCCAAATAATATTTAGATATCTTTATCTTTATGAGATTTATTTGCCTTAAAGTTATTTTGGGAAGGAGGTTTATATCGGATCTGTGGTGAATTTTGGATCTTTCAGCACAACATCTTGTCATGACATATTAACTATCGTAAATGTTATTGTCACCAAATGTTATGTCATTAACATTTACAAGGATGTCATGATATTAAAGGCTATTTTTGGAAGAAGTATTTGTATGGGAGCTTTGGTCAAATATGTACCAATGCCAATAAAATTGTGTAAGAAGAAATTGTTACGCATTCGCTTACGTGCATATCTCGCATTTATGCATCACAATATAATACAATTTCAATAAAATGCGTTAAAAACTTGAGTCAAATACAATAGAAATAGTTTTTAATCAAAACTATATTTGCTCTATTTTAATCCACCTTTGAATGTATTCATGCACTTTCGATGCAAGAAAAAGAGCTTTTTTCACGATACTGATGAAAATAAGCAAGTTTATAATATATTATAAGCACAGTATATGCATATAAGCGAGTTTTTATAAATTCATTTCTCGCTTAAAAGCACAAAAAACGTGCGAACTATGAAATGCTTATAAGTGATAAATTCTGTAGTAGAGAGTGAGCTTTAAATGGGGTCTATGGCTAATTATGGACTTATCTTTACGACATTTAGTAGAAAGATTTTTAGCGTAATAACTAGGGTATTCATTCGGTTAACCGTTAATCGGCTACCCGATTAACTACTATCCGATTAACGGATCGGTTAATTTAAAATTGGCTATTTTCGATAAACTATTAAGCCGGTTAACTTCAGTCGATTAACCGATGTAACAAAATGTTTAATTATTTGTAGTATTATAAGATACTTTTTTGTGTTTTGAATTATTTGTTTCGTCTCATATACAAAAGGTATGTATGTGTTTGAAAATATTTTTCATTCAAACATAGTGATCTTTGTTTCAAATAACCCAACTGGCGTTTGGGTGATAATTTTTTTTAGAGCGATTGCAAAAGGATTCATTCATATGATCAAAAAGGAATCATCAAATTGTACCTCAAATGATTCTTTGAGGTGCTTCATCGGTAGGTAGCCATTTTCTAACAACGAGAGCACCATTTATGATCGAAAAATGAGCTGCGGTTACTTTGGTTTTGAAGCTGATTCCTAAAAGATTCGATTATGCTACAAAATGCTTGCTGGGAAGTGTTTGCTGTCAACAGCTTTTTGTTTCACGTACTTTTTATACGAATGTGTTTAGTTTTGTATTTCTTCTCATATATTTTCATATCAATCTTTTAACAGAACTAACCGAAACAATTAGAAATGTTAAAAATTTAAAAAAAAACTTATAACTGGACTCTAATGGCATAATGGAAGACTTTATATGTTTAGAGAAATCCAGGAAAAGGACTAAGAAATTAGATATTCTGTATTATGGGTTGCTTTCGATGTCCCCAACATCTACGATAAATGAAACAAATTTTTCCCAATCCAGTTTTATCAAAAATAAATAAAGAATCGCTTAAATCTTAAACATTTTAAACAAATTATTTGACTAAAAGATTATTTTATAAAAAATCCTTAAACTATTAAAAGAACTAATAATCTCACAATTACTAGAAACTGATCTCACACATTATGTTTAAGTTAAAAAGTATGTATTACATTTTTTTGTTGGTTCGTTTTAGTTCAAAAATTGTTATGTTATTGTTTTTTTTTACTAATACCACCAAAAAATAATAAATTATTTATGTATTTTTATTTAATGAAGTTACTTGATATACATAAAAAAAACTTTATTAATCGGTTAACCGATCAATAACAGAATTAACCGATTATTAGCCGATTAAACCAAAATCTCGGTTAATTAATCGAGCGATTAACCGATTAAAGTAAAGGCCCGATTAAATGAATACCCAGTAATAACACTAAATGGAACTAAATTTTACCACATTATCATTATTCGTTTATGGCATATTATGGACCTGTTTTCAAGCTATTTGGTAATATGATTTCTAATCATATAAAAGCAATTTGTGCCAAATTTAATAACAATCGTTACCACCAATTTGATATGATTTTTGGTATTTTGCTACATTCAATCAGGATTTATTTGATGTAGTTGGCGGGATAAGATCTTTTTATTAAAATTATAATAAATATATGGTTATTTAAATTAAAAAAAAAAGTACTGTTTCAACAGAACAGAAATATCCATTTTTTAGTGACGTGAATCCATATTTGGATCCGTAATCCTTTTCCTAATGAACCTCTTGTGCTGGTTTTCCCAAAATGTTTAAGAAAACTAAAAACATTTTGGTTTTTCTTTTTTGTTCAGTCGGTCAAAAGTGAGTGTTATTTGAACAGACGGGCAAGACTTAATCGACTTACAATTACTCTATGAACCAGTATATATGTATATAATTTATGGGGTCTTAGATGAATGTAAAAAAGTATCACACGTGATGACAAACTGAGTATACCCTCATTCACCACAGCGGTTTTTTTTTTTTACATAAAATATAAATATTTTGTTTTACGTAATTTTTGACTGATGAAAATTAGAAAATAAAGAATTAAAAATTTTCAATTTTGTAAAATTTCTGTTGGGTTGTTTTTTGATGATAATGAATTTTAAATGTGTTTATTTTGATATTTAGGTTAAAATATGTTTGGGTTTTTTTAATACTTTTATTTATAAAAAATATAAATAATTTTTATTTAAATTCAATAATTGGAAAGATTTACTGCCTGTTTAACGATTTCGAACGTTAACGTTCGCATAGAAAATTATATTTAAAACAAAAGAAAAATTTCAACATTTGTTTTTGTTTTAAATGTTATTTTCCATTCGAACGTTAACGTTCGAAATCGATGAACAGGCTGTTAAAAGCCATATAAAAAATAAATAATTGGATTCCAGCAGCAATACCTTACTGTTTACATTACTTTTCAGCTTTTATTCTTACTCAGTTTGGTTTTATTTAAAAATATTTTTGATTTGTAATAATTTTAATTAAATATTTGATCATATCATATCAGTCATAGTCCAAAATACGATGTCTTAGAACAATATTTAAAGTGCAACAGAGGTAAATTTTTAATATTGAACGTCAAAAATCTTTCAAACTATAATAAAATGATTTAATTAAAGATCATTTTATTCGCTTTTAAAAAGTTTCTCATCTATTTCGAAAACCCCTACTGATTGCTGATTACATATTAAGAATAATTTATTTAAAAGAAAAGAAGAAGAAAAAAAACAAGTTCTGTGTCTCAGAACACTAAAAATACATTTCAGGGTTAACAAATTAGTTTTTATACCCTTCACCACCACAAGTGGTAAATGAGTTTGTCATTTCGTGTGAAACTTTTTTAATATTCATCTAAACCCCATAAAGTGTACACAATAGGGTGGGTCAATTTAGCAATCGATAATGTGCCAACGATTTTCCGAAATCTTTTGACATGAGGAAAAAAAGTTCCACTACGACTTATCAAAGAAATCATTTTCGAGGCGCCCAAATGTAAATTTTTTGACTTTATCTCAACTTTTATTTTTAAGGTTTTTTTAAGTAGGTAATAAAAAAAATTATTTAATGTTTTTCCAAGGAAAACTTGTATGGTAAAAGCAGTTTTTCCAATAAAATTTTTTTCTTGAGGTTTTGTACGAGTTTTTGTCGAAAACAAAATTTTTTACGCGTTAATTTTTAAGGTTTTTTTTAGTAGGAACGTTAAAAAAAATTAGCCGATTACAAATTTGATAAATATATCATATCCAAGGTAAATTTGTACGCTCAAAACGATGGCGATATAAATTTTTTTTTGTTAGTTTTTTATCGCTTTTTTTCGACCACACCTCATTCAAAATTTTTTTTCGAAAAATTGACATCACCATCGCCTTAAAGGTGCGAATTTCTTTAGAAATAAACTATTTGATACGCGAGAAAACACATAAAAATTGGTAAACAAAAATCGAAAAAACAGTTTTTTTGACAAAAACTCGTCTAAAGCCCCAACAAAACATTTTTTTTTCCAAAAAATTATATCGCCATCGTTTTATGGGTACAATTTTACTTTGGATAGGATATTTAATGATTTTTTTATATGTCGAGTTGAACTTTTTTTTTCCTCATGCCAAAAGCTATCGAAAATTTATGGCACAAAATCGACAAATTTTTGTGCTTACAAATCGGCCCACCCTAATACATATCGAGCCTTTGTTGCAATAGAGTCTTAACTCAAAAAAGCTAATTTTTTAGCTAATGTATTTAACTCTTTAATTCCCAGTGGAATAAAGGGCCGCCTACTAGCTAATAACGTGGAGTTCATCGCCATATCGTTTCTTCATATTGTGTAAAACTTTCATACAAATATCTCATATACTCAACTCTGGAGAGAAGAATTTAATTTTAAGGTGCCAAAAGATTCAAATTTGAGTTATGACTCTATTGCAGCAAAGGCTCGATATGTATATAATCCGGATTCTTCAGTTATTGAAATGACGATTTCTAAGATAAATATGTTATATTTTATACATGCAACACTTTTAAAATGTTACCTATAATCACTCGAAGTACGAGTATTATACGTTTTACAATTTCTATCAAACAAAATTATCTGATTATATTTTCAACTATTCAATTTTATCATTAATGTGCTTCTTTAGCGATTTTTAAAATTATTAGAGCGGTTTCCGCACACATTGACACTACTAATAACGTGAAAAAATTTTAGCGATAATAATATGCATTCAAATTTTTGTCAAAATAAAAACAATTTTACTCTACACCGGTGAAGAATATTTGGAGCTAAAATTTCTTGAATCCCCAACATCATATAAAAGAGTTCAAGGTAAGGAAAAGTAGTAAGTCGGGTTATAAATCAATATAAAAAGACCAAAGTTATGCGAAGTTATGTTATGGAAACTTGAATCCCTTTCTACAAAATAATGAAATATTAAAAGAAGTTGAATCATTCTGCCACCTCGAAGCTGTTATAAACCGAACTGGGTGAAGATATTGGAAACCGATTATAAAAGGCCACATAATCTTTTGGCCATAATCCTTCGTTCATAATCCTTTTGGCCACGAACCATCTCCATCAGCAATTTGTGGGCTGAAACACATCAAATATCGGTGTGTGTTGAAATACAGAGAAGAAAGTGGAACTGGATTGGACACATATTGCGTAAGCCACTGTCCGATCTTGCCAGGAATGCTATCGAATGGAACCCTTAGTGGAGCCGCAGAAGAGTCCGACCAGCACATACATAACGAAGGCAAATTGATAGTGAGGCTAGAAAAATTCAAAAACGCTGAAATGAAGTAAAAACTATTGCGATGAACAGATCTGAATGGAAGAAGTTTGTTATATATATATATATGTATATATAAAGTTATAAAAAGGGCAGTATGAACACTTTAAATAAAAGCAAGTGTAAAACTTTGTAAAATAAACAATTTAAACTAAGTTTTTTCTCACGTCAGAAAAACATGCATTCATTAGTCGCCCACGGAATTCTTCAAACAATTTTTAAAGAAAACCATTACATTTTTTTGTTAGAAAAAAATGCGTAATTACGTCGTTTTGCATTTATCAAATAGCCACACTTGTAAAGGGTGGTTAAGGGCCGATGTTGATTTTGAATAAAACACAAATTTATTTAGAAGATTGTTGTTGTAATTTCTTTTTATTATGATAATATTGGTATGGTTCAATTATGTATGGAACAGAATATCGGCCAAAGGCCGCCGCGACCTCTGCGGCACACCTCGCTGAGACATAATTGAGGTTCTATGCCGTTAACGTGCCGAATTATCTCATCCTTTAGCTCTTGAATTGTTGCTGGCAAATCGACGTAAACATGATCTTGGCGGCCAATTTACATCGCCACCACGTGAGTTAAGACGGCCATTGAATTTGTCGCGCAAAAGAGCCATTGTTTCGTAAGCTGTTTGGCAAGTGGCACCGTCCCGTTGAAACCACATATCGTCCACATCCATATCTTCCAATCCAATTCGGGCCATAAAAAGTTCGTTATCATCTCACGATAGCAAACACCATTCACAGTAACTGCCTGACCGACCTCATTTTGGAAAAAATACGGCCCGATGATGCCGCCAGCCCATAAACCGCACCAAACAGTAACTCTTTGTGGGTGCATTGGTTTTTCGACAATCACTCTTGGATTATCATTCGCCCAAATGCGGCAATTCTGATTGTAAACGACTCCACTGAAGTCGATTATGCTGATTAAAAAAATCACGAAGGTACACAAAATGCATTTTGATTTGAACGCCCATTTTCATAATAAGCCTAAAAATAACGTTAACGCGTTGCTCGATTGTATATCTTTCCGTTGTTAAAATTGAGTTATTCTGAAATTGAGACATGTCAAATGAAATGTAGAAGAAAATTTGACGCTTAAGTGTGGTTCACATTCAACATCGGCCCTTAAAATTTAACCACCCGTTGATTACGTCACTTCGTTTTTTGTTAATAAAAGCGTCAGTTTAATGGCATTCATAATAATCAGTCAAAAACTTGATTTTGAATTTTTTATTAGTTACGCCTTTTTGCATTTTAGTTAACGATATGCAACATATTCACAACAAATTTAAAATTTTTTCCACAGTTCGCATTTGATCATAAGGAGAGTAAAATGAGTTTTTTGTACAAACGAACACAAAAATGTAAAGCATGTAACATAAATAAAAGCAACATACCGCTCAGAAAATAAATCGCCAAAAGTCGTATTAGCCATGTCTGTCTATTCAAATTACGCTCAGTTTCGAGCGACTCAGAAGAAAAGGACAAAATGAATCCCAAATTGTTTCTAGTTCTCCTAAGCAGTTTTGGTTTTAAAGCGTAATCGGTTAAGCAGAAAAGGCGTAATAATTAATATTTTTGTTAACAAAAAAAAAAAAAAAAAACGATCATACAAACTCGTTTTATACGACTAGAAATCATACTACCAACTTTTTGGGACGATCAATCAATAATTTACAACAGGTCCCATATAAAGTCCACCCCTGAAATATTCTTACTTTCGGTGGAGGGTATCAAAGATTCGGCACAGCCGCATTTACCACTTTTTTTGTTTTATATTGGAATAAACAGGAAATTTTATATGAACACTTTTTTAAATTAAAGAATAACATCTGTCATTTAAAACTTAACAAGTCATAAATATAAATTAAATAAAAATGTTGTTTTTGCAAAATTATGTTAAAACAGTTGTTTCAATTAATTAAAAACAGAGAGACATAATTATTAAAAAATTAGTAAGAATTTCAGCCAACAATTAACGATTACAAATATTTTTAACAAAAAGTAAAAATAAGACATTGAAAAAGTAACAGCCTATGACGTTCCTATTTCAGTGAAATTTATCGGAATTATTGCTTCACCATGGATTTTTGAGACTTGCGTTAACTTCAAAACTTGTTCGTTAAACTTGCCTTTAAAGCAAAAACATATTTTAATTGTAATTTGAATGTAAGTTAATGTTAATGTCGATTATTCCTTTAAAAGGGAAGTCCAACCACAATGCACGAGGTTTATTGTGAGTCACACATTGGATAGGTACACAATTGAGTAGCGCGTTAAGATTGTTGAAACCTTTTACGAATCTAAATGCTTTTCTTGCACTACGTGATTTTTTTGGTCAGCATAATCGAATTCAGTGGTTTCGTCAACCAGCAAAAGGGATTGCTGAAAGCCCGAAGCACCCACAAAGAGTGACTGATTGGTGCTGTTTATTTGCTGGCGGCGTCATCGGGCCAAACTCCTTCGGCCAAGCAGATACCGTGAATAGTGTTCGCCATCGCGAGATGATAACAGACTTCTTGTGGCAAGAAATTAAGGATATGGACCTGGACGATATGTGGTTCCAACAGGATGGTGCCACTTGTCACTCTGCCAACGAAACAATGGCTCTTTTGAGCAATAAATTCAATGGCCGTGGTATCTCACCTCGTGGCGATGTTAATTGGCCGCCACAATCATGTGATTTGACACCGTTGGACTTCTTTGTTTGGGGATATTTAATGGAAAATGTACATCAATAAGCCAAGAACAATTCAAGAGCTAAAGGATGATGTAATTCGCCACATTAACGACATTGAACATCAAATATGTCTCAGAATCATTGAAAATATGGACCATCGTATAAAGGTACGCCAACGAAGCTGTAGCGAGCATTTGGCCGATATTTTCTTTCATACATAAATGTCCTAGATCCTTCTATCATAATTTGAAGATAATTCTCTGAAAACTTTTGGTTTTATTTACAATTAAGATCGTGCGTTTTGGTTTGTCCACCCTTTATTTCAAAACCAGTGCTAATTCTCCGAAAAGTTTAACTCTATTCACTCCTGTAACGGACTAAATCAAAAAATTGTTTCGTGCCTAAGGTAACGTTAATAAACGCAAGTCAATGGCTCCAGGAATTAATGGCAGTTCACTTACTCAACCTCAAAATATTTTCGAATTGTCTTTTTAGACTTGATTCGCTTAACCCTCTAATGCCCACAACCTCCTTTAGACGGAATTCATATAAGACGTTGTAAAATCTTTATTTTTTTGCAATATTTCATTAAATAACTGATCAAAGTGTAACTCACACTTTAGTTTGTGCAAAGCTTTTTGATCTATTGAAACAGTATAAAAATTGACCAAAATTTTAATATGAACTTGAATTTACGTGCAATTGTCCATTTTTATTAGTTTGTGAAAAAAGTGAAATTTTTGCATCGGAGACAAGATATTTGTAAGTATCTTACTGCCAATTTCACGATGTTGAATGGACGTTTTTTTTCGGACAACTACATGTAAAACAAAAACAGATTCTCAAAATCTTTTGCATTAGGGAAATAGGCAGTCTCACTTAAAATATATATATTTTCTATTTTTAAACAAGCACTTTGTTACTCAGTTATGACACTTTTGCTACGCCCGTCTTCAGGCAGACTGGGAATTTACGCAGAAATTTTTATATATTTTTATGTATGTTCATATAATATAATGAAAAATAAAAGAAAACATGGACCACACAAATTTTGTTTGCCCTGCTGGCGTAAAAAAGATAGATCGCTTCGCTTATTCTCTTATTATTTTGTAAAATGCCATAAATGTTACCATAAATATGTCTTATGTTACTCAGCTTGAACAGAGTGACACAGAAAACATGCATTATGCGGTGCTGTTATTGTCTTCAGTTAAAAGCGCACATGTCAAAAATCGGCTGAAAGTAGTGATGACACATTTTTGACTTTAACTGCAATGTACTATGATGTTTTGGATCTCAGCCAAAATAAATGTCAACCACTATAACGACATTGTAAAAATTTTATATGTTTCACATTTTTAACATCTTCCGTGCGAAAAGTATGCAAGTGTACAAAGGGTATTAAGCTATGAGCCCTCCCTACATATGTATGTATATAGTTTAATACTAACTATGAAACCTACTTAATGAAATTTGCTATTCGACAATAATGTTTCGTTAGAAAACTTAAGGAAAACCTATTGTGGAATTTACGGGAATTATGTGACGGTACATTTCTTAAATCTTTTCCTCAATGACAGAGTACACACAGAGGTAACACGAGACGGAAGATATTGTGGTTTTTCTATCTCTTTCTTCGAAAGCTGCCCTTTTTGCATTTCTCTAAAGGCTAGTTTACACAGTAATACAATGTATTACGACTTTGTAGAATCAAAATATTCTGAAATTCTCTCCGCGTTTAAGAAAAAAAAAGTCTGTTGTAAGCATTTTTTATGTTTACACGGATGATATATGTAAAATCAAAGTAAAGATATTAAACAGCTGAGTTAAGGCCAAAAAAAAGATGGTTGCAGTTTTACAATATTTACATAATCAACATGAAAATTTCCTGAGTAGATGTTCGTTGTTTTTGTAATTGTATAAATATGTTATTACCTCCAATATATACTCTTAAAATACACCTCAAGTGTGATGAGAATACATAAGTTTCTAAAATGGCTTAGAAAATAAACTTACCAACCGCGTGTCGGTAAGCAGAATATTTTGTATATTTTTGAATGCTGAAGATCTATTCCGTTAGGGATAGTTTACACGGTAATACAATGTATTACGACATGCCAAAAAATGATGTATAATGAGAAAAATCTTACCATGTAAAAGCAAAATGTATTGAGTAAGAGAGAATACGGATACAAAATTTGACAAACGGTCGGTAAATGTTTATTTTCTAAACCATTTTTGAAACTTATGTATTCTCATCACACCAGAGGTGAATTTTAAAAGTATATATTGAAGGTGGTAACATTTTTATACAATTACAAAAACAACGAATATCAACTCAGGAAATTTTCATGTTGTTTTTGTAAATATTGTAAAACTGTGACCATCTGCTTTTTTGTTATTAATTCAGATGTTTAATATATTTACTTTGATTTTACTTATACCATCCGTGTAAACATGAAAAATACTTACAACAGATTTTTTTCTATTTTAAACACGGAGAGAATTTCATAATATTTTGATTCTACAAAGTCGTAATACATTGTATTACCGTGTAAACTAGCCTTTAGAAACATATGTTTCTAATACATATATGTATAAACATAAATAAAAATTTTGTACATCGCTAATTGCGATATCAGCTTTTTCTATCGTATTGCTAAAGTGACGAAGTTGATCAGCTAATTTCACATACACAACACGTGTAAGTGTGCCCTGCTTGAGACATGTCAAAGTCTGGGTTCACACTATGAAAGTTTTCTTTCAGAAAGTCTGAGCTTACTGATGAGACGGGATAGAATTATAGCATGTTCTCTCTGAAAGAAAACTTTCATAGTCAGCGCAATTATGGATAACAATTCCCCGGAAGTTTCCTTCCTTTTCCCATTTTTACAATTGAATTTAAATCTTAAAAATGGGAGAAGGGAAAAAACTCCAGGGGAATTTTTATTCATAATTGGGATTAGTGTGAATCCAGAAAAGCAGTGATGCTAACTCTTGAGACATTAAACGCGTGAAGACATACTAAAAATCGGCTAAAGAACGGTTTTAGTGCATTTAAATGGCATATTTTCAAAAAAGCGCAAAAAGGGCTAAAATATGTGTTTTAAAGTAAACACAAAAATGTTAAGCAAAACAATTTATTAAAAAATATTATAATTGATTAAGGCACAACTGTAGCTTTAAGTAACATTTAAATTCTTTTAAATTCGATATTGTTAAATAAAAACTGTATGCTTTGGTTGTCGTCGTCTTCATACCAAAAAAAGACAGTTGTCACAACTCAGTTTTGCAAAAATAAACCAGAAAATATAACCATACCGAATCAAAACAATAAAAAGAGCGGAATTTGCGCGTTTTTTAGTTTAGGGTTAAACATATATTTCGAGTTTTGGGTACTTAGAAAAGAGCTAAGTTGGCATCATTGGTTCAAAGGTTATAGCTATGTGGGTGTAAAAAATATATATAATAGTGGGAATCGAATTTATTTTCTGTAAATAACAACGACTTCAAACTCGATTGCTCGTAGTTTTGTAATATAATTCTTAATTCATTTTAAGCGTATACCAACAAAAATCTAAAAATATTTTTTAATTAATAATATGTATCGTAAAATATTGTATTGAAACATGTAAATAATAAAATCATACGTAAATATTGAACTAAATAATGCATGCAAGTACTTGAAAACACATTTTAATTCAAATACTAGAATAAACTATTGAATTATCAAGAAATTTAAAAACCCCCATTACCTGAAACAGCTTCTAAGCATTTGATGAATGTTTCCATGTTACGCTCACAAGTAGCCTCATTTAAATAGAAATAAGTTCTAGCACTGTTGACTTTATAACGACGATCGGCAAACGATTTATCGACATGGTATTGAGGCATAGAACCGTCTTCGGTTGTATCGGCAGCACTAGAGACTGAAGATCTGTAAAAATAAAAAACCAATTATTAAAACTTTAAAATTTTTATTTAATAAGTCGATATTATTTTTTTATTCTAATATTAATTTAAAAATTGAAACTTAAATAATGTTATAAAACCTGATGAATGCAAAGAAAAATAGGGAGTGTTCAGTATCAAGGGCAAGTGGCAACATTTGAAATTAAAATTTTAAGAACATCTTTTACGGAATCATATACCTGTTTCAGTCAATTCGACATGTCCCTCCAACAATATTCGTATTTTCTTTAAGTTCCCCCTCGAATAAATTCAGACTTTAAGTTTTTGTTGCAAGCTACAGGCAACAATTAGACGTTTATATCTTAAATTAAAATTTAACTATTCAATTTTTAAAAATTTATACGCATCAGACTAAAGAGGATCATCAAATTGTTGCTTGAGTTGACATTTTGTGCGACATTGTTGACCGCGCAAGTGTTTTAAACCCTTTTTTACAATTTTCTGTTTCATTAAATATTTGTGCGCGACATGTCGCATAGTCTGAATCAGGTAAATTAAATATATATTTAAGGATTATTCGGAAAGTTCTTTGTTATTATTTTTTTAATACCAAATTTATTTTATAATACTCTTATTAATTAGTTACTTACTCGACTTCACGTTTTTCAGCTTCCTCCTGGGAAAGATCCTCTTCTACGGAATAATCCAAAATTGGCTTAACACCAAACGACCGTAATCTGTAATATTTCGTATAAAAAAATTATAATTTTATTTTTTTCCAGGTAAAAATATCGCATATGCATAATTTAATTTTTCTTGCATGCAAATGTAGAGATACTCGTACAAATTAAATGGTTATTATGGGTTGCGTGTATGTCAGTGTTTTACACTCAAAGAAATAAATTTTTTATTAAGATATATATATTATAATAATTAGAATAACATTTTTAACTTAAATATATTGTATTAATTTCTTTCACTTCTTCATTTGCCATTGGCCAAAAAAAACTGTTACTTTTACTGCTGATTCATTAAATATAAACAAAAAGCGAAAAGTTGTACACAAATTTTCGTTTTTTGTTCCACAGTTTTAGTTTCGACTGTAGTTTTTAAGCCCTAGTATTTAGCAAAACTAAACCCCATCAAATAGCCTCTTAAAATTAAAATTATGACCCGATTGGACAAGCTATTCCAGGCATATTAAATGCCACTTGTTCATTGGACGATTAAAATCGCTCCATTTGTTTTAATCAGGTTCTCTTCTCTTTCTGGAGTTAACGCGAATTTATAAGAGATGGAGACTGATTCGAGCTTGCTGTGAAAACTTAAGAACTTACGATTCAGGAAGTATAGATACTGGCAAAATTAACCGATATAAACAGTTTTACCAAGTTACTTTCTAGTCACAGGTAGGTGTAACAAATGGTCATAGACAGGTTCTGTTGATCACAGATATATGTACATCAAAAAAAAAATTTAAGGAATCGATGATTTCAGAACATCTAGCGACTGTCATAGAAAGTGCAGTTTGTAATGGAAGGATCAGTACAGCTCTGTGACTGTTTTTAGAGAACAAACTCATCGATGAAATATTTTCAGCTAAAGGAAGTCCCAAAAGATGGCTTCAAGCGCGGAGAGGCAAAACTAAAGGGATATACTTGCGTCTTTTGAAGGATTGTCCCAACTTAATTTTACATTTCTTTGTTTCAGTGTTTGACAAATTCAACCATGAAGAGGTACACAATTGAGCAGCGCGTAAAGATTGTTGAAGCCTTTTACTTGCACTTTGTGACTTTTTTGGTCAGCATAATCGACCAAATGTGTCCACAACTAGGAAAATTGTGCGCAAATTTGAGCAAACCGGGACTGTATGTGAAAACACTGTTTTGTGCGGTTTATGGGCTGGTGGTGTCATCGAGCCGTACTTCTTCAAAAATGAGGTCGGCCAAGAAGTTACCGTGAATGGTGTTCGCTATCGCGAGATGATAACAGAAATTGGAGATATAGACCTGGACGATGTGTGGTTTCAACTGGATGGTGGCACTTGCCACACAGCCAACAAATCAATTTCTCTTTTGCGCGAGAAATTCAATGGTCGTGTTATCTCACCTCGTTGCGATGTAAATTGGCCGCCACGATCATGTGATTTGACACCGTTGGACTTCTTTTTTTGGGGATATTTAAAAGAAAAAGTGTACGTCAATAAGTCAAGAACAATTCAAGAGTTGAAGGAAGAGATAATTCGGCACATTAACGGGTCATTGAGTATTTGGCCGATATTTTGTTTCACACATAATTATCATAGATCCTAATAAAAATAGAACATAAAAAAAATATTAAGATAATTCTCTGATTTTTTTTTGATTTATTTACAATTAACATCGTGCGTTTTGGTCCGACCACCCTTTACTTGCCAAAATGATGAATCGATTGAACTGACAGTCACAACCCTTGCCCCTATTAATACATCTATGTTCAGAATTTCAATCGACAGCTGATAGGATCTAAAATGTATCTGACTACTTATTAGTGTTTTAGAAAATTACTTATTTATTGTTACTGCTTGTTCATCTATTTCCGATAATAAATAGTAATTAATACATAGGAATATTGCCAGTATGAATCCTAATTATAAAAGAACAAAAAAGGAAAAAAAAAGTTGAATTAAGCCATCCAATAACTGCCCCCAAAGCCAATTAAATTCTCTAGCTAGAGCTCTCTCCTAGTTTAACGAGCAACTGTCTGTGAGCCATTTAAGTCTCTGCTGCCGTAAACTTAGACAGTGGCAAAGTATCTAGTCTCTAGCTTCTCAACATCCTACAAAATTCGAAATGCCTAAGCCCTATTCTTCTATTCTATTCTTTCTATCATAATTCGTATGTTTATCCTGTTCATGCTAAGGAGTACAGGGTTTTTTTTTGTTTCGGGCATACGGTCCTTGAAACTTTATAATCCTTTCTGCTTTTCTACACGTTGATAAGTTGTGCCCTGGATTCATTCTTTAGTCTTCCCCAAAAAAAAAGCCTTACAGTGGTTTAATCAAGATTTCACCTAACGCCTGTCCAATAAGCACAGTCTTACTTTGTATTCCTCCACGAGTTTCGTGGTTGCTTCCCTTTTCGTTTCACTAGCAATAGTCGTTACCGAATATTTTATCATAGAAACGCTTGCCAATTATTTGATAGCGTTGTCAAGCGGGCAGTAAAACACTTTTCTGATCTTCACTATTCAATTTGGAAGATTTTTGAGTGTAAAATCAAACATACACGCAAAATTTTAATTTAAATGTTTGTTTTATTTATATTTATTAAATTTAATCGTGTTAATAAAATGTTTTTCACCCGGCCAGGGTTACCGTTCGTCGACTAAAGTCGCAATTTGACCCCCTTTTGGCGGTATTCGACTTTTTGTTAAACCTTTTAAGCTCATCTCATTTTGCGACTTTTTTAATTATGTAGCGGCCTTTTCTCCATTTTAAAAAAAAAAAAGTCTAAATGAAGGACAGCGATCTATCTAGTCTGGCATTGTCTTGAATATATTAAAGACAATCAACAAATTATTCTTGGTTTAGCAACATTGGCTGACTTCCAAAACGTCAATTGATTTGTATTATAACAGAGTATAATGTTTCATAACGCCGCAGTACAAATTATATACAATGAAAACCCTTTCAAAACATCAATTTATGCTTTATGACATTTAACATTTAATTTGCAAACAATACATGTTTTTTTTTCAAAGTTATGCATTGCATCACTTACATTTCAAAACGTTTACATAAACAAAACACATAGTTGCATTGTTTCGGTACTTTCTACATGTACATGGTTAATATACAGTAGCAAAACTGTATTAGTACGTTTTGGAAGTCAGACATTGTTGTTTTTCATATATTTTTTTACAAATTCAAATGGATAAAAAATAAGACTGCGTTTTACGAAACGTTTACAAAAACAAAATTAAATATTGTTTGTTAAACATTTTTTGAAAATCATTCTTTTGATTGAGTCAGAAAATGTCAACGTCGCTGTTTTCATGTTTTATTTGACTCGTTTTATGTTTGTTATGTATTTTATAAATAAAAGTCTTTTTTTATAAAATTAGTCTTTATTTTTATAAAACCACCTTTTATGCTACATTTTAAAAATGTCTAACGGTAACCCTGACCCAGGTTCTGGTAGGTACAGAACAAGTGTGGTGCGGTGAATAGTTAATGTGTACCATACGAATAGACAATGGAGTAAAATAGAGAATTATGGAAAAATTATAAATGAAATGATAAAAATGTGACACAGAAAAATGTTTGTTAATTTTTTTATTGCTGTGATTATTGTTAAAAATGTTATTAAATTGTTATATTAAATTTGACGCAAGCATAATTATGTTAAATAATAATTGCCGTCCTTGACAGATGGCAACCGTACGTTTAATGGTGAATAGTTAAAAAATTTTAATTAAATTTAATTTATAGGCGAACAAAAAAACACACCGACCAATTCAATTTAATTCCAATTTGCTAAATTTATGCTATTGAAAGACAGAAAAAGTTAAAAAAGTTTCTCCAATTACGGTAATGGAATTTTTTTCGTGTTCAATTGGATTATAAAACTTAATAGTGTCGTATTTGCCGAGTAGTTAATTTATTTAAACATCAGGTGTTTTATTCAGTAAGTAGTTTGACGACTTTTTGCAAAATCGTGATTGGTGTAGAATTCTGGATAACACAGTTGATTATAATCACCCCTCCTATCGTGAATAAAATTTATCTCGTAAATTGTTTCCTTTTCCCTAAAAACTGAATGGGGAATTGCGAAATTTCGATCGAAAAAAAATTCCCTTTTTATTGACTTAGGCGTGAATATAAAAATCAAAAATTTTTAAATTTATTAATCGAAAATCTAGAATGACCACAAAACTTTTAAAGATTTAGAAAAATATTTTGTAGTTTTTCCTCCAGCGCTGTATAAAATACGATCCCATAATAAATATGTATCTATACCACTTCCAGTGAATGGTATCGTTTACACTGGTCTCATTTTTAAAGAACGCAAAACAAATGATAGCAACGGTGAAACAGTTATTTTTTGTCAATGTAACGGTACCCAACAAATTTCTCTCTTCAGAAGTTGGCCTGCAAAAAGGAGCGTTCAAAGAGAATGGCAATTGCACAGGTCCCCTCAACTTAGAATTTATTAAAAAAATGCACAAAAAAGTAAAGAAAGTTACTAGTCTCCGAAAACGGCTTCCCTGGAAATATATCTCAAGGAACTTGATGCAACTCCACCATCAGACTACTTATTATGGCGTGCAGAAAGAATTCTTAAAATACCAGTTATCGTCTCCAAATCACCATTAAGACACTTGAATGGAAGTTGGGCAAGAAATGATATTGGAAAAAAAAAATCTGTTTGTCTTACGTGGATTTAGCAGTTGATTTACCACCTGTAAATGTTAGAGTAGCAATTCTCTAAGATTTGAGATAAGAGAAATCGAAAAGGCTATTTGTTATTTAAATCACAAGAAAGCCCCTGGTATTGATAAGATCAGTAACAAAATGCTTTTGGAGTTACCTCACATAGCAAAGAAAATTATTCATTTTATTTTAAATGAATACTTCCCTCAAGAATGGAAGGTTTCCTTAATAACCACGATACCAAAGCCAGGAAAAGGTCATACAAAAGTTGAGTCATAAAAGCCTATTGGCTTATAATCTAATTTATCAAAGCTATTTGAGAAACCATTAGTAACAAAATTTAATAAAAAATAGATGCATACCAAACCATCAATTCGGCTTAAGAAGAAAACACAACACGGTTCAACAAACCCATAGAATTGTAAACGACATAAAAAAGCTTTTGAAGAAAGAAAATATTGCTCTGCCCTCTTCATCGATGTTTCGTAAGCCTTTGATAAAGTGTGGCACGCAGGCTTATTGCATAAATTGAAACTAAAATTACCATTAATCACACACAAGCTGTAAGAAAGCTGCTTAGTCGGTCGTAAATTAATTATTAAAGGCGATTTTTAAAGTTCTCATCAGCCATTTGACGCTGGAGTCCCGCAAGGCAGCATCCTGGGTTCTCTATTATACTTAATTTATACTTCAGATATGCCAACAAACAACTACACCCAAACTTTAACATTTGCTTATGATAAAGCTTTTCTAAGCGTATACGAAAACCGCCATGAAGCATCTCGTTCCTTACAGGATCATATATTTGAACTAGAAATGTGCTAAAAACAATGAAGGATAAAGGTCAATAAGCAAAAATGCGTACATATAACATTCACTTTGCGTCGGGAATCATGCCCTCCTATTAAAATCAATAATCAAATAATGCATCAACACTCGCATGTATAATATCTAGATGTATATCGGTCGGAGTTTGTATTGCTCTTAATTGGCTTTTAAGAAGAAATTCTGTTTTTAGTATCGATTGCAAATTTTTACTTTACGACTCCATCCTAAAGCCAATCTGGTGCTAGGGTATTCAGTTATGGAGCACTGCCTTGGCCTCTAATATCGAAAAAATTCTAAGTCGCCAAAATAAACTTGGAACAATTACAGCCACGGTGTAAAAGCTTAAAACTCAAATATCTACAAGGATCTCAATATGCCTTTAGTTAAAACTATCATGCCGAAATATGCAGTAAATTATTAAAAAAGGCTTAAACTGCACCCAAATTGACTTGCTCGAAATATTTTAAATTATGGCAGCCACATTCGCTTAAGGAGAAGAGTAACTGCAGGACTCATGCGATTATAAATATACTAAACCCCTACATATGTGAACAGAAACCGTAATGGGGAAAATTTTGTCCGACACTGGCAGGCCATAAAATAAAGTAAGATTTAATTAATTTCACTGTGCTAGTTGAAAAAACTGTCAATCGAGGCACCCGGCGGGTTAACCTAATTCGGGTACGCAGAATGCAGTGGCGCTTGCCGTTTTTTAGGTTAGCTCTTGTTTTCGAGATATACCGTTATTTCGAAAATGGAGGAGGTTTCTCAAAAACATTTAAGTCTATTGAAAAAACTACAAAAACCGAAGTTCCGCAGTAAAATTATCTTTATGTAAGGATTAACTTTTTTCTAATTTGCGCAATTCTTTAGCAAAAAAAAAAAAAAAAAATTATTAGCAAGACTTTCGAATACTATTGATTGTTATCGATGGTTTTTAGAAACAACCGATACTGCAGACTATCGATAGTTTCAGACCACTAATGGATACATATGTATAAGACTTTTTTCGAAATAAATACGAATTTAACATTTCAACATCAGTATTTTATTTAATTACGAAAATCGTAAACGTAATGGAATCACTCTGTGAACAGATTTGCATTCAGCACGCTTAAGTCAATTAAAATCACATAACAAAGTTCTTGCTCTTGACTTTGTTTTGTCGACCAGTCTCATCAGTATTTGGAATTTTTTAAAAAATATGTGCATAATAATAAAATTTTTTGATTAAAATTGGCATTTTTGATAAAAATGTCTTTAACAAAATTTTATAGGCTTTTAGTAGGAAAAAAAATTTTTTTTACCGTGTAGGGAAATTTTTCATTATTTGCGAAGGTATTTAAAATAAAAAATTGTCTGGCAGCACTAGTTTAAAATAAAATAATCTTTTTCTCAATGTAACCCCGGGTCTCCACGTAGCAATATTTATTGTGGCAAACGTCAATATGATCAGCAATTATTGCGCCCTAATTCTGCCGACGTTTTTGTTTGTGCTAAGCAAAAACAATTGCTACATGGAAACCAACCGTAAATACGACACTGTAAATTTTAAATAAAAGCAGTAAAAGACCCCTTTTGCAGACTTAAAGTTTACTTTGCAGTCTTGAATTTTGTGGGAGAGAAGTGTAAAAAGAATTATTTTAAGTACAGACTTTGATGTACTCGCAAAATTGTTTTGTTCTTCATTTGTCATTTAGACATGTTTAATTCAAGGTTGGATACCAATGAGTTTCGGTATCGGTATTAACAAATTGGTTTTTTCGGGGTATCGGTATTAAACTTTTTTATTTCGGTATCGGTATTAAACTGTTTTTTTCGGTATTGGAATTTTAATTATATCGGTATGCCGGTATATAAACTATTATAACGGTATATATCGGTACTACGATTAAATGAACCAAATAGAAGAAAAAAATGTTAAGAAAAAGAAAAAAAATTATTTATATTCATATTATATCCATCAATAAAGTTTACGCCCAACATGACTTTCATAAGAGATCGGTCCATTACCTTAACATCTCCTTACATATTTTACAATGCTTCTGACACTAGTATATGGCTTCTGTACAATGACACAAATTTCGCGATATGATTTTCTTGCGCGTGAAGATTTATAATAATTTTGCGGTCGGTCGTCTATGGAAATTTCTGACCGATTGCTCATTTTTCTGTTTTCACCAGAAATACAATATCGAGAATAATTTTTTGCATTTTAAACTCGGCTACTGTGCAATTAACTTGAACAGAAAAATGAACTAACACATAACAAACTGAAAAATTACCGTTATAAAAGCAAAATTTGTGTGGAGTGTTGCAACCGTAAAGCGTCAAGTTAACAAACATATCTTCCATTAGCACAAGTGTTGGAACTTTTAGTTTTTTTTTAAATTATATTATTTTTAAGTACCGAAGCGATTATTTCGGTATAATACCGCTATTAAGGGAAACGGTATACGTATACCGGTATCGGTATCAATACCGGTCTTTAAACGGTATTTTTATCGGTATCGGTTGCCAACCTTGGTTTAATTTGATCAACAATATCAAAAGATGGCAAAAAAAAACACATAAACATTGAAAATAATTTGTCAACAAAAACTTTGCGTATGCAAAAGGTGTCTAAATTTTTACACAAAAAAAAACATGCCATGTTAGCGGTTTTTCGCAGGATATTAAGTTATTATGTAAAACAGATAAGTAAATGTATGTGTTCTTAGACAAAGAGATACACAAAACAATGGGATTAATGTATTGCATAAAAATATTATTTATTATAAATGTTTAAATAAGAAATTAAAAATAACGGGAAAACCTCTCAAGTGTTGGTACAATCGTATGACGATTTTCGCCAGCTACAAAATGTCCATAGAAAGTTGATTTCATTAAAATTTCAAACAGTGTGCCACCCAATACGGTTCTGGCGAATTTCATCAACTTTGATGGTGAATTGGTGAACCGCAGCAAAAATCAATTTTAAATCAAAAATACAGTGGAATACAATCGAGCGAAAAAACCCAAAATTATGGTAGATGGTGAGTGATAAAAATGTTGTTTATTTGTATTTTTTATCATTTTTTTTTTGTTTAATTGGATTGAAGGTTGTGTATTTTTACAGGAAACATTTTGATGTGATTTTAGCGCATTTTATTTATTTGTTTATAGCAAATTGTAAATAAGCAGGTTGATATTTTTTCCAAATATAATCCAAAAAATATTTATGTATAAAATATTAAATAATATGTAAGAAAAGAAAATAAAAAATAGAAAAAAAGCATTAGTTAATTTATTAAATTTTATAAAATTACCTTTCAAGTGTTGGTATAATTTTTATTTGATCTTCGCCAGCAACAAAATGTCCATAAAATGTTGCCTTCATAAGTGTTGTAAACAATTTATCTCCCAGTATAGTATTTGCCACTTTCATTAGCTAAAAATTTGTTTGTTGTTTATTTTGTTCGTTTTTTTTTTTTTTTTTTTTTTTGTTTGTTAAATAATTTAAAAAAAGAATTTGGAAAATTTTAAAAAAATTAATTTTGTTTTTTTTCTTTACAAATAAAATTCAAAATAAACTCAATCAACTAAAAGGGAAGCCAATAAAATTTAAAACCAGCCATTCATATCAGTAATTAAGATGTTTTTTGTTTTTATTTAAAATAATGAAAAAAATATATAGAAAGTGCAAAGAATATAATTTTTTTAATAAAATATTCATACAAATATTTGAAATGTTATAAGATTTTGTAGCAGCAAAACAATAATCGAATGCTTTAAACCAAAGAACATAAATGTTGCTCCACACTATTCAAAAAGTTGCGCAATATAAAAAAAAATATATATGGTTCAATTTTTAATTTTTTTTTTTTTTGTTAAAGTTAACTAAACTAACGCACACATGTGTGTATTGTACAATGTTTTCAACACATTACAAAATATTATTTCAATATATTGGTCCACCTACTTTTTTTTATTATTTTATTTTTTTTAATCCCGCGAAGCTTTTTCTGCAGGAGACCAAGGTCTCTGGCGGGAATCGAACCCGCAACCCCGGTACTGATAGACTAGCTCACTACCAGCTAGCCTACCGGGGCACATACAAAGGCAATGTTATTGTACAATATCAATTATTGAACAACTATATTGCAAGTGCGCGGGTTCCTTGAGTTATATTTGACTAAAACTCCCACCTAAATACCACTGCCGGAAATCGCTCAAGGTCTATGGCATCGGAATATTTTTGGGACTATGATTTCAATGGGAAGGTGCAATGCATACGACAGCGCTCCGGAAAAGATTTACATTGATACCTGTCCTAGGCCCTACTCCATTTAGGATCTTAACCACTGGGTGATAATCAATGTGTTTGCCTACCGCCCCCGAGTGTGAGCGCAACCAACACGCGCGGGTTGCAATTTGAGTACATAATCGCTAGATCTGGAGCTATCTTGCCTCCGCTGCTTTTCTAAAAACGCCAGCAGTAGCAACAGCACCTAGGGAAAGCCCTCCTTCAGGCCGAACTCTCCCATAAGTGGTGAAACGAGCCCGTTAGTGGGATATACTCCCGCGACTTTGGGAAGTAAGCCCCCACGTGGTCGCCGAAAGTATCTTTTCACCCTAAAAGCGAATCTTCCGCAAGGAGAATATTTCTGAAAGAAAAAACGCCTTTCCCGCAATAAGTAACTTACGGAGTCCTCAATCAATAGTCAGTCCGGTGCCGTGCCATCGAGGGCTACTGACTCCCTTGGTACGAGATAGCATATAAGCGATCGCAATTTTGGATTTTTGCCGAATCTCAGGTATTGACAGTACCTGTAACACTAAAAGGTTAAATGTCCTTAAGATTCCTACAAACCAAAGGGGAAGCCTACCCCACAGTATAAATTTTACACACCAAGTTCGCAAGCGAGTTATCACACGCAACGTTGCTTGCGAATATACGACTCCTTAGAGCAATTAAGCCCCTAAGACTTTTTTCTTTAAGGTTACATTAAGTCACTGCTCTATGGTGAACAAGCCACCAACGTTAGAAGAGCAGCAGACCAACATCTTACTGAAACTATTTCTGCCGATTTGTGCACTCGAGTTATGGAAAATTCGGTTCAGCGTTTTCACTTTTGTCAACGTGGATATAAAAACGAGTCCCACAAGTCTTTTAATTAAAAAAACATACCGCGTCGCTCGTAATGAAAACATGTACATTAGGTATACGCTAAATTGCAAAATATGGGATTCTGTAGATGACACCCCACCAAATTTTCACATTTGGTGCAAAAGATATGTGAGTAAAACTTGAGTCCAATTGGACAACGTTAACACGAGGCGCATCAAGGTCAAAAGTATATGTATAAAAAAATTTGCTATTCCCGCAAAAAAATATTTTTTAAATATTTTTTTTCTCTCTTGATTGTAATTCGTTAAAATATTATTAGCAACTGTTTAAATTTTATTAACCCTTAAACTAGATTTTTAAAGAAAAACTAGCAGAACCTGGCCAATATTGTATTACCTTCGCGTCAACTTGTAAGTAAAGTTATTTTTGTATACATAATTATATAAAGCATCCACGGCACCTTAATTCCTATATGGTGGAAATTTTAACGTAGATGGTTTAACGGTTCCTTCGTGAATCAATTTTATTAAAGTCATCACATTAAATTTGGAGTCAGAGGAATGACAAAAAAACTATTTTTTTGTGGTGCAAATTCAAATAAGAAAAAAAAGTATTACGTGTCCGTCAGAATAGCTATCACGAAGGAACCATTAAAAAACTTGGTAAAGAGACTCCTTTACCCCCCTTTTCTGGTAACACCCCCTCTCACCTACACAGAGTGGGTATTTTCGAAAAAAATGGAAGTAATTCTGGATTTTGTAAACTGTTAGTTTGGAATTAATTTTCAGGTGCCAATGGAGGACTGATAGCTGAGTTTAAGTTTTGAATTTGGGATCTATAGACATACCAGGAGAACCATCATTTGTTCCCGAATGGGGTACCACAAAAATGAAAGCGATTAAGAATTCTTCATTTAAACCCGATTTTAAAAATGGTTTTTATCAATGAAATGTACTATGTAGTCGAGTTCTACAAAAAAGTTAACGAAACGCATAGTTTATCCCTTATAGTTTATAAAATAACAGATTTAAACAAATTAAGTTTGCTTTTTTGACCTACCTCAGCCTGGAATTTTGCAATATAACACTCAATTTATTATAATTTTTTTTAAACATTTTTTTGTGAATTACCAGCAATTTGGTAAATATTCTACAGAAAGAACTGTGAAAAAATTAGCTATTCACTACCTCAAAATTTTGTTATTTCGAACCCAGTGTTCTAAACTCAGCGATTGCGAAATGAAGGCTTAATTGAACCAACCGGTTTTATAATAAAATGCTATTCAGTTTCCTTTAATGCAGGTGATTCAATTTTGGAATCACTTTCTCTAAATACGAAAAATGTATCTGAGCGTTTTAAAATTTCTGATATATATATATATATATATATATATATATAATAGATTAAGATCATATATACACATATATATGCAATAAGTGGCACAATGGAGTCCATTAAAATATGGCGCAATTTTCCTTAAAAACGCATATTTGCAAAATAGCAATGTACAACGTTGCCAACACATTTCACAGTATATTGCGTTTCTTTTCATTGTTAGCGATATAATTGCACAATACGAAATATTGAACAATTATATTGCAAGTGTATGGGCCGCTTTAGCCGTATTCGGAAGAATATGGGAACAGGAAACACATCTTCGAAAACCGTAATGCCTATGCAGGAAGGGGTATAAAATTAGTTCAGGAATACCACCAAAAACTACCAAAGGACAAAAACATCGTCAGTAGCTTTTTAAGGCAGGACATATTAAATTAAATATCTAAAATTAGCTAATATTTTTAAACAAGTTTTTTGTATTTTAGGTCGATCCTAAAACGAAAAACGTCTACTGTTATTTTTAGATATATAATTTCTTACTTATAGACGGGTTTATTGATTTTATTTTTACTTTGTTGTTTTGTTTTTTTGTTTGTGAATAATTTTGGTTTCATTATATTTTTATGAAATTGTTTATTCATTTTTACTTTGTTAAATATCAATTTTGTTTGTTTATTTACTGTTTTTTATTGCGTTGTTTGTTTATAAAAAAAAATCTTCTTCTTTTCTAAATTATAAAAACTTTAGAGTATCCATTTTAGAGTAAACAGATCCGAATTGCCGACTCTTTGGCACGTAGACAGCCTCTGTTGTCACTTGTTAATCGTCAGAATCGAATTGCTTTTGCCAACGATGTTTTACAGAGTCCCTTTAATCCTTAGGATCAAGTGGTTATCGTTGTTTCCCCACACAAGCTGGTTACCCCTTATACGAAATATGCAAAACTTGCTCTCGGCTGTAAATAAAACCTTTTGCCAGAATTCGTCTGGCCTTTTTATAAATTACTTGGCAAAAGCAATTCGCGTCTGACGATTTACAAGTGACACCAGAGGCTTTCTACGTGCCAAAGAGTCGGAAATTCGGATCTGTTTACTTCTAGAATGGATACTAAAGTATATCTTGATATATTAATAGAAAATTTGCAGATCAGCGTAGACAAATTGAACCTGGGTAACGATTATATGTTTTAACAATATAACGACGCAAAGTTTACGGCTCATAATACGAACCTTTGGCTACTCTACAATGTCCCACAAAAGCTTAAAACCCCACCGCAGTCTCCATTCATAAGTCCCATAGAACATTTATAGGATTTATTGGGCCATCGTATTCGACAGCACAAAATCTATTCCAAACAAACATTAAAAATTCGATATTTGAAGAATGGAACAAAATTTCCGTTCAAGAGACGTCGAAGGTAGTCGATTATATGCCAAAATGTTTAGCGGAGGTTCTCTAACGAAAGGGAATTTCAACTTGATATTATTTTTTTTTTAATTAAAAATTTGAAAGAAAGAAAATTACAAAAAATGTTTGTACGCAGACTTGCATATGCCTTTTTGTAAAGGCTGTTAGTTTTCTTTGTAGTTATGAACTACCGTTCTTATTTTTGTTAAAAATAAGTACAAATATATTTAGAACTAATCCTAATAAATAAATAAAATAATTTTTTTTTACAGATTTACACAAAATGTTTTTACTTTTTTAGTTCTGAAAAACATATTAATGGCTTGTACGCACCCCTTTGCTGCTGAGTATGTACGCAGTTAAGATAGGCAACTCCGCTGAACTTTTTTCAAATAAGAAAGAATATATTAACAATAAACCTAATAATAATGTATTACTTTTTTTGATGATAATTAATTTGGACGACGCGATCTTTTCCATGCGGGATTTTTATGGATTTTAAAGACAAAATTTGTTTTAATCCTTACGTGAAATTGGATTATATTGATAATAATGGTCGCATCTTAAACTTACAAGAAGCATTTCGTTATTTATCACATCAATGAGTTAGTGATGGAGAACTTTTCGCTATATTTTTCTTTATATTGTGTTTAAAATTAATCTTTATATCTTTTATATTTTCCCCGTTTGAAGAAAATGTGTCGTTATTTTATCCACGTCGTTATTTTTTAAGCAGGTTTATTTTGAAATATATTTTTTTTGAGTAATGACGACGCACAGTGGCGCAATTTGAGTTTTTTCGTTGCAAAAATCACATCTTTTGAACCGAATAAGATAATTGAACAGTTTAAACAGCATATGATAGATATCTGTTCAGCCTATGAAATGAGCGTTTGGAAAGGGTGCTACGCTTTGTAGGGGCCTACTTATGGGTTATCAAAGTTAAAATTAGTAGAAAAATCAATTTTATGGTAACTAAAAAAAATTATTTTTACATTTTTAGATTGTTTTTATTTTTTTTCTTAAGGGTTTTATGTTTTAAATTATTACCCAACAAATTAAAAAAAAAAATTATTTATTTTTTTAAATTTATTTTTTCAATTTTCTGTAAAATATTCATCACAATTCGTAAGAGAAGGTATATCTAAAAGACTAACAATTTCTAAACTATAATTATTTTGTAACTCTATTCGTGACTTCACATGCCGCAGGGAAGAAATAAGTGGATCGGAAGATGCTGCCAACATGTTGAAGAGGTCCTTATTTTGCCTTACCCTTGATGCTTTGAATGTGTTCTGCAATCTATATTTTTTATAAAATTTGTTAAGAGACTCCTGTGCTTCTTCAGAAAGCTCTCCAATTGGCAAAGGCTGGTACTCAATTATATCTTTGCCATGCGCCAATATTTTATGGACGGTCGGGGTCAACTTCTTCTGTGGATACATTTCTGCTAAAAGAGATGCAGTTTTCGACGCATATTCTCCATATTTTGTAGAATTGACATTTTCTTTGCAGTTTAAAACATCCAAGATCGTTCCCAATCTTTTCACGATTTGATTGTCAATTCCAATGATTCTAGTTACTGCCTCATCATTTTCAAAAAATCTCCTAGAAGTGTTTCCATCGTTAGAGTTACCGTATCCGTGCTTGGGACAGTCTACTTTTAGTCCAACTTGTTTCAAAAAAACCATCCTGTATTTGCTTCTTTCTGATCTTTTCCTTATCCTTTATTGATGTATTTTCATCGAAGTTTTCCTCCTCTTGTGGTAGGGTATATGCCAGTTTTAGCAAGAATTCCATACACCTTATCCTTGCGTGCAATGGTGACATTCCATATTCGTAATTCTCCTCATTTGTAGAATCGTTTAAATTACCAAAGTTCTTCTGACAAATAATAATATAAAATCGATAAAAAAAATATAAAAATAATACGAAAAAAGGGGTTTAGATAGGTTTTTGCTAAATTTTTACCTCCAATATAATTCTGTCTATGAAAACTAATTGAAATATATTATAATTAAGCAGAAAAAGATACTAATCTTAAACTCTTTACAACTAATTATATAAAATTGAGATGTAACATATTATATATGAAATAAATTGAATTGAATTGAAAAAAGTTCTTCTGACTCTTTTTGCAAATCGGGCATGACATTGTTGAGGTTGTTCCTGTCAGTTCGTTTACGACTTTTCCGTCAACCATGGTCAGGTGGAACTCGTAATTGCATTCAATATATTTTCCTTCTCCAATTTGCAGCTTTGTAGGCTTAATCTTGCTTATTTGTTCTTCAATGTCCTTCACCGTAGTCCTTATGAGTTCTGCCGATTCCCTTGCAAACTCAAACATTATTGGTCGGCAATAATGCACTGATGACGGACGTGGATTTTTCCAGTGTAGGAAATCATCCGATTTTAGCCGCAAAGGAACAACAGATGCCATAAACATATTTCCGTCCGATATTGTAGCGTCATCGAAAGATATCCTTTGCTTATAAACGCTTTGTCCGGATGATCCATCGCAGCCCCATTTGCTGATCAATGTCAACTTCTCAGGAAGAATTTTCACTTCCGTGAAAAACTTTGGTGTGGTTGACTTTCTAAACAGTTCAAATAATTTTAAATTGTTCAACGCCATGTTTTCAGTACTTAAATTGTTTAATGGTTTCAGTAATTGTTGCGCCAACTTTCAGGCGTAGACTAATCCAGGCATTATGCTTATTTTGCAATATATAGGCTTATGCTACCATGCCTAAAAATTTACCTGTTCCCTGCATACATATGGATTTAGGCTAAATAATGCAATTTTGATATTATGCACGTGTCCAAATAAGATTTGTGCCTACCTGTAGGGACCATAAGTCAATATTGTTCCTGACCATTTGTACGCCAAAGTATTGTTTATGTGAGGTACGTACCTGCTAATTTCAATGAGTAGTTTTTTTCAAACTATTAGATCAAACTACTGTCAGTCAAAACATATAAGGGATGGACGCCATACAATTTCTGCAACCATGTCTTTTTAAACTTTTTTACCTCTAGAAGCCAAACGGGCACGTACGGGCAGATAAAACCTTTTGAATTATGTAAAGAAATAATCAAAGAACAGGTTTTGCACGTATGGCAAATATAGAAAAATATAGTTTTTTTTTATTTTCCGTCAAAGTTGAAAAATAGTGAAAAAACGGATAGTTTTTAAATAGTGATTTACCAGGAGAAACACAAAGCAAACAGTTAATTTTTTTTTATCATTATACATTTAATAAATACATCAATCAATACAAATAAAAAATAAGGCGATTCGTTACCTATTTTTCGTGATATTACACCTGAAATCGCAACAAATTGACTAAAAATTGTGTGTTTTTTTGAAAACCGAAAGTCGGTCAACTTTGAACGGTTATATCTTCTAAACTAAAAATGTGATATTATTAAGAGTGGCATATTTGAAATCGTTGAAAAGTTTCCTATAACATGGGTTTATTCAAAACTTCGTCGGCACTCATGAAAATTTTGATTTTTGCAACCTCGCTTGCTCTACGGGCGCCACTGTGCGACGTTGCAGCAAATGAGCGATATACATATTCAGAAAGACATACAAGTAAAAAGTTTCTGTGGATAATTTAGTTAATCGTTAGACATTATGAATTGATAAATAACATATTACAAACATTAGAACAAAATTAGCTGCAAGTTAGAACTATTGCACTTTTATAATTAATGTAAGTCAGTAGCGATTTTTAAAGCTATTTGAGCGGTTCCTGCAAACTATTACTGTTTGTTAATAAATATTTACATCACTTATGGCTTGGAAAAAGTTAAAACTAAACTAATATAAAAACAATTTTTTCAGTTTAATATATTAACATTATACATATCGCTCATTTACATCAGGTTTTCTTTGTAGCAAAAAAGAAAAATTTGATTTTATAACTGTATTTTAGTGAAAGAGAAGGTGAGAAATAATAGGTTGGAATCTTAAAAAGGCTCTCCTGTAAAGTTTTAAATTTTGAGTTGTGACGGTCTTGCACGAAATGAGCGATATATTGTTTTTAAACAATCTTACACAAAATTTTTAAAGCGGCTTTCTTTATGACAAACAAATTAAATGCTTCTACTTTGTTCGTTTGTTCGGTTTACACTAAAGTTGTAAAACAGGGCAGTATGAACACCTTAAGTAAATAAAAAGTAAAAAAAAAGAACTCGAAAATTTTTCCAACAGTTTTATTTTTTGTACAAACGAACACAAAAATATAGAACATGTTACATTAATGCAACATATTCCTCGGAAAAGAAATCGCCATTAGATCATTTTCCAAAAATAAAAAAACGTTTCTATCATTGGTAAATTTTCCAAGTTTTTAAGCAGTTTTAACAAAATATTAAGATACTTTTTCCAACATAGAAATTACCTAAGTTAATATGTAGTTATGTATATAACGTAAGAAACTTATATAATGCCATATTTTTACGTAATTTTACATATGAATTTTTTTTGTGTGTATGTATGAATATATTTATAATACTTTTCTTCAAATATACATAAAAACTCACAATTTATGTGTTTTACAACAATAACGTCATTAAAAAGTCAACGATAATAATTATTTCCAACGATTGCCCTATAAATTAGTGTATGTGATAACTTTGGCAACTCTAATTAGGTAGTTAACAAAACAACACAAATGAAGGCAAAATTAAACCACCAAAGTACAATTAAATTAATATATTTATATCGTTCATACCCAATTTTATGGGATATGAATAATAAATCATTGATTTATTTTCCATTTCTATTTTTTTAATTCTAGAAGTAAAATAAATTGTGCAACTTTTCGCTTTGACGGCATTTTTAAAATGAAATTTCACTTTCCTGTGTAATCGAACAAGAAATTTTCAAGAAAGTCGTCAATTTCATTAAAGTTTTTTTTTTTTTGTCATAGGTATACAGAAATTTCATGAAAGTACTTTCATGTGGTAAATGCAGCGTGAAAGCTAGCTGAAGCCCAGCGGGAAAAAGGAGTACGGAGGCCTTCTAGAAGGCCTCTGTACCTCTTCTTTTTGATGTACAAGGCCTGCTTGCTCCATTCCATACTCATATCTTTTTTACGCACGTTGTCATTGCGGGGAAGGCCTTCCTCTTTCCTTTCTTTCGCCAGAGCTTTTAAAAGGCATTCAAATAAATGGCTCTTAGAAGGCTTTCCAGAGAATGACTGTCAAAAGACCTTAGAATAAAGGTTATCTTGAAGGGTTTTTAAAAAAGGTATGCTAAAGGCCTTTCAATTAATTGCTCCTAAAAGGCCTTCCAGACCATCCTTGTAAAAATGACTTTGATTAAAGATCATAGTGAAGGGTTTTTAATAAATATAAAATATAATATATGAATAAATTTCAAAAAAGTATAAAAGTTTAGTGTTTTAAAAGTTTAGTTTAGTATACATATGTATGTATATATTTATTAACAGAATTACACATACTATAATTACTATATAAACAAAAATATAAAATTAAATAAAAAATAATAAATACATAATTAATACATACTACATAACATTTTCATTATTTAGCACAAGTGCGTATCTTCTTTAATGAACAAAACTCAACTAAAATGATTAACATTATTGTTTCCATTTGGTATTTTAATATGTAACTTTGTTTTTGTAAAAAAACAAAAAAATGTTACTCATTCTCTTCTCACTTCTCATAGAAGCGAGTGTGGAAGGTGTATCTTATCGTTTAAACCAAAGATCCAAGGCCTTCTATGAGGCATTCTTTAGCAGTTAGATAATAACAGTAATTGAATCAAAAAACTTTTTAAGAAGACTTTTAAAAAGGCCTGAAGAAGAGTAGTAGAGTTTTCCCGCTGGCTACATTCATGTGTAAATGCTAGGGTATTCATTGACTATTTTCGATTAACGATTAAACCGATTAATTTCAGTCGATTAGCCGACGTAACAGGATTTTTAATTTTTTGTAGTATTAAGAATATGTTCTTTTGAGTTTTTAAATATTTGTTTAGTCTTATATACAAAAGGTATGCGTTAAGAAAATATTTTTTCATACAAACGAAGAAGGTGTTCAGTGATCTACATTTTAAATAAGTGTTTGCTGTCAACAGCTTTTTGTTTCACGTTCTTTTTATTTATTATGTATGTGCTTAGTTATTTGTTTCTTCTCATATTTTTCATATAAATCTTTGAAGAGAATTAACCGAAACAATTAGAAGAGTTTAAAATTAAGATAGGACTCTAATTACATAATGGAAGATTGTATAAGTTTAGAGAAATCCATGAAAAGGACTGATAAATTAGATATTCTGTATTATTGGCTTTATATTTCTCCAACATCAAAGATAAGTGAAAGAATTTTTTCCAAGTCAAGTTTTATCAAAACTGAAGCAAAGAATCGTAAACATTTAATCCAAATTATTTATCTAAGAGATTATTTTTTAAGGTCTCCTAAAACTATTGAAATAACAAATAAAATTATCTTACAGTTTATTTTTGAATTACCACATAATATTTATGACCTAACAAATATTTGCCGAAAAAATACAAAAAAAAAGTACGACCAGCAAATTGATTAAACTTAACCCTTATTTTTAACAATTTTTATTGACTTCCTTATTTTTAATTGTAAGAAGATAATTGTATAATTCAATTAAGAAACTATTAAATAATGTTTGATCCAGCAAACGTTTTGCAAAATGCAACAATTTTTTTAATAAAACTAGTGGTTACGTGTAGGACGTCATATATTTAATAGGTGTGAACATAGCTTTACATATTTATGAATTATTTTTTTTTTGCTTGCTCGTTTTAGTTCAAGAATTGTTATGTTTGTTATGTTACTGTTTTTTTTTTACTAATAAACTCTAAATAATAAATAATTTATGTATTTTTATTTATTAAAATTACTTAATTTATAAAAAAAAACTTAATAATCGGTTAACCGATCAATTACAAAATTAACCGATTATTAACCGATCAAACCAAAACCTCGGTAAATTACTCGAGCGATTAACCGATTAAATCCAAAGCCCGATTAAGTGAATACCCTAGTAAATGCCCAGTAAATAATGTGTAAAAGAATCTATACATTTTGAAAAAGCAAATTTGGTTTTTTTTTTTTTTGTTATATTAATATCTTTGTTATATTAATATTTCCTAAACTTGTTGCATTTACCTAACAGGGTTATTTTTGTTTTTTTTTATCTTTTCTAAAGGTTTTTCTTTTCCTACAACTGGCAACACTGACTTTTAAATCATATTCACCCGTGTTATGTAATTCGTTGCCGATGTCGACATCAATTTTAAATTGTTGTCACCTCAAGTCGACGGCAACACCACTTTGACTTTGTGGTATTTTATAAGAATGTTTTGTCGACGTCGACTAGATATCGAAAATCTCTAATTTTTGTTCTTCATAGCTCATCTTTTAACGCTATTTACCGACATTTTGCTTTTTTACCGATTTAGCGATTTCAAATGAATTTTAGAGTTTGTTTCCGATTTTGCATTATTATTGCCATGTTCGCGATTTGAGCGATTTTTTACTGTAAGTATTCTGATTGTTTCAGCTTTTACGATTGTTAATAAATGTAAGACTTACTATTATCCCGCTTTAAGCAAGTTTTCGCGAATTTTCGCTATAAATTTTTACCGAATTTTTGCCATTCCTTATAGTTTTTGGGACTTTAAATAAATTTTATTGCTTGTTTTAATTATTAAAAATTTTCGCCAATTTTGCAATTTTGGAGTTGCTTTGTTGCTCTTTGAGGCAATCGTCGCAAATTAAAAATGTTCGCTATTTAGCAAACTTTTCTGCATTTTTGAAATTTTCGCGAGCTTTGTTGCTCTTTAAGGCAATAGTCGCAAATTAATATTTTTTTGCAATTTTAAAAACTTTTTCGAATTTTTGCAATTTTCGCGTTTATTTTACAAATAAAATTTGTTCCCATAACTTCATTAAAATTTACATTTTTTTAAAACGTATTTAATAAATATGTTTGCATTCTATTTAAAATTTATATGGCTTTTGAGTCGTCACAAAACTTCCCGTCGACTAAAAAAGAGACTATTCTACTCGACGTCGACTTAAAGGCGCTCTTGAAAATATCAAGTGGCTGTCAATAATAATCGTTAATTTTTAATAATGACTAAGAAAATACAGTTACCGTTCTGGTGCCGTCGACTTGTGTCGCCATCGACTTTCATAATAGGGGTGATTATTAGAATTTCCATCTTATATTCCTTAAATCGTTGTGTAACCGCGCGCTTTTAATTACTATCTTCTTACCGGTAGCCACAAGATTTCATTGGACATTAATTTTATCAGAAACCACAAAAGTTTTTTTTATGGTATATTTCACGCGAGGGGAACTTGGAAATTTCTCTCCCTTAAATATTTCGATTCTTTTACAATGAGACTTTTGGAATGATAGAACACATTTGAATATGCGGACGACACTGACATCGTCGGGAAGATAGAGCGAGATGTAACTGGTGATGTTTCCAGAATCAAGAATGTATCGACGAAGATGGGTCTGATGGTGAAAGAGGACCAGACCAAATTTATGCTTGCATCTGCTAGGCAAACGTTGCCCAAATGTTGCATTAATTAAAGTGAGTTAAACTGAAGAATTAAGTGTTTAGCAAATATCAGTGACAATTACAAGAGAATTATTACAACATGCCATTAGTTAAAGGTAGGATTTTGTCGTACGTATAACATGTTATTTATTATTTCAACTTAACTTTAGCCTACTCAGTAGGATGAACTTGGTAGGATGAGCTGATACAAAACCTTTAACTATCGGCAAGTTGTAATAACGGCTCTTAAAGATCTAGAGGTTTGTTTTTAGTTAATCTTGCAATTCTATTGCCAATTTTTCTCAAAAAATTTTTAAATATATCACAATTTTTTTTAAACTGATTTTGCAAAAAGATTTTAAGCGTCACATTATTACAAAATATTAGTTTAAATTTACTTCACCTTTTTTTGCACTTATAAATAAATTATACTTATGTAAGTGCTTCGTTTTAGAAAAAAATGTTATAAAATATTGTTTATTCAAAGAAAACTGTTCATAAGTAATAGTATATAATCGAAGTAGACAATTTATTTGCAAAAAAAAAATATATTTAATTATCGATTTATTTTGACGCCATTCGGTCTATCGCCTACTTAAAGGTTACAAATTCTCTTTGTAGCAGAAAATACACAACCCTCCTCATAACAAATACTCTTGAAAGCATAAATTATTTTGTTGCAGAGATGGAAAATAATTGTTTATTTTTCTCTATCAAAAAGTATATCAGTCAGTACATTTAAGTACCTGCCACATAAAGATAGGGGTATAATTATTTCGGCAATACGTTAAAATTTCAAAATAATCGACGAAGGTATTATAAAGAAAGAATGATAGAAATAAAGATGACGCCATTCCGAAAACAAAATTAAATGCCCTAATCATGTAAAACGCAACGCAACGCCAAAGAATAACATTGAAAGCACAATCAACGTCGTATATATTTTCTAATTTTGTTGTTGCTTTCTACAGAAATTCATGTACCGTTTTAAACTTTTGAACGCGCCAAATATGCAGTGTTTGAAATTTTAAAACGCATTAAAAATTTCTGTAGAAAGCAACAACAAAATTACAAAATATTTATGACATTGTTTTTGCTTTTAATATAATTCTTTGGCGTTGCGTTGCGTTTTATATGATTAGGGCCTAAATCTTTAGCGCATGTTTACAAATGACGACACGCGAACTGTATTTCTATCGGCTAATAATTACAAACTGGCAAAGTCAAGATAGTTGTAGTCTTATTGCGGGGTTGCCAGGGACTTTTAAACTTGGAAAACCTTACCATTCGCAGACTATGTCATCCAAGGCGAATTCACTAGGTGAGGTCAAGTCAACATATCGTTATTTTTTTCGGTGGTCGAGTTTTCAAGGTTTGTATACAAACTAGTTTTTTATGTGAACAAAAAATTTTTACTAGCAATATTTTTGACAATCGGACCACAAACGCAGTGTTGTTGTAGAGATGACCTCACCTTCTAGTGAATTCGCCTTGATGTCATCTAACGAGAATTCATGGGCATATCGTAACCTTTTTTTCTATCATTATTGCTTTAAAGTATATTTTGAGAAGTCTTTGAGTTCTTGTGGAGTTATGAGAAGATCCAACCAAGAATGATACAACACATAGAATAATTTATTTAATATAAATATTTTCAAGAAAACGACAAGGGAGTTTGCTTCAGAAGTTGTCCACTGCTTCATTATTGTAAATCGCCTATGACGAAAACATAGGAGACAAATTCTTGAACTTTCCTTTGATTTGTCACAAAGGTTATTTACATACATATTTAATGAATTTTTTTGTTGACATCATGAACGTGAATTGCAGACGATATTAATAATGACACGCAACAAGTTCTTACTTTTATTCTATGCACAAATATTTTAGGAACAATTTTTACGAGAAAGTCCCATTTATGTCTCCTTCTAACTCAATTTTTTCCTATGCTAATCCCGCGAAGCTCTACGCTTGTATGCAGACCAGTCTCTGGCGGGAATCAAACCCGCAACCCCCGCTTTGATAGACTGTCTCACTACCCACAAACCTACCGGAGCACCAAATTAACGTCGACATAAGCGACAATTCTTTAATGTAATCAGCTATTTAATTATTTTAGGGACAAGGTGCCAGACAAAGTCCTTCAAGTTGTCTGCTGAAAAATTCTATCAGCGACGACTTAAGCGATAAAATCATGTTAATAGTAAATAGCCGTTGATGTCATTGTGGATAAAATAAAGGATATTTTGACCCATTTGGTCATGAATGTTTTAATAAGGAAAATATTCTACTATGTAGTCGCCCACAAATGCATCTAAAAAATTATGATATAATGACGTAAAGTTAAGCGATATTCTAGCTCTTATCTTATTATTTTGCACTGTTTTCAAGATACTTGTTTGGAAATGCCGCTGACGTCATGGGTTTAACATTGTCATGCACTCATCCTCAAGGATGTCTGGAAGACATTTTACACTGGGTAATGAAAATACTAAAATTTTCTTTGTAAATATATGTAAAAACTATTCGTTATTTAAAAGTGAATAATTATTTTATTATTTATTGTAGCCCCCATACAAATGATTGGAGAAATGATCAAGGGCTTAAGAATGAAAGATCAACTAGAAGAGCAAAATCTTATCTAAACTTTAAATAAAAGAAGAGGATACATGTGTTTTATATGTACGTATGTATTAAAAGCCTGCATAAATGTATTTGAAAATCAAACACAAGACAAAAATCAAATGTGCGTTAAAAGCGTTTGTGTACAACCACAATCACAAATGCTTTGCGGTACTGTTCGTCGCACAAGTTAAACAATGTTATGAGGGTAAAAGAATTCATAGGAATACACTCTAGATAGTACTTGTTTTTTAAGCCTTTCAATCGTGCAGTCTGCGTGAGTTTGTAATGATAACTTGCCTGTCGTCGTATGTGGCGTTCAAAAAAGAATAGTTTCTGCATTATCTGTATTGTCTCCATTACATTTAAGATTCTTGAAATTACGGTCAACAATCAAAATTCTTCTTGAATTCTTCTAGAAGGATTTATAGCTGGCAAACAAACCGACGTTATTTACATTTATTTTAGTAAAGCGTCCAACAAAGTAAATCACAACTTACTCGTTTATAAGCTTAATCGATTAGGATTTAGCACTTCGCTAGCGAAATGGATTGAGTCTTATTTAACGAAGCAAAAGAAATGTGTAAGGTTCCGTTAAGATTCGTACAGACGGTGGCCAGATCTTACAATAATTTAAGGTATGGCAATGTGGTGACAATATACTTCCAAAGAAAAATTGCCACCAAAAGTAAATTGTCAGTTCAGACGATTGTAAGAAAACCATACAATTTCGTTGGCAGACAACTGTCTGACAATAAATTCATCTGCCACAAAAACTTGTCAGAGCACACGGTTGTCAGATAATTGCATGGCAAGAACTGCCACATCTGTTTGTTGCCATTGTATGAAAATAAAATCTGCTTGTATTTTTATAAATTAGAAAAGTGGAAATATTGTTATTGAAGGGAAAAAGCAATAGCAAGAATTTTAACATTTTTATGTTGTTTTAAATAGGTTCATTGGTGGTTATTAAAACTAATATTAATTTGGCAAAATTGACCTTTTTTTTCTTTTCACGCATATCAGGGATGGAAACTATGGTGCAGTTCTACTTGTTTTTTTTTTTTTTTTTTTTTTTTTTTTTTTTTTTTTTTTTTGATACAAACACTGAAGAGATATTTCATGAGTAAAATAAACAAAACCCTTTGTACATTTTACAAAACTATTTGTTGTTTTGCCGGCAAAAAAAAATTTGTAATATGTACAAAGTTATTTTGTAAATGTTGTGGCATTCCTTTTTTGTACACTATTTTTGATTCAGTACAAAAAATATTTTTTAAATAGGACAACATTAATGGAAATTTGGAATGGAAATAAATGGAATGGAAATAAATGGAAGGTTAGTAAATAACCTTTTGTACTATGTATTTACAAAATTCTTGGTTACTGTACTCACATTTTTTTTAATACACAAAATATTTTTTGCAAGCAATTTTTTACTTATTTTATTTTCAAGAATGAATTCATCATTTATTATATTTTAAAAAATGTTCGATAAATAACTTGAGGCTTTGGTTACTAAAAACGTATGATAAAAAACTAACTGACTGTTCATAGTACGCGAGCGCAAAAGTGACTCACTTTACTTACATTTAAAACAAAAACAAAATTAATAAATTTGTATTGTTGGATCGATGAAAGGCGCTTCCACAGAGGAGACAGTGAGTGGTTGATGACATTGTTGGAGTTAATGGCAATGAAGTCGAATGGAGCGATAAATGATTTTTGAAGTGACGCATGTTTGCCACATATTGGTCACAATTCTCTCAAAAGTGCACTTGTGAACACCATTATCTGTTTTGTTATGTGAAAGTTTAAAATGTTTTGAGACAAACGATTCGTTCGGCAAAAACAGTGTACACAAATAACAATGCATTTATAAAACTTAATTACTTTCAATTTAAACATTAGCAATTTAACACTCGCAAAAGACATCTTACTTTTCCAACGCATCTCTTTCAATGATTGTAGTCAGTGTGGCCAGGCTTAAAAAAAATTTTACAGCTAAATCTGGCATTAGACATGACCAAAAATGGCTAAAAATGATTTTAAAAAATGCTAAAATTTTTTAAAGAATTTTGTTGCATATTTGTTACCAGTATAACATTTTATTCGAAACTAAATACATTTCAGTGAATAATTTTGTAAGGAAATTGAAATAAATGGTTATATTTAAGCAAGTGGCTAGATTTTGGTAAAGCATCTGATACATATAAATATGTAGCACAGGTAGTTGAGATTAAATTTTAAATTTAGGGGGCCTGCAAACCTCTGGTATATGCAAAATGTAAACGATTTATTTCTATGGTATACAAAATTTTTTAGATAATTTTATTTTTTATAGTTTAAGAAAAGTTGAAGCTTTAAAATAATTATTTTTTCAGCAGTTTAGAGCAAACTATTTTTTCAAACATTTACACCATTGAACTTTTATCTAAATACAAAGTGAAATTTCCTTGTACTTTTATATTGTAATATCAAAAGGCAAATAATATTTACAATCGACATGATAAGGGCATTTCTAATATTTCCACAATATTGTATTTTTTTAACAAGACAGGTTAGATGTTTCTTAACATAAGAATTATCCATTTTCATACGAAATGCAATTTTGGGTACAACTATTTTTAGTCAAAACTTATTATAACTTGGAAATTTTTTTTTAGTAAAATCAATGAATCTATTCGTCCAAATTTTTTAAAAAAAAAATAATGTCAAAAAAAACTAAAAACATTTTCCAAAAATGTTAAATAAAATGCAAAGTCCTAAATGAAAATTATGCAGCTAAATAAAAATGTTTAACGCTAAATTTAGCTGCAAAAATGCCAAAATGGCCACACTAATTGTAGTCTTTCTTCATTACAAAATATTTTTTATATATATTACAAACCATGGTGGAATAAGTAGGTGGCAGCGCTACGGCAACAAATACAACATTACAACAAAAATGAAAAATAAGTCTCCGTATACTTCAAAAATTATATAGTCAATTCACAAGGTATCCTAACATGTCATATTGTCAAAATGTCCTAATATTTCACAATGGTTTAAAAATATTGTTGTTGGTTTGTTAACAAAAAGTGTCTTAAATAAATAGAACGTTGCTTGCTGTGTTTATTGTGCTGTCGTAATTAATCAGAAAAGTCCAGCGCTGAGCGGCTGAGCCGTACAACAATATTTTTAAACCATTGTGAAATATTAGAACATTTTGACAATATGACATGTTAGGATACCTTGTGAATTGACTTATTAAACTAAAATCAAATTTTGCCGCCGAACGCAATGAAATAAATTAATTTTTAGACAATTTTTATTTCACTATGGTTACTATCTTATTTAATTTTAATTTAAATAATGAAAAACTTTAATACAATACAATAATCACAGCACAAAACGTGGACTTTTTGTAAACATAAACAAAACTTTGACATAAGACTAGACAAACAATACCAGAGCAAAAAATAGTCATCTGGCGTAGTAATGCCACCTGTTTATTTCACCATGTTACAAACTTTGAATTTTTACTAAATTTTGTTTACTGCACAAAAAAATAATTTAAAAAAATATTTTGTATTTTTAGTCATGAACTATTTTCAGTGAAGGTATACATAATTTGATAATTAATAAAGACTTTTCTAAATACATATATCAAGAGATGAGCCAGAAAATATAAAATTGGTACCTTCATAGTCTCAAAACTACGTTTTGTTATTGAAGTTGGTACAAGATCCGAAACCCCATTTTCCATTGCTGATACTTATGTATTTGTAGCGTTGCCAATAAAAAAAATTCTCTGACAATGATGCCAGGGATCTGCCAAATGGCAACGAAGAGTGTTCAAAAAAAATCAATTTATTATTGAAAAAGTTATTCTAACTTGATGTTTCTATTTTTTACGGAATATGTTTAATACATCGGGCCTGTTCGGAAATGCATCACTGCGCTGCATCTGATTAGTTTTGCGACGCTCATGCAAATAAGCTGATGCCAATTATTGTTTGTTGCGCAGTTTGGTTACATTTTTGACACAATATGCATTAGACATTTTTATAATGCATCTTTCAGATTGGTTTGCGCATCATCTGCTTTTGTTTTATATTTTCGCACATCTGAAATTTTCAGTGATGCTCTAACGAATACACTATGATCAGATCAGATCTCCTGAAGTTATTTTGTAGTTGGCTATTTCATTTTCAATACACTTACAAAAAAAATATCAAACGAAAGCAGCAATTAAAAAAGGGCAAAATTTTTCGGAGGGCAGAAACGGTTTTGCCCACCCCACCTATTTTCGAAAATGCTTGGGTTGGGACCCTCGCATAAGGTTGCCATCCTATGTAAACCGTATCGCATTTATCAAGTTACCAACTTTAATAAGTCATCGGGAAATGTGAAATGCTCTTTCTCTACTTAAGATAATAAACGAAAGTGTCAATTCTCAATTCCTTCTTATTTAATTTACATTAACCTCTAGAGCACCGTGTAAAATGCATCTAATTTGCAAAAATCTAAACTATTTACATACAAAGATAATGTACTTGGCAAAAGAAAAAAATTTATACCCATATTGCCCTATTTAAAACGAAGGGTTACCACCCCATTGCATTTTTGTCAAAACGCGAACTAGCACGAATCTCAAAAAAAGCTGAGACCCGGATTTAATTAAACCGACTAAAGATTAAAATATGTTAATTTGGCATTTTTATTACAAACAACCCCAAACAAAAAATTCAAAAACCGTTATTTTATACAGAATATCCTTAAAAAAGGACATGGATGATCGTCCTTGGACAAATTATATATACAGTTGGACGCGCCTTAAACACCTTTTCTTATGATACCCATATTGTATATGTTGGAAGGAAACAGATTCTCAAATTAACAAAACATGCAAAAATAGACCCTATTTCAAAATGGTCCAGCTCACAAGAGGTAAAAGCTGGAGCCGAAATATTTTAAATGTCATCTTAAAAAAGTCCAATTTCATTTTGAGGGGGTACACCTTGCACAAATTTCGCTTCCAAACAACTTGAGTCGCTCTAATGTATATGTTATATATATATATATACATATATATACATATATATATGTTATATATATACATGACATATTTTGACAGATTATTTGGCGATGTTTCACCACAATAAAGCCGAGTTTTAGCGTCGATTCTTAACCATGGACGCACTAGTTCACGCTAAAGACATAGGAACAGTTGAAAATGCACTGGAAATAAAGAATGTCTCCAAAGAACGCGAAGACAGTTCCATCAGAATGCAAGGTAAGCGCCTGTTTTTTTTTTAATGCACGTGGAATAATTTTTATTGATTATCCTTCAAAAAGGAAAAACAATCAACGGTGATTGGCTAATAACAAAGCATTAAAGATCGAATTGCTTCATCACGCACCTTCTCCTGATTTAGCTGCCACGGACTATTTTCTATTTTTAAGCTTGAAAAATGGATTGGTAATAAAAGATAAAAGAAAGAAGGGTTAGTATCTGAGTTTGATGGCTGTTTTAAGGATCTAGACAGTTCATATAATATAAAGGATTATCGAAGCTCTTAAATGTCCCTGGCAAATAGATATCGAGCTAAAAGGAGATTATGTTTAGAAATAAAAAAACATATTGTGTTTTCCTTATTAGACCGGATAATTTTGAAACGAATATGATAATATTAATAACTATAGTTATCTTATAAGTTCGGATGATTCCTTCACCTAGTCCTCGCAAGACAAGGTATTTGGCCCGATTAAGGATATAGGAAAAAGGTACAAGCATATGATAAATGGGCTAACATTTAGCACAAATATTATCGATAAAAAAAATTTTTATCGAATATCGGGATACCCTGTTATTAAAAAATACTACTCTGTCAACTATTCCATCCCTGTTCAATTGCTATGAAATCACTTTATTGTCAATTATATAATTTAGATTTTTTGCCAAACAAATTTATTTTGGCAATTTAATAGAATAAATTGCAAACTGAAAAAATTCCATTGTCTGGAAGTTAAAAAAGATAAAAACATAAAATACACGTGCAGGGATTTATTATTAGTTTTTTTTTATTTAAGTAACTAACACAATCGAATAAAGTTTCAATTACGATAATAATTCACCTGACCAAATAAGAGAAAAAATAATAATTAATGTCACACACATTTTTGTACATAGAAGTAGAAATTAAAGCCCCAGTTAGCTGACAGTAGCAGTAATGTAACCGTACAGTTTTTTTTAGATAATTTCTAAATGAAAATAAATTGGTAACAGAAATATAATGTTCATATTGTTTTTTACTTAATTTATTGTTGAAACAATTAAGTTTGGTTTAGCTTAGATAATATGGAAAATATTGTTGGTATTTTGTTTAAGCTTTGATATCGTTGCAAATAAGACTTTTTGAGTGTTTGTAATTCTTATTCACTCTGCAGTTTTATTTACTAATATCTTTGGCTTAGAACAAGCTATAGAAACTAGCGTATGCTCAAGTTATTCGTTCAGAATTAGAAGCAAAATTGCTTTCAAATCGAAAAAGTACGACTGCCAGAATTATCCACCTGATCACACATTCCGTACGGAATCATATGTTTTATTTTTTTTAGCTCTTTGGTATTTGGGAGGGTTTTTGTTTATTTTAGCTCGTGCATATTATAGTTGGGCCTTTACAATTATTTCTGAAACGTTGTACGACAGAAAAACTATGCACTAGTGATGCCTTAAGGTTGGCCCCATTTTGTGTTAGAAAAAAAACGTTTCAATCCACATTTATACATTTTTCTTTTTTACCTTAATCGAAGGAACAGTCCATGTTATTGTTAATGGAATACTACACCGCTCTTGAGAGAACACACGAGAGAACACACTGTTTACAATTTTACATTACTTGAGCACACAAATTGACCGAACTACCAGAAACTCGCTGTTTGCCTGCAGCTCTTCTGAGCTTATTGGCATAGCCAGCAATTTAATGCGAGTCCAAAGAAAAAAGTATTTTAATTCGATTGAGTGGTGTTCGTCTTCGTCCATCTTCATCAAAACAGAAAAAAGTGAGTGAAAAGAAGTGATTAATTTTTTTTTGGATAAAGATAAGCATTGTAAATCAGTTTAGTCTGCTTAGCCGACTTCACTACTTATCAAGAAATGTCAAAACCCTCCTATAAAACGGCTATTCTTAGTCGACCGGTTAAAAGTTTGATCAACGCCGATAAATAATAACCCTATCACCTATAGCGATGTAGGGGATAAAAAAAACTTAAGGCCTTAAATTTCTCTAGCCATGTTTATTTTTTGGGCGGTATTTATTTAAGCTTCTGAACCTCAAAATCATAAACAAATTTTACAATATTAAAAACAGTATGAAACATTGTTGTGTTTTTTTTAATACACACAAATCGAGAAATAAACAACAAATTATTGAAAAAACAAACAATTATTTTTAATTTACACAAAACAAAAAGAAAATAATTGCACGACAGGTTTAAATACATATCTGTACAGTGGAGGTGATAATAATAAACACACGAATCTACTGACATCATTTTTTAAATAAAATTTGGTAATAATTAAACAAATTAACATTTTTCTAAGTTAAATTGAGCTGAAGCTTTTACTATTTCTGAAAAAGGTTTCATGCAAAGCCTGATTCGCAATTATACCAAATATACATAAATGTTTTTTTCAATGTCCATCACTAATTCGGCTTAATAAAAAAAATTATTGAGAAGTTATCATTATCATGATAATGTCTTGATTAAAAACATTATTAATGAGCAATCTAACTTAAATTAGTCAAATACTTATTTTCGGGTTATTTCGATATTCAGAATTCTTTCGTTATCAATCTTATGATTAAATTCTTTATAACCGTTTATAGAGGATCCCATAGGGGATAACTTATTAACTTTAAGTTTAAATGAAATTAATATTTGAAATTTAGTTTTAAGTCTTAATTAAAGCCAATTTTTAAATATTATATTATTATTTTTATTAATTGTTGTGCTGGAAGCAAGCACGATTTTATACAAATTTATAAATAATTTTATATTTGCAACAGTTCGTACACAAAACATTATAGTTTTAAGATTTAAATGCTTTATGTTTATTTTTTTTACCTTGCAGTATTATAATTCGTTGCGGTTTTAGGCGTACTAAAGTGTTTTCCGGGAGTGGACTTTATATAAGGCCTAAGGTAAATTATAGAGCGATTTTCATGAAATTTGGCAAAGTGATTTCTATTCTTATAAAACCATGACAGACTTAATTTTATTACAATAGCATTAATCGTAGCGGTTTTGGTCATACTAAATTGTTTTTCGAGAGTGGACTTTATATGGGGCTTAGGGTAAATTATGGACCGATATTCACAAAATTTAGCAGTATTATTTCTAGGTATATAAAACGAATTTGTGCAACATTAAATGACAATCGGTGCATTCCGTCATCAATTTATGTTAGTTTTTGTAACAAAAATTTAAACTTTTTATGGAGGTTTCTCTACATTTGGATTCATAACTCTTTTCCTACTTAACCGATTGTGCTGGATTTTAATTACAAACTGCTGAGGAGAGCTAGAAATAAAGGGAGCGTGATGTCAACATGACGGACAGACAGACCTATATGGCTAAATCGACTTAGAATTACTCCAGGACCCAGAATATTTATGCTGTATGGGGTCTTAGATGAATATTAAAAAAAATTCCTACGGAATTATAAACTTATGCCATTTTTTCTGTTCTGAGTAATACGAGTATTCTGCATTTATTCTGCCTCTTTACATTTCTTAATGCTCTTTTCTAAAAAATATGTGTTATTTTAAAAGTGTTACGCGTTTTTTTCTCATGATGTTTCCCTTAATAACTATGCACTCGTGTTGTTTTAAATAACCTAAATATTTGAAATAATTGACAAAAATAATCATGTTAAATAAAATTGATTAAATCAAATACAATAATATTAATACATGCCAAAGTAAAAAAAATAGAAATATATGATTTAAAAATAATATAAATGCAAGAATAACTTACTATCGGGCATGTTCTGTAAATTTAAATCACGTGAAATTGAAATTGAACAAATTTAAAAACTCTCCCGTGTTCAAAGTTCATAAAAATATTTAAAAATATAATATTTATATACCTCATACTTTGAACACCACTTTTCTCTACCTAAATTACTTTAGAAATCAGAAAAGCTGCGTTCATTTTTACAAAAATCAATTGAATATCTTCATCGATTTCGAGAACATGGCCGTATAAATATATGTACCTGTAAATCTAGGTCAATTTACATTTTAAGAAGAAGAATAATTTGCTCTTTCACTACATCCGGTATTGCCTGTTTTTTTTTAAATTTTTCAAAAATGTCTACATTTTATAAAAAAATTACAAAAATTTGTTTGATTGTAAAATCGTCGAGTACAAGGTTGATTTAACATTTTTCGGTAGTGATTTTGCTTCATAAATAGTTCATGTTAATTTAACATGATATAACAATAACTTGTGAACAAAATAAAATAAAAAAAAAAAATTACCTTTAATTCATTTTAATGACATCGATATTGAAATTACACTACGATTCACGTTGAATGAAAATAATTTCAAGTTAAAACGACATGAATTTGAATTTGATTCTGCATGAAATCGTATTGGATTGAGTGGGAAATAACATTGAGAAGAAGCTATAGAGACAACATATGGGCATTTCCATGAGAATGTCAACCACGACTCAAAAAATAAAAACCCTTGAAACTTTTTCTCAAATATGGTAGAAAGTAAAAAAAAATACTCAAACTTTACTATGCAAAGGTTTTTATAGCTTACTAGCTTAACCCGGCGCGCTTCGCTCCTATGGGAGGTATTTCCCCCCCTGCGCCTACCCGCTTTATTTTTATTTTCAAAAGTGTAGTATACCATAAGAGTGACTTTTAGAAAGTTTGAACATTCTCACTATTACAGTTCTTAAGATATGCGATGTTAAACATTGGCGTCCTATGGGGTATTCCTATACCCCCGCTGCTATTTTATTTCAATTCCGGGGCTCAGAAGATCCTACTACAAAAAGTTCAGCAAAATGCGTGCAGCGGCTCTTAAGATATGCGATAATTAATATTGGCATCCTATGGGGGTACCAATTCCCCTGCCCCTATCGAAAAAATAAGTAGCCTATTTTATTTTTAGGGCTCACGTGATGTTACTGTAAAAATTTCAGGAAAATCGGTTCAGTATAATATTGGCATCCTATGGGGGGTACCAATTCCCCTGCCTCTATCGAAAAAATAAGTAGCCTATTTTATTTTTAGGGCTCACGTGATGTTACTGTAAAAATTTCAGGAAAATCGGTTCAGTATAATATTGGCATCCTATGGGGGGTACCAATTCCCCTGCGCCTATCGAAAAAATAAGTAGCCTATTTTATTTTTAGGGCTCACGTGATGTTACTGTAAAAATTTCAGGAAAATCGGTTCAGTATAATATTGGCATCCTATGGGGGGTACCAATTCCCCTGCCCCTATCGAAAAAATAAGTAGCCTATTTTATTTTTAGGGCTCACGTGATGTTACTGTAAAAATTTCAGGAAAATCGGTTCAGTATAATATTGGCATCCTATGGGGGGTACCAATTCCCCTGCCCCTATCGAAAAAATAAGTAGCCTATTTTATTTTTAGGGCTCACGTGATGTTACTGTAAAAATTTCAGGAAAATCGGTTCAGTATAATATTGGCATCCTATGGGGGTACCAATTCCCCTGCCCCTATCGAAAAAATAAGTAGCCTATTTTATTTTTAGGGCTCACGTGATGTTACTGTAAAAATTTCAGGAAAATCGGTTCAGTATAATATTGGCATCCTATGGGGGGTACCAATTCCCCTGCCCCTATCGAAAAAATAAGTAGCCTATTTTATTTTTAGGGCTCACGTGATGTTACTGTAAAAATTTCAGGAAAATCGGTTCAGTATAATATTGGCATCCTATGGGGGGTACCAATTCCCCTGCGCCTATCGAAAAAATAAGTAGCCTATTTTATTTTTAGGGCTCACGTGATGTTACTGTAAAAATTTCAGGAAAATCGGTTCAGTATAATATTGGCATCCTATGGGGGGTACCAATTCCCCTGCCCCTATCGAAAAAATAAGTAGCCTATTTTATTTTTAGGGCTCACGTGATGTTACTGTAAAAATTTCAGGAAAATCGGTTCAGTATAATATTGGCATCCTATGGGGGGTACCAATTCCCCTGCCCCTATCGAAAAAATAAGTAGCCTATTTTATTTTTAGGGCTCACGTGATGTTACTGTAAAAATTTCAGGAAAATCGGTTCAGTATAATATTGGCATCCTATGGGGGTACCAATTCCCCTGCCCCTATCGAAAAAATAAGTAGCCTATTTTATTTTTAGGGCTCACGTGATGTTACTGTAAAAATTTCAGGAAAATCGGTTCAGTATAATATTGGCATCCTATGGGGGGTACCAATTCCCCTGCCCCTATCGAAAAAATAAGTAGCCTATTTTATTTTTAGGGCTCACGTGATGTTACTGTAAAAATTTCAGGAAAATCGGTTCAGTATAATATTGGCATCCTATGGGGGTACCAATTCCCCTGCCCCTATCGAAAAAATAAGTAGCCTATTTTATTTTTAGGGCTCACGTGATGTTACTGTAAAAATTTCAGGAAAATCGGTTCAGTAGTTTCGGAGTCTATAAAGCGACAAACATACAAACATACAAACATACAAACACACATAATTTCATTTTTATATATATAGATTAACATTTTTAAAGAGCAAAAAATAAAAGAAAAAACTGACTTTCTCTTTGTTTTATTTTTAGGAACTGCAATCAACAATTTTCACTTTTCTGCCGATTAAATACAGATACTGGAAACATTAGAATTATACCTTAATATTAATGTTACAACAACAATGAACAAGATCCACGAGAAACGACCAAATATATAGTTCGATTAGCGGTATATTTTTTGCTTTGTCGTAGATGCTAGTCCAATGTCATGCACGTGGTGCAAAAATATCATTTGGCTATGTCATTTGTATTTGATCAGTCGTAGGGATGGGCAATAAATATCGATATATCAAAATATCGATATTTAAAAAAATTATAATCGATACATCGATATTTATCTCCGACTATCGAATTCGATATTTTTAAGACTCTTTTAACTAATATTAAGAAAATAACGGCGCTTTTCCATTGTACATTTTCATAGATTACACAGTTCAGTTTTGTCTCGGTTTTTTAAGAGATGACAACAAAAAAATAAGCGCGGAAAAAAAAATTCTGAAAAGGGTTCCTAGAATTATGCAAAAAATCGTTGTAATTATGGCGTATTAGCAGCAATAGACTCATGAAAGTTGGAATGTTAATAAAAAAAATAATAAAGTATTTTGAGAATGTTCTTATATATTAAAAATAAAATATTGCACAGTTTACTTGCATAGTATGTGTCACAAGTTTCGTTTACCGGCAGTGTATAATCCGGCATTATATAATCCCAATGAATTTTTTTTTTTTTTTGATTTCATATGGCGAATAAATAATATTTTTTTTTTTGTATTCCTAACTTTTTTTTTGAATTTTTTTATTGTAGAATTAACTGCCGGTCCCCCGATTTCAAACGTAAACTTCGTTCACATAACTTACCTTAAAAACTAAATTTTAAAATTGGTTTTTGTTTAAAATAAAAGTTAAGCAAATTAAAGTTTCGTTCGAAATCGATGAACAGGCAGTAAATTTTAAATTAAAAGCAACAATAAAAAGTTAGAATGGAATTACATCTAATATGTTTGTACATATGTAAATGTGTATTGACATAGGTATATTAAGTAATAAATTTGGTAATAATTTCAGCGTAATACGTTCGATACATCGATATATCGATATTTTTAATTAATAAATATCGATACTTTTAAAAAATATCGATACGATATATATCGATATATTTTTTCAATTTGCCCATCCCTAATCAGTCGTACGTGTTTCAAAATAAAAGTTCAAAGCGAGATAAAGTTGAAAAAAATATTGATCCGAATTTTTTTTAAATAGGTTTAATAAAAACTTTATAAGCTTTTAAAGGTTGTCCGTCACGTACGATATTGTAAGCACTATAAATGCAACTAAATGTATCATCTTATTATGTTGGTATAGAGTTGAAATTTGTTCCAAACTTATTTTATTCCAATCTAAATCATCTCCAAATCACCAAATATTATTGGTATCGGTCCATATTTAACCATAGCACCCATGCAAATACTGCTTCCGAAAATAGCTTTTAATGCCATAACTTCCTTATAAATGTTGGTATTGACATACAAATTTGCGACATTAACTTTTACGATAGGTACTATGTCATGACCAAATGTTGTGCTGGTAGGTCACAAATTAACCATAGGTTCCATATAAACAAACTTCCTAAAATCGGTGAAAGGCAAGCAAATCTCACATGCATAGATGAAGATATCTGAATAATATTGTTCACAAATAACTTTTATATAACTCTAACCCTCATAGCATTATTCTGTCTAGCGACCATGATTACCGATGGGTCAAAGATAGGGTACACTCTCAAAAATTTGTTTTTAAAAGATTATAGTGTAGGGTATCATACGGTCAAGCTTGACCGACTATACTTTCTTACTTGTTTGTTTTAAGTTTTGTATACATAAATTTACCAAATATATATTTCATAGCTCATTAATACTATAAGAGAAAAATCTGGTACGTACAGTATACGTACGATATTACATTTTGTTAATTATAAAAACATCCATTATTTCCAATTACAGATTATAAAGGAAAAATATGTGGTTTAATGTAAAAAATTAAAAAAAATCAATTCGCAGATTTTCGTATTTTTTTTAAATTCACCCCAAAATCACTTCCGTTTTATGTCACGTACGATTTGCACCTATTTTGCTAGATATTTTGGATAATAAGGCTCCGAATGTAATAATTATATTTTTCCTATATAGTACCCTCTAAATGGATGATAATGATAAAGAAATTTCCAGTTACCATTATGTGTGCAAAAACTCTATCGCTCTGAAGGCGTACAAATCAGTGTTTAAAAATGCTTGACTATTTTTAATGTTTTTGTAATTGCTTAACTTAACTTAAGAAAAAGAACACAGTAAAAGCAAAAAGCAAAAGCAAACGCAGAAAAAGTGAGAGTAAATAATTTATTTATTCTCACCATGTTTATGTTCTCAGCTTAAAAAGCCAGCCAAGCAACCACTTGAAAAAAAAAATTGCTGTTGCTGTAAGTAATAAGTTTTTGTTTATTTTTTTTTTGCTTTGGCTTAACTGTAAATTGATGTGCTTAAATTCAGCGAGTATTAACTTCTTTGCTGTTTTTGACTTCATTGCTGTTGCTTGCTGTTGCAGGCGTTAGTTTCCTAGAATATATACATAATTACATAACACAAAATAAACAAATTAGTTTAAAAAAACGTGTAGTTTCATTTACGTATGTATGTACCTATTTATTAAAAAAAAAAAACGCAAAATACCAAAAAAATTCGAAACAAATTCGACAGCAACAGCAAAGAAGTTAACTTGCTGACTTTAAGCGCATCAAAAGCAAAAAAAAAAACAATCAAAAACTTAATACTTACAGCAACAGAAAATTTGTTTTCTTAAGTGGCTTCTTTGCTGACAGATTAAGCAGAGTACATGCACATAGCGAGTTTAAACAAATTATTTACTCTCTTTGTTTTGCTTTTGCTTTTTTGCTTTTGCTGACTCGTAATCAAAGAGTTAAGTAAACACTTAGACACACAGTTTTTTAATTTGCTGCAAAAAATGTAAACAAAGCAAAAATGTGCGACTGTTGCTATTTTAAAGCAAGCAATTTAAACACTGGTACAAATTTTACGTACGATGACATGGAAATGCCCATGTGTATCTATTTAAGAATAATTCTAAACACTTAAGCGCGGAACCAGAGAGAGAGAGAGAGAGAGAGAGAATATTATTATTTATTTTCCTAATACACATGTTTAACCTTTTTGTGCATTTCCCTTTTGATAACAGAAGCACTTACAATTAATAGACAACAGCAGAATGGCCCATTATGGTTTTCGTCATCATTCTACTTTGAAAATTTTATGTATGTATTTAACTAAAAAATTTTAACAAAAAGAATACGGTACTTTTTCTTCTTTTTATAATTTTTTTTATACACGAAAATAAAAAAAAATATGTTTTTCTCTTGGAGTGTTGTGTTGTTGTTTCTATACAAGTCAAGTAAAACCGGCTTTTATGGATTCAATATTGAACATTGTTATTTTAACATCTTTCATTTAAAATTAATGTGAATAAATGACAATTTTAAATAAAGACTGCTTTTGCAGAAATTTACTTTGATTTTTAATTAACATTGCGGCATGTTAATTTAACATTGATATTTGTTTCTGTGTAGAAGAAGTGCCTAAATCCTTTTATTATAATCTTCACCGCAGTTGAAAAGGGTATGATGGGAACTAGGACTAGGTTTCAGTCTATGTGGGGATATAAACATAAAAACACGACTGTCTCCAATTCTTATCCACTAATTTCACATTTTTACTAGGGTATTCAAATTATTAACCTTTGTTCGATTAATCGATTAATTTTGGTCGACTAACTGTTCGAATAAATTCAAATTGCCTTTTTTCGAATAACGAACAATTCGAATAATTTATGTCGATTAATCGAAAATTAGTTCTTTCACATTACATATATATTATTTTTCCATTTATGTAAAAATACAAGCCTGTACGTTTTAAATGCCCTTTTATTGTTTCTTAACTCAGAGAACATTTCCTTCGAGTAATGATTCAGATGAAGAAGATTATTTTTATGAATTAATATTTTGTATTACTGGATCAAATTATATTCGGGTATGTTCTGTAAATCGAAATGAAGTGGATTTAAAATTGACCAAATTTTGAAAACGAGCCTGTAAAGAAAGTTCATAAAAATATTCCTTGTTATATACCTACTTTATGCTTTGAGTAGCAATTATATTTTTAAGAATAACTCTTAAAAACAGGAAAAACTACAGTCATCTTGTAAATATTGAAATCAAAAGCTCGTTCGATGTTAATTCCACTTAATTTCGATTTGTAGCACATGCCCGATTATTGAGTTTTTATTTTGTATTGCCTGTTTTAAGATTATTTTTTTGTGAAGAATGAAAACAGCCTGCTACAACACCTGAACAAGACTATTAAAAGTAATAAAATTGTTAAGAAATCAAAAAGAGATTCCAGTGGTTTAATGAAATAATATAATTTTTAGCAAAGACAAGAAAAATAACAGAGAAATTAGATATGCTTTATAACGCTTTACTTTTAATCTCACCAACGTCAACAATAAGTAAAAGAATCCTCTCTAAATCAAGTAACATCAAAACAAATCAAAGATATCATTTGAAAACATCTGTTTAGCTTTCAAGAGAGTCGGTCGTATTTCAAATTAGCTCCGATATATTTTTAAATTCAATAAAAAATATTGTGTTAATTAATAGTTAAAATACACCAAAATTATCTAAATTAAATTTATCATAATAAGCTATATTTTAAAAAAATAGAAAAACAATTAAAAGCCTAAAATATTAAGAAAAGCTTCTTGTGTTTTAGTTTTATTTTAAATATAAATTGTGATACAAAAAAGAACCTAAATAAAATAAAATAACAACAAACTAAAGACTAGTGCTTTTAACATACAAAACAATAAATACAAAACCTGTTTTCGTTTATACAATTTTACATTAACAACAACACTCATTGCAACAATCTTACAAACATAAATATTTATTCACGTTTATTATTAAAAATAAAACTCTGTTGATCTCATACGTAAAATAACTGTGTTGCCAAAAATTATTATTTCTTTTTAAATTCTGATTCGAATAATCGTTATACTTGCAAGCAATGTCGTGTATTCTGAAAAATTGTTCTATAAAAAATGATGATGAAAGGATGATATCCTGTTGGCTCTGCCATGCTCTCTGCCATTTTAAGTGTAGTGGCTTGTCTACGTTAGTAGCTGAATCCCTCACCAAGGATAATGGTCTTCACTGGTGCTGCTCTGCCTGCAGGAAAATTGGTGTGAGTTTCTATCGCTTTTTTCAGGGAACTATAACGCATTTCAAAGAAATTCAAAATGAAGCCGGAAAGCTTGCTGAACGTATTTCCACATATGGTAAACTTTTTGATGATTATAAGTCGCTCGACAACTTAAAATCTCCTCCTCAATCTTCACCCAAACGTCGAAAATCATCTAGAATAAGTAATAAAGAAATAATTGAAATGCCTTCCGTCGCTCCTGTTAACTGTGCTGCTTCATTGCTTTCAAAGTCTGGTACGGTGAGTCCTAAACCAGGTCCTGTTGTAACAGTGAAGCCTCCCGTTATCATAAGTCCCATTAGTAATGTTCCTTGCTTATCATCTCAAGTCATTACCGGAGAAACTTTACCCGTCGTTCAAAATTTAAATAAAAACGAGCAACAAATAGTCGATCATGCCGTAATTTCTCAAAACAATGAAAATAACGGAAATATACAAACAAATACACATAGACAACTAAGAGTGATTCCACCAACCAAACATATATTTATATCACGTTTTGCATCGGATACAACAGCTGAAGAAATTGATAATTATATTAAATCTAAAGTTAACATGAACTCAGGTATAAGTGTTCATAAATTTACATACTCGCAACAAAGAAGTATAACATCTTTTAAGGTCTCTGTTCCTTTTGACATTTTTAATCAAGTTGTTGATCCGTCATTCTGGCCTATTCATGTCTTGGTCCGTGAATATGAATATAACAGTAACAATCGCAATATTGCTCATCTTCCATCCCGTGTGTCAACATTTCCAAAAAACTAAATAATTTATCTGATTATCAACTTTTTATTATTTACCAGAATGTTCGTGGTCTTAAATCCAAACTTTCAAACTTATATTTACAAAGCTTTAATTTTAATCATCATATTATTGTATTCACCGAAACTTGGTTGAACAACAGTTTTTTGAACTCGGAAATACTTTGCAATAATTTTCATATTTTTCGTCGAGATAGAATTACAACCACGACTGGTGGTGGAGTGTTAATTGCTATCTCAAACATTTTTCCAATGGAAGAAATCAAATTAAACCTACCTTTTAATATCGAGTTTGTTGCAGTGTCCTTAAAGATAAACAACATCAAAATATTTATTACTTGTTCCTACATTCCACCTCACTCTGACCCAATTATCTACAAACATCACATAGATGCAATAAAATTTGTGACTTTAAAACTCAGCCCAGTTGATTTAATTTTTGTATTTGGTGACTTTAATTTGCCTTGTATATCATGGGAATTTTCAGCTGAACATAGTTATTACTTACCCACGCAAAGTAATGATATTGGAGATGAAGTTTTTAAAAATATATCAGATTTATATCTGCATCAAATAAATGGAACTTGCAACATTTACGGTAAACTGCTGGATTTAATATTTGTGAACGAGCCAAACGAATGTATTGTGAACCGTGTTGACCCTATTACTTTACCTGAGGATCTTTATCATCCTACAATTGAAATAAGCTACAATTTATTTTCTAACCGAGTAAAAAAAAAATCTTCACAAAACGAAAAAGTTTTCTGTTTTAATCGGGCAAATTACATGGAACTTAACAATCGTCTAATTAACACTAACTGGCTTCAATTACTAACTGCGCCGAATAGCTTACCTTGTTCTGTTGACGATTTGACTGATACTTTTTATAAAACTATGTTTATTTATATGGAGGAATGCATCCCCAAGCACGTACCACGTAATAAATCTGGCCCACCCTGGAATACTAAACAACTTTCGTCTCTTAAGAATATAAAAAACAAACACTTTAAAAAATATAAAACCACCAGAGCTTCTTTTTACTATGAAAAATATTCAGTCGCTCGTGCAGAATATTATTTGCTTAACACAGAACTGTACAAGATCTATCTCCATAATGTTAAGCGAAACTTTGTTCAAGATCCCAAATCTTTCTTTAAGTTTGTTAACACCAAAAGGAAAGCCACAGGATTTCCAAAGGTCATGAAATACTTATGTTCCGAGTCATGTGATGAATTAAACATCAGTAATATGTTTGCTGACTTCTTTGCTTCTACATATTCCGAAACTCAGTATGATGCTAGTAATTTATACCCTTACAAGATAACTTATAACCAAAATATATCTTTTTTTACTATCACTACCTCTCATATTCTAAACTGTTTAAAAAGCGCTAAGTCATCATCTTTTAGTGGTCCAGACGGTATACCAAGTTGTGTTTTAAAAAATTGCGCACCGGCTTTGGCGACACCTTTGTCTATAATCTTTAATGCATCTTTAAACTGTGGTTACTTTCCGAAGGCTTGGAAAGATTCTTATATAATTCCATTGTTTAAATCAGGAAATAAATCAGATATATGCAATTACAGAGGTATAGCTAAACTAAGTGATATACCAAAACTTTTTGAAAAATGTTTAATGGATTGCCTTACTCATCAAGTTTCTGCCTTGTTGTCACCACTGCAACATGGCTTTCGGAAAGGATTCTCTACTATGACTAACATTCTCCACTTTACAACGTTAGTTAATAAAGCTTTTGCCAACGGACACCACACTGACGTCATTTACACTGATTTCAGCAAGGCTTTCGACAAAGTCAACCATACGCTTTTGTTAAAAAAACTGGACGTCATGTGTTTCAATAGTAACGTCCTGAGCTGGATCAAATCATATATGTTGTGTAGAACTCAATCTGTAAAATTTAATTCTGCAGTTTCGAAAAAAATCAATGTAAAGTCTGGAGTACCTCAGGGTAGCCATATTGGTCCAATTCTGTTCCTTATTTTTATTAATGATTTGCCTGAAGCAATTCAACATTGTAATGTGTTGATGTATGCAGACGACGTAAAATTATTTTTAAGTGTTAAACTTCCTTGTGATCAACAACATCTACAAAATGACCTGGATAGTTTTAACAAATGGTGTAAACTTAACCTGATGGAACTAAATTTAAAAAAATGCAAGCATATGCAATTTTCTAGAGTTAAAAAGAGTGCTTACTCCTACGTTCTTGATGGCTGTAATTTACAAACTGTTAATGAAATAATGGATTTGGGAATATTGTTAGACAAAAAACTTAATTTTATTCAACATATAACGATGACTGTAAATAAATCACGCAGTGTTCTAGCTTTTATTAAAAGATGGGCAAAGGAATTTAATGATCCCTTAACCACAAAAAGGCTTTTTACTTCGCTCGTTAGACCAATTCTAGAATATGGCAGCATTATTTGGGACCCGATCTATAATATCCACAATGATCATATTGAATCAGTTCAAAAACAATTTCTTATTTTCTGCTTAAGAAATAATTATAGAGGACGCCTGGTACTACCTTCATACTCAACAAGACTAGCCGAAATTAATTTACCAACTTTAAAAAGCCGTAGAAAGATGCTTAATATATCTTTTATGTTCAGTCTTATAAATGGTAGCACACATTCTGAATTTTTATTAAGTAACGTAACTTTTAATATCCCTCATCGCTCACTTCGTTTTTTCAGTCCTCTATATGTCAGGACATGCCGAACTAACTTTGCTATGTCAGATCCACTAAGAAAATTATGCAGCTGTTTTAATGAAATGTATAACTTTATCGACTATTCTCTAAACATTAACATCATAAAAAGCAATGTCATATTATTTTTAAATCAATAATGTTTATTATAATCTTTCTTTCTTTGCATATATGTAAAAAAAAAATATATTACTACACTAAGATAGTCTGTAAGGAATTTATCCATAGACTTAAATTAAATAAAATAAAATAAATAAAATAAACATAAACATTTGAACTGTATACTCTTTTTTTAAAGGTTTTCTTTAGAAGATTAGCTTAAATTTTAATGCTATTTTTTATTAAACAAGGTTTACTCCTTTATTACATGAAGTACCTTTTGTAATATTGTTGTTAAAAAATATATTTTTTGGTCTTATTTTTAAGCTTCTAAGCTAAAAACATTAAAATTATTCGATTAACCGAATAATTTCAAACTGTTCGAATATTATTCGATTAAATTTTTACCTCGAATAATTATTCGCGCGATTAATCGATTAATGCAAAACATCGATTAATTGAATACCCTAATCTTTACCCATAAAGCTTTTATTATGACCTATGAACTTAATATTAAACTAAGCAGAATACTCCCATGTAACACTTTTTTTAGAAAAGAAAACGCCAAAAGTATGCCCTCATCCATCAATTGTGGTGGAGGGTATACAAATATGTACATATTTGTGGAAATTATTATTTTTGCTTAGACCTACAAAAAAAAATGTGTATAATAGAACATTAAGATACATGAACAAATTACATAAATCTCTTTGTACACAAAAAAAAAAAGATTTAGGGGTTATTTTGAAAATCTCTTCAACTTGGGTTGAGAAATTTATTATATGAAAACTTTTCAAAATTTGTAAAAAAAAAAAAAGTATTTTTAAATATTTATAAATATTTCACGTTTTTGAAAAATAAGGGGCTAAAACAATATACTTCCTGTTTTAAGATGACGAGCGCAAAACTCGTTCGTTCGATTAACTTACATTTAAAACAAAAACAAATTTTTAAATTTTTATTTTCTCTCTCATTTTCTAATGTCACAATGTACAACTACAAACACGGCTGTAGGGAACAAATGCAACAAACATTTTAACATCATCTATCTGGCACCAAAAAAAATTCTTTTTATATCTATAGATTTTTTTGTTCTCCTCTCTAAAGAGTATCTTACCGTTTAAATAATTGTGTGCGTGAGTGTATTTTGTGTATCTATGAAACTGGTGTTCGTAGGTGCATATAAATGTGTTAACTTGTTTTTTGGTGTGAGCGTCTTAGCAGTTGGTTAATTTTGAGGGGCTTGTCTGTTTTCGGTCTAAGTATTCGGTAAACTGTGAATATGAATGGGAAATTTCGTTTTAAAATTTAGTTTCTTTAAGAAAACCCGGAGCAGTTTTTATCTTAAAAATAGTGTTGTATGAACGAGCATGTAGGTATCTGTGTAAGAAAAAATATGGCATTAAAAAAGTGAATACGTAACAAATACGTTATAAATTGTTTATTTTTTTTTTTAAATTTCTGTATATAAAATAAACAAAGTAAATTTCAAAATATTTGTGACGAAGCTTTTTTTGTGAATACGTTATATACATAGAATAATATGATCTGACCTTGTTTAAGAGAATATTTTATTCTATATATTACAGGCAACCCACTAATTAAATTCTGTCTAGTGGCAGATAATGGACAGTTATTTTAAAAAATTAAAAGAAGCACTTATAATATTATATGCATATAGCAAAATATAACTTTTAAATTTATACATAATTATCTAATATTATTTTGAATTTATATTTTATGATTTAACTCGAAATAGAAATAGAAACTCATTTAAAAACCTGTCAATCACATTGCGAAATTAGCAAAATATAAAAGTTTATAAATCTTCTAAAAGTTTAAATCAAATAGATATTGACCAAACGTGGTGATTACGTAAAATCTAGCGAATGTTTTGTTTTATCTTATAGAAAATATTTGTTTTAAAAGTCTATGAAAAAAGTAAAATTTCTGAGGGTTTCAAATTCTTGGTTAAAAGCATTCAATAATTGAATCGTTTATTTCAAAAACCAGTCAAGCGAACAAATATTGATTTTGAATAAATCAAAGAAAACTAGCAAACTTAAAATTACTTTTACAAAACTGGTGTATTTTCCTATGAAAGTTATACAATTCTGTAACTGTTTGATAAACACACGCAAAGAAAAAATATGTTTAAATATGGTCACCTCCAACAAAACTATTTCAAAAGAAAATTTTAAACATACTATGTTTATTTTAACCCTTTTATTGTCACCGACAACCATATTATTGTTAAATTAGTCCTCCATCAAGAAGCCACAACCATATTATGGTTGGCACCAAACATGTTATGGTTAAATATGACAATAATTTGTTTTTAAATTAGCAATAGAATTTTCCTCTTTTCCAAGAGCAATATTCTATGGTTGAAAATCAACCATGTTATTTTAAATGTTAAACATATTTTAGTTATTATTAACCAAAACATGTTCGGAGGCAACCATAATATGATTGTGCCTTCTTGATGGAGGACTTATTTAATCATAATATGGTTGTCTATAATATGGTTAAAATAGCCATAGTATGTTTACAATTTTATTTAAAAATAGTTTTGTTGGAGGTTTCCATATTTAAACATATTTTTTTTCTGGGTGTACAAAACTTCTTTATCTGTATTGACTAGGGATGGGCAATAAATATCGATATAACAAAATATCTATATTTTATAAATAATCGATATATCTATCGCCAATAGTTAAAATACCCTTACATCGGTACATCGATATTTATTTACGCCTGTCGAATTCGATATTTTTAAGAACACTTAATAATAAAATTCAACATTTTAACCGGTGTTCAACTACTTACAATACTGCTGTCTTTTAAGAAATGGCATCATGTTTTTTCCTCTAAATGTTGTTGTTGTTTTTTTTTTTTTTTTTTTTTTTTGACAGATGTAATCATATGTATCAATCCATTTTGTACTTAAGAAAACATTTTCTTAAGTTTTATGGAAATGTCATTTGCTTAAGCAAAGTGCGAAACTGATCGCACTTTCCGTACGAAATCAAATGTTTTTTGATTTTGTTGTGTGTTTTTAAATACCTTTGAAAGGCTTTTTTTATTTTTTGACAGAAGCTTATGCATATTATAGTTGGGCCTTTAAGGTTAGCCAGCTAAAGCAGAAAAGGTCAAGGTAAGATATTAAAGGAGTGGGAAAAGCGTTCGGTATGAAATCAAGCAAGATCCTTTAAAATGGTAAATGAACTTAAAAATAACTTTAAAAACTCGGACTGAAAAAGATGTTTGCTTAAACACTATTCGTAATACATTACATAAAGACGATTATTACTGAAGGGTCGCAACAGAGAAGCTATGTACATATTTCTTTACCTTAAAAATAAAATTAATTGGCGAAGAAATATTATGATTGAATTTTTGATTTGATATACGCCATACAAACGACTTGCCATTTAGAGCACATTTCGATCTGGCAAACTCTTGTCCGACTACGCGATGGAGCGTTAATAAAAAATTTGCACTTGACTGGTTTCTGAAACAACCATTACTAGTGTAAATTTCTTAAGAAATATTTAAATTTTTTAGAAAAATGAAAAATTAACTTTTTAAATAGTTTAATATTATTGTCAAAAGATTTCTACTTGTTCTGGAATGACTATTTGTCATAATACTCTTGTTTTACAGTGAATTCTGCTTCCGTTGCAGGCCATTGAAAAATATTCTCATAAAACTCTAAATATCTAACCAAGTAGGGCTAAAGAGCTTATAAACCTTTTTTTCCACATTTCTTGGGACTTACAACATGATTAGGGCCAATTATTACACCAGTCAAGCGCCGTCCCTTGACTTATTTCTGCACTAAACAAGATTTTCTCGGCTTTGCTACATCATCAGATGGGGACATTTTATGTTTTGCATTAAAGGATGTATTTACTTTACAAAAAAGTAATCGACCAATAACTCAATTTTGGATTTTTGTGTTGCTTGACTGGGTTTTGAAATAAGCTATTCAATTAAAAACGCTGATTTTGCATGCCGCAATTTTTGCTTCAGCGCTAAAAATTAAATTCAATTCTTTTATCTCGGTGATATCAGAAAATTAATTTATTTTATTAAGTCTTTGGAAAAATCCTTTTAGACTTATACAAATTAAAAGTTTGTGGTATAATATTTAATACTCAGGATGCTATAATGCCTTGATAGACGCAGAGATACATTAAGGTTAATTCTTCCCAGAAGGAATTGAGAATTGTCACTACCGTTTATTATCTTAAGTAGAAAAAGAGCATTTCACATTTTCCAACGACTTCTTAACGTTGGTAACTTCATAAGTGTGAGACGGTTTACATAGGATGGCAATCTTATGCGATGGTCCCAACCCAAGCCACGAAGACAGAATAATAAAAACTGGATTTTAACTGACTCGATTTTGTTAGAGTGTACTGTCAATCCCATATCACGGATCCGTTTTCAATAATCGGTCGAACCAAAGTGGTAAACAGTTGTTTGGTAACTTAAGGATCTGAAATCTCTTTAGACCACCTTTTTATAAATCCCAGGACACCAGTAGCTTCGTTAGCTGTTGACGTTAAGTGATTCCTGAAATCCAACTTTCTATCAAAATATACTCCTTAATCATTGATGGAATCATATAGTTCAAGAATAAAAGAATTCATAGTAAAAATATGGGCCATTATTTGGAGACGTTCTTGAGAAAGTCTTATATTTAAATTTTTTTACATTGAGTTCCACTGAATTATCAGGACACCAAGATGTCGAGTAATTAATATGATTCTGTAGAAGTATTTGTTAATCTACATTGTTGAATGTAATTTACATTTTTACATCGTCGGCATACATCTGCGTGTTGGAATTTTTCACAACAGAGAAAAAGTCCCAATATGACTGCCCTTTGGCACACCAGATAAAACATATACATATGTAGTTAGAATACGTGTTACGGAACTTCGCTTTCTATTTGTTAAATAAGACTCAATCCATTACGTTAGCAAAGTGCTAAATACTAATCGATTTAGCTTATGAACGAATTGGTTATGATTTACTTTGTCGAACGCTTTACTAAAATAAGTTTAAATAACGTCGTTTGTCAGCTAAAATTTATACCTTTAGTTAAAAGTTCTAGAAGATTTGTGATTGTTGATCGTGATTTAGAGAATCCATGTTGGAAAAGAGACAATACAGACAATGCCTGATGTGATAGTGTATCGTATAACAGTTTTTCAAACAGTTGTGTTATAACACTAAGTTTAGAAATTCCTCTGTAATTTAAGATATCAGCTTTTGATCCAGATTTAAATAGAGATATAATAATTTTTTTAAATTTTATTAAAAATATATGTTAACGGAGTACTCAATATGTGATGGTTATGCTTTAAAATACTACTAGGAACCAAATCACATACGGCAGTTTAAAATTTTTCATATTCTCTGTGACAGTTACATGATCTATTACGAATATATTAAAGATCATGGATTCAGGAAAATAGTATGAATACTGATCATTCTGACAACAGCAATCGATCCATTTGAAGACAGGGAGAGAGAGAGAGAGCAATCAACGATGCAATAATTTGTAAACAAGGTGTAAAATTTTCAAGGGTCATGGATTCAGGAAAAGAGTACTGATCATACTGACAACAGCAATCGATCCATTTGAAGACAGGGAGAGAGAGAGAGAGCAATCAACGATGCAATAATTTGTAAACAAGGTGTAAAATTTTCATGGATTCAGGAAAAGAGTACTGATCATTCTGACAACAGCAATCGATCCATTTGAAGAGAGGGAGAGAGAGAGAGCAATGAACGATGCAATAATTTGTAAACAAGGTGTAAAATTTTCAGGGTCATGGATTCAGGAAAAGAGTACTGATCATTCTGACAACAGCAATCGATCCATTTGAAGAGAGGGAGAGAGAGAGAGAGAGATAGCAATCAACGATGCAATAATTTGTAAACAAGGTGTAAAATTTTCAGGGTCATGGATTCAGGAAAAGAGTACTGATCATTCTGACAACAGCAATCGATCCATTTGAAGAGAGGGAGAGAGGGAGAGAGAGAGCAATCAACGATGCAATAATTTGTAGACAAAGTGTAAAGGGTTTCCTTAAAAAATTATATTAACTATATCAATGAAATTTTTGTATACATATATTTTTGGAAATGTAAGGAATTCTTATTCTGCTAAATCACTTCAGTATTACATGACAGTGAGGAACTTTCAAATTTGTTGAATATTGTGAAATTATTTCATCCGGTGTAAATATACATTTATTCAAAAGATTTATATTTTCATAAAATTTATTTCACCCATTTTAAACCAAATACTAGGTGTGTTAATTTGCTTGCAACGAGAGAGTAAATTTAAAATTTACAAAATTTTTCTCAAAATTTCTCAAAAAAATATAAAAGTTAATGGACGCTTTACCAGCAACACCAAATTACAAAATATTTTTGACAATGTTTGTGCTTTCAATGTTATTCTTTGGCGTTGAATTGTGTTTTACATGATTAGGGCCTAAATATTTCACAATATAACATTTTGTTTAATTTTGTGACACAAACACATATTTAATTAATCATTTTTACCAACACATTTTGCTTATTTGCTTTTGCAAAATGTTTTTATTTTTTGCAAACTAAAAATATTTAAATAAATTTTTTTGACACAAACTTTTTTCTGTTGTTATTATTATTAAAGCCAGCAGAGTAGCATTTTGTGGTATAAAATAATATTTGAAATCATAAATGAATTAAATATTTTCCGATATTGCAGAATACAAATTTTTCAAACATTGTTTTTAAAAGTTTATAAATGCAACCAGCATTAACAAATTTTATTTTTTTATTATTGTTTTCAATATAAAAATGCGAAAGAAATGTTCTTGTCGACATTGTGGGCCTGGCAGTAAATAAAATGAAAATTTATTGAACTAAAAAAGTTTTATTTTAGAAACAAAATTGTGTGGTAACAATATTATATAATATTATACGATTTTATGCAACTATGTTAAGTGGTGGAAATATAGGGTGATTCGAGTAGAGATACTTTTTTCAATAGCCCTTTTTGACAGATCACGTGTGAGTCGTGTCATGCTGTCATGTTATTTTTGTTTGGTATTGTTTGGCATTTCATAATGGAAAGACTTAAGCCTCTAGTACACGGAATGTAAAAAGCCACATGTGCATGTGGTTCTGACGTAATTTTGACGTCAATGCAAAGCCACAATAAGCATTGCGTGTTGTGTGATGACGTCAAAATTACGTCAGAACCACATGCGCATGTGGCTTTTTACATGCCGTGTACTATAGGCTTTACGCCTGAACAACGTTTACAAATCGTTCAACTTTATTATATTTAATAATATTCGACTGTGAAGAAAATATAGCGGCCGAAGCTGAGAGTGTACACGAAGATCGTGGAGAGTCGATTCGGCGCCGTTCGCAGCAACTCGGACTGACGTATGGAACGACTTGGCGCATTTTACGCTCGACCTTCCCAAGAGGCATCGCTTCGCTCTATGGGCTCTTGAAAAGTTCCAAGAAGATCCGACGTTTTCGAGGCAAATTTTGTTCAGCGATGAGTCCCATTTCTGGCTCACTAGGTATGTAAACAAGCAAAATTGCCACATTTGGGACGAAGAGCAACCTGCAGAGATTCAAGAACTGCCACTTCATCCAGAAAAAACAACGGTTTGGTGTGGTTTGTGGGCCGGTGGAATCATCGGTCCATATTTCTTTAAAAATGATGCCGGTGCGAACGTAACCGTCAAATGCGACCGTTATCGTGCCATGATAACCGACTATTTGATGCCTGAAATTGAAGCTTGTGATCTCGGCGACATTTGGTTTCAGCAAGACGGCGCCACTTCCCACACATCGCATCAATCAATGGATTTATTGAGAGAACACTTCGGTGAGCACATAATTTCACTTTTTGGGCCGGTCGATTGGCCACCAATATCGTGTGATATCCCTGTTGGGATATGTAAAGCTTATGCGGACAAACCCGCTTCGATTCAGGCCTTGGAGGAACACATCACGCGAGTCATTCGCCAGTTACCAGTCGAAATGCTCGAACGAGTCATCAAAACTTTTACTCAACGGATGGACCATCTGCGACGTAGCAACGGCCAACATTTGATAGACATAATCTTCAAAAAATAAATGCCAAAGAATGTTATTTCAAATGATAATAAAAATTCCCCATTAAATTTGAATTTTCTGTGTTTTTTTTTTTTTTTCTTTAAAAAAGTAGGGAACCTCGAAATGGATCACGCTTTAGTTTTCCACACCAATACATTTAAATAAAATTTTACTAACACGAACATGAGTTAGGTACCTCTGACATTTGAGTTATGTACCTATCAAAGAATAATTCTTGCTAGTATAAATTTTACTATCATAAATTGTCAACAAATTTTTTGTCTCTCAAATTTGTATGCTCTTTTTCCACTCTCTCCTTGCAAGTTTTTCGAGTACGTGAACACTTACTAGTAACAATTATTGAAAACAAGCAATAAATTTGTGTAAATGAACACACCTACTGTTATTATTATTAAGTTTAACGATTTTTTAATATTTCAAGAAGTCACTGGAATTTAAATTAAAGGCAGGTTCTATGTTTATTTATCAATTTAATTTATACGTATTATAAGTATTAGACCTGGTGTTAGCACGTAGACACACATAAACAAAGTGGATTTTAATTTAAGGGCTAAGAACGGCATTCGATTAAATGTTATTTATTTAAGAAGCAGTATTTATATAAATAAATTATATACAAAACTAGCAATCATTAACTACCTTAACATTAAGCAAGTAAAGAAAGAAGTACATAACACGCGTTAATTCGTCGACGTGTATCAAGCTTTTTCTTTCAGCTGTTTTTATTTGTTTAACATTTTTTTTATAGAATTCCAAGCTTCAGCTCTTCTTTTTATATAATACTGTTTGTTTTATAAACTCTTCAATAAGTTCTTCCTCCATGATTCACAGATTTGTTTAATTATTCTTTTTTATTTTCAGCTGATTGCTTGTCAAAAATACACAACGCGTTAAAAACCCATTATATAAAAATCGTAATTTGTCGTTTACGTGCAAATAGTTATAATTCGGATGCTGCCTTTAAAGTAGAAATAAGGAAATAATTTAGAAATTTAAGATTCTAAAAGTTTCGTGAAAAGTGATCATTAGAATTTAAAACTAAAGTTGATTCGATCATTTATGAAGTTCGCTCAGAGTCATCAAATAGTTCGAAGGAAGTTAAAGACGAAATAGCTAATGACATGGCTGAAAAGAGTAAATTTGATGAGCTGGAAGCACAGAACAACATTCTTCAATATCGTTTGAATAAAGCAGACGAAGTTATAACTGGGGCCTAATTCTGGCAGTCGTGATCGAGTACTTTCTCGATTCGAAAGCAATTTTATTTCTAATTCTTTCAGTCGATACTGAAGGAATCAAAATTATTTTTTCAGTATTGTGAAACTCAAAATAATGCTTTACAACACTGAAAAAATAATACCGATTCGTTCATTATTGACTGAAATAATTAGATATTAAATAGCTTTCGAATCGAGCAAGTACTCGATCACGACTGCCAGAATCAGGCCCCTGTAGCTCGTTTCTGTATTTCTCGCATCGCAAATTTTCTCATATTAAGTGTGAAACAAAAAATTTCATCGTTTCTCGATTTGTGAGAAAAAAGTGTTTCTGTATTTAAATGCGAGAACAGACAACACAGATTCTGTTTTAACTGGAATACTTCCAGTAATTAAGTGTCAAATGCTAGCGAAACGTCAACGAAAGAAATATATATAATAAAAATAAGGCTGCCAGATTTAAAGATTTATCGACATTTTGACGATTTTTTTTGTTCCAAAATTGGCAAAGTGAAAATTTGCTGATTTTTTTCTAGTGACGATATAGTCTTTGAAATAAAACAATTTTAAATAGTTTTATATGTTTGTGTATTAGGCACCACAGAAAACCGATATCTTTAAAAACAAGGCAGATTAAAAAATGTATCGGCAAAAGCAAAATTTCGAACGGAAACTGTTTAATTTTTATTTGCTTGGATTATTTAATACATTTGTTTGTGTGATCAAAAGATTAAACTATTACCCCATTTTTCAGTCAATGCACTTTAGGAAATGTTTGCCTTTTACTTTGTCCAAATATTTTTATTTTATTTCAAAATGATATTTTGTCACTCCTTTGTGTGATTTCTGCAGGGAAAAATAACAATCTGAAATTTTAAACTCTTATCGGATTAAGGAAAATAAAATAAATAATTTTATTTCAATAGACCTCAAGCTTATGTATGTATAAAATATGTATTTTACCCATGAACTTTATGTTTTTTTTTTCTTTTTTTTTTTTTTTTTTTTTTTTGATTATGTGTTTATATGATAAAAATTTGTGATTATATGATAAAAAATCGAACAAAATTCGTCAAAATTAATTTTAAATTGTCCGAAAAAAATAGACGATTCTTTTATTTTTTCTTAGGATATTGACGTTTTTTTCACAAATTTATCTGGCAGCCCTGCATAAAACAAACACAATGAAAGGCTAAAAAAATTTTTATAACAAAATATAACAATTGTGTTTTATATACTTATTTTCATCATTTAAATTCTTTCTTTTAAAATAAAATAAAATAATACACATTCTTGTGTACAAACATACATAATTTGGACTCCATTTTTTTAAATTTTTTTTTCTCGCATCAATTTCAAATATGACTTATTTTGACAGTTCTTGTGAGAAACTTTTTGCAAAATATTGTTACAGAAACACTTGTTCTCACATCCTTCCAATAATTGCTGGAAAATTATTTAAATGACAGATAATTCTCGCAAAGTAAAAGTACAGAAACACTTATGTGAGAAAAACCATTTTTTGTTTCATATTGCACTGTTTTTGTCATAATTCACTTGTTTCATGCGGGAAATTTTACGATGCGAGAAATACAGAAACGGGCTACTGGTCTCTCTACTGATCTTAAAGATATGAATTCAACTGTAAGTACTTTGTGTGCGTTTCTTAAAGTTGACATAGTTGGTGATGATATTAATGCAAAATGTATATTAAGAAACGAAGAATTAGTGAAGATTAAGCAAAAGTGATTAAATTATTTCTGAATACTACAAATATAAATATTCCTGAAAGCGTCTTATGTTGTGGAAGAAGATACGGAGACCCGAGTTTATTTAAATGACAACTATTCGCCCCTTGCTAATAAATTGAAGAAAGAGAAGAAGATAAACTGCTATGGTATTATAAATCGTAAAATCCTTTTGGCTGCAATTACTATTCTAAGTGGGAGTGTTAAATCCCTTTACTATTATGAATGTATCAATTACTTAAAGTTAAGTCTCAATAACTTTCTACGCTTAATGCTGAAGCAACTTTTTTTTGTCTACTTTTCTTGTTTTCTTTTTGAATGATCAAACTACGAATTTTATATTTTCGTATTTCTTACTTTTAGTTTCCATAATAATTTTGTTCTTTTAAATATATGAAGTTAATTGGTAGAAAATGAAAAGTCACTAACTTAATTCCTTTAAAAACATATTTATACGACTTCTAAATTTTCTTATTTACTTTTTATAATTTATTTTTATAATTGATCTATTACTACCTTATATTATGTATGTATGTATGTATGTATGTATGAATGTATCTACAGACAACTTTTACACATAACAATTTTTCAGCATTGATGACAACTTTTTTATTGCAGCAGTAATTCGTAATTAAAGTTTAAGCAATAAAATCGGTAGCAGTTAGAGCATTTTGAACACTGCACAGTAGGCAGTTTCACCCGAAATCTTAGCCAAAATTTATTTTTTCCACTAACAGTAATAATGTTTTTAATACAAACGTTCGATTAAGAACATATCAAAGCAAAATATCAGCTGATTTATGGGCATTCGAAGTTGACATTTGCAAGCAACGTGCAAATTAAAACGTTTTTTTATTATTTATTAAAAAACAGAAGTAAATCGTTCATAATATGGTGAAGAGAGGGGATAGTAAGTAATTAAAAACAGACCAAATATTTTGGTGGACGTTATTGCCAGTGTTACCACCAGCAAAATTTCAAAACTACACTTGAGATCACGCAAAATTACTCAATTTAAATGAAATTGCACCTGATATCAAAATAACGCTTAATTATAAAAAAAAACTTTTACAAAAAAGAACAAATTAGAAAGTATAGTCGTTAAATTCCGAATACTTGATATTTACAGACAAATTTTTAAGAGTGTTCCCTTGTTAGGTCCCATATGCAATTATGTTATGAGGTTAGGAACAATAATATAAGAGTTCTTAACGCCCAATATTATGTAGGTAAGTACATCTATTTGAGATCTGTTCGCCTTAAAGTAATTAAAGGGAAGGGGATTATATATGACCTACGTTCAATACTTTACCTATCAGCAAAACATTTTGCCCTGACATATTAGCTTTTTTTATCAATACGTACCAATACTTATAAGGCAGTTATACCATTACAAGTTTTTTACATGATTGGTATTTGTATGGGAGCCATGGTAAAATGTGGACTGATTTCAAAATAAATTTCTTAAGAAAATTTAGGTTGAAATTAAATATGTATATTTGAGTCAAATTTTGTCCAAATACCAACATCATAAGATGGGCTATGGGCACAAAGCCTCTATTAGGAAAACAGTTCGTATTGGGGCTATGTGATTTTATGGGCCGATTCTTAAAATTTTCAAAAAACATAAGAACCAAATTCATTAAATTATCTTAAATATTGCCACCTGTACTTTGCGCAGAAGGACTACATCGACGAACAACCGACCAGCAGGACGACCGTTACCAACTATAAGTCGATCGGTGTACTACAACAAATACTTGTGTCTGTTTCACACATCAGCACAAACTTATAATATCGCATTCACTTAAATAAGATCAATAGTAATACAATAGTAATTCATTCATAAAGTCATTCCAAATAATTTAACAAAAATAACATTAAAAACTTCAAAAAAATTTGAAAAAAAATTTATAATGAGTTTTACTTCCATATTTCTAGGGAAGATTTAAAATATTCGTTCAAGGTTTTTTATATTTTTATTTAGTAAATAAAATTCCCGTAATGGTGTCCGATGACAGTTTCAAATCAGTTTAACAAATGTTAAGTACGCTAAATAATGCTCGACTAAAGCATTTTAGAAGTAAAAGCAAACACAAAATTCATTACTTTTTCTTTAGTGTCAACACATTTATTTTCCAATAAACTTCGGGTTCTAAATCAACATGAAGCTCATACTATGGAAAGTTTTTTTTAAATAAGTAGTGACTTTGGTTGAATATACTGTAAATTTTTGAGATCAACAATTTCTTAAATGGTATAAAATTAAGCACTTAAATCAAATCCTTATATTACTTGGTTTAAATGAAAGACTTTCAAATTACATCTGATCTACACCTCCGAGATATTACCCACGCTCGACCCACGAGAGTAAAAATTAAACCAAATTCGGGTAATTAACCACAAAGTGGCAACACTGGTTATTGCTTTTGTTAACAAAACATGTAATTCTAACTTAACCTCAAATAAGTGACTTTTTCCATAAATATAAACTGCGCATAAGCTTTTTATAATGTTGGCAGCGGACTGCCGTATTTATCCTTGATGAAAAGTGTTAAGAAAAGAATTCTGAATTTATTTTTTTTTTTATTTTACGTTGCGATTTTTTGCTTTTTTTGATTTATATCATTTTCTTTCAGACAGCTTCAGCTAAATATATGTATATCGAAATTTCGAATGTTTAATTATGTGAAAAATAAAAAGGAAAAAAACTGATGCTGTTTACAACGTTATTATTAGTAAAATTGATTTTAATAATGTTTAAAAAAAAGATTTGGCTTCGCTAAAGCAAAATGTACAATATATTTGTAAAAATTTATTTTTAACCAAAACCAAAACAGATGTTGTCTGGCATAGCTTATACTACATTTTGTTAGCCCCCTTGCGTATTTTCGTCTGCCGATTTTAAAAAAAATTACCGAGACATTCAGTTTTTTTTTACTTTTTTCGTAAGGTGGCAGCCCTAAAAATTCAACTATTCCAGAAATCAAAAGGCCCAGCGTGCCTGCCTATGAAAAACTCTTTAATTCCAAATTTCGACCATATCGCTGTAAATAGTTTACGCCTAAAAAGTAGCTCAAATTATCTATAAAGCAGACCATACACGATTCAATTCAATTGTCAACTGAGTCGGTTGTTGTCCAAATCAAAGCGTGTATGGCCTTGTCAGTTGATTAGTTTGACGGTTGTCGAGTTGGTTGAAGAAAAATCAAAAGATTTTGATTTTTTCAAGTTGACTTCTAAAGCCTATAGTACACGGCATGTAAAAAGACACATGCGCATGTGGTTCTGACGTAATTTTGACGTCATCACACAACACGCAATGTTTATTGTGGCTTTGCATTGACGTCAAAATTATGTCAGAACCACATGCGCATGTATCTTTTTACATGCCGTGTACTATAGGCTTAAGTCTTTCAATTCGATTGTACTGTGTGTGCTCAAGTCTCTTGATCAGCTGTCAAAATCTATGTAAAAAAAATCTAAATTTGACAGTTGAATTAAAATCTTTCAATTCAGTTGAAGAAGTGTGTGGCCAAGTATCAATTCAGTTGAAAGACTCAGTTGACAACTGAATTGAACCGTGTATGGGGCGCATAGTGCACTGGTTGGATACAGTAGATGTAGCGCAGCTGAATTTTGGTGCCTAAGCACTTGTGTTGAAAAACTGAAAATGTGCCCACTACCGATTAAGATCAATATTGAATTGGAAATTTTTTTAAAATGGTGTAGATATTATAAGCTTTTAATAGATGAATATTACAAGGTCAACTCTTCGTTTTAGCCAATTCACCTTGGACATTATTTTATATCAATATTTATTATAATTTTCACGGTTTGTTGTTTGCATAAATATTTTTAGTAGATTCTGCCTACTTTTTTCATTCCATTGACGTTAATCAAACATAATATGTACAATTTTTATACGGATATAAGTTTTTTTTATATGTATAATCATCACGTGAGAATTAGTTTTTTTTTGCAGTTTAAACGCCGTATGCTTGTATATATTCTCTACCGGTTTTTTCTGTCTTTAAGCCCCGCAAGCATATATTGAAATATTCGCCCATCCATCCATTTCAGGGATGGAAATTTTGGTGTTGTTGGATTTTTATGTGAATGATCGTACGATTGTGTAGGAAATTGAATTCCGGCCTTTAAAACACACAACAAAAAATCATATGTTTCTAGTAAAAGCACATAAAATTTTGTAATAAATATAGAGTCTTACACAGAAAGAAAAACATTTGGGATAAATTAAGCTTTTTATACTTACTTTAAGTACGAGTCGTATTCAAAAATTCAAGAACGAATAACACAAAAACGTACTCAACACAATCCTAAATAGAATAACTTTCGAAAATCAATCCCGGAATTTCTTAAGGCCGCTTTAGCCGACCGTAAATGTAGAAATGTAAATGTAAATGTAATGGAAAGCAATACAAATGCTTAAACGACTGTAATGTTACTTAAAAGTAACGTACCAACCTGTATAAAATAGAATTTCATTACGAGGTTACGTGACAGTTGTAGATAGTGATGGGCTGCTTGTATATTAAATGGAATGCAGGTAAATTCACTCTTTTTCTTTGGTACTTTTTTAGTAATAATATCTGTGGACTTTTGACAAAATAACTTAAAAAACATACATATTATCATTTATACCAATATATGTTTAGATGTATAAAATAAAAAAATGCATACATATAGGTACACAAACAATAAAAACTGTGGTTTTTAATGGTATCAAACCCTAATTTCGTGTATGCACATTTTCAAAATAATATAAGTAAACGTGAATGTAATATAACCCAGCTAGCATTTTCAATCGTCTATGAGTCTACTGGGAATCTCATGACGAGTGTTTTTGATCGTCGACGAGCTAATTTTTTAATTATAGACGATTCCTCGCACGGGAGGAACTGTTACACGTGCTGATTCGTATGAGAGATTCTTCCATAACACAGCAAACGACTCTTATATTAATCCTAAAGGGAATCGTTTATGATGTATGTAGACTCTATAAGTTCACAAACGAGCTTACAGTACGCTACGGTACGTTACATTGTATTTCATTACATTTACGATCGGCTAAAGCGGCCTTTAAAATCAACACAAAATTCTTAAATCAAGTAAATACAAAAAAGATTGAACTTTTCGTTGGTAGTGCCAATCTGAAAATAAAATTACAAAGTGAGCGTTTTAATCTCATAAAACATATTAAAATTTGTTGTAGCCACTCCACCAACACCACACAAGTAGCTAAAAAACAATTGGCTTGTTGTGTGTAGAAACAACAAAGACAACAGAACAAGAAGAAAACACATTATTTTCATGTTTAAAAAGTAAAATTGAAAGCAAGAGATCTCATTTAGTTTATATTTTTAGTTAAATATGTACACAAAGTTTTTAAAGTAAAAATCATATCGGGCATGATGGTGGTGTTTTTTAATTGGAACTCTGTGAGGTGTAAAACGGGTAAGTAAAGCAATCATAATAATATTCTGCTTCTAATTTCCCTTTTGATTTATTTCAAGTACGAATTCGGGATTAAATCAACTTTATAATACTTGAATCAAGCGCAATTTGAGATTAATGCAATCTTAGTTTTACTTAAAGCAATATCATTTTCGGATTATTTGAGTATTTCGCGATTGAATAATCCGTCAATCAATCTTTCTTGATTCAAGAAAATCCGTACTCATCGTACTATTGATACCGCTTCGGATTGATTTTAGTACGGATGGATTGATTTTTCTTTTGAGTGTACATTAGGTTGTCCCAAAAAAAATAAAAATTTGGATTTTCTCGGAAGATCTTTCCTAATTTGGATACTCATAAGGTAAAGTATTTTTGAGAATTTTATCAGATTTTTCGGAAGTGCTTTAGAGGTCGCGCAAACTGATTTTGTACCAAAAATCTAGCGTTTTTGACTTTTATTGAATTATTATTGAAAATTGCTAAAAAAAATCGGTATTTTTTCGGCTTCTGAGTAAATATTATTAAAGAAAATTTTCCGATCTTTAATTTTATGTGCATAAATAATAAGTTTCGTCAGGGATTTTCCACATTTTGATACATTATATAACAGTTTTTCGTAAATTTTCAGCAAATATGAAAAAAAATGCTTTATAACTTTTAAAATTTGTATTAAGACTAAAAAAACTAATGATGCAGTTTAAAAGATTATGAAGTTTTAAATAAATTAGCAAAAAAAAAATGAATTTTCTCTCACCGTTCTCGAGTTATACCCTTTTAAAGCTTTGTACACATTGTATGAAATGTATAATACTATAAGGTGTGAACTAGGTTTGCATTGCTTTAAACTTTAAATAATTGGATTTAGAAAATGTTTTACAAATAAAATAATAGTTACTTACCAGTCATACATAACAATAACATATGTAATTATTACAAGAAGTCCCGTATTTTTAATTAAAATATTTTGTTAATCTGAAGTTTTTTTTTTTTAATTTCGAGTTTGGTTTTTCTAGACTTACCCTTACATAACTTTGCCCACTTCGAGTGCAATATTATTATTTTGCGAGAAATATTGCATAGTTCCTGATTTGGATTCCACAAATCTCTCAAACTCTTTGCTATTATTCTGGCGCTTTTGGAAATAGTGCACTTTTCCACTAAATGCAATTTTAAAAATCTTTGCAGTATTTGGTTTTTTGTTGGCGGTTTGGCAGTATCAAGGTCATCAATCATTTTGCCCACACACCACACATTCCTTGTATTCGACAAAGGCATATCTATTTTAAAAAAATATTACCCAATATTTCTTGGACTACTTTATGATAATTTCAACTTACCGGAGCAATAAAACTTCAGATTAACAAAATATTTTAATTAAAAAGACGGGACTTCTTGTAATAATTACATGTGTTATTGTTATGTATGACTGGTAAGTAACTATTATTTTATTTGTAAAACATTTTCTAAATCCAATTATTTAAAGTTTAAAGCAATGCAAACCTAGTTCACACCTTATAGTATTATACATTTCATACAATGTGTACAAAGCTTTAAAAGGGTATAACTCGAGAACGGTGAGAGAAAATTCATTTTTTTTTTGCTAATTTATTTAAAACTTGATAATCTTTTAAACTGCATCATTAGTTTTTTTAGTCTTAATACAAATTTTAAAAGTTATAAAGCATTTTTTTTCATATTTGCTGAAAATTTACGAAAAACTGTTATATAATGTATCAAAATGTGGAAAATCCCTGACGAAACTTATTATTTATGCACATAAAATTAAAGATCGGAAAATTTTCTTTAAGAATATTGACTCAAAAGCTGAAGAAATATCTATTTTTTTACCAATTTTCAACCGAAATTAAAAAAAAACCAAAAAGGTCGATTTTTGGTACAAAATCAATTTGCGCGACCTCTAAACCACCTCCGAAAAATCGGAAAAAAATCTCAAATTCTTAGCCTTATGAGTATTCAAATTAAGAATGATCCCCAAAATTTTTTTTTAATGGGACACACTAGTGTACATATTTCCAAATATGTAAGGCATATGCAAAAAAATATAAAATTGGTGACGTCATAGTCGAAAACATACGTTTCGTTATTAAAATTGGTACAAAATCCGAAAAGCCATTTTCCATCCCTGATCCTTCTAGCACTCAAATTATATTCAGCGACTAGTTGTTCCACATTTTTTTATTTTTTTTTTTTTTTGTTACTCAGATTTTTGTTTGTTTGTCTTTTCGTTTTCTGAGTTAATGTTTGATATTTTTCTCATTTTACGCTTTAGTAATTTTTCGCCTGAAATGTAAGCATTTTTTGCCATTTCGCTAATGTATCCACTTAAGTTCAGTTGGTATATAAAATACAAGTAAATATTTATTTATAAGTTTATTTTAAAATACACGAACAAATGCCGGTAAAAATGCAACGGTGTATGTGAAATATAAAAGCACAAACAGACATGTGTTGTATTACCATAATGACATACAGTAGCAGCGATAATTGACAGAACAATTTTCATTTATGAAAGTTTAAACTGGAAGTTAAACGTTTTAAATAAAATTGTTACGACGCTTCTAGATCTTACTCTAATCCAGCAAATTAAAATGACTAAACAAAAGTCGTTCTAAGAAATATTTCTTCGATACATGCGGACATGACTTTCAGATAAAATATACAGAATTGGCAAAAAAAAATGTTAAACATAAATCGAGAAATGTTAGATAAGTATTTATGAATAGTATTGCGAACGATGTTGAAAATGCAGTCAACATAGGCAACCTTAGTTAAAAAACAAACACCCAATTAAGGAAATACGCAACATTATATCTAGCCTCAATTTAAAGGCAACTCCAATATCTGTTGCACTTTTTAGTTTAAAATTTTATAAAACAACTGGAGGATAAAGAGGTATTAGGTAGTTAAATATCTTCAAATATGCGGCAATCATTACCCTGCGGGAAATTTGTGTCAATTGTTCGTAAAGCACTTATCCCGTGACCAGTAAACGCAATATTATAATAAAAAGAATCGAATTGTGATAGGTGAAACCATTTAATATCACTTGACTGCTGATAATGTGTTTAAAGTGTGGTTACTGCAGAGGTAACGAACAAATATCTAGTCTTATTATGAACTATCATATCAGCATGGTTCAGTTGGAAAACAATCTGCGACAGACATTATTTTAACCGAAACTCAATGTGTGCCAATTAACCACCTTGTAGGACTTCGCCATGTTTAAGTGGCAAGTCTTCTTTAAATAAGGTATTAGAACTCAAACCGGTCTCTACCACTTTAGAACTGTCACGTGACAAGTTTGGTGTATTTTCTAACCTCAAATGAAAATCAGGTAAATAAACAAAGGAAACTTTTCCGAAAAATATTGAATAATCGCAATTTCTTATAACATCAATATGAAGTTAAGACTGCCATAAAAAAAGTACATTAATAATAGAAAATCTGCGGAAAGAATTGATAAAAAGCAACTCACAAACTCCTGTCTAGATGAAGTCTAAATTGCTGTAGAACAACTGAAGAATGGATATAATTATATTCCCATCCTTCCAATGTGGATATTGAAGCCAGCAAAATGCATTCCATTGAAATCAATAGTTTAGTTTCAATTTCGGATTCTCTGTGTCGTTTCTAATTCTGACACCACTTATTTTCTCAACCTTCCCTGGGGGTTTCACTTAATTGCTGTAATTTTTTAGGCTTGGAAAGGTTGCGACCATTTACATTTGCTCCTAAATATTTCGTTGGAGATCACATTTGGCAAATATATTTTCAGGTTTCTCTTCACGGCCCTCTGTTTAAGGTTTGAGTTATATATGTTGATATTTGTCCTTTTGGATATGTAGGAAGATATCCATACAAGATTTAGGAGTCCAAAGGACCGCAGGTCAGAATTGATTCGATTTTCTAAATTTGCATTAAAGACGCCCTTATAATCGGTGATGCTGCCAACATAGCAAAAGCGGCCAACAGAAGAATGGATAGGCATCAAGTATAAATATTCATGCCTGCAGACTCGGACAGCATGCAGAATTTTTGAAAGAATTATCCTAAAGCGCACATAAACTACTTTTGAAAGTACCTTTTGTAAAAAAGCCAATCAAATTTCAATCAACCGATCTTGTTTTGATCAAATAAACAGCTTTTGTTTGATAATGACGCAGTCTAATGAAAACAAAGCTGCTTAACAAATAATTTTCATGAATGGGCTTTTTACTTTATAAATTGTTTCATTTCAAGGGATGTTTTTTTTTTAGCGATATGACTATTCTTGTTAAGGTCACAAGATTGAAAAAGCAAACTCTGAAAACTGAAAAGACAGGTGAGGTATTCTTAACAAATAACAACTTTGGAAACATCGTTCATTAATAAGCCCATTTATAACGTCTCTTTTTTACGGCTGCGTCAAATCATTTAATATTTATGTAAATTCTACTTAAAGTCATTTTTTAATCCATACTGTATCAATGTACTTGCAAGGTTTTTTTATAATAGTATTTAATTACTATTTGTTTTTAACCCCCCATTATACATTATTTACTGTCTACAAAATTGAGTATTCAGTAAAATATTTGTCTATTATTTGTGCTATTAAGATCAGCAATTAGAAAACATACAGGGTATTTTAAGTAGTTTTACAAACTTTTTTTTTTATTTACTGGTTGCAATTATTAAATAATAGAAAAAGGGTTTAAAGGTTTAACATCGTATTAAATCTTATAAAATTTTCAAATATTGTATGAATTAAAATTTAAACGAAAGCGGCAAATAAATAATATTAAAATTAAAATAGTTCTTATGTTAAACTGTAAGTAAAAATTATACCATACAAAAATAAAATTATATTTAGACGGAAACTCTAAACAAAATTCAAAGCGTATTAACGATTTGTTCTAATAACATCTAACGGAATATGCCCAATCGAAAATTATGCAATTTTTTTTCTTCTTTAATGATGTCCGAATTAAATTTTTGGAGGATAAGAAAATTTCTTTGTTAAGACCAACAGACGGGTTTGGTATAGAAATGCCGATTTAGGTTATTTTCGGATACACTAGACGACCCTGCCCTGGCACAATTGTGCTATTATACTCTTTTGTACTATCTGATCATCAAAAGTACAATATAACACTAATGGCTAATTTCGTACAATCGGTTCCAAAAACTTTTTCTTGTAAGGAAAGTGAATAATATGAAATCAATCTGACCGACGCGTCAGTGTTGCGGCGGGCCAATCAAGCTGAAAAAAAATCAATTTTTTTATGTTTCATAATTCACCTAATTTGTTTGGTTGTTGCTTGAGTACATGTTTGTTACTGCATTGGAATCAGGAAGGAATGCATTTGATATTCCCAGGACAGTGAAGCACCAATGACGGTATCACAACGAGATCATTTTTTCAACAACTCAAAATGGATCTCAAAATGTTATCAAAAGATTGCAGACCAACTAAAATCAGGGTTTCAGGCGTAAGATTTTCTAGCGCCTAGCTTTAATGCGGTCTTGATCTCTCAGTTGGAATGGTTGTCCACAATCCTTCAATTCTGAAATAAGAACAGAGTTTATAATTGCAAATATTGTGTCGCTCATAGAAGTTTAGTTGATGGACCCCACAGTGAATGATGCTGTCTCATGAACAGTAATGCGAACTTACCTTGTTAAATAAAACCCGAGAAGCCGAAATATAAACGGAGATAAGACCGCTAAATTGACCAAAAATATTTAAATTGGCATTATTTTTTTAACAAAAGCAGCCAACATCGCGACGAAACGCGCTGTCAAAATCACAGTTTCCTACTGCAAAGCGTTGACGCAGCGCTATTTGTGCTAATTTAATTAAAGAATTTTTATCAGATAGATAACGCTTTACGCGTTGATTCAGGTTTGTCTGTTAGGCATAATTTTGAAACCAATCAGACAAAAATTAAACAGCGCTTCAAGCGTTTTCTATCCGTCAAAAATTCTCATGCTGATATAAAATGAATGAATTTAACACATATAGCGCGGCGTCAACGCATTGTTATTGGAAAATCTAATTTTGACAGCGCGTTAAGTAGTGAAGTTGGCTGCTTTTGTCAAAAAGTAATGGCAATTTAGCTATTTTTAGGTCGACCTAGGGGTTTTATCGTCATTTTTATTTCCATTTGGTGGGTTTTATTCAACAAGATAAGTTAACATTACTGTTCAAGACACAACTTTGACACTATTTAAGTATACCATTTCATCGTTAGAGCTATGCCACAGATTACTACACTACACTGGTACTCTGTGGCTATGCGCTATAAAATGTTACGCTTGCCGCGCTGATTTAGATTTGTTTGTGTGTCATGTGACGTTCGGAGTTTATGCGATCGACACTGCGGTATTTTACGTAGAATTGTATCCATGATGCTTTATGCCATCGATTGTCCACAAAATTTTGATTCAACATAATTAAAAATGTTGCACTTCCGATTGGAATGCTGTCGGAGGAAACGCTTGGGTCTCGAAACAAATATTTCAGATTTAGTTGCGAACATCATACCAGACAAATTTTACGAGAGAAAATAGTGGAATATCTTTTTAGTTCATTAGTTTCGAATTTTATCTCGAAAACCATCTCTTATATCTCGAAATAATGTGATGAAGAGCTTCATCATTCTTGATTTTTTCATATATGAAGATGAAAAGGAATTTGATTTAAAAGATAACTAGTGTTGTATAAACGTTTTCTATATTAATTTTTTCAAGTTGTTTTGAATTTTAGTACAATACATTTTTTTGAACCTGGTGGTATAGGCAAAGGGTGCATTTTGGTGGTGGGTGTCCCCTGTGTGCTATCGTGCCAAATTTGAAAATATTTCATATTTCAAATTTTTATATTTATTATTTTACTTCACAAAGGGTTGCCCCAATCCCTTGTTCGATTTAATTCATGTGCACATACAGCTGACACTCCCAAAATGGTCAAAATGGGTTCAGGGAACCTCTAAATGTACACATTTATGTACAAGGCCGTTAAAATTTGGTAATGCGACAAATTATTTATGAGAATTGCCACGTCCACTTCACCCACAACGCCCATTGTCAACACAAAAATTTCGAAAAGAAATACAAAATTCTTAAATTTCACCCTTCTAGCTACTTCCAAAGAGAAGTTATGATTTTTTCCCAGTAAGATTAGCCTGCCGCGTAAAAATAAAAAACGTGTTTTGGTGCAACTGAACTCAAAGCAAGTTTGGCCCATTTCAAAGCTCTTTTTGCCATCCCTTAAATGAACTAATTAAAATTTAACGCTCTGATATTTGGTCGTCGTTAAAATTGAGATGCGTTTGAATAGCAGGTGTCTTCAATTTGTATTTAAATCTACGATAGGCAAATACAGGGGGCCGCATTTTCTCGTTTATTACGTACATACATGTGCACACTAATTGATGAGAATTTGACAACATTAACAACAACATACATATGTTATAGAATGCATACAACGTATACAATCGCAAAATGTAATAGTATAGGTTGGCCATCGCAGATTTAAATGCACTTAAAGAAATCGTATTTTAGTATTTTTAATATTAATTCAGGAATATTTTTTTGTCATATAGTCTATTGACCTAATCAGAATTTTTATATTACCTGCAATAAATTGAATTTGAAAATGTTGATGTATAGAACAGTTTTTAAAATAGCTGTGATAATTTGCTGCAGACAATTAAAAAAAAAACCTGTTTAAATAACTAAATTTTTTATGTTAAAAACTTAAATAACTGGCAAATTTGTTTTGCTTTAATTTTAATTAAGTGCAATTCCTCTCTAGTTCACTTACATTTGGCTACTAAGCATTTTTTGCAGATTTTTTTTCTTGTGAATTTCAAAGATGTTAAATAAACAATTGAAAACAAATCGCTATACATTCTTGGCTATGAATTTCGTAAAGCGCTTCCGAATCAAGTAACTAATAGATATAAACTTTCTTACTCACCTTCATATTATGCTCGACAAGTTTTTCACTGGAACATATAATGTAGACCAAATAGGCGCGTATTAACTCCCATGTTGTTTTGCTCTTGAATGCCGCAATTGGATCATTGAAACTAACATCCAATGGATCACGTTGGGGATTTTCAGGGACATTTGGTGTTGGAGGGCTCTTACGGTGAGCTCTTTTTGTAATAGGCGAAACTTTATCGTCATCCACAATACTTTGGGCGGCGGTTACAGTTTGAGATTTACTAGCATTTGTATGGAGACGATGATAATGTTGATTAGAATGGGGTTCCGAGAGAGCATTGGCTAATAACGGTTCTTGATGACGCTGATGTTGATGTTGTTGAGTGGAATAACGGCGATAATTCAATTCACTTGCATTGTCCTTCAAATCATGACTTAATTGTCGAACACAGCCCGACCAACTTGCTGGAGCTTTTGAGCTAGCAAAGTATTGAAGTCTGCCAGCGCCAAAATTACTGGAACTACTGCCACTATAACTATAAACTAAATTTGTACGTTGAGCACAGATGGAACGCAAAAACGCCATTACACACGCGCACTAGGATTTTAATAAAATAAATTTAGTTTTTATCTGTCTTGTCCTTTTATATGTTTTTTTTTTTTTTTTTGCTTGACTTTACTTGCCTTGCAGTTAAAGGAACAAATGTTTTTTTTTATTTTAAGTCTTTTTTATCTTAAAAACGTACAAATTCCAACAAATGCTAAATTTAAAAAAAAAAGAAAACAATTTTGTATTAAAAAAATTAAATTTTTTTAGACATAATCACGCTGACACAATCTCCGTCAATATGTCTCTTCCTCCTGTACACACACATAAAAACTAGGGTTCTTATTTTCCAAAGATGTATTAAATATTTTTTTTAATTCCAGGCGAAAAAAAGTTAAAGATAAATATCTATACGATATTATTTTTTGTAGTAAATGCGGTTTATAAACTATTTTAATCAGATCAGATTTAATCACATTTAATCAGATAAAACCTGAGTTCTTACTTGAAATCTGTTTTAGATATTAGAGTCCAAACAGAGATCGGTCAATTTTACTTTTGTACTGAAATTCTTGGCATCGTCGTGAAATCTTTTAGTTGCTGAATTTTACTACTGCTTTATTGCTATTTTGATCTTGTAGTCAAATATCATGTTTTTTTAATCATTGTAATAGCTTTCAAATTGTTGCCAATTTTATCCGTCTTTATTTTATTCACAAATTTTTCTTAAACAACGGTTTTTTTTAACTTTGCGAAGCAATATCCAAAATTTGACGCCTTAAAACTTCCGGTACTTTTTCAGCGGAATTTACGAAAAAAATTTCCAAAGAGAAGCCATAATACAAACTCAAAAACAGCAGAATATAGAAAAAGAGAACAGTAAAAATAAACAACTATATAGGTACGACAGGATTTCGTTTCGCGGCGAATTCAACATAAATCGTTCTAGTTCTATAGTACTACGCAATAAATTTTCTTGCTTTTTTCAGCATAAACCACCTACTCGATGACTTGTGCGGGATGTAACGAACTGTCCGGGTTTTAATTTTAAGATTTTTTTTTCTTATTAAACTTATAGAAAAAAACAATTGTCAGTCAATTGGATTTTTAAGTGTGACAGCAAAATCAATTTTTGTACATAAAAATTTTTAATTTATAGTAAGAAAAAGAAAAAAAATTTTTGAGGGAATAGGAAAAAATAAATAACAACACAGTGGGTTTAGAGGTGTTAATAAAAAGCAGTACATGTGTTTGTATATGGTTTATTACTTTGTCCTCATGACTAAAAAAATGTGCTAATGAGGCAGTAATCAAGTGATTAGTTAACAAAAATTTAACTCGTATTTTCTCGAAATTTGTCATTGAAATTGAATTAACTAAAAATAGCTAATATATAAAAAATAAACATGTTAAAATGCATATTCGGTTGTGCTGAATCTTTGATACCCTCCACTAGAATTTTTCGCTGGTGATGAAATTATTTTCTTCAAATCGAATCAGCGATTTCTTTACAATTTACTTCAATTTTCTCTCAAATGTTAATTTTCCACTTTTGTCAGCATATCTTTCATACTACATTTAAAATAAAGTCTTTTATCTAGCTGCCATAAATATATTAAAAAATCCCTAAAATTCCCGCCCAAATTTCACGGGATTTTTTTTTCGGGAATTCCCGTATTAGAAAACACTAATGTCAATGCATGATATCTCGCAAAAGGTGGGCGGATTGGAGAAATGGGCTTGGCACTAAGTACATTTCTTTATATCTGAAGCGTTGAACTTAATAAGTAACCGCAAATGACTTGTCACATCAAACGGATTCATCAAATGAGGCACAAATCAAATTCAGGCCATCAAACTTCATTTAAAAATTTTATTAATAATACCTACTATACAAATACAAATAGAAATATACAAACCAATAAAATTGTGATAGTGCATAGAAAAAATTCCTGGAAAATATTGAAAGCTTTTTAAATTGTTATTTGACTTAGAATACCCATTCGAATTAATACAAAAAAAAAAAAAAAAATTTATAATAAATAAAATTGAAATTTTGTTTTTTTTTTTTTTTGGAAAAATATCAAATTATTTGTCAAATAATAAAATTTCAATAAAAATAAAACTAGGAAATAGATATTGGGAATTATTTCTTTTTATAAGCAAATTTATTATACCTATTCAACATTTTTTATTTTTCGAATTTATTCTATGAGTTAAATTTCAGTTATGTATTTTATAAAGCTTTTTTGTAATAGTTCTATTCCTTAAATTTTTTTTTTTTTTTACGTATGAGTTTTCTATTACTGACGCAATTACCAAAATGCGAGTTTGATGTGTGGCCATGCCGCTTTATAATAATAATAAAGTCAATGTTATCGATAATTTGAGTTTTTCGTTATTGAAAGACTTATCTTATGTTTGTTTTATTGTAACTTAAAATGTATTAATACAAACAAAATCATCTTTTATGTTCAATTTCAATGTAATAAATAGATTTTGCAGGTTTTTAATTAATACTGATGTGTATTTTACAATAAAATCTTGTTAAGCCAAATTTTAGCCAAGATTTATAAATTTTTTACTAAAAATTTTGCCACTTTTAGTGAAAAATAAATGGTAATATGCCGGAATACTACAAAAATTTTGGTTCTAAACACACTGTGCGCCAGCCCAAATCGGCCGGGGCTTAGCTTACCGGGAAAAGTTATATCGGTCAAAAAAGTGATACGTGTCCTGGCGTTTCGCCGGGTCAAACATTTGTTTTCGCTTAGATAGGGAAGTTGAAGTTTTAGACAAACGGTCTGTTAGTGAAGTGAATCCTCGCAGAGGCTTCTTCTCTAATTGCTTATGAAGATTTACCCAAATTGTATCTATTTATTGAAATTATCATTCTTTTCTAAAGAAGAGTACCAAGGCCAACAAACCATGACAGATTTCCACATATAGGCTTATTTCTTGATCCAAAAAAGCGTAAGTGCTAAATTTTATTAAATTATCTTTAAAACCGGTACTTTGATCGAAAGCTTAAAATGCATATTCCGGGAAATATATGTATGGGGGCTAGGTGCCGTGAAGGACTGTGTTTAACCATTTTCAATGTATCTATTCCGTACTTCGGCACATTAAATGCCTACATATGTATGTACCAAATCACATCAACTGTATCTAACATCCGTAGATTATTTGTATTGGGCTAAATGATGTTATTCAGCGACTTTAACAAAATTTTTAGGCATACGAGCTAAATTTCATTAATTTATTTTCAGAAATACAAACTGTTAAAGCCAGCGTACATTGCAAAATTACTAAAAAGGTTATTCTGAGCCCATTGATATACTTAAATATGTGCCTTGAAGTTATATAATTTTTATTTGGTACAAACATTAACACAAATGCAAAACCTCGTCTAAAGATGTGAAGGGTATAGGTACGTAAAAACACCCTGTATTGTTCATCATTTTAATGTTGTCTATAATGTTGTACAACACATAATTTAAAAAAATTGATACGATTTTTTTAGGGTTTCTATGAGAAAAAAAATTTCTTTCCTGGGAATTTTATTTCGGAAAATTAAGAAACTGTGTTAGAAATTTAAAAAAAAAAGTTGTGCTTATCTAACGAACAAAGAACATTGTGGTCACAACAAATATTGAAAAATGATACCGATGAAAACGACATGATTCATATTTTATTTGTACATTTTGCAAACGAAATATTTTAAATTGGGGTCAATTACGAATCAAGACCGTACGATTAAGAGCCTTCGGATTATTTTCTTCTGGGGTTACGTAAAGTCATTAGGGTTATTTAACGAAATCACAACTTTACAAAGATAACATTGTAAAAATCTTCTGTTAACTCATTATTTTGTGTGTTTTAACGAGACCTCAAGCTATTTTTTCTGGGGTTACGTAGTTATTAAATCCGAATCTTTGAAAATTTAGATTACGCAAACCATTACCTAGTCATAAAAAGCTTCACGAACCATTTAAACCGAAACCGAAGTCTTTTAGTTTTTAAAAATTTACTTTACAAAAGTTCCCAGGGAGGGAAATTTTTTTGCACGCACTCCCAAAAAAAGTAAGAAAAATAAGAAACCCTAGTTTGTCTGAATGTGTATAAACTGTTTCAATGGATTTTACATATGCCGGATATTTTTTATTTTTATTTTTTTTTTTTTTTTTTTGCTTTTTTTGTTAAATTGTTTTCTAAAAATTTTGTCGTCGTCTTCTGCTCTTCATTTTCAAACATTTTCTTCAGATATTATATAACTTTATTTATCGTCAGGTCCTTTTTTCGTACTTTTAGACGAGCAATTTAAGCGCAGGTTTATTGTTCATTAATGTTTTTGATTTACTTTTTTATGCTTTTTTTATATTCATTTATTTTATTATAAAACTTGTTTTTCACTTTTTATAAACTTTCTATTACAAAATTTTAAATTAAAAAGAGTATGTTAAATATATTTTTAGATTTTTCTTTTCAATTTTATATTTGCTAATGTTTGGCATGTGCCCGTTTGCAGCACACACAAAAATTGATTTTTGTTCACACAATTCACAATTGAAAAACTTATAAAAAAAAATTTAAATAACAGAAGAAACATCACAATCACACAAACAGTTTTTAATACACGAAAACGTTTTTCGTGTGAAAATAAATTTTGAACAGAAAATCAAATGCTAGAGGAATGTTCTTTTCATTTCCTTTTTAACAAAAAAAAATTCACTTTTATTTTAACAAATTTTGCTAATTAATTTTTTGTTTCTTTTTCCTAATTTAATTTGGTGTTATTTCAACTTTATTTTTTTAAACTTTTTTTTGCTAAAATTTGCAAATAATTTTTTAACAAAATCGTTTTCAAATGGATTTTTTATATAAGTACATACATATTTATTCAGCAAATACATAAAAGTATGTACATATATGTACATTATTATGTACATATATGTAATGGATGGATGAATGGATATCCAGTGTAAACCAGAAGAAAGTAATAAATGAAAAAAATTATACCTTCAACAGATTTTTCTGTTTATTTTTTGAATAATTTTTATTCTATTTAATTTTTTTTTTTTTTAAATAATTTTCACACCGTAGTAGAATGAATAGTTATACTTTGGTAGAATATATCACACAGGCACACACTCAACGAGAGAGAAACAATATTGAATTATAATCGCACGTCGTCCGTTCAACGCTGAACGACAACTGACAACTAGAACGTTACTAAACCGACTAAGGAATCAAATCGCCGCATTTGCCTCCTAACCAAAAAGCAAATTTAAGAAACAATTACAACAAAACTGAAAAACCCGAAATGCCCCACGAATCTTTTAAATTGATGATGATATTGTTGGTGATTGTCTCTAAGAGCACACACCAGGAATGGAAAAGTTTATACAATTGTACTTTTTATACTCCCTACAACTAGTTGTGAAGAGAGCATGTTATTCCGTGTGAAACTTTTTTAATATTCATCTAATGCTAGGAACACAACTGGGACGAACGACGAATTTTTGGCCGCGAATATTCGTCGCCAAAAATAAAACATATTGGTGTATATGAAAATACACACAAAAATAGCGTCCGGCGAAATTCGTCATACGCGGCGCGGCATCTTTGCAATAGATTTATTTATATTTCATACGCCGGCGAACGACGAACAAATCAGTACTAGGTGACCATATTTGGTTTTAGTTTAGAAGTATTTTAGTAAATAAAGTTACTTTTTACTTTAATACTAGTTTTTCTTTTTTATTGTATAACATTTAAAATATATACATAAAGTATTTTGCTATAAACATGGTTTTTAGTTGTGTTTTTGATTATGTTTTAACTTTTTTATTAATATGGTCACACTATTTCTCTTTCTCTGCACAAACAGCAATCAACTTTCTCAATTATAAAAGCTGCTTGTTATTCGTCGTTATTGTGCTTCATACGACGAATTTACTCAGCGAATTTTTACTGAAAACTTTGTCGTGTTGGTCGAAATTCGTCGTTCGTCCCAGTTGTGTTCCTAGCATAATGCGGCCCCTACACGTTGCGCCTTGTTATAAAATTTGATCAAGTTGTCCACCAATTGCTTCGTCAGAGTTGTGGTTGGTCTTCATTTGAATAAAAAATCAAAAGAATGTGATTTTTATTCAACTGGCGTATTCAACTCAATTGTACGACAAGTTGCAACGTGTAGGGGCCGGACCGCATAAGACCCCATAAAGTACATATGTATATATATATATATATATATATATTGAGTAATTCTAAGTCGATTTCGCCATGTCCGTCTGTTGAAATTAGGCTTACTTTCGAACGACTTAAAGAAAACAACAATATTGGTTTCAAGTACTCCTAAGTTTTTTTAGTACTTCTAAGCAATTTAGGATTGAAATCCAGCACAATCGGCTCAGTAGGAAAAGAGGTTTGAATCCAAATGTGTACCAACCGGCCCAAATATGTATATATGTATCTTTTTATAATATAATTGGTGGTGGAACAGCGATTGTTATTAAATTTTGCACAATTTCGTTTTATATGGCAAAATATCATATTACTAAATTTCGTGATGATCGCTTGATATAAAAGCCGCTCTCCAAAAATATTTTAGTTCGCCCAAAACTGTAACAAATAATGATTTGGTAGTTAAATTTGGTCTATCATAGTTGCAAAGGACTAGAAAACGCATTGCCTCATTTCGTGAAGATTGATCCATATTTACCAGGAGGTCCAATACAGAGCCCACTCTAGGAAATTATTGAAATACTCCTTAGGCCTTAACAAATACACTCATAAAATTATTACAGTAACTGATTGTAAGCTATTAAATTCGTTTTCCGTACTCTTAAAATTTAATAAAAATAAAGTTATTTTACGAATTTATTTTTTAACATTAATGTTTGTTATTCAAAAAACTAACTACCAAAAAATAATGTTTTTCCGTACTAATATTCTTATGTAGTTTGATTTTTTGTCAGTTAATTTATATTTTTTTTAAAGCAACAACTGTTTAATTTTACGGAATATACTGTTTAATAAATTCAAAAATTTATGTAAAATTAATTTATTAAATTAATTAAATGAAATGTAAATGATCCATTTTTTAAATAAATTTTAAGGTTGTTTGAAATTAATTTTCTGTGGAATTTACCTACATAATATTTAGAGTGTATAGATATTGTGCTAATATTTGGTCCAATTTAGCTTTATAAGACTAAAAATAACACCATGCATATTTGTGATAATCAGTCCACAATTTACCATGTGACGCATAAAAAGCGGTCATCAGAAAAGCACATGAAAACGCTAAAAAAAATGCACCACTCTATTGAAATTTGGTCCAATTTATGTTTTTTTTTTATACAAGGAATCACTCTACCCCATTTACATCGATCCAATATTTACAATATGTCTAATCTTGATATTTTATTCAAATAAGATCAAATTAAGTTTTATATAACTAGAAATAAAAGCAAAAATATTCTGACGTTTGGACAACAATTTGCCATGAATCTTTTGCCATAAGAACTGTAACACTGTAAGGTCAGTTTATATAAGATTGGTTTATAATTCATAGATCCCATAAAACGCCGACTCCTGAAATATTCTAACTCTCTGTGGAGGCTATCAAAGATTTGGAACAGCTGAATATAGCACTCTTACTTAGTTTTCTACATATTTTGCTATTGAAAGTTACTTTAGCACCAGTGCTACCAGCTAAATAGAATTTTCGTTAAATTTAGAATTTCGTGATTTATGTGAAGTTTCGTAAACTCAAATCCCTTTTTTATATTCACTTTGCTAATATTTGGCTTTTTCTTAACTTACGAAACATTTTAGTGAATTTAACATATTAGGTTTTATTTTACTCTATAAAAAAATACACTTTCAGAATTAATAAAGAAATCAATGGTTATTATTAAAAAAAATTTACGAGATGTAACCGCCAAAGTTAAAAATATGTGTTAGTAAGATATTCGAAAGTAAAAATATTTTTTTCAATATTTTTTCCTATGTAAGTTTGTTCGACACTGAAATATTAGTACAGTGTAATCTTTCTTAACGGACACCTTCCTTAAGCGGGCACCCCTTTTTTTCGGACATTGTTTCCTGTTTCCTGGTACCATTTTGGTATTTTAATAGCAGTGTTAATAACTTTTAGTCAAATATCCCAATTGTTTATAAATACGACTCTGTCATCGTTTCGAACCAGTACCCATGTTCTGTAACTTTGGTGAGAACTTATCGCATCGAAAACATGTGAAACAAAATATTCCATCGTTTCTCGAAAAGTGAGAAAAAAGTGTGTCTGTAGCTCATGTCGAAAACTATCAAAAGAGATTACGTCGTTACGTTATAAATGTCATAATATTCCACTCGAAGTCGATATTAAATTGCAGATGCTGAGAACGCCAGTCAAACATAAAAAAATTTTCATCGACGGCGGCGAAAATGCAGCCGTCGGCTAGACCAAACAATGTAAAGCCCGACTTTAATGTTTGTAGATCACAAAATTGCTTTGGAAACATTCGTATGGTTTTCAAAAATTTTAAAAGCAAAATAATTAAACAATGAAAAAATCTGCCAATAACAATATACTTATCTTTTCCGTGTTCATATTCATTGCAATTTGCATTTTTAATTTATTTTTTAGTGTTAAAATTTTTTCTCATCCCGTTATTATGCGTGAGTTTATTTGACAGTTCAAAGCGGGAACTTTCTCACAAAAATTTTACAGACTCACTTGTTCAGTATATTGGAGAGTAATTTCTTTACGTGACAGCTATTACTCGCCAAAAATATTACAGACGCAGTTAAGTGAGAAAAACTGCTGTTTGTTTCAATTTATGGTATTTTTGTTTAATTTCTCACATTTCAATCGAAAAGTTTCTCGACGCGGGAGTTACAGAACATGGGCACAGTAACGCAGTACGGCTAAACTTTCGGATCGGAAATTTCTTTCGAAAACTTCTAGTTTTCGAATCGAAACACGCGGTAGCCCCCCAGTATTGTTACCGATACTGAAATAACAAGAAGTTTCATACAGATATTGTTACCGAAAAACGTTTTTGCTAACAACCATATTTTATATTAGCACAAGTGTTGAAAATTTAAATTTGTTGAAATGAATTTTGCAAAGATAATACAATTTTTACAATATTTGAGAGAAAAGTCCCTTTAATACCCCTTCTATGTTTATTTTTGTTTGATTTAATTTTAAAACCGATATACCTATACCGTTATAAAAATTTCTGTAACAAAAAGTGTCTTAAATAAATAGAACGTTGCTTGCTGTGTTTATTGTGCTGTCGTAATTAATCAGAAAAGACCAGCGCTGAGCGGCTGAGCCGTACAACAATATTTTTAAACCATTGTGAAATATTAGGACATTTTGACAATATGACATGTTAGGATACCTTGTGAATTGACTAAATATCAATATATTCTTATTTTCATGTGGTGGATACAAACACGACTTTTTAAATTCTGGAAATTGAAACAGTAGATTTGCCATCCCTGGCTATAAGCACTGGGTCTACTACAACAATATTGAGCAAAAATGTCACTCGTCTACATGATGTCTCACCAAGAAAAATAAATATTTTTTTTTTGTTGTCTGAGAAGCAAAAAAAAAACAAAAAAGAAAAAAATAAAAATCGATGGTAAAAGGGGCTCGTTCGGTGTAGTTTCTCTTGTGACGTGTGATTTTATACAGTTGTTGTTGTTCTATTGGCAGTTAAAACATGATGATGATGATGCTTTGTTGTTAAATACTACTCTTATAAGAAAAAATCATTTGGAGTGTAGCCAGAAATAATTTGTCCGACTATACACAAAGTTAATTAGAATCCCCAAAAACTCCAACATAAGAACCGGACTGAATTAAATTTCCAATTTGTTAGCCGAAACAAAAATTTTAGAGTCTACTTTGAAAATATTTAATTGAAACTCTTTTATACCCTCACCACAGGTAGAGAATTTCTACAATATTGATTTTTATCACACATAGTCCGGTATAGTCTGGAAAAGTTTGCTTTTAAGCACCATCCATGTAGCCTTATCTCACGGTGTTTCTCCACCGACTGGTGAGTTCATATTAAGCACTTACCAAATTCCCCTGTGTAAGTTTGAATTCATTTTCACACACAGGTGGCAACGTTGAGTGTATAAAATCGCCAAAGAATATAAATTCGTCCCTTGTTTTAGGACTGCAGCTATCTAACCTCCCCGAAGGTGAAAAATCATACTTTGATGTGAGGGGTACCTACCCGCGATTTCGGGTTTAAACCCCAGCCAATACGTGCTCTTCTGATTAGAATTTCTCCGCAGCAGGGCATAGGCATCCGCAAGGGCAATCAACCTGGAAGACAGGATGCCGTTCTTGTAAGAAGCACGCTAAATGGAGGCCTCAACCACCCGTCAGTACGGCTTGCGCCGGTGTCAACTGTAGCCCGTATCGCCTATAATTTAAGTCCATAGGTACGGATTGCAAGTCAATCCAGTCCTTGGAACAAAAGAGCAATCAGCAATCGGTTATTTACGGTGTATGAGATTCTGTTGAATGCCAGCACACCTCTTGCCGAGGTTAAATACATAACCAAGACCAAAGTCAATTGTCCCATTTCGAAAGGAAGACTAAAAATCTAATTTGGTACCCAGCATACTTTTCATTATACTACGATTTTTTCTCTTTCAATGATTTCTTTATAAAGAGATAAATTTCCTCAAAATATCTTCATGACACTTCCTTGAAAGACCTTTATGATTCATTTGTACTAATATCACTGACCTTAAGCCATCTGGGTAAATCTAGATGTTACCAGAAAGTACCTCGTGGAGGTTAGCCAGTTAAAGGCATACCCGAAGGCTTCCTCCTGAACTCGACAACTTACTTGCCGGGCATGTTCTGACAATAGAAAAACGCTTAACATTTGGGATTCTAGCTGGAAATTGCATAGTATGTAGGTGTTGTGTAAATCGCAATAAAGTATGATCAAGGGAACTATTATATTCTTTAGAAACGTTGGCAGATCGCATGCAAAACGTACGAGTTTCAGAACACCATAAAATAAATCTGGCGTTTCCGATTTCAAATCATTTAATTGTCAAAACATGGCCGACACTTTTTCCTGATATTTAGCCAAATTTTTGCGATAGAATCGTTGAAAATTGCACCTCTTAGCTGCAATGGACATCTAACTCGATACCACTGGCTTTTACAGTAATATTCAAAAATGACACCTTTACACCTGAAATATTTTGCCAAAAAAAATTTTAATCCCAAAACTGGTAGACTTAGTCTCTCATCTCATTTAGCCTGGCTTTATGCAGCTTATTTTGTATTAGCATCTTGCTTTTTAAAGTTGAAATGCACAATAGATGGTCTTTTGACTCACCTTTTGTCACTTCATGTTCGTCAGTTTTACACACTGTGTGCTTGTCCGCGCAATTAGTGTGAACAGTTTTATCTATTATAACTCACCTACTTCCCCTTTAACTGAAGGACACTACATTTATCCTGCAATTTCCCGCGGCAATTCTGTGTACGTACCGGAACGACCCGGAACATCAAATAACCCGACCAAAGATTGTCAACCCAGCAACACCAACACAAGTCGATCTGTTACAACAACAACGATTATCCTGCAGTTTAAAATCTCCATAGTCCTATCAATTCTATTAGATGCGTATTAGGACATGTATTTTTTAATAGTTGCCATTTTTCGTTTTTATTCGATTTCAAAATTTATATAAATTCTACGGCCTGGAACAGAATAAAGTAGTTGTTGTAGTAGCTGAAGCTGCTGAATGCTCTGTAGCGCAACAAAGTTCAAAATTTAGAACTTTGCGCCTCAACTAAGTATTCCGTTGACATTACTTTGAAACTGCCATTTTTAACTTTTCACATCTTGCAGCGCTATTCGTAACGTTGTTCTTCAGCGACTATTCTGATGTCCACTTAAAAGATCAGTCAGCACTAAGATCATGTTTCTGACAACAGGGGTAAAAATAGTTTATACCTGCTATTTATTTTGGAAGTAGGTATTTAATAGGAACTGTTTATGTTTTTTTATATGATCAAATATTGAGTTAATAATCACGCTTATCGTGAATAAAAAATTAACAGTATTTTCCCTCAAAATTTTGCTTTTCCCCATAAATTTTTCGGGAAATGGAACACAAAGTTTATCCACCATAGGGGTAAATATTAAACTAATCGCAAATTAAACAAATTAAACGGAATGGCAATGTTTAAACTCGAGTTTTGCGAAAGTGATAGAGAGTACCAAGTTGGCGTTTAGCTTTCGCATCGAAATTGTAGTCGCATTGCTATAGAGAGTAGCCCCCCGGTTTGTCACAATGCAGCGTAGTAAGTCCGATGTTATACACAATTTTCACAGCTGACATGCCAATTTCCACATATACAGATGGGGAACTGCGAGCCAATCAAATATTGAAATTATTCAAAGATACTAATCAAAAACTCTAAGACTTAAGCTGGAGGTCTACGCAGCTGTCAAAAAAGTAGAATCTGTGTAGTTATATGTAACAAGTTTCATGTTAAAAAGCCTAGGATGCATTAAAACGTTGAATGCGAAAAGTAGGTTTATTTTATACTTTTGCAAGCGTCTCTAGCAGCATTCGAACAAATCAGCTGATAGTGACAAATAAAATTTTATTTTTACTTGTGGTGATGCAGCATAAAAAGCGTTGCATGTAACTTGAAACGTAGAACGCAAGAAAGTTATGAAATACATGCAATGCATGGAGGCGAAAACGCGTGGTGTGGACCTCCAGCTTTATTGTTCAGTCACCTTGGTATATTACTAATGAAGCAATCCACAATGATCTAAAAATAAAAACTGTTAAAGAAACTATTAATTCATTTAGTGATAAATAGTTGAAAAGACTTAGTTATCATGTAAATCCATTAGTAGTTACTTTATTAGACGATACTGACGAAATTAATAGACTTGAGAGATATCATATCTCAGACTTGCCATTTAGAAATTAGTCAAATGTATTTTTAAATGTTATTTTCGGGAATAGGTACAAAATTTATTATTAATTTATTAATGACGTGCTAAATTCACAATTTTTGTTTTTGATAAAAACACTGAAATTTATTGTTGTAGAAAATCTATTTATCTATGCGCATTTCACTGGTTGGTTAGGCCAGCTCGTCAGGAAACTTTTTCCAAAGACTTTAGAAAAGCCAAAAATATTATACAAATAGGAATATAAAGTGAATAAGAATTTTAAACACTCAGGTCTTACTTGTAACAATATCAAAGCTTCAACAAAGCCACAAAAATACAATTCTAGTTGGTGTTTTCCAACTAGAATTGTAGTTATAAAAGGCTTAAAAGAAAAAACAAAATTAAAAAAGCAAATTACTTAATAAAGCAACTTGCCATTTCAGTTTTTAATTTTCCGGGCACTTGCAAATTTATTATCAAAAGTTATTTTCGGGAATACAAAATTTATTGTTAATATATTTTATTATATATTTTTATTAATTTACTTTACCACTTACATATGTATATATGCAAATGAATTAAACATCTATTAATTAATTATTTATTTATATTTATTAATCATATTAAGTAGTTTATTGTACTTTGTAAACCTCAGAATTTGTTTTCTATTTTTATTGTTGTGCTTATTGTAAAAGTACAACTACAGCTGTCGTTTTTATGTTTCATCTAATTTGCTTATTATCATACTGATAGTGATATTTTACAATTAAAATAATGTTAAAAAAAATTGTATCTTCGCTTATTTAAAAAAAGTCCCTTTTTTATAGATAAATCCCTTCATCTGGCCACATTGTACATGTTATGGATAAACAACTTCAAAAATATTAAAAGCGCGCATGTCTGCGGATATTACGGCGAATTATGTGGTATAACAAGTTTTTTTTACTTGTATCTATTTTTTTCTTTACTAGACAACAATAATAATCACTAACCGATAAAATTAATCGAAATGTTAGTTCTCTTTTTTTTTCTTTTTTTAATGGATAAATAAATATTTGTTTTTTTATATTGCATTTAACTTGTATACTAAAAAATTGTCACTGCGAAATTTAAATTTCTAATGAAACCGCATTAGATTAGAATACATACATATGTATGTATATACATATGTATACATACTTACATATGCATGTATGTATATATGTTTGTATGTATGTATAATATTGTATATGTATAAAAGCGAATTCTTAAATGCACTATGGTAAAGAAACCTCCTTTATTCGTCAACAATTTTTTTTTATAATTCACGTATGTAATGGAAAACGATATTGCTTTCAGTATCTTAAAAAATTGATTTATTATACATTTTCCTCTGTTTTCCCGTATATATTCTTTTAAATTGTTTTATTGTATTTTTTTTAATTGAACTGTATTCTGAACAACAAATTAAGACTTAACTTCAGAAATGGATCTTAAAGTCGGCCAAAATTCATCACACCTGCTAAAAATTATCGTTAGGAAAACGATCGTTTTTCATCCCATACCTGAATGGCATTCCTTACGTCAATATCATTTTGAAAATGGCATACATGAAGTATTGCGTTATCATAATAAAAATATTTTCGGAATCGTTAAATTTATTATATACGTAAGTAGTAAAAGTATTGAAAAAACTGTTGGACAACATACATACAATCGCGTAACTCACTCCACGTCTCCATGCGCTATCGATTTGAACAAGACATGAACATAACGCCGGCAGAGGAACGGTATTAATTTGTTCATGTTCTTGTATGTGGCGAATACGTGTTAATGTTCATGTTCTGATTTACCACAATTTCTTTGTTGTGCGTTGGGTTGTAGACAGAAAATGACATTGTAAGGTGACCATAATGGCGAACATGGTTTCTAAGTCATATGTTTAGCCAACGATGGCAGCACATGAATGAAATATAAACATATAGAGTCTACACTAGCGAAATGCATGTGCGACATACTGTTCTTACCAAGTTGATGGATAGTGGAGACGGATAGTCAAACACGGTTTAGTTTAGTGGTATATTTCGAAAACAAGAGCTAACCTTAAAAAAGGCCTATCCGATTCATATCTTGGCCCAATTAGTATATCTGCTCGAAACGCCTGCTGATTTTTTGCAGAGTTGTGTTTTTATCCCGCAATAGTTTTTTAAGCAATTGTTTTTGACATCTTGTCCATTTTTTACACAAACAAATGCATTGCGTTTTGACATTTTTAACATAATTTACAAAAACAAAATACGTGCTGTTTTTTTATTGTTGCTTTGTTGTAGTCCTATTAGTTGGGCCATGATTAATATTATATTAATCTTATATATAAATCGCCAGATGCAAAACACTTAAGAACACTTTACTCCTCTATTTGCCCAACGACTAAAGCAAAAAAATATACAATTTTCAAGGTATTTACTTACAGAAGTGAACAATATATGTATATTTTATGAAAATCCGTTCGATCCCTTCAGGAGATTAGGCGTTAATTGTCAAAAAGCCACCAGTACAATTACTAGAACAAGAGGCACTAGTGGTAACAGTGTTAGAGATTTTATATAAAAATACGAGTGCTTATTAGTACTAGTACTTGATGTAGTACAAGAGCATCACTTGTAAACTGATAGAATTTTTGTGCAAAAATTTTATTAAAAACAAAAATTCGTATTTTGATCCTTCCCTGCCGAAGATCGAACTAGTACCTAGCTAGTACAAATATCACCAGTACTAGTTCTCGACTGTATACTTTTCTATACTATCTTAATGCTCAAATTAGCATTGTGTGTGCTTAGAAAATTACTTGTACTATTGGTTCTAGTCGTCTACCAGTACACTTGGACCCAATTGGATATTTTCAATTAATTTTTTTTTTAAATTTCCTGATTTGAAAAGAGGTAGTGGTAAAGGTTAGTGGACCTCAACATATGAGGAATATAAAAAAAATATTTTTATAAACTTTAAGCACAGGATAAATTTAAAATTTTGTTCGATTTCAATTTCTCGTGATTTCCATTTCCAGAACATGGGCGTAAATAATTTATAAATAGTTTACAAGTGATGCTCTTGTACTACATCAAGTACTAGTACTAATAAGCACTAGTATTTTTATATAAAATCTCTAACACTGTTACCACTAGTGCCTCTTGTTCTAGTAATTGTACTGGTGGCTTTTTGACAATTAACGCCTAATCTCCTGAAGGGTTATTTTTAAATTTGATTTCAAATAAAAAAAATAAATTATTTACGCCCATGTTCTGGAAATGGAAATCACGAGAAATTGAAATCGAACAAAATTTTAAATTTATCCTGTGCTTAAATTTTATAAAAATATTTTTTTTTATATTCCTCATATGTTGAGGTCCACTAACCTTTACCACTACCTCTTTTCAAATCAGGAAATTAAAAAAAATTAATTGAAAATATCCAATTGGGTCCAAGTGTACTGGTAGACGACTAGAACCAATAGTACTAGTGATTTTCTAAGCACACACAATACTAATTTGAGCATTAAGATGGTATAGAAAAGTATACAGTCGAGAAATATTACTGATGATATTTGTACTAGTTTAGTACTAGCTAGCATGGTACAACTACACAAGGTAAACTCGTTGCTACAACAAGTACGACAAGACAAAAACAACAGGCAATTTGTTTTTGTAATTTCTACCCCAGACGTCAAAAAAAGAGCAACACTGTGCCTTCAGAAGCACAAAATAAAAACACAAATAAAAAAAAAAACAATACGTGAAGGAAAATAATAAAAGTTTTTTAAAATTGTTCTTGAAATATGTACAATTTTTCAATTCGCCGTAAAAAACCGAAAATTCAGCACTTAATCTGAAATTTTTTTTACAGAAAACAAGTTTTTTATTGCATTTTACGAACGTTTATTAATTGATGTTAATTAAAAGAAAAATTCATTTTTAAAAAGCATTTTCAATGCGTTTTTTTAAACAATTTTTGAGTCCTTTCTCTAAATATGATTCTTGTATCAATCATACATCTAAATCGCACAAGGGGCACACTATTTTCAGCTTTTGTATTTCTTCCTTCAGAGGAACAAATCTTCCTCAGGTCCTTCAACCTTATTGATATGTATCTCATTGATTTTTGAACCATAACACAATTGAAATACTGATTAGTCTACCGAAGAGTCTTTTTTATGCATAATTGGGCTGAACAATTTTGGGCAAAACATATCCAGGATTCAAAAGGTTTTGAGAATTTCATCATCATCTACTGAATCGTGCCATATAGTCACTTCTTTGGCCACACATGCACATTCTTCCGACCATTCCAAAACTTGTTTTTCACAATCTTCTAGGTAAAGAGTTTGGTGAGCGCAGCCCACTGCTACAACCCCATCGGCTGATATGTAACTATTTATTTCGAAATCACCGATTGCAATTTGGGTATTTGAGACTTGGCCCCCAATAAAACCATATTATTCAATTTTTTTATTTCTGAATGGCCTTTTAACGCCTTTTCCGCGCATTCACCATCATAAATGCCCTGAAATAACGCGGGACAACTTCCAAGGAGCATGCCAGGTGGGTTTAGGTATAGTAGGAGCTTTTTTTAGGAATTAATTGTACATTGCTAGCTCCACTGGCCGAGCGCATGCCGGGTGCTGAGACTAATGAACTACTAACAGGAATATCGCCATTTTTATTGTTTGCTGCTAATAAAACCATATTACTGTCTTTTGAGTGGCTCACACCAATGGAGCCATCTGTAATAGCTAAAGGTTTTTCCGGCCCTTCTAAAGCCGTCATAAAAACACGACTATTTTCATATTTTTTTGCCTCTGCAGCTTGGATAACACGATTGAATACCAAGCCGTAACTATCGCGTGCCTTAATAGCTTTCCTGACTTTCTCTCTAGGAAATAAATTATTGAAATAAGACTTATAATGTGTGTTCTAGACATATGTATATGTAGGTATTTAAACTTACAATTTTTCATCAATTGCTGGAAGAGCGCCTTGATTGGAAACGAAAATGTCGTGAGTCCTTTTTAAGGAACGAAAAATTAAAGTATGAACACTGTGTCTTTGAACTTCATCCATAGCTGTGATTTGTTGTTTTTGAAAGTGGTATTCTTTGCCAAATATTTTGTTACAACTAATTGAATTAATAAAAAAAATGAAAGTTTTCTTTTAAAAACATGAATAAATAAATGTAAACAAAACTGAAAATTTTTTGACATTTGGGGCTAAACTGTGGTAAACAGCTGACAAACATCTGTGTCAACAAGTCTACCTTGTGTAGTTGTACCATGCTAGCTAGGTACTAGTTCGATCTTCGGCAGGGATATTTTCGGAGTTATAAGTATTCAAATTTGCTACAAACCCATACGAAAAACACAGTAATAAAAAAAATTTTCCAACTACACAAAGTTTTTTCTATCAAACAATAAAAAAACCGGGTTAAAATTTTATATATAAGTCGTCAAATACAAACCAGAAAAGAACACTTTCCTCCTTTGTTTGTCAACCGAACCACAACTTTTTGAATTTTCTATAATATTTAACTTAAAACATAACATTAAAGATGCAAGGCCCTATACTTTTGGTACTTTTTTGTTCTTCATCTGGTAGTTTTTGAATTTTTGTTAATATTGGACCTATAAAGATAAAATTAAACATGCATGGTTCTGATTGATTAAGAATATGTAAGGGAAGCTTTTTGGTACTTTTTCGTTCTACTTCTGGTACTTTGATTCATTTTTCTAATTATTATAATAAGGAAGATGAAATTAAGCATGCAATGTCCTGTGTGGATGAGAATCTATAAGAGGAGACCTTTTGGATACTCTTTGTTGTTCAATTTCAACTTACAAAATTAAATTAAACATTAACGGACTCACAACGAAGACTATGGACTAGAGGTTGGTCCCTTGCCAAATCGATCCACTAAGACATGTAAATTTATATATATGTACTAAGATTTGCTATGTTTTCTTCATGTTTTCATAAAAATTTATGGTCGAGTTTCGACCATTGGGTATAATAATAATGCTTATCACAGCGTTATCATTATATTAAAAAATTTACTTTGGGTGGAGGGGTTTTATTCCTTTGTTCTGATGCGTATAATTCAGGGATGTTAAATGCGGTCTTAATTTTTGTACCAACTTCCAAAAAAAAAATGTACTTTTTGGACCTTCACGGTACCATTTTTTTTAAATTTATTAAGACAACAAAAAAGTACATAAAAATTCAATTGTACACAATAGAAAAACAAAACTTAACATTAACATAGATAATATGTATGATTAAAATAAGGTACTGAAAAGTAAATATATGAGGTCAAAATCAGGCACTTATTTATTTAGTTAAAAAACTATTTGGAATTTGTACATCATAGCAGCATGAATTTGTCGATCTTAACCAATCCTTTGTTTGTATGAGACTTGATAATGTTGGCACATGTAGTCTGTGTCTTTCCCTAGTTTTTATTATAGTTTTAAAAGAACAAACTCTTTCCACATTTGCAGGCGAATGCGGAATGGATAAAATTCCAGCAACGACTCTTTTTGTAAATTAGCTACTACCGACCAAAAACTACAAATGTTTTCAGTTTTTAACGAGTGCAGTTGCTCGACATCAGCTAAAGCTCTAAATATATTATTGATTGAATCAAAATTTGCAGTTTCATTCGGAAACATTTTTACAAGAAGAGGTACAGTACAACTTGTTATACCTTAAATAACATTTTCAGGAGTAAATTTATGGAACTACATTAAAACTTCGTTATTAAAGTTGACTTTGGTTCTTGAGTAAAAGGCAGACAGACGAAGTTTATAGGCGAGAGAGGGAAAAAGTAAAGTGAGTCACACATACAGCGTCGCCCCCTTACCAACAAACTTCGTATGTCTGTCTTTCGCTTGCCACATTGTAAAAGGGGACTAAGCGCTCTATAAGCCACAATACTAGTCGCATATTTAAGCGCCCATTACATTAACGATTTGTTGTACAACATAAATGCAATGAAAATGACTCAATAATTTGTTTGCTATACAGTAGTCCCTCGATTTACGTCGCAATTGTTTCCGGAAAATGACGACGTACATCGAAACAACGTAAATCTTATTTAAACATTCATATGTGTTCTATAAAGTGTACCTTTATTAAAAACATAAAGAAAAGCTAATTTAAAAATAATTCACAAAAAAATTTGCAGAATTAAACAAGAAAGTATATTTAAAAGCAAATTTTCAAAAGTGTACCCTATTTGGGACCCATGGGCAATAATGGACCCGCAAGACAAACTTATATTATGAGGTTAAGATTCAGGTAAAAGTCCTTTATGCCGAATATTATTTAGTTATTTTCATCTATATAAGATAAGTTTAAATGATTTAAGATATGGGGGTTTATATGGGACTAATTGTTAATTTTGGATCTACAAATACCACGTTTTTCCATGACATTATCTATCGTTAAAGTGTTTTTTCGCTAAATTTTGTGTCAATACCAACATTTATAAAAAAGATATTTTCAGGATAGTATTTGTATGGGAACTCTGGTCAAATATGGAACAATTCCAATATAATTTTTTCAGATGACTTAAATTGCAATGAGATAAGTTTCGACCAAATTTAAGCTAAATACCAACATAATAAGTGGGTTCATGGGTACAAATACTCAATTCCGAAAAAAACCTTGTGAGGGGGATATGTGAAATTATGAACCGATACTCACCATTTTCAATTGGCACGTATATATGCCAAATTTAATAAAATTATCTTTAAAATTACAAACTGTAATTTGCGTACAATGTTTCCATTCGCAGCCTGCAAGCCAGCCGAAGGAAGGGATATCGTTACATCGATTCAAAAAGTGATTCTAGTCGATCGATATACTAAAAGTAGGATCAAGTACCAATATTTTAAAGTGTTACAAACATTAGCATAAACGCATAATACCCTTTCCACTACATATTTCAAGGGAGTTTTTTCCTTTCTCCCATTTTTCCTATTTAAATTCTATTGTGAAAATGGGCAAAGGGAAAAAATCCCGGGGATTTTTTTTTATAACTGGGGTGATTGTTTTTTTGATCTTTAAATTTTTGTCCGTTGTGTTTAACAAGAAAAACAAAAATGTATCCATGTATAGATAGGAATAGCTACACACGCATGAAAAACCCAAAAGAACATTTCAACAAAAACGAGTTAATAATGCACAAAAAATCGGAAGACGCAAATCGAATGGCGACGCAAATTAAATTTAGAAGTCACATTAAATTTGGCGACGAAAACCGAAACAACGTTAATCGAGGCGACGAAAATCAAGGGATTTTTGTACTAAAAATTCAAAAAGGGGGAACTATGACAAATTTTGATATTGTACCAAATGAGTCACGGTAGTATCACGATACTTTAGAAGCTCAAAATGTACCAAAAAAAGTACAATTGTACCAACTTTAACATCCCTGGTGTAATTGAGACTTGTTCCATAATTTCACATAGCCCGGAAATAATATTTGTGCCTATAAACTCTCTTATTGTGTTCATTTCAAGTATAGAGGCCTAACACCAAAATGTGCATAACGTGGCTTAAGCAACTGTGCGAATACATTTTTATCATATGTGTCAAACCATATTGAACTTAAGGAAACTTCATGTAAACTGTAATTTGCTTAAGCAAACTGCGAAACTGATTGCTTAGTCCGTATGGAATGAATGTTTTTTATTTTGTTTTTTCTTTTAAATGCATTTGAGAGGCATTTCGTTAAATTTTGACCGTAGCTTAAGCTTGTTATTCTGGTAAGGCCTTTGACCCTAACTTGGACAGTATTTACTTGTGTAAATATTAAATTTTTAAAAAAGCTATAATTTTTACATCTAATATTTGAATTATGGGCATTTCGAGATTGATTAAATCTTAGTTTTACTTTAATCAATCTCATTTTCGGATTATTTCAAGTACGAATTCGAGATTAAATATGGATAAGTTAAGTATTTCGCACTTGAATAATCCGTACTTGTATTAATCTTTCTGTACTTGATTCAAGAAAATCCGTACTTATCGTACTATTGATACCGCTTCGGATTGATTTATGTACGGGTGGATTGATTTTTCTTTTGAGTGTAATGATACATTCTAGTAAAAATCAACCAACTTTTTAAATGTAAAGTCCTTGGATTGTTTATTAAAAATCCTTTTTTGTACTACTCTTATCCCTATTTATTGTACAAATAATCCACTTTTTATAGATCCCTGTAATTAAACTGTGAATTGCCTTTAATTCGAACTGTACTTAAAATATATTTTAAAATTATCATTAAATTATTTAAAATAGGCAAGAAAGTGTAGTCGGTCAGGCCCGACCATATGATACCCTACACCGCAGTATATAAAAACAATTTTTGCAAGTGTACCCTATTTGGGACCCATGGGCAATCATCGACCCGCCTGAACAAAGTTATGTTATGAGGTTAAGATTCATGTTAACGTTCTTTATCTTCTTTTTTTGCCAATTTGATTTATGAGGCAAGAAAGAGTAACAACGGGAAAATTCGGCATCCTTATATCTTTAACACTAAAAGAGATACAAAAAAACATAATACTTATCGTTGTTCTGTAAAATTTAAGCGAACAGGTGACTAGTCCTTTTTTGAAATTCGGCTCTTTTAGGGAGCAAACGGGTAAAACATGTTTTATGGTACTTTTTTGCCATTCCATCTATCTTATAAGACAATAAACATAGAATTAAAGATTATCAGGTATGTGATTAAATAATATACATTTTCGTCTGTTTTCCTGTATATATTCTATTAAATTTTTTATTTTATATGTTAGTTGAACTGTATTTTGAACAAAATATTAAGACTTCAAAAATAGATTTAAAAATCGGTCAAAATTCATTACACCTGCTCAAATGATCGCTTTTCATTACATACCTGTATATCACATCCGAAACTTATCAAAAAAATACAAATACGAATATGGTACTTTTCGAAATTTTGCTCCATTCATTGACATATACCTATTATATTATGGGCTCCCAATATTGAAATTTTTGATATTTCAATGGGGAGAAAAAAGTACCAAAAAGGAAAAAATACAGGAAATTAATTTGACGATCACTTCAGCGAAGTTAGGAAATGCCGTGAAACTCGCAATACACTCACACTTTTTCACTAACACACACTCAATTTTTGTCCTTTATCCAATCGGCTGTTTCTTCGATTTTTCGTTGATAAGACGTGTACTCTACTTGAAAATGACTACTTTCATGTACAAACCCCAGGTTAACATCAGCAGCGTTGCCTGATTTCGCTGCTGGCAACACAGCTGAAATTGTGTTTTCTTTCTTTAGCTTCCACAACCGTTATTTTTTTTTATTATCGTTAATATTGGACCTAGAAACCTTAAATTCAACATGCAATGTCCTAAGTGAATAAGAATCTATCAGGGAACTTTTTGATTCTTTTTTGTCTTTTAACTGGTACTTTTTGAATTTCCGTTATTATTGGACCTATAAACATAAAATTAAACATGTAAGTCCTGAGTGAATGAATATCTGTAAGAGGGATCTTTTTGGTACTGGTTCGTTCTTTAACTGGTCCTTTTTGAATAATTGATAATATTGCACCTTGAAACATAAAATTAAACATGCAATATCCCCAATTGATGATAATCTATAAGAAAGAACTTTTTGGTAGTTGTTTGTTCTTTAACTGTTACTTTTTGAATTTCCGTAAGTGTTGGACCTAGAAACATAAAATTATATATACAAGGTCCTAAGTATATAAAAATCTGTAACCGGGAGCTATTTTGAACTTTTCCGATGTCTAACATGTACTTTTTTAAACTTAATTCTTATTGTGGTTTTTGAGATACGGCCCTTTAAGAGTGTAAATGAGTAAAACACGTATTTTTGGATCTTTTTTGTCAGCCCATCTATCGTAAACTAATACACATAAAAATTAAAATTATATCACATTCTTTACTCATCTAACAAATGAAAATTTGGTACTTTTTCTAAATTCGAACGTTTAAGGGGTGAAAATCGTAACTACTTTTGTTAGTTTTTTCAAAAATCTTTCTGCATCTATTTATTTTTCATCGCACAGCTTAAACGCCTGAGGCTTCAAAGTTAAAATTTGTTGGAGGTTGGTCTCTCTACAAATCGACCGTTTGAAGGGTAAAGTTGCTAACATCATATCAAAATTAAAAGAGATAGGGTACGTTCGTAAATTCAGTTGTTGTGCATCACTTGCGCATCAGTAAAGTTTAATGTTCGTAAAAGCATCACATCTAAGAAACTTGGCATCACTCTCATAGGTCAAATGTTTTTTTATGCAGTAAATCAGAAAATTTTTGCAATTATTGCATCAGTTAATTTTCTGATGCAATTACTTTTAATATAAAAGAAATCTTTTTATTTTTCTTATTTGATGCTTTTTCTTGTTATTTAGAGGAAAATTGTCCCATTTTGTTTTAATATATTCAATTAAATTTGTCATCACTATTGTTGTTAACATTTTTATTATTATTTTATGTTCGTTTATGTAACTTTTGAAATTAAGATCGTGCTCAAAAATTCAAACTCTGCACAGCTGTTGTGCATTAAAAAATCATCAGCATCACAGCTGCAACTGGTGATCACGCATCAGCAACAAAATTTTGCATCACAGTTTTTATGCATTTACGAACGTACCAATTCCTATAAAACATTTAACACTTATTGCTGTTCATTTAAAAAACAAAAATGCAGGTGCCAAGTACTTTTTTAAAATTCGGCCGTTTTGGAGAGTAAACAGGTAAACCCTGTATTTTGAAACTTTTTTACCATATCATCTATATTTTAAACCAATAAACATAGAAATTATAATTATATCACATTCGTAACTTATCTTAAAAATACAAATGAAAATATGGTACTTTTTCGAAATCCGAGCTTTTAAGAGGTAAAACCCGTATCTATTTTTGGTACTTTTTTAAAAAATATTTCTCTCCATTCATTGACATACATATAATTATTAAATGATGAGCTTCCACTTCAATATTCACTTTGTTGATACTTCAATGGGGAGAAAACAGGAGGAAATACGGGAAGTAAAAGTTCTTTTTTTTTAATTTTCCGTTCTACATATGGTATTTTTTTATAATACAAGTATGTACATATATAGCTGAGAAACATAAAATTATATGTACAGGGTCCTTACTAAATGAACGATTTTAACGTAATCAATGAAATCATAGATTTATATCACTGGGATAACATTTTTGAGACCAACAATGTTAATCATCAAATAACAACTTTTTATCAGCTTTTAAATAAAATGCATGATTCTCTTCCTGTGAAAAAAATACCAACTCAAAGCGATGCTAAATTTTGTAATATGCTTGAAGTAAAGAATGCAAAAACAAGAGAGATTTGGCTTTTAATGCATATATGTAAGTAAAACAAAAGTGAGACAAGCTGGAGCACCTATTGTAATTATCGTAACAGGGTTAAGAATATTTTGAGAATATCAAGAAGAGATACTGGACTGAGACTCTTGATAATTGTAATAGTAAGGAAATGTGGCAAAGAATTAATAAGAAACGTGGTAATAAGATGGAAAATCCATTTCTCCAATATGATCCGGAAAATGTTAACAATTATTTCACTTCGCCACAGATGGTTAACAATGATGTTCCTATGGATTTTTCAAAATTTTTCTAATTCTGGTTTTACCTTCAGGTGCATAAAGAAGAGAAGAGCTTTTAAGTTCTATGATTCAAGTTTAATATAATGTCATTAGTCCTGACGAACTACCTATTCTATTTATAAAAAAAATTGCCATATATTAAGAACTATTTATTATTCATTTTTAACGCCATAATTACTACCTCCTGATATATGGAAAATGTCACGTATTGTTCCAATAAAAAAGAAATCATTGCATTCTAAATTGGAAGATTTTAGGCCAATCATTATAATTTGTGGTTTGTCGAAGGTATTCGAAGTTGTATTAAAAGAACAAATTATACATAGTTTAGATAATGGAAAGTTGTTAAGGGACCAACATTTCGGGTTTCGACCTGGACCTAGTTCATCTTCATTGTTGCTTAGTATAACTGAAAAAATCGTGACAACATGAATAGAAAATGTATATCTACACTGGTTTCACTTGATTTATGTAAAGCGTTTGATACGGTTAACTACACCGTTTTAATAAATGGATTGCATGCAGAATTTGGTTTCTCAAGCACTTCTGGCAGACTTACATATATACACGCTTATATCTAATAGATTACAATATGTTGGTTTAAGTGGAAATAACTCATCGTTCTAGATATGTTCAAGCGGAATTTATCAAGGTTCTTATCTTGGTTCGATACTTTTCCTTATATATGTATATGAACGATTTCATTGATCATGTCAGTTCTGCTGCAATGCCAAGTTTTTCTCTTTGCGGTCGATGTGAGTTTGCTATTCACAGGAAATAAGGAGTTTCTAGATTGTCATGTTGAAACCATAAGTTATGTTCTTTTAAGAGCATCAGACTGGGTAGAACAAAACAAACTCAAATTTAATTTGAATAAGACAAAAGCCATAGTCTTTGGCTCTAATGAGAACCCAGATGACTCTAAGAGTATAGTTTTTGACAGTACTCGTGTGCAATTAGTTGATACTATAAATTGTTTGGGGCTAATACTAGATAGGGGCCTAAATTTAAGGAAACATATATCGGCAGTTGCTGCTAAAGTTGGTTATTCTCTACGTATACTTTATAATTTGGACTGCGACGTAACTACTAATATTATGATCAAATTATCCCATGCTCTACTTATGACACATATCATTTACTGTTTTGAAGTGTATGTCAGCACCACTCGAACCAATATTAATTATTTGTGGATAATTTATAATCGTATATTGCGATATATTTATCGTTAAAAATTTTTGATCCGGTGTCATCATATTCATTTAACTTCATAGGTTTTTCGTTTCCGCAGTTTATTGATATGAGGCTTTAAATTGCATTATATCGAATTGTAAAACCACGTAAACCTACATCTGTTTTAGGATATTTTCGTTTATCAAGCTCCACTCGTAACCCTGAAATAATCATACCTCTAATATATAATAGTACTAGCTGACCGTCCCGGCTTCGCTCGGAAGTAATTTACTAATTAGAAATGAAAAGGATGCAGTGTGTTTAGTTTTTCGATATTCTTCTAAAAATTGTTCATACTTAGAAAAATATTAACAGCCGTATTCATAACATAAAGTTAGCCACAGTTTGTACACTACGTACAACGAGCTGCTAACTAGAATGCCGATTAAGCTTAGTAGCTTGTTAGCACAGAGTTTATTCATAACGAATTTTATCCGTCTGCTAACTTTTAATAAATCAACTCTGAATAATCATGATGCCACATTATAGTGCTCAAAAATGCAACACGTTTTGCATAAATCATCGCTGGTTTTGTCATTTCATTTCATAGTTTTTTTTTATTTTTTTGTTTTTGCCTCCCCATATAAAAATGTTAAATGTTTTTAAATTAAAATAAATTTAAAAAAGGACTTAATTAAAAAAAATTCAGTGAATTAGAAAAAAACAAACAAAATTATTCAACATTAAACGCCTGTTTTTCACAAGGTGGCAAACGTTTGGCAGCTTGTTGACAAGAGTTTAGCAAATCGTTAGCCAGAGTTTGGTTAGTGTATTATGAATAAACATTGTGCTAACTTCATGCCAAATTTTCGTTATGAATACGGCTGTAAATATTTAACGTATCCCCTTAAATTAGCTTATGCTTAGAAAAAAATATAAGAGAATATGTACATTAGGGCGGGTCGATTTATTTTTCGACAATTTCCCTATGATTTCCGTATTCTATGGGTTATTCCATGAAAATTTGCCAAAGGAACCATACCTCTATCGTTAAAATCGAGTCCCCTACTTTTTGTTGGTAGATTTTTTCCCAAATTGACGTTCGTATGAAATATTACCTACACGTTCACATCTATAACTCAAAAACGATCGGGTTTAATCGCCGTTGGAAAGGTGAGCTCATTTTGATCAATTTACAAAAAAAAAATCTCCAACATTGGTCCAACGGTTCAAAAGTTACGGGCATTTTTGTCCAAATTTTGGAGCATTTTTCCATTTTTTTCTTGATTTTGTCCAATAATATTACTTTCATGGCCATTCTTTTGGCTCAATACATTATTTAATTCAATTTACAATTAAAAACGAAGAGTTTAAGCCCAAATTTATCGAACTCGGTTGATTAATTCATGCGATATTGCTAAAACAAAATAACACATAAAACCAACTTTTTGATTTTTTTACCCTTTTTATTTTTTTTCTACAAAAATTCAAATTAAGCGATAATAAAGTATCTATCAACCTATTACCAAAAAAAAAATATTAAATTTGAGTAGTAAAAGACAAAATGTGAAAAAAAACATTATTTTTTCTGACTCGTTAAGCAGCGGCAGCCAGCAATTGGACATGTCTTTCCGTTCCTTGAATGTGTAAAGGAATAGATAGCAAGATATTTTCTGAGTGTGCAAAATATGGATTATCTTGAATTACTGTATTTACAACTCCAAGTAAATTCGGTGGTAAAAATCGTGTCCAAGTAATAAATTTAAAAAGTAATGTACTACCGTATGCGGCAGAGCTATAATACTTAACATTGAAATACATTGGCGTGTATACTTTTATTATATAGTTAGCCATAATTTTTAAATTTTCAGTTGGATTATTAGTTGTCACATAAAACCGTAATAATTTATTGGCTTTGGTCAGCCAACGAGAATGTGCAATTGGCCCTGGTTTTATGTGAGACAAGTCCGCAGGAACCACACCATTAGAAATTGCATTGGCCATTAACATCAAGGACCTCGAATCAGTAGATAATTCTTCTGGATTTAAATCACCAGGAGGCATATTTTCCAAAGTGATTTCCTCAAAATCGGTTACCACCTGAAAAGAAAACATAAAAGCTAAAAAATAGAATGAAAAATGGTAAATAATCAGCTATAAAAATTACATACCGGAAGATTTTCACAATCAGCAATTTTTGAGCTCAAGTTTCCGGTAGTTGATCGTGGTCCAGTGGTGGTTGATTTGTCTAAAGTGTCAAACAAATGTCTAAACGGAAGCTCGTTAAAGTGCAGAAGACACACAAACCAGTGCAGTGGTCTCTTTAACTGTTTTTCGAATAGTCGCAAAATTCCACCGTGTACGCCAGTATTTGTTGGTTCACCATCAGCGCATATGGCAATTAATGAATCGAGAGACAATTGTTTTTCTTGAAAGAATTCGATCAATTTGTTGACTTTGCTTGCCGCAGTTTCACTTTCTAGTTTTGTGTAGCCTATCAATTGAGATTTTGGTTCCCTCAAAACAACTAGATGAGGTTCTTTAACCATCCTTGGATGTAACTTCTCATCAATTTTTTCTACAGTTAGAGCATCATTTTTCCTGCCGTCGAATGAAAATAATATCAAATTCGAGCCATCATACCGCTTACGAAGTGCGTCTTGTCTCCATTTTTCTCTTTCTCTACGAAGTTTACTTTTATCCATGATGACAAGATTGTCATGAGCATCTTTTACGCCCAGGTCTTCCATCAGAGCTGTTGCCAATGCTGATCCCATTCTATCATGCACACCAAATCTGTCACACATCATTGCATAGTTTTTAGTATTGTATCTGGGAGTGTATGTTTGTGGTGGTAGAACTAATTCTGAACCACCTCTCACATCAACTTCCATTTCGTCATAATGTGGTTCTTATGTAGGATCGTTGCTCACTGGGATTGTTGGTATAGTCGTTGGTATCGTCTCTTCACTTCCACTATCGTGTTCCGGTATCGTTTCTATTCTGTCATTATATTGATCGCGCATGAAATCTTTTATGTTTTCTGGGATAGATCCACATGAGCAGTCGTTTTCTTTCAAGTTGCATTTACATTTTCCAATGTTGAATAATTGGTTTGTTGATTCTACGAATTTTTTGAATTCTGTTGCGCGTTTTACTCGTTGTTTATCTGCATTACTATATGCGTCAAGCAAATTATTCATTTTTCTAATGATGCTACCTTTAAGTATAACTTCAATATTAAGTTGATTCCAAATTTTCCAACAATCTGTCTGCTACTTAGGGAGTAAATCTTTTATACGAAAACATTTTGCTTTGGGCTTTTGAACGTTCGGCCAAGAAAAAATAGTACTTCAATATATCTCGTTTAGTTGACAGATTAATATCAGGTAATTCACAGGCAACGCCAAAAGAAAAAACATCATGAGAGACCAAATGTTGCAAACTACTGCGTTGGGTATCTGTTGGATTTTGCGATGAAGCAGGCTCTGAATCCATTTTTTAAACCGTCACTAAAAGAATTAAATATGTTTGTCATAGAATAATAATATAACTATTAACTATAATAGTTAGCAATGTTTTTACACTTACCTTTAAATCTTTTCTAAATTTCAAAATAGTTTGATTATTTGTTAGTTATTTCAAGTAACACTTCACTGAAATGACGCTCAAACAAAACTAGCATACACTGGAATATTATAAACAAACAAAAATAACAAAAATAAAGAAGTCTATAAAGAAACTAAAAACAAAAAGAAATAAACAAACATATCACAGGGTGTGCACCCTGTGAAAAAATATGCCAATAATGTAAAGCGGAAATCAGTCCAGTCGTAACGTAAGGTTCGTAAGCTTCGTAAGTCAGAAAAAATTGAGCCAAAAAAATGGCCATGAAAGTAATATTATTGGACAAAATCATGAAAAAAATGGAAAAATGCTCCAAAATTTGGACAAAAATGCCCGTAACTTTTGGACCGTTGGACCAATTGCACCAATTGATCAAAATGAGCTCACCTTTCCAATAGTTTTTGAGTTATGGATGTGAACGTTTAGGTAATATTTCATACGAACGTCAATTTGGGAAAAAATCTACCAACAAAAAGTAGGGGACTCGATTTTAACGATAGAGGTATGGTTCCTTCGGCAAATCTTCATGGAATAACCCATAGAATACGGAAATTGGTGAATTTTTTCACTCCCTACAAATCGACCCGCCCTAATGTACATACTTATATAAAATGCTCGTGTCACGGTATTTGTTAGGTATGAGAATATGATGTAAGGTATATTTCATATCGCTAGAGGGCGTAAAATAGGGGAAAACGGGTAAAAGCCCTCCCTTCCTATATCTTCTTAACTTATCAACTGATTTTCTTGAAATTTGGCAGACAAATAGTGCAATATCTGGAATTAACTATAGCCTATAATTTGTATTACTTAGGAGGGCAAAAGGGAAAAAAACTCTCCCTCTCTATATCTTCTTAACTTATCCGATTTTCTTGAAATTTGGCAGGCAAATAGTGTAACATCTGGAAAACACTATAGCCTATAATTTTTATTGTTTAAGTCGTGAAATATGGCAAGAGGGGTAAAAGCTCCCCTTCCCTATATCTTAACTAATCAACAGGGTTCGATTCGAAATTTTCAGCAGATGGTTTGTAAAGAATAAAAAAGTTGGTTAAACTCGGAAAATTTAAGTTTTTAATGTATTGCGTACTACATATATAGATTTTCGAATAATCATTCTTAGTTGTGTCAGCTAAAATATGGAATAGACTTCTACGACTACTCAAAACTTTTAGTTACGCAATACGACCTAAGTTTTTGGAATACTTTAACTGTCAGGCCCACAATGTCGACAAGAACATTTCTTTCGCATATTTATATAGAAAACCAATATAAAAAACTAAAATTTGTTTTTGTTTCCAATAAAAATATGCGAATGAAATATTCCTGTCGACATAGTGGGTCTGGCAGTAAATATTCATAGATTAGGAAAAAATAGTAATTATTATTCTTTAAATTTATTCTTTAATTAAAACAGAAAAATAAAAAAAATTCAAATCTTTATGTACAAATTAAATTAAGTTGATCATTGATATAACATTGTATTAATCATATATGGCCCTATGGGTACAAAGTAGCGGGTTAAATGCTAGTACATACTTAAGGAAGCGAAACTTACTATATTTATAGGTAGTTCATCAAATAATTGAAATTCAATACAAGAATTGTGTATATAGTTTTCTTTATACCATTAATGAGAAAGTTATGGCATTAAACGCTACATTTATGAGTGGTATTTGTATGGGAGCCACGGGCAAATACTCTATTCCAAAGGGAAGTTTTTATGGGAACTATGCGAGATTTTAGACCGATTAATACGTATGTATTAAATTTTATCAAATTGTCTCCAAAATTTTGAACTGTACTTTGCGCACAAGGACAAACAAATAACCAGCCGGATGGAGCGACATCGTTAGATCGATTCAGAAAATTATTCTAGTCTATTTTAGGGCTGTGGAGTCGTCAAAAAATAGTTTTAACTCCGACTCCAACCGCTGAAATTTTTTTTAGTCCGACTCTGACTCCAACTCCGACTCCTACTCTAACCATAAAGCTAAATGTGTATGAGACTGGTTCTAATTTGACTTTAAACTCTTTTTTTTTTAATGTAGTACCTTTTAAATGGTTAAATATAGCAAGAAAATTATAAGATTAAAGAATTAAAATTAAAAACGGTTGTTTCTGTATTTTTTGTAAACATGTCAACCTCGAAAACTTTCAAATAATGGCAAGTTGGTATCGTTTTTTAGCAAATACTTGATAAGCGCCATTTTGCGGTGGCGTTTTAAAACAACTGATAAAGTAGTTAACAAAATTATTTTACAAGCGCTCCAGAAAGGTGTTACTTATGAAAATCGGGTAAAAAATTTTCAACTAGAGGCAAAAGTTTATAAATAAAACCTAAAAATACCATAATAAAAAACTTAAACACTAGCAGCCGTATTCATAACGAAAATTTGGCATGAAGTTAGCACAAAGTTTATTCATAATACACTTACCAAACTCTGGCTAACGATTTGCTAAACTCTTGTCAACAAGCTGCCAAACGTTTGCCAACTTGTGATAAACAGCCGTTTAATGTTGAATAATTTTGTTTGTTTTTTTTTAATACACTGTTTTTTTTAGTTTAGAGTTCTTTTTTAAATATATTTTAATTTAAAAACATTTAAAATTTTTATATAAAGAGGGAAAATGAAATTAATTGACAAAACCAGCGATGATTAATGCAAAACGTGTTGCATTTTTGAGTATTATAATGTGGCATCATTAATATTCAGAGTTGATTTATTAAAAGTTAGAAGACGGATAAAATTTGTTATTAATAAACTCTGTGCCAACAAGCTGCTAAGCTTAATCGACATTCTAGTTAGCAGCTCGTTGTACGTAGTGTACAAACTGTGGCTAACTTTTTGTTATGAATACGGCTGTAGCATTTCAATTTACTTGCTTGTATGCAACTATGTGTGTATGTACCCAACAAACACAAAGTCAAACCTTTGATATGAAATGACTTTATCATTTGCGTCAAACACAATTTTCAAACCTTTTTCAACTGTTCGATTTTAACATTTGAATTCAAATTGATATTGATTTGAATGTTACCATTTTAAATACAACGTTTTATCAATTTGATATCAAATTGTTATCAAATGTTATTCTCAAACCAAAAAAAAAAACTTGACAGCACTGAAGCCAAAAATAAATCTAAATATTAAAAAATGGCGATTAAAGTTAAATGTGGTACACAACTAAAGAAAAGTTACATATTACGTAAAGTGAAGTAAAGTCCCTTAATATGTTGCTAAAAAATATTAAATATATTTGTGAGTAAAAAATTAATTACAAAGTGTAAGAATGTAAATAAAAATAAAGCGAGAAAGTGAAGAAATTATAAATTTGTTGAACGCTCGCGGTACTACGCCATGACAATCCTCAAAATACTCATCTTTTAGTTATGGTTCCGAAGGTAAAGCTCACAGTTTATATAAATAAATAATGAATTTTACTGACTGTTCGCCGATATCGAACGTTAACGTTCGCATAGTAAATAACATTTAAAACAAATTTTCAAAAATTGTTTTAAATGTAATTTTCTATGCGAACGTTAACGTTCGATATCGGCGAACGGGCAGTAAATAAAAAAAAATATTTTTCATTTATGTTTCACATTGTATTTAAATCCGCATATGAGAACAACATTTGAAAGCAAGTTGAAAGTAAATGCATTTCACAATTTAAAAATAATTTCCCCTTTTTGTTGAGAATGCTATGTATTTCAAATGATTTTTAAATCATTATCAAACGTTGGGTTTGATTAAATTTGAAGAATTTGAAAGAGATATTTTCGTTTTTTTTATTATAAGACTTTTCGATTTTAAATAATCAAATTGACTGCACAATAAAATTAAAAAACTTTGGATTGTATTATTAATTGTGTCATAAAACATCTTCGAAATTACAATAGTTGGTGAACAACGTTTACATTTTCATAAGATATTAGCTTTGCTGCTCCACTTTAACTCAGGCATTTTTTTATCTGATCAAAGCCAATTAGCCACTATTAGACGCGTAATTTAGTAGCCTTTCAAATAAAATAGAACTCGTTTTAATTAAATAACATTTGACTCTGGATAACGGCTAAAGGGCTATACATATTTTATATGAAATTATGTAAAAAACATTTTAAATGTCGACAATAGGTGTGTTCATTTACAGAAAATTGCTTATTTCAATACTACGAACGATTACTAGTAAGTGTTCACGTATTCGAAAAACTTGCAACGAGGGAGTGAAAAAAGAACAGAAATTTGAGAAAAAAATTTTTTTGAAAATTTCTGATAGTAGAAAATAGAGAAAATTCCAGTCCTAACAAAAAAAAAAAATTGAATTTGAGAAAATTCCAATTGAAATTGAGAATATCAATTTGAAATTGATAAAATTCCAAATGAAATTGGGAAATTTTAATTTGAAATTGAGAAAATTCCAAATGAAATTGAGAAATTTTAATTTATAAAATTGAATTATATAACTTTCTTAATATTCATACAACGAACGTACATAACAAACATAATGATGGAAAAATAAAAATAAATACAAATCGCAGTATTATTGACCAACAGGCATATCTTCCAGATCCGAGCAGATTGGTAAAACGTTGTAGTATGTTGTATGACGTAGTGTGTACTGCAATATCCAGTAGTTGTACATGTCTTAGAAGCGTTAATCACTTTTTTTAAAAGTCAAGTCTCTGCTCTTCTACTAAATTGGGGGAATAACGTTTGGTACATTAATCTTTGTTTTCACAATACTCTCCAGCTAGACTCCTGCGATTGAGCCTCTATTCACCGATGCTTATCCCCATTGAAATTATTTGGTCAAAAATAAAAAGTATGGCGAAAACGAATGTACCGAACGTAATTTCCCTTAATGTAGGAGAGCAAAGGCTTGCCTTTTTAGAAGAGGTGATTAAGGCTTCTAAGACATGTACAACTACTGGATATTGCAGTACATACTACGTCATACAACATACTACAACGTTTTATCAATCAGCTCTGGATCTGGAAGATAAGCCTGTTGGTCAATAATACTGCGATTTGTATTGATTTTCATTTCTTCGTCCTTGTTTGTTGTATGAATATAATAAAAATCATATAATTCAGTTTTATCAATTTAAAATTAAAATTTCTCAATTTCATTTGGAATTTTCTCGATTTCAAATTAAAATTTCCCAATTTTATTTGGAATTTTCTCAATTTCAATTGGAATTTTCTCAATTTCAAATAGATATTCTCAATTTCAATTGGAATTTTCTCAATTTCAAATTGATATTCTCAATTTCAATTGGAATTTTCTCAATTTCAAATTGATATTCTCAATTTCAATTGGAATTTTCTCAATTTCAAATTGATATTCTCAATTTCATTTGGAATTTTCTCAATTTCAATGAAAAATGGTGGAGCAAGGCGAATTCATTACAGGTGATCCTAAAGGCCCCGCTGATAACTTTTTTTCTTTAGCTTTATAATTGTTGGATGTCAAAATTTTGTTTATTATCTTTGTTTCTGTTTTGATTTGTTTCGGCTTTTGACATTGTACAATGATTTTACAAAAACAAATTGCTTGTGGTTTTTGTACGAGTTGTACTTGTTGTACTACCGAGATTACCTGGAATGAATTCGCCTTGATGGTGGAGTAAGAATTATTCAACCACCTGTTTCATTTTTTTGTTTACAAAACAAAAATTATTTTCTTAATTTTTCAATTAAAAGTTTTTCATAACATAAAATATTAATTTTTCCAAAAATTAAACACAATAGTCTTGCGCAAATAGTTCAAAATAATTGAATATATTAAGAAATAATATCGTATCTTACAGCTAAAGTGTCAATATACCTAACTTGCTAATTTTTGTTGATAAAGTGTTTAATTACTTTTTATTTTGTTTGAGTAATTGGGAGAAAAATGTGGTAAATTTTAAATTTACTCTCTCGTTGCAAGTAAATCAACCACCTAATGTGTTATTTCAATATTAAAAGCATTTCTTTTTGTCATTTCATGAATTTCTTTGGAAAAAAATGGCTGAAGTTTGCTCGTTATTTTTTAAATGGCACAAGCCCGGCTGAATAGTTTTGCTTGAAACTTTGCGCACTCGTCAAGAACTTAAATATCTAAAATTTCTCCGTGCCGAATAACAATACAATGCTTAGTTTCTGAGATATACATAGAAAAATGTCAAAAAACAAACTAAGAATTTTGCATTTTTTCGTTTTTTTTTTATGTTCTTAATTTGTGTCCGAATAAAACATTCTATCGTCAAGTGGAACGGAGGAATTTTAGATATGTGAAGATATGAAGTTCCAAACCAGAACCAGTTTGCTTTTCATAAAAGCCTTTAGTCATTTTTGTGCCATTTAAAATATAAAGTTAGGAATTTTTCATTTTCACAAAAATTTTTTTTATCTTTAACGAAAGATTACTATTCTAACTAAGTATCCCAAAATTAAAAACAATTGGTTTTTAATTATTAAAAAAAACTACGGCGTCTAATTCGAATTCAATTGAAAAACTAAAGTCGCAAATATCATCCTATAATTCACACAACGGATGAATGAGGGCCGCCCTAATGTCCATTTGAGGTAGCCGAGTGTATCTCCCAATAAATAGAAGTAATTTGGTGTAAATATCTTTAAGTTAGAAAAAAAAATTTTTTTTTTTTTTTGTTATATTGCTAATTTTAGTATTAAGTTTTTGTTTATTTTTTCCCGATTTGTTTGTTGTGTTGCACATTAATCAGAGATAACACTATAATTTATTTTAATACTTAAACATAGATAGTTATAATTTAATGATATTTGTGTATGCATTTATAAAAATGAGTTTATGCATATTTGTTTTAATATACTCAGACAGATATGAGTTCATTTATACATGCATTCTTCATTTATTTGATGTATTTTGTCACTATGAAAAACTATAAATTTTTTTAACTATGACAATGCTAATATTTCGTTACGTTTTTATAGTTCTAGTTAAAAATAATAATCTACAATCAACCTAGACTACCGTTAATTACTAACAATATTTTTTGAAATTTTTAGTTAATTTTTATTATACATACATACATATATATATTTCTATTTGTCAATAATATTTAAAAAAAAAATAGTTTAATTATGGAAATATGTATGTATAACAAGATTTTTACAAAACTTATTTGTTTGTTTTTTAAGCCAATAAAACAAAGTTTACACAGTTATATTTAGTTGTAAGCATATAATAAGAAAATAGCCATAACAGGAAATAAAATATATAAAGATATTTCAACATTTTTTCTTCTTTTTTTTTTTTTTTTTGTTAAAGAACGAAAGTCATTTCTTTTGTTTTAGGTGCACAATTTATAATTTTTTTTCTAACAAGTGAATTTGTTGCAAAAAAAAAAATAAGTTTACATAAAAAATTTTTTTAAAAATTAGTCAAGTTAAATAAAAAAAAGACACAAAAGGAGATTTGTGCCGTAGACGATAACGGAATTTTTTTAATTTGAGTATGGAAACAAATATAATTATACATTCTTTTTTTAAACTAAGGTTTAAAATAATCTAGTTAATCAAAAATTCAGTTAATTTCAATATTTTTCAATCATCCAATTAATTTGCCATAAAATAATTCAAAATATTCGCACATAAACGTTGTACCAACGGCCAAATATATTGTAAAACATATTGAAAAACTGGACGCAAAGAAGGAAACAGCAAACATATTTGATGCTGTACTGACTCAAGCAGTACTAAAAGCAAATGTCAGTTATTTTGATCATAATCAAGTTGTATATAATAATTATTAACTAGTTGTTGTCTTAAACTATCACTGCTATCTTCGTCATCATTGCTATCGGAATCACTATTGCAGTTTCTGTGCTTGGGTGTTCGAGCGGCATCATTGTTATCCTCATATGACCACTGCATGTCTTCACCAAATTTATGTCGGTGTGCCAAGTTTTTGTATACGTGTAATTTACTATTGTCAATGTAGGATTCGCAAGGATAACACCATACGGATAAATCACTAAAACTTAATGCTAATGGATGCGTTGTTTCCAAATTATGATACAACATGTGTTCCATAACATAACGACCGCACAAAACTCTGTGACAACTGAGACACATCCAATTTTCGGCCGTAGATGAACATTCATGGCAGGACATTGATGTATTTATTGCTAATGATTTTTAAATAATAATATATTAATATAACATTACTTAAAAATTCAAATTTGAGATAAAAAATATGGGTTAAAAGCACATTTTACAGAGCACTAAATTATTTACAAAAAAAAACACAAATAATAAACTGAAAGCACAAGCATAAATAAAGAAAACAAATCAAAGAATAATTTAACACTTTTTAAAAGTTCAAATGACTGTGAAAAATTTAATGTAATAAATGACGTTCAATCTCAAACTTTTTACATCAACTAAGGCCATACAAAAAAAACCCCCATATTGAGCGGTTGTAAACCTGCCTGTTAGGATCAGAAAATGTTTTAATATATCTGCTTAAAGTCCAGCAAATGTAAACAGGAATTTTTCTTTAAGCCCTGGCAATTACTATGAAATGCTCAAGATCTTAAGCATCTCACCTTACAGTTCTTAAAATATATATTTCGAAAAGCCATCTGTGACACCAACATACAACTGGAAAATTTCGTGCATGGTTGACTGGACTTATTGAATAATTTACTATCGCTGCTACCTTTAAGCCAACTTCTTTTAAATCTACCATCCCGCAATTTGTCGTAAACCACTACAACCACTTGCTTTCCCAATCAACAACCAAAAACCTATTTTTCTGGGGATCAACTTTCCAGGCAAAATTGCGATATTGGTTGTAGCAATAGCGGCCAGGGGTGTAGGTGTTCCTAGTCTGAGTGATCCGAATTCCAAAAAAGAAGAGGTGCCGCATTAACTGCTAATAAGTTTTTAATTTTCCGAGTTTCATCTCTCCCTCCCAGCGCTGACACTGGGAACAAGTTTTAAGGATCTCAATCCCCTTTTTTTAAATCACTAAAATAAGCTAAGCGATGTCCAAGGACGGCTTAATCTGAACCGATCTAAGAAGAATACTTATGTGAAGAGTAAACAGCACGATACTTAACGTCTCAAATGGTCAGCTGATATATCTTTCAAGGAGGTGGTCAAACGCTCTGTCATAGGTCGGTATGATGCGGACTCTTCGCTTAATATCGCTTCAGAAAACAAATGTTTTGAGAGAATATATTGTATGCCAGTTTGATCGCTAAAGAAAACACCTAATTCACCTTAGTTAATGGGTTGAGGATGGGACGTCCTTTTTTATTGGTTCGATCAAAGTATATGGAACGACACAGTTTAACAATAAAAAGAAAATTCTCGATTAGTATTAGGACGCATGCAAAGTTCGGTCACGAAGGCAATTAAGGTTAATTTTTATTTTGTAATAACCTTGATTTGGTAAATAAGGTTATAAAACAATAATTGTTTTGTTTAATGAAAAAAGAAAAACAAAACAGATAATCTCTTAACTGCCTGTTTTTAGAATATTCAACCATTCGTATTTTATTGTTGTTTTTAATATAATTTCTCGCACGAAATTTTTGTTTAATATTCTAAAAATAGGCAGTAAAATACAACAAAGGAACACTAACTGTTGCTCAACAAAAATACAAAATTTCCTTTTTTTTGTGTATTTATCGAAAAGCGTTTTAAGGGTCCTGGAGACTATCAAAAAAGAGCATCAATCAGTGTATATGTGTTAGCGTCGTTTATTTCAGGCTTTTTCGGAGACGTACAAATAAACACGGCAATCAAACAAATAAACACGGCAAATTATATTTTGTAAAAACAAAACAAAATATTTATATTTTTCATAACAACAAACACAGAACAAATAAAAATTTTTTGTCAATCACAACAGGAGACTATCAAAAACCAGTCATCAAATAAAAAAATCCAAACTTTTTTATTTCCATCAAGCATTGCCGACAACGCGTATGTGAAGCCGAAAAAGAACGACTACACGCACACAACTATTTAAAGTTAGTGAATCGCCCTACACTACTCATGTACATATGTACATATGTATATAAATACGAGTATTGTTTTAATGATGTGTTTGCAAAATTATTTTCTATATAGTAATTTGGCCAAAACTTCTGTTGATAAGTTGCCAGCAGGCTTTATGTCTGGTGTGCTGGAAAACTTCGAATGGTTGCTAATACATTTTTGCCTAGTCATTGGAACTTTTTAAAAGTTTAATTATAATTACATATACATATGAATGATGGCAGTTTATGAATTTTAAACATGAAAAATAAATAAACATGAAATAAATCAACATCCAACAAATAATTCAAAAGATTTTCACGAACGGAGTTTAAATGTTGTTTTTATAAATGTTACGGTTGGCTTTCGTCTAAATAATTTTGTTTTCATCACAAAAACAGCAGCTTTACTTTAAACTGAGTTTCAGCAAATCATAAAATAACGTACATATACATATATGGCCACTTTCTGGGGTGACGAACGTACGTTCGTACGCTTTTGATGTACAAATAATATAGAAAACAAAACTTTTCCTAGCATTTTTTTTTTGCGATTCGATAGAATTTTGGTAGCCATATGTTTAGTGCCAAAGATGGATTTAATCGAGTTGTAAGTTTTCATAATGATAGTTATAAACATGTGGTCACGAACGTACGCAAAATATAAGTCAACTTTTGCTGACAGAGGTGAAATGTAAAAATTTGCGATATGGAACGGAATATGCAAATGTGATTAATTTATTTTAAAAGTGTATTAATGTAGGTCTCTTTCCAGTATTTATACAATAAAATATTTCTATTGGTTTTTGTTTAATTGGCTTAAGCACCGGTCGCGAACGTACGGGTCGCGAACGTTAGATTTTTCCGTATGTTTGAACCGTTAATTAACCGGTAATCGAACTTTTTTGTTCTCCTTACACTTTTCTCTTCTTAATTGATTGTAATAGTGATTTTGAAGACAGAGTGCAAACATAACATATTTTTTGCATGTAAAATAACTATATATAAAAATGTCTTTAGAAGTAGCTTAAAAAGAAAATATTAAATTTTCCAGTTTCCAGCCCAATTTCCTCAAGTAAAACAGCTGAGATATCAAAGCATATCATATAGACCATTCTATTATAAAAACATAAGCGGTTTTCACCCTTTGTATTAAGTGTACAACTCTGTTATATTTAATAAGATTTTATACTTCAAAGCGTGAGTGTCTTTTTCGTATGCATTGTAAATTAATGAATTTGCTGGGTGAGAGAAAGAGACAGATAAAGTTTCATCAAATGTTTTATCCTGGTAAATTCACACACTTTGTTTACTACTGCTTTTTGTGGGATTTTTCAACCACAGCGTAATATTTTTGTCTAATACATTTTGTTGTTGCAGTGTTGTAAATGTTAGTAGTTTTACTAAAATTATAAGATTAACAAGGTCTACAAGGGACTTTACTATCAAGGGTGAATTCCGCTATAGACTTTGTTTATAAATATAAACAATAAAACACGATGATTATCAACTACAGTAGCTCGTTTCAGTATTTCTCGCGTCGCAAAATTTCTCACATTAACCGCCTAAGTTATAAAAAATAAAACATGTCAATAAAGGGTTTATGAAACAAAAAATTCCATCGTTTCTCGATTTGTGAGAAGTGTTTCTGTATTTGAATGCGAGAACAGACAACACAGATTCTGTTTTAACTGGAATACTTCCAGTAATTAAGGCCCTAATCATGTACAACGCAGCGCAACGCCAAACAATAACATTGAAAGCACAAACAATGACATAAATATTTTGTATTTTTGTTGTTGCTTTCAACAGAAATTCATGTACCGTTTTAAAATTTTCAACGACACAAGCAATGGAGCGTTTGAAATTTTAAAACGCAATGTGAATTTCTGTAGAATGCAACAACAAAATTACAAAATATTTATGACATTGTTTGTGCTTTCAATGTTATTCTTTGGCGTTGCGTTAGTTCTGTGGCGTTGCGCTGCGTTGTACATGATTAGGGCCTAAGTGTCAAATGCAAGCGAAACGTCAACGTAAGAAATAGATATAATAAAAATAGGGCTGCCAGATTTGACGATTTATCGTCATTTTGACGATTTTTGTACCAAAATTGGCAAAGTGGCGATTTGCAGATTTTTTCTAGTGACGATATTATTCAGTCTTCGAAATAAAATAATAAAATAAGGCACCACAGAAAAACGATATCTTTAAAAACAAGGCAGCCTAAAAAATGTATCGCAAAATCTAAATTTCGAAGGAAAACTGTTTAATTTTTATTTCCTTAGATTATTTTATACATTTGTTTATGTAATCAAAACATTAAACTATTACCCCATTTTTCAGTCAATGCGCCGCTATAAAAAATGTTTGCCTATTTTTTGGCCAAAAGTGTTGTTTTAGTTCAATATGATATTTTGTCACACCTTTGTGTGATTTTTTCAGGAAAAAAAAAAATCTGTAAAAATAAAATAAATAACTTTACAAATAGATATTGGGAATTATTTCTTTTTCATAAGCAACTTTATTATATTCAACATTTTTCATTTTTCGAATTTATTCTATGAGTTAAATTTCAGTTATGTATTTTATAAAGCTTTTTGTAATAGCTCTATTCCTTAAATTTTATTTTTAGAAATTACAATATAATAGTCTGGTAGTGTATAAAGCAGGCATCAGAAATTAAGAACCGAAAACTTAAAATTTAAGTTTTTCATTTGAAAAATTCAAAACTCATGCGTACAAAATAAATTTTTTTTTTCTATCAGTTAAAAAAAAAATAGGAAACACAAAAAAGATATTTATTTTTTAAGTACAATATGTGTTTTGTACATGAAAAGAAACAAAAAAACAAAAATTTGAAAAATACACAAAAACGTTTTTTTAATTTTTTTTTTTTTTTTTTTTTTTTAAATATTTATCATTGGTGTTCAAAACATGTTTTCAACTGTACAAAAAAAAAAAAAAAAAAAAAATTATTTTGTGTTTTTTGTTCTTCTAAGTTCAAAATAATAAAGTTCTTAAAAAAAAACGTTTTTGAGAAAAATATTTTTTTTTTGTTATTAGAAACTAACAATAAAAACTCAATTTGAAGTTAAAATTGAGAATTTTAATTAAAATTATAATATAAAATTGTGTTTAAAATTGCAAATGCAAAAAATCCTTAGAGATTCTTAATTATCAAAACTAGCTGCTGTTGCATTAGCTGTACCCGCAACACAGGTATCTGTGGAGGCAGCCTTCAGTGCTTTGCCAATTATTATGACCAAAAATAGAAGGAATTTAAGTTCTGAGCATGTAGAAAATTTATTGTTGCTCAAACTCAACATCAAGGTAATTGATAAGATTACTATTTAGTTCTAGGATAATCTTTATCATGTTATAACTACTTATTATTTATTAGCTTTATATTTTTTACTATAATTTTGTACGTATGAGTTTAAATTTTGTCAATTAAAAAAATTAAATTTTTAGTTTTCGGTTCTTTTTTTTTCATGTACAAAATAATATTGTACTGAAAAAATAAATATCTTTTTTTTGTGTTTGCTTTTATTTTTTTAAACTGATGAAAAAAAAAAATTATTTTGTACGCATGATTTTTAAATTTTTAAAAAGAAAAAATTAAGTTTTCGGTTCTTAATTTTTTGTACAAAAGAACAAAAAAAAAATATTTTTCTCAAAAACGTTTTTTTTAAGAACTTTATTATTTTGAACTTTAAGAAACAATATCAAACAAAATATTTTTATCTATTTTTGGTTATTGTACAATTTAAAATATTTTTCGAACACCAATGATAAATATTTTTTTAAAAACATAAAAAAAAAACGTTTTCCGGTCCTTGGTATAAAGTAATTTCTAAAAATAAAATTTAAGGAATAGAGCTATTACAAAAAGCTTTATAAAATACATAACTGAAATTTAACTCATAGAATAAATTCGAAAAATGAAAAATGTTGAATATAAATAACTTTACCTCAAGCTTAAGTATTTATGTATGTATAAAATATGTATTTTACCCATGAACTTAACTATTTTTTTTTTTTTTTTTTTTTTTTTTTTTATGTTTTAATAGAAATCGAACAAAATTTGTCAAAATTAATTTTAAATTGTCCGATTTTTTAAAACAAAATATACGATTTTTTTATTTTTTCTTAGGAAATTAACGATTTTTTCACAAATTTATCTGGCAGCCCTGCATAAAACGAAAACAATGAAGGGCTTAAAAAATTAAAATAACAAAATTGTATACAATTGTGTTTTATTTATTTTCAGGGAAATACAGAAACGGGCTACTGGAGGGATAGAACGGATTGCAGGGTGTCGAGGGTATTATGGCCCGGATTGGACGCAGGGGCAACCAGGGTTATATTAGGATTGGATAGAAGTAGTCGTAGGACCATTATAGGTTTCCTGACGAGGCATTGTTCTGTTAGGGCTTTTATGAGTAAATGGGACAATGGCATACCGGACTTCTGCAGGCTGTGCGGGGATGCCGATAAGCAAGAGACGGTTGAGCATGTACTGTGCCACTCTCCTAGGATGCAGGGTCCCAGGCAGAAATGGCTTGGGGCTAGATTTCACGACGAACTGGGGTGTATCGCTGGATGTAATCCAGTCGATCTGCTGGGGTTTGTCAGGGAAATAAGATGGCTGTTTCTGTTGGGGGGACCGTAGGGGGACTTGTCCTACGCAGTATCTGTCTATCTGTCTTAAACCTGTGGACTATTTTCTTCTTTACTTCTCTTTCCTCTTTTTCTATACTGAAGAGATTCACAATGGACCTCATTGGTCTCCGAGTATAGATGCGCCCTTGGGCAAATAGCTCTTCTTAACCTAAACTAACTTAACGGTTCTGACTGACTGATCATCATCGCACAGGCTAAACGCCTGAAGCTAAAAAGCTGGAATCTCTCGCCAAATCGATTCACTTAGAAATTCGAATGTTTAGAGGTAAAACCTAAACTTTCAAGAAAAAAATAAATATATATAAATAAAACTGCCAGGGTAATTCTAAAAAAAATGTTTATAACATATAAACTCTACGTATAAAGCAAACCCTCATAGGAATATATAAGCGGTTATTTTCTAAAACACTTCACCTCGCTTGAAAAATATTTTCATCCAAATTTTTAAAAATTCAAAAAAATTTGATATGAAAAATTTCTCAACGCACGGTGAAGTGATTTAGAAAATAAGCCCTATAATTAAAACGGTTCTAATTTTTTAGAAGATATAAATTAAAACCAAAGAATGCCAAGACGAGAATTCTACTCGACCACATTCTTAAAATATTATTTATTTCTTTTATAAATCCAACTCTATACTCGTAAAATGATGTAACTGAAGAGCAAAAAAATGTTCATAATGTATGAAATTATTGTAAATGGAATTGTTGAGAAATCAACAAAAAAATAAACAAAACTAATAAAACAAATAAGCCAACAAATTCAAAAATAAAATTGTTAATTTATAAAAAATATTTTTGATTAATAAAAGGTTTATTAAACAAATTTTCATAGAAAATTCGTTTCATAAACCTGCAATAAACCTAAAATATTTTTAATGAATATGAAGGTTAATATACACAAAGGAAATAAGAAACCAATAAACCTACCAAAAACAAAAAAAAACACAAGACATATTGGTTTGCTTACTTTTTGGTGCATCTCCTGGACGCAACTGGGACAAATGAGGACAATTTTTCAACGGTACAACATCAAACATTTCATTATTTTCAAAGGCCTTTTTGCATTTAAATGTTTTATTATATTTTTTAATTGATGGAACATGCCAGGTGGAGTTTTTTATTTATAAATTTGTTGATTCAACGTGCGAAGAGAAGTTGTGGTAGTAGATTAAGCATGAAAATATTTAGAAATTTTTAAAGGAATGGTTAATTTATTTTAGATTCCTGGTCTTTGGCATAAACATTAGACATTTTCATTAACAGCTAGTATTTACCTGCATGTGCTCTGTGAGAAATTCTGTAAGGGTTTTTACTTTTACCTTCGGTTTACTGCCACTTGCCTCTAGCGACACATTGGTGTTTGAGTCCAGAGAACAACCAGCAGCACCTTGAACATCATCCCTTGTAATATCTAAATTTTGTAAAGTAGCAGAAAGAAAATCCTCATTGTTATTTTCACCCGATGTCTGTGGCAATTTCTTCCCGAAGGCTAAACTTTTCCAATACCGTTGTTGCGCACCAATACAGTTTTGTAAGGTTTCTATGCAGCTTAAATAGGCGACGGTTGGTGGTTTTGAAAAACTGCCATTTAGATTTATCGCTGGTATGGGATCGCCCAGTAATGATTTCGTACACATTGTCATGGCATACGAAATAGAATTGACATTGTAACCTCCTTCTAGGCAAACTACAATGCGGCCATTAGCCAAGGCCGATAGCCAGTGGGTGAAAAGACCATATGCCTCGGGGGTTACTTTACAGCCACCGAGAGGATCTCCTATTGCAGCATCAAAACCGGCGGAAACTAAAACAAGTTCTGGGTCAAATTCATAAGCAATGGGCATGATAATGTGCTGGAAAGCCATAACATATTCCAAATCGCCCATGCCTTTCTATAAAAATCAATGAATACAATTTATTTACAAATTTACTATCACATACAGTATCTGCAATACAAACCTTGTTCCAGGGAATGTTAACATTAAATCCCACGCCAGCTCCCTTACCCACCGCATCGTAGTCACCATCCCTACTTTTCGGAAAGAATGTGGCATTGTCATAACGATGAATACTGATGTACAACACTTGAGGATTCGTTTCAAAAATGTGCTGAGTGCCATTGCCATGATGTACATCCCAATCCACAATAAGCACGCGCTTAAGGCCATGATCTCTGATGGCGTATTGTGCAGCAATAGCCACATTATTAAATATACAAAAACCATGGGGGACATCTGATTCTGCGTGATGTCCTGGAGGTCGGACAATACAAACTCCACTGCGAGCCTCTCCTTTAACAACTTTATCGACAACTTGCAATACCGAACCTGCTGCCAATGTGGCGCAATCAAATGTTGTGGGATGAAAATAAACGGAATTGTATTTAGCACCCATGTCTTGCAACTCATCTTTCTCCCCAATTCGACGTATCGCATTAACATGGGATCTAGTATGAGCCAAACAGATCTCATCAGTTGTGGCTGCACGAGATTGAACATGCTGCATGCGATCTAATAAGTTGTACTCTTGATGCATTTCAAAGATTTTTCTAATACGCTCCGGCTGTTCTGGATGCCCTTCCTCATAAGTATTTGAATGTTTTAGCATAAATTCGTCGTAAACATAACAAACGCGTATTTTTGGCGAAAACAGTTTTGTTTCTGAAAAAGTGAGCATGTTTATTGACCTATATATGGATCAATCTGATATTGACCTAAAGATTTTATATCCCTGTTATATGTATATGGATCGTTTCCTCCAATAGTTCTTAGTAGTAAATTATGTATTTCTAGTGATTTTTAATAGGATAATTTGGCGTATTCCAAATACGAAATATATTTCGTATGTGCATTTTATTTAGTTCTGGCAAATTTTACCACTTTTCATTACTCAATACTTTCAACGGGTTTTATAAAGTTTTCAAGCAACGTTTAAAAATATAAATCTACCAGCAAGGCACATTTAAGGGCGCTACGCTTAATTACGAAATAACCTCAACAAGTCACCTTGTGGTGAAGCCTGGTAGAGCTTCAATGGCCACTTCTTCAAAGGTAGGCCAGTAAGAAAATGTAATTATGAGTGATAACACAGACTGTGTAATCTCTGTAAATGAGAGTGTGCTGGGTTCCCCGTTACTGCAACATTGCTGGTAATAAACGGTGAAACATATAACCTCCATTAGGTTTATATTAAGGGAAGATTATAGATATACAGAATGATTCATGCATGAAAATGAAGCAGGGGTTGCGAATTAGTACAGACTTTTTGGCCGGAACTTAACAAAGCAGATTCGAAAAATATTTTATGCATGATAAGGGAATGTTAAAGAACCATCATGGCCATAGTAACAGGTCACTGTGTGATCGATAAATTTAGTATGCTTCAGGATACTTAGGAGATAGACGGTGTAGCGGATTTTGTATAGCTGTCCTTTGCAACAGGATAGTAGGCAGACATGGCTAGTCGGACGCTTCTAAGGCGAATTAAACGCGGTTTTAGTGTCTAATCTTGAAAACTTGCAAGGGTACGTAATGAACATATTTTTGATAAATTGTACGAAAGGCTTTCTTTGTTTTGTATTCCTCCTTTCTTTTTCCACTTTTTATACCTATTTTTCTATCTGATTTCTATTCACTCTTTCCTTTCAAAATCTTCAAAAAGTGATTCAAAATTAACCCAAACGGATCTTTGGATCGAGGTTTATAGTGTAAAAATTTACAACAACATTCCTTACCTACCAAGGTGAGCCATAGACCAATTTGCTGATTATAATTTGTTCTCAATGGACAGCATTATTACAAAAGCCCAGAATGTGTATTTTAAACTTTTGGACCTCAACAAAATTTAAAAAGGCAATTTTCTTTTAATTTTTTAATAAACTTACCTTCTTTTAGTCTCCGGAGGCGTAATGAATTTCTTTCTGACACATCTAAAGGTATTTTAGGTCCAGTATTACGCGTGGGAAAACGATCGGTCAACGGTGGACCACCAATAAAAAGTCGGTTTACTTTATGTAGATTTGGTTGGGGGTTAACATTGTTTAAATCTTCCATGGTATAGGTGTTCTGAACTTGCAAACACTTCCAAAAAGGACGATGAGAATAAATGCAATTTAATATAGACTCTTGCATAGAGGGACTTGGTGGCTGTAGCTTATCCACCAGAAAAGGACAAGGTTCACCCAATAGAGCGCGTAACGTTAGAGCAGCTCCCTCTGCTAAAGAGTCCAAGCAGTAGCCTCCTTCTAAAACAACAGCCAAACGTGAGTTAGCCATCTTAATCAAAGGATTAATAAGATGAGGATAAAAGGCAGGAGTTACTTCCATTTGTCCCTCAGGACAACCTAATGCAGCATCATAGCCGGCTGAAATAATAATCAATTCCGGTTGGAACTCTGTAGCAACTGGTATCAGTATTTGTTGGAATATAGCCAAATAATCGCCATTGCCCATGCCTGTTTTATTAAGAGGAAGATTAAAATTATAACCCAAACCTGGACCATGACCAACTGCATCAAAATCGGATTCTTTAAGATTAGGCCAAAAGGTGCCATGTTCAAATCGATGTATAGAAAAGTACAGAACTCTAAAAGAAATAGTTTGCAGTTAACACTTAAAATCTAATATTACCACTGTATGTTAGTTACCTGGGATCATTGTAAAATAATCTCTGTGTTCCTTGGCCGTGATGTACATCCCAATCGATTATCATAATCTTATTTAATTTCAATATATCTAAGGCATATTGTGTTGCTATTGCCACATTATTAAAGAAACAATAGCTAAAAGTGAACAAAAATTTTTGTCAATAAGTTTCAATACTCCAATATACTCGTATATGAAACTTTACCCATTAAATTCTGCTTTCATAGCATGATGTCCAGGGGGACGTATAATAGCCATACCATTTTGTATGCTACCACTAACAACTGCTTCTATTAAATCTATTGTAGAACCAGTTGCCAATAGGGATAAATCAAAAGTGGTCTTTTAAAAATAAAAACATAAAGTTATCACTTAAAAAAAAACATCACAAACAACTTTACCGGATGTACATAGACCGAGTCAAATCGTGAACTTAAGTCTTCCATCTTTTCATCATCATTTACACCTGAAGTCTTTTCTAATATTTGATAATGGTCTTCACTATGAAGAAGCATTACTTCATCCTTTGTTGCTCTTCTTGAGGGCAAAATTTGACAGTTCTCAACTAAATTTAATTCACGACAACTACAAAGAAAACAAAATTATTATTTCGATATTACATACATAAAAAAATGTATTTATTATAAGCAAAATTTAGAAAAAGAAATAATATAATGGTATGAAATAAGATATTGCAACTTAATTTTTATAATAAGATTACTTTAAATGATATTTCTTACTTTTATTACGCTTATCTCTCATGAAAGCGATAAATAAAATAAAATAATTACTTCGTATTATTTTGGTTACAATTTAAAAATGTACAACATTATTCATAACGTTAAATTTAGCACGAAGTTAGCACAAAGTTTATTCATAATACACTTACCAAACTCTGGCTAACGATTCGCTAAACTCTTGTAAACGAGCCGCCAAACGTTTTGAAAAACAGCCGTTTAATGTATTTTTTAAGTTTATTTTAATTTTAAAAACTTTAAAAAATTAAATAACAAAACCAGCGATGGTTGATGCAAAACGTGCTGCATTTGTGTGTAATATAATGTGGCATCATTAAAAAAATTCTTTTTTGCCTATACCAATCCCGCGAAGCTCTACGCTTGTCTGCGGGAAAAAAGCCAGGGGGAATACTCTCTTTTGCGATGCGAAAGAACATTTTAGCAAATCTAGTGATTAGTACTCTTTAATGCGTTTGCGAATTTGTCTTTCGTATCTTTTTATTTTTTTCTTATCGCAAATCATCATTATTTCTTGAATATAAACTTTCCAATTTCAATGTTTTTTTACTTATTTTGCCACTTCATTACTGGAAATCTGCGCTATCTTTGATTTTTATTACCAGTATTGCTTAATTTTCAAATCAATTTTGCGAAAGTAATAAAGAGTACCAAGTTGACATTTAGCTTTCGCATCGAAATTGTATTCGCACCGCAATAGAGAGTAGCCCCCAAGAGTCTCTGGCGGGATAGACCAGCGCTGACAGACCAGCTCACTACCAACAAGCCTACCGCAGAAGAGATAAAAAATTGTTATGAATTAACTCTGTGCTGGCAAGTTGCTAAGCTTAATCGGCATTCTAGTTAGCAGATCGTTGTACGTAGTGTGGCTAACTTTTTGTTATGAATATGGATGTAAGTTTTTCGACATGATCACGGCATCCTCTCAATTTGGATGCAGAAAGTAACCTTATTGCCACGACAAGGATATATTAATAAATCATTGGCTTAGATTCACATATCCTTGTCAAATAAGTTTCCAATGGTGTTATCTCACAAGAAATGTCAAAATGTTAAACAAAAAAAAAAAAAAAAAAAAAAAAAAAAAAACAATATGGCCCTAATCATGTACAACGCAGCGCAACGCCACAGAACTAACGCAACGCCAAAGAATAACATTGAAAGCACAAACAATGTCATAAATATTTTGTAATTTTGTTGTTGCTTTCTACAGAAATTCACATTGCGTCTTAAAATTTCAAACGCTCCATTGCTTGTGTCGTTGAAAATTTTAAAACGGTACATGAATTTCTGTTGAAAGCAACAACAAAATTACAAAATATTTATGACATTGTTTGTGCTTTCAATGTTATTGTTTGGCGTTGCGCTGCGTTGTACATGATTAGGGCCTATATAAAATTTAAATTTTTAGGGAGCAAAAAATTTTGTTCATAAGTAAAGCGTGATCCATTTCGAGGATCCCTACTTTTTTAAAGAAAAAAACACAGAAAATTCAAATTTAATGGGGAATGTTTATTATCATTTGAAAGAACATTCTTTGGCATTTATTTTTTGAATATTATGTCTATCAAATGTTGGCCGTTGCTACGTCGCAGATGGTCCATCCGTTGAGTCCAATTTTCGATGACTCGTTCGAGCATTTCGACTGGTAACTGGCGAATGACACGCGGTATGTTTTCCTACAAGGCCTGAATTGAAGCGGGTTTGTCCGCATAAACTTTAGACCTTACATATCCCCACAGGAAAAAGTCTAACGGTGTGATATCACACGATCTTGGTGGCCAATCGACCGGCCCAAAACGAAAGGGAATTGGCGCCTGCTGAAACCAAATGTCGTCGAGATCACGAGCTTCAATTTCAGGCATCAAATAGTCGTTCATCATGGCACGAAAACGGCCCGAGTTGCTGCGAACGGCGCCGAAACGACTCTCCACGGTCTTCGTGTACACTCTACGCTACGGCCGCTATATGTTCTTCCAATAATGAATGCTGGGTCTCAAAATGGGTGATGGTGTTGCGAATAGTACGCTCAGTAGGCCGATTATGTTGACCATAAGTTGAGCGAAGAGCACGAAACACAATCCTCACAGAACGTGAATTTTCGTAATAAAGTTGAACGATTTGTAAACGTTGTTCAGGCGTAAGTCTTTCCATTATGACATGCCAAACAATACTAAACAAAAATAACATGACACGACTCACATGTGATCTGTCAAAAAAAGGCTATTGAAAAAAGTATCTCTACTTGAATAACCCATTATATGCTGTGATATGCGGTTTAGAATTTCCTTTCACGTGTCGCCCAACAGATACTTTTCTTCTTGGTAGTCGAAAAAATCAATGCACTGAACTAAATATATTCCTTTTGTACATTTGTTAGCGTTAATTGTTTAAATTTTTTCGGTTATCGATCTATCCAAATAGAAACCGACAACAGCTGGCTTACCTTGTATAAATTTTTATTTGAGTTGCGTTGTTGCAATTTGACAACCCAACTGAATTTCGATTGCTATACATAACACTGTGCTAGTTGGAAAAAGCACACAGGCCGGGCACCTGGCGTTTAAATCTAATTTCGGTACGCCGAATCCAGTGGAGTCAATCGTTTTATAGGTTTGCTCTTGTTTTCGAGATATACAGTTACGTCGAAAATGGAGTAGGTTGCGCAACATATATTTGATTAACACAAAAACGGTAAAGTTTGTGGAACAAACTAAAAAAACTAAAATTCCGCATAACATTTTATAATATGCGCAGCACCTAGGATTCCCGTTGATGGGTCAAATGTAAGACTAACCCTACTTTATTTTTCATCTCCATCATTTATTTCCTGCTATCTCCATTCCATAAGGTAGCTCTCATACAAAATTTAGTATAAAAGAAATTTTATTGCCGGAGTTTCGTTTTTTTTTAGTTTGTTTAATAATATAAGCCGTTTTTAAGTTACGCGAATGTATGTTGTGCAACCTCGGTATATCTATATATCTCGAAAAAACGCCACTGGATTCAGCGTACCCGAATTAGGTCAAAACGCTAGATGCTTGAATAAAAAAAAAGCGTCAAACTATAGCACAGTGTAATTGACTCATATGTACATATGTAAGTATTTTGAACGAGGCTGTATAAAGAATTATTTTAACTGTAAATGTAATTTACTCTGGGAGACATAATTAACAAATACGAAAATATTGTGGTCGTTGGTGACTTCAATAACAATCTATTTAATCTGCAAAAATCCGAGAGATTTAGATCATTATGTAACCGACTTAACTTATCTCTAATTCATAACCTTTTACCCACTTACTTTGATGTCCCGCATGCATCAACATCACTTTTGGATCTATTTCTTGTAAGTGATCCATCCTCTGTAATTAAATCTGGCCAAGTTCAATGCCCATTTCTTTCCCACCATTCACTAATTTTTGCAACGTTTAAGTTTAAATGTATACAAGATTTACTAAACGATAATATTTATAGGGAATTTCGAAATTATTCCCTGGTCGATATGAACGACATGGTTAACTGTGCACGTGAATATGATTCTACATGGTTTTTTAACACAATTGATGTCAACTTTCAAGTCTCAGTATTGGACTCATTGGTATCCAGAATGTTCTCCCTTGTACCCATATCTAGATATAAAGTAAGAAAACAAAAGGAACAGTGGATGAAATCTAAATGCATAATATATGCTATTTCTATTCGTAACATTGCATATAAGGTATATTTAAGAAATCGATGTATTGAAAATTGGAGGCTTTTTTGCAAACTTAGAAATAAAGCAAAGAAAATTATCCGGAATGTTAAAAAAGGCCACCACTCTGCAGTATTTAATCGAATGGATTCAAGGGAAATGTGGAATCATTTGCGTTCTTCTGGACTGAGCGATATTTCCCGTGCTAATTGTGATATTGATCCGGATTTAGTAAATAGCCATTTTCGTAACGGCTTAAATGGAGTGTCCAATAGAGGTTTGGAAAATGAATTATTTTCTGATCAGTCTGGTGGTTTTTCGTTTTATTGCGTAAATTTTTCTGATTTATGTATTGCATTTGGGAAAATAAAAAGTAATTCTAGTGGAGTTGACGGAATACCATTTAAATTTTACAAATTGATTTTTCCCCTTATATCGGGTCATGTGTTGCACTTATTTAATTCTATAATTACTACCTCTACGTTTCCGAATAGTTGGAAATGTGCCAAAGTAATTCCGATTCCTAAGACGGGAACTGGCTTCGATATAATGAATCTTAGGCCAATTAGTATTTTGCCAGCACTTTCAAGAGTTTTTGAGCACATTATCCACTCTCAAATCTCGACTTACAATTCTCAACATTTATTACTGGCTGATAAACAAACTGGGTTTCGAATAAATTGTAGTACTTCGTCGTTATTATTAGGACTAACTGAGATGATAAGAGAGAAGATGAATTTAAATCTGCCTTGTGTACTAGTCTCTCTTGATTTATCTAAAGCATTTGATCGTATAGATTATGCAATATTGGTGAGAAAGTTAAATTCAATATTTAGGTTAAATCGCACATCGTGTAATCTTATGTTATCCTATTTAGTGGGACGTAAGCAATTTGTTGAAATCAATAAAAATAAATCACATTTACGTTCGATTTATTCGGGTGTTGCTCAGGGTTCAGTATTGGGACCATTATTGTTTTCTATGTATATTAACGACTTATTTTCCATTCTAGATTCGAGAACATGCGAAGCTTATGCATATGCTGATGATATTCAGCTTTTATTTGTTGATTCACAATCCTCTGCAGATCTTCAGTATGTGGTAAACAATACTTTGAGTTTGGTGGAGGAGTGGATACAATCAAATTGCCTACTGATAAATTTATCTAAGACAAGTGTTATGGGCTTTGGGGGGTTAGTTTCTTCGCCTTTTTGGGTTAAAATTGGTGGCCAATGCATAAACTGGGTTGAGAAAATGCGAGTTTTAGGAGTGTTACTTGACGATAAGCTTTCATACACCTTTCACATTAACAAAATTATTTCAAGTGTTAATTTTACTCTTCGTCGTTTATACTCACTTAATGTATATTTACCATTTCTGATAAGGTGTAAAGTAGCCCATGCACTTCTAATGTCGCAGATATCTTATTGTTTAGAAATTTATTCTTGTACCTCTTACGGCAATATTCGCAAAGTTGAACTTTTAATAAACAAAGTCATTCGATTTGTATTTGGTTTACGAGTGAGAGATCATATTGCAGGTCATGTAATTCGATTCTTGGGTTGCAATTTTTCTAATTTTCTAAATATTAAAATTCTTATGAGTTTTTACAAACTTATTAAGAATTCAACACCTTCGTTTTTAGTTCGACGCTTTGAATTTATGCATTCTGCAAGAAATGTACAAATTTTTATACCCAGAATTTACAATTCGTTTTTTGAAAGGTCGGTCCTTGTAAGGGTTGCTAGAGTGTGGAATCATTTGCCTCCTAGACTTAGGAATTATCGTTTGTCTCCTTATACTTATCATAAAGCATTAATTGAATATTTCAATACAATTTAAGCAGAATCGTTAACAAAGTGATCTAATTTGACGTTATATTTATTGATTACATTTGTATTAAAAATTGTTGTAGGTTGATGCCATATTATATTAATTAGTATTATAGTTTTAAATTATTAATATAGAGTTACCATACAAACTTTAAAAATGTCTATTGTAATATTGTTTTTGGCCATGAAGGCTTTTATTATTACAAAATTTTCAAATAAAAAAAAAAAAAAAAAAAAAAAAAATGTCAAGTGGCCGAAATAAAATCACCGGAAGAGACTAATATTATTAAATATGTAAGTTAGTATGAAAAATATTCATTGTAAATTCCTTTGTTTACTGTTTTCTTATATTTACAGATTTCATTTCATGTTAATTTGTTGATGTTTATTATTTTTGTGTTCCCATTATCGCGAATCACATTACATGTGTGTCGCAATAAATAAAATAGAATTAAGTTCATTTGTCTTTCATAAAATGCGGACGATTTATCTATTATAATTCTAAATTAAATTTTCTGTTACTTATCTGTGGATTGTTATAGAATAAAATTATTTTATTTTTTAATGGGTACTTTACACTATCACACAAGTCTTACGTTATTTGAGGAAAATACAACCCTGTCATAAGTTGTTAAGTTGTTATTGTTTTTTTACACAGGGTCTCCACCTGATATAAGATATAAGATTTTTATATTAGCCAACGTCAAATTCAATCGCAGAGAGTATTATCTTACGTGTGGACTCTCAAATAGTGTTAGTATTAATATTATAATAAATGTTATGAGACAGTTGTTATGAGAAATCTTATAACAACATACTTCTTATACACATACATACATACACATAAATTAATAATAAGACGCTATCATTAAAATGTTTAATTTTTTAAGAGAAAATAGTTGAATTCTTGTGAAAAGTGCTTAAAAAATAATATTAAACACTTAAAACAGAGAAAAAACTAAAAAAAGAATCAAAAACGACACAGGTTTACTGTACGAAAATCAGTAAATTATGAAATCTTATAAGATACATAATCCCCTTGTTTAATCATTCTGCCGACGTTTTCTTACATATTATATCAGATATTATCTCAGGTGGAGACCCTGTGTTACAAGTTTCGAACAATATTTAGATCAAGGATGCATTTTCGTCAAAATACCTAAGACTTGTGTGAAAGTCAGTGTGGCCAGGTATAAAACATTTTTACAGCTAAGTCTGGCATAGACATGGCCAAAAAATGCTAAAATTTTTTATAGATTTTTGTTTTAAATTTATTACCAGTATAAAATTTTATTCGAAACTAAAAACATTTAAGTGACTAATTTTGTAACGAAATTGAAATAAATTGTTATATATAAGAAAGTGGCTAGATTTTTGGTAAAGCATATGTACATATAAATATGTAGCAAGGGCAGTTGAGATTAAATTTTAAATTTAGGTGGCCTGCAAACCTCTGATATATGCAAAATTTAAACGATTTATTACTATGATATACAAAATTGTTTAAATCATTTTATTTTTTATAGTTTAAGAAAAGTTGGATTGACACCATTGAACTTTTAGCTAAATACAAAGTGAAATTTCCTTGAATTTTTATGTCTTAATATCAAAGGGCAAATAATATTTACAATCGACATGATAAAGGCATTTTTCATATTCCCTGAATGGTCTATTTATTTTTTTAATAATACAGGTTTCCTAAGATAAGAATTATCCATTTTCATACGAAATTTCAAAATAGAAAATTATTTCTATTCAAAATTGCTTATAATTTATAAACATTTTTAAGTAAAATCAACAAAACTATTCGTCCAAATTTGTAAAATAAATAATGCTAAAAAGCTAAAAACATTTTCCAAAAATGCTAAATAAAATGCCAAGTGTTAATTGAAAATGTTGCAGCTAAATAGAAATTTGTAATGCTAAATTTAGCTGCAAAAATTCCAAAATGGCCACACTGGTGAAAGTGTCAAGTACACTTAAGTAAGCATAATTTTAATATGAAAATAAAATATTCTTGATTATGAATTTATTCCCTAATTGTGTAAAACGCAACGCAACGCTAAAAATTACATTGAAAGAAAAAATAAAGTCAAAAATATTTTTGACTTTGTTGTTGCAATCAGAACAAAATTGTGTTATGAGGTTAAGCTTCATGTAAAAGATCTTTGTGCGGAATATTATTTAGATATCCTCATCAATATGAGATTTGTTTGTCTTTAAGGGATTTTAGGATGGGGGTTTATATGGGGCCTATGATTAATTTTGGTCCTACCAATGCAACATTTTGTCATGACATAGAAGCTATTGTAACAGTTATTGTCGCCAATTTTTATGTCCATACCAACATTTTTAAGGAAGTTATGGCATTAAAAACTACTTTCGCAAGCATTTTTTGTATGGGAGCTATGGTCAAATATGGACCGATTCCAAAAAATTTAGTAAGATTATTTGATTTTGATCAAATAAGTTTAGATCTAAATACCAACGTAATAAATTGGTTTATGGGCACAAAGACTGTATTCCGGAAGGAAACTCGTATGGGGGCTATGTGAAATTATGGACCGAGTGTAACCATTTTTCTTGTTATAATTACAACCTCTGTACAAAATTTCATCAAATGATCTCCAAAGTGGCGAACTGCACTTTGCGCTCGAGGTTGACATGGACATCCAGCAGTCCAGCCAGCTGGACGGACATAGGTAATTCAACTCAGAAAGTGGTTTTGAGTCGATCGGTATACTTTAATGTGAGTCTAGGAAAAATATTTTATGGCATTACAAACATCAACACAAATGCATAATACGCCCTCCACTATTGTGGTGTGGGTATAAAAACAAAATAACCTCAAATCACTGCTCAATTACACCGTTTAATGAACCAAGAAATTAAATAATAGTTGTTTTACATACCGGTCTAAAACACGAATAAATCTTTCTGGACATTCTGGATGTTGACTATCCCAAAGACAACGATGCTGAGACATTGATTCATCATAGATAAGACCAGTAGGACGTTGAGTCATATGTTTTGCATTTGCCGCCTACAACAAATTGTTTAAGAAAAAAAAATAATAAGTTAAATGTTAAAATAAATTATTTAATTATTTGAAACCTACATTTTGAAATATATCCTTGACTACAGTTTCTTGTTGATGTTGATGTTGCTGTTGCATTTTTAATAATTTTGCTTTGCGTTTTGCTTCCAATAGTGCCGCACTCGGTTTCCGAATATCTACTGAATTAACTGTGGCTGCTGTGACTGCTGATTTTACCATTGCGCGAGTTTGTATTTTAGCTTTTTGTGCACCCCTTCGTGTAACAATTGGTGAGCTCTATATAACAATTTGATAAGATAATTTTTATTAGAAAACAACATGAGTTTATATAATAAAATTTAGAATAAGAACAAATCGCTTATTTGCTGCAACGTTGTCATAACTCAAAAATTACATTTCGAAAAAAACGTGTTTAAAGTTTTTAATTTGCTCGAACCACTTAAAAAAAAGAACATTCTAGTCAAACGGGGAAAGTATAAGTTATATATATATTAATTTTACACACAATATAAAGAACAGCATATCGAACAACTCTGCATCACTTAGTCCAAAATTTCATTTTTTGAGTTATGACGATGTTGCAGCAAATGAGAAAAATAATATTTCTGTGTACACTTCATACATATGTATGTATATACATACATATCGTACTTGTTCAACAATACTGTATTAACTCAAAATTTAAAAATTAACATTAAGCCAACCGTTTCATTACCGAAAAGTAGACAAAAGAGCAGTAAGTTTTACAGGGGCTATATATGAATATTAAGGCCCTAATTATGAAAAACGCGACGCAACGCCAAAAATTGCGTTGAAATCAAAAACGAAGTCAAACATATTTTATAATTTTGTTGTTGCTTTCTACAGAAATTCATATTGAATTTGGCGTTGAATATTTTTTCCTGTAGAACGCAACAACAAAATTATAAAATATTTTTGACTTTGTTTTTGCTTTAAATGTAATTTTTGGCGTTGCGTTGCGTTTTACATAATTAGGGCATAAGTGTCGTTTTCCCAAAGAGTGAAAAAATTGAAATTTTGAGTTAATACACTATTGTTGAACAACTGCGATATGTAAATGAATGCTTGTAATACTAACTTTGTTATAATAACAAATTATGCAAATATACTAAGATATTCCTTAAATTATTATACTAAATATCAATTAACAATTTGTAATTTTCTTTTACACATGTACTATGTTATTAGTTAACTAAAAAGTTAAAATTCAAATTTCGTTTTTTTTCATAACTAATTAGAAACAATCTTTAGTTGGCTTAAAAGTCAAAGCGATACTGAATCGTTGTGTTCCTTTATTTAGTAATTAAACCATTTATGACAAGTTTTGTTGTTGTTGTTGTGTTTGTTAGCTAACAGAGTACACTTCCACCTACTCTACTATATGGGTTACTGTAAGTATATCAGGTAAAAGCAATACGCTTATGTTTGCTTTAAAGACGTGCAAGAGTGTATCATGAAGTACTGCCAAGACCAGTGTTACCACCAGCAACACTCAAAAATTCCAATTGAAATGAAGCAAAATTACCCGCTTTAGCATAGCGTTTACATTTGACAGTACTGGCAAGACCGTAAGAAAATACATATTCAATAGGTCTACTTACCGCTACAACAATACAACAGTACAAAAAACAACAGGCATTTTGTTTGTGTTAAATTCCTCGCGGTTGTCAAAACCTTACTACTACATGGGGAAAACTAAAGGAAAAACGTTTTTGTATGCATGTATGTGTGGCAAAAAACAAAAAACGTAAACACACAAAAAAAACACGTATAAGAAAAATGTAAACAACTTTTGACATCGTTGAGGAATAAACCAAAAAAACATCTGGCTCCTTGCGCAGACCTAATGGATAGACCTTGTACTTATAGTTTCCAAAAACACTACTAACTGTCTTCGTGACGTAGGCGTCCAGACAGTAATTACGACAGTTCACTCTCCAATTTTACTGTCTGCGAAATTTGCAAGACAGTTGGAAAAGAGTGCATGTATTAGTGAACAAGTTCGCATGTATTGCTACTGTCTTGCCAGTACTGGCAAATGTAAACGCCGTGTAAATCAAATTACACCTGATATAAAATTAACGTTACATTTGATTTAAAAAAGAACCCTTGAAATTACACCTGATATTAAATTAACGTTACATTTTATAAAAAAAGAACGCTTCGTTTTATTTAAAAAGTATAGTCGGTCACGTCCGACCATTTAATACCCTACATAACAGTATTTTCAAGCAATTATGGACTGGCAAAAGAATTCTTTAAGCCAAATATTATCTAGATATCTTTTGAATTTTATCTAGCTAATATAAAAGGTATCGTCGCTAAACTTTTTATAAATACCATCATTTATAAGGAAGTTTTGGTATTTAAAGCTATTTTCGGGAGCTGTATTTGTATGAAAGCAATGTTCAAACATATTTGACCATGGCTTCCATTCCGAATTGCACCGATTCCAAAAAAAAAAATTAAATAAGATGATTAAGGTTGATATAATATAATTGCTGGTACAAATTTCATCTACATAAATACAAACATAATAAGATGGTTTATGAGCATTCTGCTATGGAAATTTATATGGGGGCTTTGTGAAATTATGGTCTGGTTTAACCTACGAACAGACATCGTTAGATCGGATTAGAAATTAATTCTGAGTCTCATATTAGTCGAAATCTAAGAGTCCATCTGGCGCCATTCATTTCAAGATTTGCAGAAACAGTGACATTGGTTAAGAAGACTGTGAACTTTTTGGATCAAAAATATCTAAAATTGTAAAAATATTATTTGTTTTAAAACGAAAGAATTTAAAAATTGTACCTGATCTACACCTAAAGAAAATGACCCACGCTTTACCCACGGCTGTAAAATTCGCATCCGATTCGGGTAATTACCCACAACGTGGCAACACTGGTCAAAACAGATATATCATATAAATATCTGTTACTATCTGTGTTGCCGATCCATGTGTAATTACACATATTGTGTGTAATTTCTACTTGCATGTGTAGCCCACGTGTTATTTGTTTCATGTGTAATCTGTGTGTACTTTTACTTTGAGTTCTATTTTTTTCATTAATTTTTCTCTTCGAACATTTTTTGAAGAAATAATGTTTAACATAAGGTGTCATATGTGATTGTGTTTTCCTTTACGTGTTTTTTGCGCGAGTTAATTGAAAAAGTGTGGACATTCTATAGATTTAAGTTGCTTAAGCTTGAGCATAAACCTTTTTGTACTGCTCTTCTGCTTACGTTATTGCTTGTAGTTGAGACATGCCGGTAAAAATGTGCATCAATTTATTTGGTTTTGTGTGTATAATTTTAATTAAATTGTGTAATTTGAGGCACAGTCATGTGTAATTTCTGAATCCTTCCTTGGCAACACTGGTTACTATTGATATAAATGAGAAAATGAGTTTAACTAATATTGCATGATTTTGCTTTTGCCCACGCATCACATCTGAAAAACAAAAACAGTTGTTTAGGTATTTGCATTGAGTATGTCATAACCAAGGCCCGGATTTTTATGCAAATGCATTTATGTTGTCGTCAGTCGGTATCAACATAAACTAAATATCTTTGCGAATCATCAAAAATTGAAGTAAAATGGCATTAATTTGTTAGTGCATATTTTTGCATGTTTTGCTTAAATTAAACATTTTTTTCATATATTACATATTTTAGAAAACCAAACTTGTTTTATTTGGTTTATTTTGCGATTCAGCGTGTTGCAGGAGCGATAAGAGGCAACTGCGATGATATTGATTTATTGATTACTAAAGGAAAAACCAGGTGGGGAACGTGGTTGAAAACTGTTATGCATTTAGCTGAAAATTTTGACCAATTCAAGGATGTGGAGGAAGGATTCAACGATGGTGATGCAGTTTTATTCAAAAAAGCAAATATATCAAATACACGGTGTCTGGTGGTAAATTTATATTTTTTAATGCGATTATTTCAAAAAGTAATAAACGGTGCGGAGGGAGGGTGCCAACATTGGAATTATCGATTGTGCGAATTTGCCAGTCACGATGCCGAAGTGGTCGAGTGAGCATCGCGCGTTCGCTGTGGAAACATTTTTTAAGAGTAATGATTCTTACGCAATTGCTCGTCGACAATTTTGTTCAAAGTTCGGTATTCGGCGAATACGTGATGGACCGAGTGTTTATTTCGTTCGTGAGTGCAGAGATTCCGCGCAAGTGCTTTGGCTATGAATGTCCCACGGCCAGGTCCCAGTCGATCTTCAAGGACTCCCGAAAACATTGAACTGGTTGAAAGCAGTTTACGTGAAAATGCGCGACTTTCAATACGGAAAAGAGCAGTCTAACTGGGACTTCCAAGAGCGATTATTCATGAAATTTTAAAAAAAGATCTGAAGTTCCATCCTTTTAAAATTCAAATCTTTCAAGAACTGAAAAAAAGTGACTTTGATTTACGCAAACATTTTTGTGAAAAGATGTTGAGCGTTTTCGCACTGTAAATCCCATTTTCGGAGCGACGAAACTGCCGTTACTGGTCTTCAAGAACCCGCAACCCTTGATTGAAACATCAAAAACCATTGCATTGCCCCAGGGTAACTGTTTGGTGTGCCTTATCCAAGCTTGAGAAAATTGAACCATTTTTTTTTCGAAAATTCTCGAGGCAGGACGACGAATGTCAACGGTGAAAATTATCGACGCATGATTACGGATTTCTTTTTGCCAAACCTGCGATCTCATCCATCGTACTCTTCATACACGTGGTTTCAACAGGATGGGGCGACTGCACACACAGCCAGAGCTTCGATGAATTTGCTTCGGGAAAATTTCCCCCAAAAACTGATCAGTCGCTTTGGGGAGATCCCATGGCCACCGAGGTCACCCGATCTAACTCTCACGGATTTTTGAATGGGGTACCTCAAAGAGAGGGTTTATAATGACAAACTCCAATCTATTGTGGCTGTAAAGGAAAATATTCGTCGAGAAATCCAAATATGTTATTAAATACGTTTTCGAATTTTGACATATTTAAAATATCGAAATATTTAATATCTTCGTATTTGTTACATATTTAATGAAATTTGAAAGAACTCAATAATTGTATTACAAATACAGATACTATAAGATATTTTTGGAAGTTGTAGACAAACGGGAGCTTAATCTGAGGGATTTTTTAAAATGTTGGACAAACGGGAAGATGAGTTATGTCCCATCCTGTAAGGTCGTCCAGTTTGTCCAAAATTTTCAAAAATCCCTCAGATAAAGCTCTTCTTGAGTTCTTTCAAATTTCATTACATATGTAACAAATACGAAGATATTCACCCCTATCGTGAAAAACCAGTGGAATTTTTTGTTCCCATGAAATTTGTATTCCCCTCGAAGTGAAAAATGCTATCGTGAAACTCCCTTGAACAATTTTTCACGCTATCAGTTCTCAGTGAATGAAAAAAGAAGAAATATTAAAAAAAAAAATCAGGAAAGCAAAAATTTTGTTCAAAAATATACGTGTATATTTTAAAGAAAAAAAAAAAACAAAATAAAATATATTGTATTGGAGGGATAGTTTGATTGCAACATTAGCTTATTGCCCTTTTATGTAGTAAAATAATTTCTAAAATTCTGCCACCACGACTTTTAGATGCTTCATAACTGCTCAGGCAATCGACCTGTTTTTTTTTTGCATTTTGTTGAACAATATACATACATATATGTTTTTGCCTCTTTTAACGGATCTTGACCTTAAAATTGATTTTGTAAACTTTAATATTCGAATTATGAGAAGAATTACTTACATACACAAATGTTTTGTTCCCCAGCAAAAATAAAGTGAGAAATTCAAAGGGAAAAGTGAACAAATTACGGGGGGAAAATGTTTTCACGATAAGAGGAATTTTTCTCTCGAACATTTTTTCACGTTATTATTCTCCTATGAATTAATTTTTTTCATTGGAGTTCTTCATGATCGCAAAGACGTGAAAAAGGAAAAAACTACGAGGGAAATATTATTCACGATAGGAGTGATTAAATAATTTGATATATTGAATATGTCACAAGTACGAAAATATATCTAATAGTTTGTTAAAAACATATTTGAGAAAATGTACCAAATACGAAAAACGTATTTTAAATATATAAAGACGTAAGATGTTACGTCTAAACATATTTAGTTTGACATATTTATCTTTACCCACATCTTAAGTAAAGCATTTTTTACGATTAATTACTCCGTTTTAATTGCAATATCATATTCTTAATTTAGTTTTTCTTCATTTTAATGTAAATTATTGTTTTCATATCTAAATGGTCATTCGTTCGGTCATACTCGTTGAGAACAGACGTGTTTTTTTTTAACTCCGCATAGGAATATTTTTTTTACATAAATAAGATTTAATAATATCATTTAACAAGCGAATTGGACGCACCTATAGAGTAATTTTTAATCTATGTAAATAAAAGTGAACAATTATTAAAAATACAAGAAAAAGAAAAAAATAAATGTACATATTTAATCAGTGCAAACAATTGTTTATTTTTTATTTCGGTGTTACAACAACATATAAATAATGAGAAGAGCACAGTAAACAGAAAAGTATATGAATAATGAAAAGACAATAAAGCAAAACGAAGAAAATACATATGTTACAATGAATGTTAGCAATGCAGAAATGAATAGAAAACATGATGTTAGTAATACACAAACAAATCTGCTACCTGTAAGCGTTGGCATTGACTCATGCGTGGACCCAAATGAAATAAAAATATTTTTAGAAGAGAAGGGCTTCAAAATAAAAAGCTTAACAAATATTAAAACAAGGGGAAAATCCCCAACCACTATTTTGTGTGGAGTTAGAACCCGGCAACGTTAAGCTTAAAACAAACGAAACGCATCCCATCTATAATTTTACATACATTCTTTACAGAAGAATCGCTTTAGAGGAGCAGCGCAAAAAAATTGTTCCGTCCAATGCTTAAACTGTCAGGAATTTGGTCATACTAAGGCATACTGCCATTTAACCTCTGTTTTCGTTGTATGTGGTGAATTACATGGTACATTTCTTTGCGACAAGTTTAAAAAAGACCCAACGTAACAAAAATGCCAACTGCCAACTATAGAGGATGCCCTGTATACTCTACCGTCAAGCGTTCGGTTGGCTCGAAACCTAATCACCCTCAAACACAGGTAACAAATCATGTAAACACAAATGACATTCAGATACCGCACCCTAGTAATAACAGAACCTTCTACGCTAACGTCCTAAAATCGAACCATATGACAATGCAAGGTGCTTCGCTAAATAATGATGAAATCCAGTTTCTAATTTTAGCCATCTAGAAAAAACCATGGAAACACTAGTGCAAACAGTAAATAATTTCACGAAAACAATGGGTAATATTATGCATGAAATGCTAAGAATGCAATCGATGTTATTGCAAGCCATGAACTGACTAAAAATTTGTTTTGGAACGCAAACGGCATCCGCCAACATAAAAATGAGCTAGAATACTTTCTTAAAAATAAACAAATTGATGTTGTAATGGATTCCGAAACTCATCTGACCTCAAGAAATACTTTTAAAATCAATGATTATGAATAGTGATTTAGATAAACTAGTATCTTACTGTAAAAGCCACGAGTTGAATCAGAAAAACATGTTAGTTCTGAAGGCAATGCATTTCATATTTTAGCAACTCGAACTAAGTATGAACGTGAAAAAATCTGATATCGAATGATAGGTATATCAATCTGATGTATCCGTGATGAATAAAGAAAATTGAATTCATTGCATAAGTCAATGGGTAAACCATATTTTAAAGTCTTTTAGGGATTTTTAAAAGTAATTAGTTCGTCATCTTGGGTGTTTCACCATGTTGGATTTAGAATAACGCCACACAGCTAAACATGTGTTATATTAAGGTTTAATTTCAGACGGATTGGAGCAACAGAGTTTATGTTCAGTATCTTTTGTGCTGTTTCCAGGTGACAGGCAATTGATTGTGTAGTAAAATTTCACTCAGTTTTTTGAGTGATTTTCATATAAATTTTACTACACAATCAACTGCCTGTCGCCTGGAAACAGCACATTATTTTTTTATAACTCGCATTTGTATTTTCAGTAAGTCCTTTCATTTGGTATCCATATTGTAGACATGTGTTACAAACTAAGTCCGCCATATTGGATTTAGAGTGACGTAACTTTATTTTTCGACTTATTCTCAGCAAGCCCTTTCATTTAAAGGGTAGTCATTTAAAAGCTGTGCCGATATGTTGGATTTAGAATGACGTCACACAGTTTACCATGAATTGTCATCCACGGAACATGTATACAAAATTTCAGCTCAATCGGTTGAAGATATCTGCTTCAGAAATGAGTTGCAAGATTCCACCCGAACAAACATACATACATTGCAAGTTAAATAAAAGCTTTTGATATAAAGATTCAATAAGTAAATATTGAAAAAAAAATATATTGTTACGAAAGTTTTAGTTATTTTATATTTGCTAGTTATTTTATTAGTTTAAATTGTTATTGTATTAGTTATGCATATTTCTAATGTACAAATCTCTTTACAGAATTTTCTAGTACAAATGTAATGTTATAATTGTTATACATAATTGTATAACATAATAGCCAATTGTAGGGGAATGTAAGAAAGAAAAAATTGACGGTTTATTGTTGTGACTTTGTTGAAGCTTTGATATTGTTACATTTAAGACCAGAGTGTTTTAAAATTCTTATTCACTTTATGGTCTTACTTGTATAATATTTTTAGCTTTTCTAAAGTATTTGGAAAAAGTTTCCTGACGAGCTGGCCTAAGCAACCAGCGAAATGCGCATAGGAACTAGCTTTCCCACAACAATAAATTTCAGTGTTTTCATTTAAAAAATTGGGATTATTAGCACATCATTAATAAATGAACTAATTAATAAAATATTTCATTCCCAAAAATAATTTTTGATAATAAATTTGCATGTGCCCGGCAAATAAAAAACTGAAATGGCAAGCTGCTTTATTTAAGTAACTTGTTTTTTTTTTTCTTTCTATCCTCTTACAACTACAATTTGTGTTGGAAAAAACCCAGCCAATTGTAGGGGAATGTAAGAAAGAAAAAATTGACGGTTTATTGTTGTGACTTTGTTGAAGCTTTGATATTGTTACATTTAAGACCAGAGTGTTTTAAAATTCTTATTCACTTTATGGTCTTACTTGTATAATATTTTTAGCTTTTCTAAAGTATTTGGAAAAAGTTTCCTGACGAGCTGGCCTAAGCAACCAGCGAAATGCGCATAGGAACTAGCTTTCCCACAACAATAAATTTCAGTGTTTTCATTTAAAAAATTGGGATTATTAGCACATCATTAATAAATGAATTAATTAATAAAATATTTCATTCCCAAAAATAATTTTTGATAATAAATTTGCATGTGCCCGGCAAATAAAAAACTGAAATGGCAAGCTGCTTTATTTAAGCATCTTGTTTTTTTTTAATTTTGTTTTTTTCTTTCTATCCTCTTACAACTACAATTTGTGTTGGAAAAAACCCAGCCAATTGTAGAGGAATGTAAGAAAGAAAAAATTGACGGTTTATTGTTGTGACTTTGTTGAAGCTTTGATATTGTTACATTTAAGACCAGAGTGTTTTAAAATTCTTATTCACTTTATGGTCTTACTTGTATAATATTTTTAGCTTTTCTAAAGTATTTGGAAAAAGTTTCCTGACGAGCTGGCCTAAGCAACCAGCGAAATGCGCATAGGAACTAGCTTTCCCACAACAATAAATTTCAGTGTTTTCATTTAAAAAAATTGGGATTATTAGCACATCATTAATAAATGAATTAATTAATAAAATATTTCATTCCCAAAAATAATTTTTGTTAATATTATTGTTAACCCATAAAGTATGCTTTAGTTTATTGATGTATAATAGCTCAATTTAAATTCAGCCATAGTGTAAATGCATAATGATATTAGCTGTTAAGATAATAGAAGCTCGAATGGTCCAGAAATTTCGAAAATGTTAGACATTTCGAAAACGTTGAATGTTTAGAGCCACCTAGATGTCAGCAGAGTATAAATACTCGAAAATCAGTATTAGTACGAACATTTAAGTGTGTAGATCGCCAGTATAAGTAGTATAATTGACTAAGTTCTAAATAAAGTGGTGTGAATAGTTTATAGTACAGCTATAAATAAAGTGTTTTATTTATTTTATTACAGTTGCAATAAAAGAACTCAAGAGGTTTATTATAAAGGAAATAAACTAAAAACTTTATTGAAAAGGCTGTAACGTAACAATTGGTGTCAGAAGTGAAATTGTAAAAATAAAATAAATTAAAAAAAAAAAAAAAAAAAAAAAAAATTGACAGCGATGAAATTTGAAGAACTTAAAGTGGACCAGCTCAAGAAAGAGTTGAGCAAGTTAGATCTACCAACTGCAGGAAATAAAGCAGAGCTGCAGAAGAGGTTAATAGATGAATTCGAACGACGCAATATTGACGTTGGTAGCCACGAATTCGAGGATAAAGAAGAAATAGAGGTATGTACTCGTGCAGTTGCAAGTAGTATGGATTTAAATACAATGTTTGCCGCTATGATAGAGCAAATGAAGAAATTATCTGAAGATAATTCCAGAAGCATGGTGATGATGATAGAAGAAAATACGGATGAAACTTCTAGAAAAATTGATGAAACTTCTAGAAAAATGGAAAAAATGTCGGAAGAAAGTTCTAGAAAAATTGATGAAACTTCTACAAAAATGGAAGAGAAATCGAGCACCATCCTGGCTGAAATACAAGAGAATTCTAGAATTACCAATGATAATCTTCAGGCTACTAATGAAAAACTTGAGAAGCTGCAAGAGATTTCAACTATTATAAATGAAAGAGTTGACGATCTGGAAATAGAATTTAACCATAAGCTGTCTGATGTAAAAACACAAGTCACGGATGTAATAACACAAGTCACGGTTTTTGATGAAAAACTACACCATCTGGAATCAAGAGTTAATAACATTCAATGCCAGGAGGCAGCGGTGCGGGTTATACCAGAAGTTTCTAGCAGAGTAAAGGCCCCTTGTTTTGATGGTAGTGTTCCATTTAATGTTTTTAAGTTCCAGTTTGATACAGTTGCTAACATAAATGCATAGAACAGTGATGAGAAGGCCATAGAGCTAATTCTTGCACTAAAGGGGACTGCAGCTGAAATTTTAGAAAGTGTACCAGTAAATTGCAGAAACAATTACGATTACATTATGGTAGCACTGCAACGTAAGTTTGGTGGTGAACACAGAAAAGAGATATACAAAATGGAGTTGCGTGGCAGAGTGCAAAAGGCAAACGAAACTTTACAAGATTTTGCACTCGAGATAGAGCGTTTGGTTCAGCTTACGTACCCTGGGGAGAATCATCCATTTTTGGATCATTTTAAAACGGAAGCATTTCAAAACGGAATTAGAGTTGCTGATGTAAAACTTGCGGGGTGTTCATCACAAAAACCAACCTTTGCAGAAACTGTTTCATTTGCTCTGGACCAGGAAACCGCAAGAATCATATCCAAGCCACATACGTACAAGGTAAGAAAACTCGATATGGCTTGCGAGAATGAAAGCGAGTTAATAAAGGAACTGAGGGCCATGAAAGGGGCACTTTTTAAGGATTTGGCTAAGAAGCTGGGCAGAAACTAAGTCAAATGCTATAACTGCGTCAAGACTGGTCATATACAGCGTAACTGCAAATCACCGAGACAACGTTCAAGATCTGTTTCACCGACCAGAAACAAACAGCGGGCTAATCAGCAGTCTTCACAAGAATCCCCGTTAATCTAAAAAGAGCTAGCACTGCGGGGCATGAGCTAGCTCCCACTTCTAAGGGCCCCATAATTTCCATCTCAGTAATGCAACAGAGTTACAGAAACCTTACTGCTTGTGGGTATATCAACGGTCAAAAACGGGTTTTGACTGTGGACACTGGGGCATCACACTCGATTATCAGGCCTGACTTAGTACAACAGTCCATTGAACCACTAATTGGTGTAAGTCTGCGAACAGCTACGGGGGAGCCTGCTACTGTCTATGGGAATGTAAAAGTTAAATTATGTATGGCCAATACAAGCGCCCACCATGTGTTTATTGTGGCTGATATTGTAGACGAAGTAATGATTGGCTCAGATTTTATGATTAGACAAGGTATTCAACTGGATATGGGACAACAAATTATGACTTGGCGTAATGTTGAAATTCCCCTTGATGGTGGATACGAAGTCAAGGCACATGTAAGACAGTTACTCGCCCCTGAACGTGTGAAATTGCCATCTAAGTCAGAAACCATTGTATGGGCGCGAATGGACGAAAATTGTGAGGACAACAATAGTTTATGGGTGGTAGAGCCAGCAGCAATTACATGTGATATAGTAACAGCGAATGCCCTCGTTAAAATCAGCAACAGCTTAGTTCCTGTAAGAGCTATAATAAAGCTATAAATAAAGTGTTTTATTTATTTTATTAAAGTTGCAATAAAAGAACTCAAGAAGTTTATTATAAAGGAAATAAACCAAAAACGTTATTGAAAAGGCAGTAACGTAACAATATGTATATACAGTGCACTCGCGATGATATGAACTAAATAAAACCACGCCAGTTCGCTTTTGCAAGATTGTTCATATTTTCGAATGGCAACTAATTTCCCCTCAAAAATATTTTCCGTGTCCGCTAACAGTGATCTTTTTGTCTCTCAAATTCAAAAACCATCCGAAGAACGCATTTTAAATTTTTGGGTACTCGGAAGGCCGCAAGTTTTTCTTTTTCCAGGTCAAATAAACGTATTGTTAGCATTTTTATTTTTTGTCCACATATTGAAGAATATTTCACCACAAATTTATAAGCTTAATTAGTAACACTGACACCTTTTCCTAAATGTTCTAAATCTTCTAAAATTTCTGACTTTTAAAGTTAAAAACTTATGCTTTTTGTATGCATATTTAAGAACTAGTCACGTTCAAATTATGTTTAAAGATGAATATGAAGTCTCTTTGAAAGTGAGCACTAACTAAATCTTGTATACAAGACATTTTGATTGACATCTGAAGACAATTTTAAAGCAAGCAGCTAGAAAAACTACGATAGTAGATAAAATACGTTAGAAATATAATTATAAGTTGTTCATATTTTAAAGCTTTCGCACGAGTTAATATTTTATAGTCAATGGAAGAATATAAGTGTTCATATTTTGGGATGTTCATATATTAGGGGGTTCATATTATCGCGTGTTCACTGTATGTATATCTAAATGGCCGCAAGCAATTTGTAGGGGTGGGAAATAAGAATTTTTCAATATCTTTATGCTCGAGCGGTATTCCACAGGGTTTCATTCTTGGTTCTTTATTATTTTTAATTCTTATATATAAATAGGTGAAACATTTTTTGCAGTTGATTTTTAAGTATCTTATCGTCCACCAATTTTAATGAAACATGCGTATACAATACTTTTCGCTTATAATCCATTGCGCTTAAAGGCCAAAAACGGATTAAAGCAAAACTGTCATATTCACTTGCAGATTTTTTCGAATTTCATACAAATTATTTGTTCTAAGGTCCATTTCGCTTGTAGTCCAGTTTTTGCGTAAAAGCCACATTTTCTTTGCATGCGTTTCTAAAACTTCATGAAAATAAATTCGCTTAAAGTCCACCTGTTTTTTATATTTTTTTTTTTTAACAAACTAGCAATATGTTTTATTTACCATTCTGGCAACTTTTATAAATGTCAAATTTTGGTTACTTCATAAAAGAAGCAAAAAATGAGTGATCGCGTTATATTGAGTGGTTTTATTGAAGAAAATAATTTTTATATAGTCCAAAATGTGGATTATACTAGGATTCACTTATTATCCATAAAATTGCGTTTTAAAAAAATCGGTTATAGTCCAAATTCCGTTATAATCCACAAAGGTTAAAAAACAGCGTTTTCAGTTTTAGGATTTATCCCCAAATTGGAGATTTTTTTTGGAATTGAGGATACAAATTTCGTGAAAATCTTCAAAGAATTTTTTTGGGGAAAAGCACTTTTTCGCTGGGCATTTGTGCAATCCAAGACTTGGTCAGCTTTGATATTTTTGCAAACAATACTTTTTGAGTGTATGTAATTCTCATTCGTCCTGTAGTCTTGTTTACTGAAAGCTTTGGCTTTTCTAAAATTATTTAGGAGAACGTTTCCTGATGATCTGACCTAGCAACCAGTGAAATGCGCATAGGAACAGCTTATCCTCCAACAATAAATTTCACTATTTTTATCGATTATAAAAAAGGGAATTAAGCACAACAAATAAAATCTTTTATTGAAAAAAATTATGTATTCCCAAAAACAACTTTTTTGATAATAAATCGAAAATATCACGAATTTTTATTTTTTATTTTATTTATTCACGTGGACCTACAGCCAAACAAAAACAACTAATAATAAATGGTTATATTTAAACAATTGGATAGATTTTGGTAAAGCATCTGATACCCATAAATATGAAGCACAGATAGTTGAGATTAAATTTTAAATTTAGAGGCCCGCAAACCCCTGATACATGCTAAATTTAAACGATTTATTTCTATGATATACAAATTTTTTTAGATCATTTTATTTTTTATAGTTTAAGAAAAGTTGAAGCTTTAAAATAATTATTTTTTCAGCAGTTTAGAGCAAACAATTTTTTCACACATTAACACTTTTGAATTTTTATCTTAATACAAAGTGAAATTTCCTTGTACTTTTATATCGCAATATCAAAGGGCATATAATGTTTACAATCAACATAATAAGGACATTTCTAATATTTCCTGAATATTTTTTTTTTTTAACAAGACCGGTAAGATGTTCTTAACATAAAAATTATCCTTTTTCATAAGAAATTAGTCAAAATTTATTATAATTCATAAAAAAAAAAAAAAAAATAGTAAAATCAATAAAACTATTCGTCCAATTTTTTAAAATAAATAATGCTAAAAAAGCTAAAAACATTTTCCAAAAATGCTGAATAACATGCTAAGAGCTAAATGAAAATTTTGCAGCTAAATAAAAATTTTTAATGCTAAATTTAGCTGCACACTGGCCACACTGCTTGTGGCGTTGAAAATTTTAAAACGGTACATGAATTTCCGTAGAAACAAACAACAAAATTACAAAATATTTATGAGATTGTTTTTGCTTTCAACGTAATTATTTGGCGTTGCGTTGCGTTTTATATGATTAGGGCCTAATTATGCTGGTACGAGTGTGGATCAATAAGTCCGTGACTTTTCGAACTTCCCTCGTAGTTATATGAAATGCAACACTTCTCCCATCAAGTACCACCTGTTAATAGACTACTGTCAAGTTTTGAGCAAGTTCCGTCATTTACTTTGCGTTTAACAGCTGTTCAAAATATACAACCTTGTGGATTTTTTTAAAAATGGAAAAAAGTGAATTTCGAGTGCTCATTAAACATTATTTTTTGCGAAAATAAACCGTCAATCAAACCAAGGAAAAGCTTGATAAATACTATGGGGACTCTGCACCATCGGTTTCAATGGTAAAAATGTGGTTTACTGACTTTCGTTGTGGTCGCACAAGTACAAATGACGCTGAACGTTCTGGACGGCCAATTAAAGTCAATACACCCGAAAATGCCATAGGCATTTTATATGGCAGTGTGGTTTCGATTTTAAATGATCAGCTGGGTTTAAGAAAGCTGTCTGCAAGATGGTTGCCGCGTTTGCTCTCAATTGACCAAAAACTTAATCGTGTGACAACTGCAAAGGATTGTTTGGAGCCGCAATTCAAATGAGTTTTTGCGGCGCTTTGTAACTGTGGATGAAGCATGGATCCATTACAACACTCCGGAGACCAAGCAGCAATCTTAACAATGGGTTTCTCCGGGTGAGCCGGCTCCGAAGAAGGTAAATTTAAGTTTGTCGTCCAATAAGGTGATGGCAACAGTTTTTTGGGATGCACGCGGGATAATCCACATCGATTACCTTGAAAAGGGAAAACAATAAACGGCGAATATTATTCCAACTTATTCGACCGATTTAACGAGGATTTAAAAAAAACGACCCCATATGGCAAAGAAAAAAGTTCTTTTTCATCAAGATAATGCACGGGTGCACACGTGCGCAGTCTCAATGGCAAAATTACATGAATTGGGCTACGAATTGGTACCTCATCCGCCATATTCTCCGGATTTAGCTCCCAGTGACTATTTCCTATTTCCGAACCTAAAGAAATGGCTCAGTGGAAAGAGATTTAGCTCCAACGATGAAATTATTGGTCAAACAAATGCCTATTTTATGGACCTCGAAAGTAAGGCATCGTTATGCAACAATTAACGCAAAACAGCAAAATATTGACATTGGCTCTTTAGTACCAAGATTCAGGCATAATGAACGTAAATTTTGCTTTTAATAAAATTAATGTTTCTTTTAAAATTATTAAATCAAGTAGCTAACAAGAAATTAAAAATTTACAGCCGTATTCATAACAAAAAGTTAGCCACAGTTTGTACACTACGTACAACGAGCTGCTAACTAGAATACCGATTAAGCTTAGCAGCTTGTTAGCATAGAGTTTATTAAAAACAAATTTTATCCGTCTGCTAACTTTTAATAAATCAACTCTGAATATTAATGATACCACATTATAATACTCAAAAATGCAACAAGTTTTGCATTAATCATCGCTGGTTTTGTCATTTAATTTCATTTTTTTTTTATTTTCCCTCTATATATAAAAATTTGATATGTTTTTAAATTAAAATATATTTAAAAAAGGACTCTAAACTAAAAAAAACAGTGTATTTAAAAAAAAACAAATAAAATTATTCAACATAAAACGGCTGTTTATCACAACTTGGCAAACGTTTGGCAGCTTGTTGACAAGAGTTTAGCAAATCGTTAGCCAGAGTTTGGTAAGTGTATTATGAATAAACATTGTCCTAACTTCATGCCAAATTTTCGTTGTGAATACGGCTTTAATTTTTAACAACTTGTGATTTAGATTTTTTGGTTATTCATTTTGTATTCCCGCTAAAAATTTATACGTAATTAAACTATTGTTTTGAAAAAATTCAGTTTTATTAATTAAATTTTGTCACTGTTCAAATTATAGAATGAATTCTTTTTTTTTTAAAAAGATTCAAGCTTTTTATGTTATTATTATGCAATTTTATATTAAAAAAATATTTGTACTGTTTTTTATGCAATTGTAATAATTTTTTTTTTCTCTTATGTACTGATTTTTCTGATTTCAAAACTGACAACCCTATCTTAAAATAACACTTCAAAAATTATTCAGCTTGTTAAAAAAAATTGTTTTAATCATCTCAAATTCACTTTTAAAACAAACAACACGTAAGATAAAATTGCATTCGCTGATGAATCAGAGGATTTTGTCTCCCTAGTTCTTGAAAGTATTAATATTGACGCCAGGGGTGCCAGAAGTACCGTTTTAAGCAGTACATGTACTTAATTTTTTCAATTTTACTGTTTATGCACAACACCCAAAACAGTACACAAATATACGGTTTTTTATACTTTGTACTGATATTAAGAAACCCCTGTCAAGTCATGTTGTCATAATATCCTAACATTTTTCAATACAATACAAAGACTTTTTAAAAAATTTAAAAAATTGTTTTTGTTTTGAATGTAATTTTCTATGCGAACGTTAACGTTCGATATCGGCGGAAGGGCAGTTATAGTAATGCCCAGTTAATTATTGCTGAAATTGGTGAAATTGGCCTTAATAAATTATAAATTGTTTGAAATTAGAAACAATAATTTTCTCAAATTCTATACGATTTGTGCCACTATGTGTGTGGTGAAAATTGCTTTAAATACAATATCTTTAAAGAAAATCTTTCTAACACTATCGATGAATTAATTTTAAGAAAAAATACGTTTTTCTCCCTCTATCTCTATGGATGTTTGTCATTCTTATATGTTATTGTTTTCCTGTCTTTAAATTTTAGAAAAAAAAATTTACAACAAAGTAGCATATAGGGTGGGCCATTTAAATTTTTAAATGAAAACACGATTGGTTTGAAACATTGAATTGATCGGATGAGGTACTGCCGAGCCAGTCGTTTAGTCATATGAATGATATTTTGTTCCATTATTAAATGACAGAGTTCAATCTTTGAAATAAAATCAGAAATTTGAAGAAATAACCAGTACTTTTTTGTATAGGCGATTCAAATTTAAAATTTTAAATTGCCCACCCTGTATAATCCAAAATATTAAAACATTATAAAGGGTGGTTAAATTTTAAGGGCCGATGTTGAATGTGAACCACACTTAAATGTCAATTTTTTTCAGCATTTCATTTGTCATTTCTCAATTTCAGACTAACTCAATTTGAACCATGGAAAGATACACAATCGAGCAACGCGTCAAAGTTATTCAGGCTTATTATGAAAATGCCCAACGAAACAATGGCTCTTTTGCGCGACAAATTCAATGGCCGTATTATCTCACGTGGTGGCGATGTCAATTGGCCGCCAAGATCATGTGATTTGACACTTCTGTTGGACTTCTTTCTTTGGGGTTATTTGGTATACGTCGATATGCCAGCAACAATTCAAGAGCTAAAGGATGAGATAATTCGGCACATTAACGGCATAGAATCTCAATTATGCCTCAGCGTCATCGAAAAATTGGACCATCGGATGGAGGTGTGCCGCCGAAGTCGCGTCGATATTTTGTTCCATACATAATTGAATCATACCAATATTATCATAATAAAAAGAAATTACAATCATTTCCTAAATAATTTGTGTTTTATGTAAAATAAACATCGCCCCTTTAACCAGCCTTTACATTGAAACATGAACTATGGCCAAATGCAGTTTTGTTCTCAATTTTAAAATCCATTTAAAGTCAAACAAAAGAAAATAACAAAAAAAAAAACTTAAACAAACGTCAAAAATCAAATAAATAATTTAATTTTTTTTTTAAATTTCTTAATATAAAAATTTTGTAATACCTACCAAATTTTTTTCAAAAATAAATTTCAAATATACAACATGGCCCATGATATACAATATATTGAATAAAATATAATTTTATATAAAAAGGTAAGTTGCAACATCTAAAAATTGCAAAATACATATGTTGAAATAAAAATATTTGCAATTGAGTAATGTTTCGCGGTTTGAGATTACATGGGTAACTCTCCCTAATGATCCTACCTGGTACTTATTATACTATTGCCAAATGCTTCGTTTGTTATGTTTGCTTTATAAACAGTGTCATTTTGTATATGAAATGTCATAAATCTTAATAAATCTTTCCTTTACTTATCAAGTGTATACATATATTTATATTATTGTTGTTGCATATTGAATCAAAAGTTTTAAATGTTTCATTATTTAAATACATAAATAGTTACATACGTTTTCTTCAAAAATAATATGTACTGTTTTTCCGCACACACATGGGCGAAAAGAGTGCATTTTGTTGTTTTTTTTTTACATTCTTTCCAAGAATATAAAATCTCATTCCACGTTATAGATTATTTTTACCATTTTTTAGATCAATTAGAAATCCTAAATAAATTTTGCCTAGAATTAATAATTCTTCCCAAGTTTAAAAAATCATTTATGGTGAGATCATGTGTACTTTATAATGATATTCCTATCAACCGCCTTACCTATGAATTGTCACTGTCTACCTTTAAACGGAAACTGCTCAAATTGTTTATATATGTATATATAAATTCCGGGGATTCCTAGTTGGAACAAAGGGCCAGTACAAAAGCTTTCCATTGAATTCTATCTTCGGCTAGTCTTTTTGCTTCTCTCCATGAAGTTCTGGCTGAAAGCAGTTCATTTTCTATTTGGCGCCTCCATGTATTTGCGGGTCTTCCTCTACGTCGGCTTCCCTGGGGATGGTAATCAAGAGCTTTTCTTGTGACGTCGTCATGGCTTTTTCTAAAGGTATGACCCTGCCAGTTAAACTTTTTCAAACGAATATCTAACATGATTTGATTTTGTTGGGTTTTTCGCCATAGATCATTATTTGAAATTGTTGTTCCATGTTTCCCATCCATATAGTAAAACTGATTTTACATTTGAATTAAAAAGTTTTATTTTCGTGCGAAGAGTTATACGATTGGACTTCCAAACTTTAATTAGTGAGCCAAATGATTGATTTGCTTTAACAATGCGGTAAGCTATATCTTCTACTACTTGTTTAATTGTATCTAATTTTTTTTTCTACGGATTACGCAACTAGCGTTTTAGTTTTCTCCAATATTTCAGTTTATTTATACACTTGTCCATTTACATATGTATGTACATATGTACTTTTTAGTCTTTTTTTATAAGCATGCTTGGTGCGATTTTGTGGTAAACACGTGTTTGCATTTAAAAGTTAGAGGTTAAACCGTTTTTATTTTGGGTATTATAATATAGAGTTACTAAGTAATACATTTTTTTTTTCCTTGAAGGCTTTTGTATAACAGTTTGAATGAATAAATAAAAATAAAAATAAAATTGGATGAAATACACTACATAGTTGATACATTGTGAAGGAACAGATGATGCAGTGGGTTCAAGATAATGGAATGCTTAGTAAATGTCAATTTGGTTTTCGTCGTTTGGTTCTGACTGAATTGATAGAGACTGTAAGGAATAATTTAAACAGGGGTAAGTTAAGTGTATTTTTTTCTATTGACATATCTAAAGCTTTTGATCAGGTTAAACACTATCTTTTCGTTACTAAATTGAACAGTAAATTTGGGTTTTATCCGTCTGCATGTAGGTTGATATGCTCATACTTGGCTGGTCGGAGGCAATACATATATGTCCCTTAATGGCTTGGTTTCTGATCTGGAATGTGTAAGGTCAGGTGAGCGCAGGGTTCGGTTTTAGTCCCTATGTTGTTCACGTTATTTCTGAATGATTTATTTCCCAAATAGTAGTTTTTGTAGACCATTGGCATTTGCGAATGACATTCAATTACTGTGTCCTGGTGATTGGCGATTACAAACTGAATGGTCGGATGTTATTCATTGGGACTTAAATAAGTTGAGTGGTTGGATGGATGCAAACTTTCTTCGGGTGAATCCCAGTAAGACTAAGGAGATGGTTTTTAGATTTTATAGACGTAATATGAATGTTGTTGACTTGGATTTGAAGATTTGTGGTACTGTAGTTGGTATGGTAAGCCAGATTAGATGTCTTGGTAGATAAGAAACTGTCTTTTGAAATTGATAGTTTATGCTCCAAGGTTTGTTGTACACACCTGTACGTGTTCGTGCACTTTTAATGTCTCAGATTAGTTATTGCACTGAAGTTTATGCGGGATGTAACATTGCTAATAGGAATAAGATTAAGGGTGTGGTGAATAGGATTGGTAGGTTCGTGTATAGGCTAAGACAAAGGGCGCATATACCACATCGTTTGAGAAGTTTCTTGAGATTTTCATTTGAGGATTATCTTTAATTTCGTCTCTTGATTTATATATTTAGAATAATTAATTATCAGACTCCTATTAATATTGCACAAATGATATCCTTTACTAGAACTATAAGAAATCCTCAAATGATAATTTTGAGGAGCAATAATTCCACGTATGAACGATCTTTGGTTGTACGGGCTGCTAGATTATGGAATGTTCTGCCTAGGGAGTTACGTATCTTTTCATTGACAATTTCAACCTTACAAAGAAAACTTGTAGTTTTGTATAACACGGGCACCATTTAGATGCTAATGGACTGGGTTCATATTTTAGATATTTTACCTATTATAATAATTAAAAATTTTCTTTTTAGTCGGTGATGAGGGAGTCGCTGGGATGCTCAAAGGTGTATTGCTTTATTTTTTTCTTTTTTCTATTGTTTAATACCTACTCATTGTAAACATGGAATTGTTTACCTCATGAATTACGTATTTTTTCTCACTCAAATGTTTTTCGCCGAAAACTTCTTGAGTTTTTTACAAGGGGATAATAGCATCGCTGTATGATGGGACTACCTATAGTTATTTCTTTTTTTTTATTTTTCTTTTTTTTTCTTCTTTTTATATCTTGAACTAAATGTCTGTATATTAGGCTTTGTTATAACTATGTAATACATATTTATATTTTGGCTTGGAAGGATTTGCATTACTTTATTAAATTAATAAATAAATAAATATAAGTATAGTAACTTATAATACGAATTAAATTGGCTTAAGGCTATATGTATTAGGTATAGGTTTGGTTAGGTTAGGTTAAGAAGGGTTATGCGCCCAAGGGCGCAACTCCACTCGGAGACCAATGAGGTCCATTCAGAGAAGGAGAAAAGAGGAAAAAGAGAAAAAAGAGAAGTAAAGAAGAATAGTAGAAAATAGACCTAAGGTTCGGTATATTTGTAGAAGCGCAGGACAAATTCCCCCCTACGGCCCCCCCAACAGAAACAGCCGTCCTACTTCCCTGATAAACCGCAGCAGATCGGTTGGATTACATCCAGCGATACACCCCAGTTCGTCGTGAAACCTAGCCCCTAGCCATTTCTCCCTGGGACCGTGCATCCTAGGATAGTGGCACAGTACATGCTCAACCGTCTCCAGCTCCTCGGCATCTCCGCACAACCTGCAGAAGTCCGGTCTCGCAATGTCCCATTTACCCATAAAAGCCCTAACAGAACAATGCCCCGTCAGGAACCCTATCAGAGTCCTGAGACTACTCCTATCCAGTCCTAATAGAACCCTGGTTGCACCTGCGTCCAATCCGGGCCATAAGACCCTTGACACCCTGCAATACGTTCTATCCCTCCAGGACCGGTTAACGGCATCACGAAATCTTTCCCGTAACACCCCATAGTAGTGACATAAGGCGGGTTTTACCCCTCTGTCCCTTACCTCTAAGTCCAGATTCGAACCCCCTCTCGAGTTCGTCCGCCACCTCGTTGCCATCCACCTTGCAGTGTCCTGGTACCCAACACAGCCTTATTGTGAATGCCAACATGAGCTCTCTCAGAGCATTCCTACACCGAGCAACCAGGCACGATCGCACCGTATGATTTGTCAATGCCCTTAGCGCAGCCTGACTATCGACGTAGATTGTCACAACAGATCCCCCCACGATGTGATCCAGTATCACTTCCGTTGCCCTCCAGATCGCTACGATCTTAGCCTGGAAGACACTGCACTCATCCGGGAGTCTGAATGACCTTTTCCCGTCAGTGTCAGCAATAAAAACACCAGCACCAGTGCCAGTGTCCATCTTGGACCCGTCCGTATATACTGCCCACCCCTCAAACAGTCCGTTGGATCCACGCCAAACTTCCCTATCCGGGAACTCCACCGGTGGTGTTACACCGAAGTCCAAGGTCATACTCCTATGATCCGAGATTCCCCCCGAACCCTTTCCTGATCAAGCAGACCCACTTCGTATAGAATTCTTGTGTGGTCATCTCGCCTAGGTCTTATCAACGAAGACTCGTAGAGTCTAAGTAAGTTCCTGGCAGCCGCAATCTTCACATAATGTTCAATGGGGGACAGATGTAGTAGGATTTCCAACGCCGCCTGCGGCGTGCTTCTCCTTGCACCAGTGATGCCAAGTGATGCACTCCTCTGGGCCTTGTTGAGCATCTTGTATTAGGTATAATGAAAGGAAAAAATCAAAGAAAAACAGTTCAGAAAGGTTCAAAAGGCGTAAAAGTTGTTTATCCTGTGATTTAACGATAAAACGCAACATTATACAAGTGTTTTAAGTTCAAATATCCGAATTGTGTGGAATGTTCTCAAAAAATCTGATCAAACTGCCGTGAAAAAATGTGATAATTGCCAGATTGCAATTTTGTCTAAATTTTAATTTTATGATTCAATCATGTCCCAATTAGTTTCTAGTTACTAATTAATTAGTTACTAATTGGGCCATAGATTCAATATAGTATTCAGTATTGAAGTTTATAAACTGAAGTTAAAAAAATTAATAACTTTTAAGTATTATAAGCATTATATTTTTTTATTTAATTCTGTCATTTTGACGTACCTTTGGTCATAGATTACCCTTTGGTTTCTAACAGTGTTCATATAGGTATGAAAATCTGGAAGATGTTCAAGGATGACAAAATTTATGTAAAGCGCCCTGTAGACCTTCAAATAAACACATCAATCAAATAGTTTTTATTTTTTTATTTAATAGCTGATTATTTGATAGCCTCCTGCAAGGTGTATTCATACATGTGACATTTTCGAGTCATCTGCTTATTGTTTATTTATTTGTGTGTACACTGGATGTCAAGAATAAAAAATAAAACTAAAGCTACTTTTTAAGAATTAAATAAAAAAACTTCATTATTTGTAGGCCTTTTCGCCATTTTTAGATATTATTTTTATTTTTTTATAGTTCACGTTGGGGGATTTTTCGTTTGTGCAATTTTTCACACACGGTTTAGGGCGACTTTGCTAAGGGTAATTTTGCTGGCAGTCTAGGCTCATAAATAGTCGACACAGGGTTTTCAATAAATTTTTCCCATGTTAGTTTAGAGCACTCGAAGCTAGTACATAGCAAAATATATACATATGTATGTACTATACACCAGCCTACCTTCTCTAATTACTCTACACAATAGAAAAAATTCAAACTATGAGACTATCGTCATCCGCTCACGACAGCGAAGCATAAATTCTTTTACTTTTAAACACTTTTGGTGACAATAAAAATTAAATTCAGAAATAAAACATACCATTGTGTTATTATTATGCGTGAATACAATGCAGACAGGCTGGCGAATTATTGGGTTTTTGGCAGGTAGTTGTACTAATTAAAAGTATAGAATTTGTTATACTTTTCTTTTACTTGCTTGTTTTGTTCATCCACGCACTTTACGCAAGTTTTGCAGAACAATTTTTTTCAAAAATTACGACAAATCATAGACAAACGTTTTTTTGGCAATAAAAAACTGCGCGTCAAATAAAATTTCTTATTTTATGTCTATTTTCAGCTGAAAAGATATTCACTTAATATTACAATAATTTTTTGTATTTGTAATATACGTTATTTAATTTTTTTTATGCGAAAAAATCTGTATCAGCACTTTATTTTGACTTCTCTTAGTGTGTCACACACTAAAATAACACACCCTGTATTATTTTTATTTTCTCAGTAAAATTTTCTTTCATTTGCTAGTGATTTTATTGTAAAAATTTTCTTTTATAAAATGATTGTATCATTTTTCACCAAAAACTTTCTTAATAATTTCAGGCATTTATTAAGCAATGAGTTTTCTTTTATTATTTCATTTAGTATTTTAACTTTTTTCTATAAAGCTTATAAAAACGGAAAATTCTTTTACACTCGCGACGAAGCCGAAAACAAAGTAGAAAAGAAATTCTTGAAATGGTGTCCATGAAAAGAAATGAAATTAAAAGTCGAAAAAACAAAACATTCCCAGAGTTGCCAAAATTTGGTAATAAGTACTGCTAAAATTTAGCAAAAAGAATAACACTAAAAAGATTTATTTTAAAAATATATAAAATATTTATCATTGAAGATGAATCTTTATAATATATTAAATAAAACTAATAGATTCATGTACAAATGCTTATATATATATATATATATATACCTGTGGCATCTTTGTTTTAAAAGCAAAAAAAAATTGTAAAAACCATATGTTCATTTAATCATTCACAATAATTGTTTTTATACATAGTATTGCCATGTAGGCAGGGATATTTTGGCGAAAACAAATTATGTTTCTTTTTTGAAACGATATGTATTTTATTTTTCTGGCCACTCTCAACATCAATTGTTTTTGACTCGGCTGTGGTGTAGTTTTTCATAATAATAAAATTTAATTTGCATATATTTACGCCAATTATGTACCCCAGCGTTAAACGTGAAATCCCGGATTTTATTGAGGAATATTTGGTGTATTGCGATTGTTTTGTTGATATAAACAAACAAAAATCGTGCTGGGTATTGACGAGAAATTTAAAATTTTTTGAATTTCGTCAAAAACAACTTGTTGCCACCATTGATCTCCAAACAACATGCTTAAGTAAACTTAAAACAGATTTGCAAAATTACAATGGACCGAAAGGCAAATGGTATAACACTACCAATGTTGTACCAACAATCGCAAAAACACATAATGAAATTTCCCTGGGTAAATATGTTTTTCATGTAATAAATATCTACAAAATCTACGTTATCATCCAATGTTGGAGCAAATGTGTGGTTTTAAAACGATTGCCCGATTTTAAAGGTTTCGAAATAAAGGCAGAATACGAAGATATACAATGTTATAGAATAATACACGGTACAATTAAATTTTGTCCAATAGTGGAATTCAAACTTCAAAACAATGAAATTATAAAAACTGATTTTGAAGATCAGTTGGAGACAAGTAGCGAACATTGTTTATATAATAAAAATCTTGAGATGCGTCAATTGTTGGAACGCATACGAAGTGCTAAAGCCGAGCTACAACTTCATGAAACAATTACAGCTCAAACGTTTTACACTATTCAAAATAATTTAACAGTAGGTCAACCTCCTTTGCGTCTTCCTAATATTGAGGAGAAACAAATTTTAAGCCGTTGTGGTGATATATGGAAACGTTTTACAGCGTATGATGATTTGGTTATCGGAGTGCCATTAGTAAATCAATGTAGTCCTCCTAATTTTACTATTATACGCAATCTAATGCCCGTTTTACAAACAAATCAATTACCAGAAAATTCCGTGCAACTATACTATCGCTTATTCCAACTTAAGCTTAAATTTGATCAATTGGACGAATTAGAAACATTTCTAGAAACTGAAGATGAACAAATTCAAGGTAGTATTTGGTGTGACAACGGAGACTTGAAAATACTACCAGAATCGTTTGTGGTTCTATTAATAAAACTTAAAATATCCCAAATAATTTGCCTTAAGAAAAGTCCTCTTATATTAAAATATGAGGTCGTAAGGCATTTGCATACAGCATCTGAGACAATAAACTCGACATTTTCTATGCCATTACAATTGTTTTTGCAAAATTTAGATTTCCATAAACTTCTTTTCGAACAACGTGCATTCTGCGAAGTTCAATTTTCTAATCATAATCTGCACCAAGATTTTTTAACAATTGCCATGACTTCAACAGAAACTAAAATACAAATTATATTTAAAAATTGTAAGGATTTGGAAATTTTTGAACATTTTATACAGAAAAACCTGGATTTTTCAAAACCATCAATATCTTCGGATCGTCTACTAAATACAGATGACCTTAATTTGGTATTTTACAAAAAGAAAACTTCATCATGCTTATTTGGTAGTCTTATGCTACGTATGAAGGATATAACTGAAGACAACAATGAGCATTGTGTAACGAAATGGAAAATTTATTGTCATACTTTTGATAAAACTCTGCTTTTAATTAAAATGATTCTTAATGACCACCTTGCACTTAATTGTAACATAATATCCATTTCAAACTCTTTTATTAAAGAAGAACAAAATTCTTCTAAATGTTCCATCGAATTCGAAAACGCTTTACGCCAGGAATTGCAACAATTTCGGAATGTTGTCGGTGATACGAAAAGCAAAAATTATTCACAAGAGCATATAAAAAATCTAGAGAAGCTTTTTGAACTACAATTAAATTGCGATATCTTAGCTGGCCAAGTAATGGAAAATAGTAAAAATAGTAGTAAATGTGTATTTATTAAGGAAGGCAGTGGATAATTAATTGTTACATAAGTTATGTATTGTTATTTTACAAATATAATTACATATCGCACTTATTCAACAACTCAAAATTTGTATTTTTTTGGAAAAAAATCGACAAGTTATTCCTTTCTTACCGCTGTAAAAATATCGTTCTATTTTGTCTTTTTGATAAAACGTTTAGTTTAAAAACTTTTTTATATGTTTTTAATGTAAAATTAAAAATTGTTTTGCTTTTGAAAATTTTCAAATTTTGATAGTCTATTTCCGATGTGCGAAAGAATTCTTTCTTTCGTATAACTACATTGAAAACAAAAACAAATTTTTAGACTTTGTTGAACAAGTGCGATATATAAATTTAAAAAAATATTAAGTAAAATGAAAAATTTTGAAATAATACAGAATTGTTGAACAAGTGTGATATGTAAATTTAAAAAAAATTTAAATAGTTTTTTTTATTTTTTTTTTAATACGTAAATGGTTTTGACATTTTTTATTCATAATGTCCATCGGTAAATAGTTAAGTCTGCCTATGTGCCAGAACCACTGATTTTTTTCAGTAATTTTATCAGCGTTTGCTAATAGCGGTGAGAGTACGATTTCGCCTAGGGCTTGCAATACCGAAATTAAACTTTTCTAAATCTTTTTAAGAAGAAATTATCTTACGCAAAAATTTATAATCAAAACAGTATTCATAAACTTTTTAAATTTTAAATATGTGAGGAAAATTTTCGTCTAGCAATGGCAGGACAAAAATAAAGTATTAGTATAAGATTTGATTAATTATTATTAGTTCATATTTAACATATGAAGATTCAATAAATAAATAATGAAAAAAAAATATGTTTTAAGACAAACTTGAATGAAAAATTTTATTTTAAGAGACATTTTAGACCAAAATGATTGTATATTTGTTTAATACGGCAGTAAAATCATCATATCTATATATCGATGGTCTCAAGTAGAAAGGCCCTAACTCGCATTTTTTACGAAAGTGAGTTTTCCAGTTATTCCAATAAATTTTACACAAATACACCTCGTCACAAAAATTCATTACATTGTTGTAAAGAATAACGGCTTTACAAGCAGTTGTATGAGCAAGTTTACATTATGATACATACAGTTTCTGTTATGTTTTTACCTTCTCCTATACAGTTACAATTATTTGAGTTAGGGCCTTTCTACTTGAGACCAACGATATGTATGTATATAAAATTGTAACGTTACTGACTCACTGACTGACTGATTCATCATCGCACAGCCTACACGCCTGAAGCTAAAAACTTGAAATTTGGACCAGAGGTTGGTCTCTACCCAAATCGATTTTTGGAAATTCGAATGTTTAGGGGATAAAAAAGTCTAAAAACGGGTAAATTCGGTAACCTTATATCTCCAAAACTAAAAGAGGTACAAAAAAATGTAATACTTATCGTTGTTCTTTAGAAAAATAAGCGGACAGGTGTCTGGTACTTTTTGGAAATGCAGCCCTTTAACGGAGTAAACGGGTAAAACCTGTATTTTAGTACTTTTTTGTCACCCCATATATCTTTTAACCCCATAAACATAGAAATAAGGGTTATATCACATTTGAAACTTATCTAATAAGTCCAAATACGAATTTGGTATTTTTTCGAAATTCGGACGTTTAAGGGGTTAAAAGCGTAACTATTTTTGGTACTTTTTTTATAAATTTTTTTTTTTATTTATTGACATATACATATTAAATTATGGGCTCCCACTACAATATTGAAATTTTTTATGCTTCAATGGGGAGAAAAATATACCAAAAAAGGGAAATACGGGAAATTTTATTTCTTACTTAGGTTTTTGGTTTCACAACTGACAATTTTTTTAATTATCGTTAATATTGGACCTAGAAACATAAACTTCAACATGCAATGTCCTGAGTGGATAAGAACCTCTGAGGGTACTTTTTGGTATTTTTTGATCTTCAACTGGTACTTTTTTAATTTCCGTTAGTATTAGACCTAGAAAATATATACATTTCTACATTTTTCGAAATTCGGACGTTTAAGGGGTTAAAAGCGTAACTATTTTTGGTACTTTTTTTATAAATTTTTTTTTTATTTATTGACATATACATATTAAATTATGGGCTCCCACTACAATATTGAAATTTTGTATGCTTCAATGGGGAGAAAAATAAACCAAAAAGGAAATACGGGAAATTTTATTTCTTACTTAGGTTTTTGGTTCCAAAACAGACAATTTTTTTAATTATCGCTAATATTGGACCTAGAAACATAAACTTCAACATGCAATGTCCTGAGTGGATAAGAACCTCTGAGGGTACTTTTTGGTATTTTTTGAACTTCAACTGGTACTTTTTTTAATTTTCGTTAATATTGGACCTATGAACATAAAATTAAACATGCATGCTCCTGAGTAAATCAAAATCTGTAAGAGGGGCTTCTTGGTACCTTTTGGTCTTTAACTGGTACTATTTGAAGTTCCGTTAGTATTGGACCAAAATCATAAAATTCAACATTAAATGTCCTGAGTGTACAAGAACCTATAAGAGGGATCTTCTTGGTACTTTTTCGTTTTTTAACTGGTACCTTTTTTATTTTCGTTAATATTGGAACTACAAACATAAAATTAAAAATGCAATGCCCTGAGTGAATGAGAATCTGTAAGAGGGGCTTTTTGGTACTTTTTGTTCTTTACCTGTTACTTTTTGAATTTCCGTTAAAATTGGACCTATAAAAATAAAATTAAACAATCTGTAGTAAGAGTGTTTTTTTTGTACTTTTTCGTACTGTATTGTTTGCCAACAGGTACTTATTGAATTTTTATTAGTATTGCAGCTACAAACATAAAATTAAACAAGCAAAGCGTTGAATGAGCATCTGTAAGATGTAATTTTTTGTACTTTATTTTGTGCTTTTATTGTTGCTCATTAAATCAAAAAGAAAACAGGTGTCTGGTACTATTTCGAAATTCGACTCTTTTAGGAAGTAAAAGTGTAAAACCTAAATTTCGGTTCTTTTTTGTTCTCCATCTACCGTTTAAATCAATGCACATAGAAATAAAAATTACATATATAAAATTCGTAACTTATCTAAAAAATGCCAAGTGAAAATTTTGTACTTTTTCTGAATTCGAACGTTTAAGGGGTAAAAATCGTACGTAATTTTGTTACTTTTTCCAACATATTTTTTCTTCATCTATTTATTTTCAGCGCACAGCCTATACGCCTGAAGCTAAAAAGTTGACATTTGGACCTGAGGCAGGCCTCTCGCCAAATCGATCACGCTGACCTCATATCTGCTAAGCTAAAGGAGATACAAAAAAATGAAATACTTATTGTTGTTCAATAGAAAAAAAGGCGGTAAAAACGGAAATTCGCTAACCTCATATCTGCTAAACTAAAAGGGGTACAAAAAAATTTAATACCTATTATTGTTCATTAAAAATAAACGGACAGGTGTCTACCACTTTTTTGAAATAAGGAGTAAACGGGTAAAACCTGTATTTTAAAACTTTTTTGCTATGCCATCTATCTTTTAAACCAATAAACATTAAAATAAAAAATATATCACATTCGTAACTTATCTAAAAAATACAAATACAAATTTGATGCGTTTCGAAATTCGTACGTTTAAGGGGTGAAAATCTTACCTAATTCTGTTATTTTTTTTTCAAAACATTTTTCTTCATCTACCTATATAATATAAAATTGTAAAGTTACTGCCTGATTCATCATCGCACGACCTAAACGCCTGAACTAAAATGCTGAAATTTGCCCGGGAGGTTGGCCTCTCGCGAAATCGATTACCAATGATGGGAGTTTTGGAAATTTTTATGGTTAGAGGGTAAAAAAGGTTAAAACGGGAAATTTTCTAACCTGATGTTTATTAAAATAATACGCGGTTAGGTGTCTGGTACTTTTTTGAAATTAGACCCTTTTGGCGAGTAAACCTGTATTTTAAAACTTTTTTACCACGCCATCTATCTATTAAACCAATAAACATTGAAATAAAAAAATATCACATTCGTAACGTATCTAAAAAATATAAATAAAAACTTTCGAAATACGAATGTTTAGAGGTACAAATCGTCCCTTTACAAAGTAGCGGGTTTAAACCTAGAAACATAAACTTTGGCGTAAAAATACGTCCACATAAGAAAAAGGGGCGCTAACGAAGTAGCGGGTTAAATGCTAGTAACATATAAAGCTTTAATCTTTTTTAAAACAAAACTTGAATTCACGCTATAATTTGAACAGTGACAAAATTTAATTAATAAAACTGAATTTTTTCAAAAAAATAATTCAATTCCGTATATATTTTTAGCGGGAATAGAAAGTGAATAATTAAAAAATCTAAAACACTACAAATTGTTAAAAATTCGATTCTTAATTTCTTGTTAGCTACTTGGTTTAATATTTTTCAAAGAAACATTAGTTTTAATAAAGGAAATTTTATTTCCTTTATTATATTATATTTTTGGAATATAGGTCAACATAAAATTAAATAAATATTAAATAAAAGTTGTTTTTTTTTCTATTTCTACCAGCATAACTAATTTCATTTTGCAACTAAAAGGTCATGCTGAATCTCTTTTATTTTGCGGAAACAACCAATGTCTAATTTAACCGAGAACAGCTTTAAAAAGGTTTTGCTAGCCAATTTCACTGTTCTATAAAAAACTAAAATTTCAATTTTCTCAAAAATTAATTACTTGACATTGGCCTTTTTAGCACCAAGCTACATATATGTATAAGGACAATAATGTTAAAAAACAAATTCAACACGAAACTTTTTTTATTTAAAAAATTATTTACAAGTGATTTACAACTAATTACTATTAATAATTGTAATTATTGCAAAAGGCACAATCGTTTTTCAGACGATCTTATATTATAGATTTTTATAAATAACCTGCGGGCCCGTTGCCTGCTTCGCACGGCAAAAAAACGACCAAAATGTATTCAATACTAATGAATGCTGTATGCGGTACAAAAAATGCCTGCGGCAAAAACACACTCACTTCACATACGCACCGCACTCACATGCGTTATCGGATTTCAACCAAACTTCATATAAACCATATATGGGCCACTGCCTACGTAGTGTATAAGTTTGGTTGACGCGTTTATGATTAGTTCGGCGACGTACATATACGGACTTATTTTTATATATATAAGATATATTTACTATGTATGGACATAAATATTTACATGTTACAATTTGTTTCCGGTCTTCAGTCTTCAAGAAATTGTAAAACTCATTACAACTAAACCCCAAGTTTGCGTTTATCTGCAAGTCACTTTCTAGGGTTTATATTAGGAGCCTTTTTCTCTCTTTTCTCCACTTTGAAAACTAGAGACTAGTTCTGTAAAAGCGTTTGAATGCGGAATGGAAGAAATAAAATTACACATTTCCTCAAATTATTAAACGTACTACCATGTAGAAACACTTTACATTTTTCTTCTACTGTCATCTTTTTTCGTACTGACTCGGCAAAAATCTTATTAATAACTCATCGATAAGAACATTTATATTAATATTTGTATCGCAAACAATTTGACAATATGACAAACTATATACTGAACAAAATTAATATATAATAAGAGTACAAAAACAGTACATTAATGAAAAAATCAGTACATTTACGTACTGATTTGCTTGTAATGCATAAATCAGTACTTTAAACAAAAAACAGTACATGTACTGATAACAGTACGAATGGCACCCTAACTTTGTTGAACAATATACATACATACACATATGTAAGTTTGTGCCTCTTTCAACGGATCTTGACCTTAAAATTAATTTTGTAAACTATAATATTCGAATTATGAGAAGAATTACTTACATAAATGTTTTGTTCCCCAGCAAAAATAAAGTGAGAAATTCAAAGGTAAAAGTGAACAAATTACGAGGGAAAAAATTTTTTACGATTAGGGGAATTTTTCCCCGAGAACATTTTTTTCAATTTAATATTTTCCTATGAATTCATTTTTTCATATGAGTTTTCCAAGATCGCAAATACGCGAAAAGGGAAAATTACGAGGGAAAAATTATTCACGATAGGGGTGAATAAAAATAATATTTTTTCCTCAAAAATAAATCGGTTATCGCATTTTTATCCTAAATATTTAAAATTGCTTTTATATCTCAATTAATTTCCATTTTACAACGTTTTTTGCTTCTCATGTAAACTGTGATGTTATATTATTTTCCATTTAAGATGACGATATGTGCAGCTCTTACTTTTTTTCAATAATATTTGCTTACAAAAAATTCAACACACACTTTTGCTCGTTGCCTTTAACAAAAATATTTTACAAAAACAAATACACACAGGTAATTCGTGCCGTGGCCATCCAAACTAGAGATGAGCGATATTTCTGTACCTGTGATATAATCACTGTTACTGAAAAATCACGAATCACAGTTGTGACCAAATTTGTCAAGTAAAAGGTATTTTCTAAGTCGTTCTTTTTGTATTTTGTTACATATACAAATTTATGATATTTCACTGTTTGTGGGGTAATAGCGTTTTTTGAATGAAATGTCGAATGATATTGCTGTTCCTTTCATTTTCTCTTCTATCTTTATTAGGATTAGTGAAGTTTAAAGCCTTTGACAGTCTTGTATCTAATCAGTTAAATTGAAATATCTAAGATCTTTAAGTGTTATATATGGTAAGAGTTGGACAACATCAATAGTGTGTACACACTGCATTTACCATTTAAATAAGTGGGAAAAAAATGGAGACGCCATGCCATTTGGTGTTCCAATGATTTAGAGAGATCCCATAGTTCATGTTAAAGATGAGTGTAATGCATGCATAAGTTATACAGCGGGTATGAACAGAAGAAAAATGACTTATATATCTTGTACTGAAACAGCATATGACCGATTTCCGCTGCATATTCCCTCAATAATTCATTCTGTTAAAGCGGGTGGACCAGTTACTTCAATGTATCAACCGTCATGCATCACGGTTCCATGCAATCACAATTAAATCACGCAAGATCGTCTGGATATAATGGTACGGCGTCTAAAATTATCTCAAAGACAGAGCATTCTCTTGACAAAAGAGTTAAAACGAGCTAATATTTTAGCACCAGGTGTACAAATATACGGGGCTATCAATCGCCATAGACGATTTACGACTTTTTTTAAATCTATTGAGAATAATTCTATCGCGTATGGTACTGACATCCGCTGCTTGGTTTTAACAATGCATAATGAATATAATCCTGGAGATTGGCGCTTATTCATTGATTCTTCCAAAAGTAGCTTAAAAGCAGTTTTGCCACATGTCACTAATTTAAAAAGTCCTATTCCGATAGCACTAAGCACAAATACTAAAGAGACATACGCATCAGTGAAAAAAATAATACAGTTAATTAAATATGAAGACCACAAGTGGAAAATATGCGCAGATTTAAAAGTGGTAGCTCTTTTAAGAGTCATGCAATTGGGCTATACTAAAAATATATGTGCTTATGGAATACGCGTTTCGATGGCGACCAGTACAATACACGGGATTGGGCTTTACGTAAGGAAAGCAGATTGCATAGAAATAATGTTATTGAATTATGGTTCCTCCACTCCACATCAAACTGGGTATTGTAAAAAATTGTATACAAGCATTGAGCCCAGATGGTGTTGCTTTTACCGAATTGTGCCGATTAAGCGGCATGAAAGTAAAATAAGGTATGAACTCTAACTACTTTATTAAATTAGATTTATATTTCCTATCATAATGTTTTTATTTAACAGGAATTCTTAATGGACCGGACATTCGTCGTCTTATGAAGGACCATCAATTTGAGGTTGCATTGAATGATATCGAGCTATTGGCCTCGAATTGTGTGAAATCAGTAATAGAAAATGTATTAGGAAATCATCGGCCTGAAAACTGGCGAATTTTAATCAAAAATATGCTAACCGCACTTAAAAACTTAAACGTTAGAATGTCATTGAAAATACATTTTTTGCATTACCATGCTGAAAAATTTAATGAACAATCACCAGCCGAGTCTGATGAACATGGCGAGAGATTTCACCAAATAACAGCCAGGCTCGAACACTGGTATAGCGGCAAACAACTTGATTCGCTATTAGGGGATATTTGTTGGAATCTGCAGGAGGAAGAAGAATAAATTTCTAAATAAAAACTTTAACTAATTAACAACAAAAATAAATGTTTTAAAATTTTTAAGTTTGGTTATTATAAAAAATAAAAAAATTTCATCTTTTCTGAAAAAATCAAAAGTTGTAGACAGACTTTAATCACTTATATCTTATTTTGTTTGGAACTTTGTTTTTTATACGCGTAGAACCCTAGCCTTAAATTTTGCACCTGCAGCGCCTGAGATACCCCTAGACGGGCCAAATGTATGACCAGCGCAACTTTATTTTTTATTCCCATCATTTGTTTCTAAGGCCTAGGATTCACTGCTAGGGGGATAAAATATATGACCGACCTCCAATATTTTTTGTTCTTAACATTTTCTTAAAACATAGTTGCCATATATCTCCACCCCTTAGGGGGGGGGCTCCCATACAAATATGGCCGTTTAATGAAATTCTTAAATTTGGCCCCTGCAGTGGCTAGGATGCCCCTAGATGGGTCAAATGTATGACCAACCCCACTTTATTTTTCATCTCAATCATTTATTTCTAACATACCCACCCGTTATCTCCATTCCTTAAGGGGGCTTCCATACAAAATGTTCAATGCAGACTAGAAATATATTGAAAAAAGTCCCATAAATGCCCAGGAGTCGCCCATAGGGGGATAAAATGTATGAATGACCTCCATTAGTTTTTTGTTCTTAACATTTTCTCAAATTATACTTTCCGTTTATCATCATCCCTTAGGAAGGCGTTTTATGAAATTCTTAAATTAATTAAAATTTTTCGACTTTTGTGAAAAAAAAATTTGCTTACAGATTTTAATCATTTATGGCTTGTTTTGTTTGCAGCTTCGTTTTTTATACATATGTCTGCAAAAAATTAGAAGCCTAGCTGCATTTTGTAATTTTTTATGAATTTTTTAAAAAAAAAACTTTCGAAATTTTGATAAAAAAATTATTTTTTTTCCAAAAAAAAAATTATGTTTCTAAAACGATATTAAACGGATATTAGAAAGAACTTTTACTTTTCTTAAAGGAAATTTTATTGCGGAGTTTCGGTTTTTTAAGTTTTTTCAATAAGCTAAAGCGTTTTTGAGTTACGCGAACATATGTCGTGCAACCTCCTCCATTTTCGAAATAACGGTATATCTCGAAAACCAGAGCCGATCTTAAAAAACCGCGTGCAACACTGGATTCAGCGAACCCAAGTTATGATAAAACGCCAGGTGCCCAGCTTGTCACGAAAAAAAGTGTCAATTTCTTGCACAGTGTTATTAAAGATTGGTTGTTAGGGTCTTTTGCACAGTAATTTTAATTGTTGATATTTTAAAAGGCAACTCTGTGTTTTGATTTACTTTATTATTGTGAATGTTTAAAATATTTGTAAACAAACAAAAAAAAAAAGAGGAAAGCGAAATTTAATGTATATTTTTTTAATAAAATAAAGATGGATAAAATTGAAACGGTTCAACCCACGGGCAATGCAAGACGAAAAATCCTTGGTGTTGCAGTGTCACAAATTCTAATGGAAAAAGGTTTCGACAGTGTAGATAAAGAATGCTTGGAAACACTAACAGAAATGCTTCAAAGTTGTAAGTTGCTAAACAACGTTATGGGTTATTTAATTTTATAAAAATCTATAACATATAGCGCTGGTAGAAGTTGGGCAATCAGCCAGAAGTTATTGCGAACTTTCCGGGCGTACAATACCTGTAATAGGTGATGTGGTCGTTTCCCTAGTTAATATGGGCATATCACTATATGGTATTGAAGCCTTTGCAAAAAGGGAAGGAAGGCAAATAATTTCTATGCCAGCACAACAACAGCAACAAAAACAGTTGAATCTATTGCAAGCTGGAACAAAATCCCAGCATCCGGCACATATTTTACCATATTTACCGCTGTTTCCAGACCCACACGCCTATGTTCGCACGCCGGTATAGCATTACCAACATTTCTTAAATTTAGTTCTTATGTAAAATTTTTACATCTTTTTAGACACATAAACAACCAGTAACAGAATATGAGGCAATACGAGAAAAGGCTGCGACTCAGAAGAGGGATATAGAAAAAGCATTAACTAAATTTTTAGCGAAAACATCAGAAACTCATAGTCTTTTCGATACGGAAGATAATATGTTTCCATGTAAGCTAAATACAAACGATTTTACATGACACTGTATATTTTTTAAATATGTTTTGCACACTGGTAAAAAATTAGGGCAGTTTTGAAAAAATTTTCAACGATCCTAGTAAGATGTAAATTATTTAATTTTCCTGTTTATTCCCCTTACCTTGCACTATTTTATAGGAATATTTTTATATATCGTTCATTTGCTGCAACATCGGCACAACTCAAAAAAAAAATTCGAAGTAAATTTCTTCAAAGTTTTGAATTTGATTGCACGACTTAGAAAAAAAACGACACATTGTCTTCAAACGTGGAAATTATAGAAGATATAAAGATGATACATTCTGCATCAATAACTCCAAAATTTAATTTTTTGAGTTATGACGACATTGCAGCAAGTAAGCGATATTTACATCACATAAAGAAGATAGATCCTTTGACGTATTAGGTAACTCAGCCATATTTTCTAAAATATTTAAAAAATAATCGAAAAAATCGTGTATGTATATTAGGGTGTAACGCAGCTTAATTTCCCAGCCAAGGTATGACTCAGTCTGTCTAGGGTCAATTCGAAGGTCTGCATCCTTTGAAATGAAACACGAAACATTTTCGTATATAAATTTCGAAATAAATTTCTTCAAAGTTTTGAATTTGATTGCACGACTTAGAAAAAAAAACGACACATTGTCTTCAAACGTGGAAATTATAGAAGATATAAAGATGATACATTCTGCATCAATAACTCCAAAATTTAATTTTTTGAGTTATGACGACATTGCAGCAAATAAGCGATATTTACATCACATAAAGAAGATAGATCCTTTGACGTATTAGGTAACTCAGCCATATTTTCTAAAATATTTAAAAAATAATCGAAAAAATCGTGTATGTATATTAGGGTGTAACGCAGCTCAATTTCCCAGCCGAGGTATGACTCAGTCTGTCTAGGGTCAATTCGAAGGTCTGCTTCCTTTGAAATGAAACACGAAACATTTTCGTATACGGTTACAAAATGAACAAAGCTTTTGTTTACGAAATCTTAAAATCTACGCTAAATACTTAGATATACCGCGGTCCACGGCTATTCGGTGCAGCTGTTGACGGGAACGGCTACGGAGCTGGTGGTAGCGGGGCGCTGGAGCCGGGCAGTGGGACGGGAATGAGCTGGTAAAGAGACTGGTAAACGGCTTCGGTTATTATGGGATATGCAGGCGGTATCTAACTACTGGTTGGATTTACTCGGACACCAACGAAATTCGAGAGCGTGGTGTTCGGGTAAATAAGACTAACTACTGGTTTAAATTACTCGGCCACCAACGGCATCCGAGGGCGTGGTGTTCTGGTAAGTACGACTAAAATACTAGGTGTGACTTAAATACTACGGTTACTATTTACTAGGGTTTCGGATTAAGTCGGCCATAAACGGAATTCGGACACAAAATAGTTCGATAGTTCTGGATACGGGTTAAATACTACGGTGTTCGCTTTAAAACGGTCTAACTACTAGATACGGTCTATTTACTACGGTAACTATTAGTAACGGAGGATGAATACCAGCGTTACCGTTATGCGACTTAAGTCGTATTATGCGCCTTTTTTGACTGCCGTGCCACTTTCTTTGCCCCTTTGTTTTAAATCCCCTTTTGTATCACTGTATTATTTTGTGCCCCTTTTGCCCATTTTGGAATAACATATTTATTATAAGAATGAATTAATGACGATGTGCCAACCAAACCAGCTTTTTATGATCGTATGTTTTTACTTAACCACATAGTAGTGCATCCGCTGAGGGGATTTTTTTCCAAATTAGCATTTTTTAAAAATTATTTGTCAAATATACTGAAAGATAGTAGATACCTGTCAGGCCATGTTATCCGCTTTAAATTTGTTTTAACATTACTTGGAAAATTGGATTCTAAGTTATAAACTTATTAATAAATATATACATATCGCACTTGTTCCTCTAAACAACGCACAGAGGAGTATTTGGCCTAAAAAGCTGGTCAAAATTATTAAACGTGTTTTTTGAATTAAAAGTTTTAGTTTTTTGATAGTTTTAGGTGTAGTATGATAAAAAAAAGTCTAGTGGCAGATTTTGAAAAAATTACACTGCGCAACAAAAAAATTTTTCTCTACCCTAGAAATAAAAGTATGTGGACTATATGGATTTTGATGCCCTTAATTCAAATCTGTTTTCCGTTTTTCTCTAGTACGTAAGGATTTTCTTTTAAAGGCGTGGCATACTTCACCCCCTACATCGTTGGGTTGCCTTATATATTTTGCCATAACTTGAAAACGTGTTCTCCGGTTTTAATAGCAGGAGGATCAGAAGATGCACCGGAAAATTCTGCTTAAACTAACCATACACATTTATTTTATATCTATTACTATTTTGGAGTTATTAAAAATTTAATGGCGAAAAAAAAATTTACATGCAAAATGCGTCAAATTTTTTGTTTTCAAAATGCAATAAAAAAATTTAAGAACCAAAAAGTTTAAATTTTTAAGATTTTTCTAAAAGCTACATTCCTAAGGAATAAAAGTTGGTATTAATCGCAAAACTCAATTAACAAATGTTGATTTTAAAGGTTTAAACTCATTCTTGACAGACTGTATGTACATACATACATATGATTTACAGTCTAATTAAAAAAAAATTTTGAAAATTGTAAGCCTCTTATAAAACAGTATTTTTTTTATGAAAAAAGGCTTTATTATATTTATTTTATATTATTTAATACTTTATAAACGGAAAAGTTAAACTAATAAAAATTCCCTACTAATTATTATGTCGTATGTGTATCCTCATTAGCTGCATCATCGGTGTCAGGAAGAAGAAGTGTGATGGTTTCTGATGAAAAAGTTTTTTTATTATTCCGTTCTCTTTGCGAAGTGCAGCTTATAAAAGGATCACTGCTCAGAAATAACCTATTCAAGACATCTCAATTTGTATCGCTTCTGCTGAATTTCCTCGAATAATTCGTAGGATATAGTCGTAAGTGCTTATTTCTGGCCTCGGCAACTTCTTCTGACAATTGTCCAATTGGCAAGATTGCTTGCTTTATAACACTACCGCCATGAATAAGAATCTTGTGCATCGTAGGACTCATTGGGTGCCAGTTGTAAAGTTGCACATATATTTCGGCAGTTTTATGTGCATATTCCTCAAATTTCTCAATATTAATTCGGTGTCCGCTAGTTATTGCTTCCAATATTATTTTCAGGCGGTTGATTAATTCTTCATTTATTCCAGTGATTTTCGATGCAGTTGCTGGGTCCGAAAAAAATCTTCTTGATGTGTTGCCATCATTAGTGCTACCGTATCCTGGTTTTGGAACATCTACAAGTATTCCTATCTCGTCTTTAAGTCTTTTTTGGCTGAATATCTTCCTCTCTTTAACAATTGCTTTATCTTCATCGCTCCTTGCTTGCCACTTTTTAATTGGCAGTTTATATGAGAGATGAAGAATCGATTCTAAAAAGCGTATGCGTGCATGTAAAGTTGATAGTCCAAAACTCAAGGCATCACAGTTCAGAGGAACATTCTTCTGCAACGCGTTAAAATCTTTCGAAGTTTGACCGCAAATGTAACACCTCATTGTCGATTTTGTGTCCTTTGCAGCATTGCATACTTTTCCGTCGACCATTGTCATTACCATCGTGTGTTTAATTTGTGCAATTTTTTCATTACACGGTACTTCGCTTTTCTTTAAAAATTCAATTTGATTATTTATGTATCCTATTTCTTGCTTCGTGATGTCAGTTGTTTCCTGCAAAAAACGGATGCGGATTGGTCTACACAGCCTAGTTGAGGATGGGGTTTGATTTCGCCATATCGTTTTTATTTTTCCATTAGTATTTGTGATTAGTTTAATTGGTACACAACTGCTTTGGAATATATTAGCGTCACTAACATCTTCGTTTTCAAATTTCTACTTATAGCATGATTGGTGCGATCCGTCACAGCCCCATTTGGTTATAAGTTCCAAGAAATTTAGCTATTCATAGTCTAACTGCTGCAAAACCTCTTCAAGGTATATACATAAACGTGTTGCTGTGTGGTCGAGGAGAGCTTGGAGCTTCACTTCCGCTAATGTTTCAGTAACGGTTATGGCATCTTCATTGGGATAACATTTTTTTTGCATTTTTTAGTAACGAGTAACATGGATACACATTTTTATTGGCATTGTATAAAACTTCATATTGCTTTTTCGTGAGCTCTGCATTTACAAAGAGTGCTAAAGCTCCTTCCGCTGAAAGTTTATTCACAGGGTTGACTTCAGAAGTTGTTAATGATCGCTTGCAAATTCTTGCTTTTCTTGGGGATCTCGTTATATCCATTATGAATTTAGCCGCATCATTATGTCCCGCTGCTCTTTGACTCATGGATGCAGCGAATGTGATCTCCTCTGTTGTTAATTGGTGACGAACTTCTTCAGTTTTTCTCCGCTTTGTTCTATCAATAGCTTCATTAAATTCTTTTCGTGGTCGCCCTGAAGACGAACTGCCAAATACTGGTATTGTTACAGTTCCTTCCAGCCATTTAGCGTTTGTGCTTAAAAAGCGGTCGTCTTTCGTTGTGCCGAAAGCCAATATCTTTTGTAACAATTTTTGAAATTTTTTAAACACTGCTTCAGTGCTAATATGTCCCCATCCCCTTGACATTTTGAAATTTCGCTCAATTTTCTGACCAAAAAATCCAATTTATCGTCAATGGTTCCAGCATAAGATTTTTTCACTATTTGGAATAGCTGTAATCTTGTGTATACTTGTTCCATGTTGACTCTCGAAGTTACAAAACGGTTTTGATAAAAATTGTGTGCAATAACAATGCTAACCTCACTTTTAAAAACCTCTTCTTTTTCCTTTTTTTGCAAAAAAAAAGTGTATAGTTTGTTTTTTTTTTAGCTTTTGAACGAATTGTTTCAACATGAATATTCAACATATTTTAAATTTTTTTTCTTTTTTAAATAATTTTTGATCAAACCTTTCAGCGAAAAAAATAATCTTTGTTAAACCTTTATTCGTTTATCCGCAAAAAGAATATCATATAAACATCCAGAAACCGAAAAAAACATTTAAATCTCATATAATTTTCTTCACTTTCCTGACTTTAGCAGGGTCTCAGAGCTACAAATCGCAACTAAAAGTCTTCAAAATTTACAATATAATGTAAAATATTGGTGTCTGTCGAGCTGCGTACTTAGTTCTTAAGATTTCTTTAAATTCAGTTTTGCATTTTTGGCCAGCTTTTCAGGCCAAATACTCCTCTTTGCAACGTCAACTCATAATTTTTCAATTTTCACTTTTTGCAAGAAAACGAAACCCACTGTTAAAATCTTAGATCTATTTCTCTAGTATTTTGTATTTTGCAGTTTAATCCCCATTTATAATATAAGAATACATATAAAAAAAAAAAAAGTTTTTGTCTCTACTGAAAATTTATAAATTTTGAGTTGACTCTGTTTGGAGGAAGAAGTGCGATATGGGCAAATCCCATATCGTACGCGTTTTCTGATTACTATATATATAAACATTTTTTGATCTTTCAAAAGAGATAGCTTCATCTTATACATAGTGCTTAGTGACATTACTGTGTACCATCGAATGGCATATATCTTAATTTCTTAGCAGGTATTTGTTGCGAAATAATTGATCATTTTGTGACGCACGCTAAAGATGTGGAAGAACCTTTAAAAGTTGAACTTCGCATAATAAAATACACAAAATCTTATTCCTTAAAGAATAGTGAACATAAGAGAATTAAACAATATATTATTTGCAGTCAAAAAATATTGCCGTTTTTATCAAATGCCCTGACCCACTGTGACGCACTCTACGCAACGCACGTTACATTTTTTCCAGTAACATATAAAGAAACACAATTGTATTTATAATAAAAATTTATATTTGTTGTTATTTACATTATTTAATACAATTTGTTTATAAATGATTTATTAATGAATGTAAATTTTTTTATTAAAGAATTTTATATTTTGATGGCTGGATGTCCATATAAACCTTGTGGGCAAAGTAAAAGTTGCAATTTATACATATATAATTAAATGAAATTTGGTATGTGCGTTTACATTGTCATAAGAACCATGCCTATTGAAAATGGTGACAATCACTCGATACTTTCACATAGCCTCGGCGCCTTTAACAATTTCAAGATAGAGGCTATTAGGCAGGCACTGGTTGATCTAGGCGTTCCACTGTTCCTGGTCGAATGGATAACTCTGATGCTTAGCAGCAGTTATTCATTCGGACTGGGGAAACGAACGCTTAAAGAAACGGGTGACTAGGGGGACCCCACAGGGGGAGTTCTCTCTCCCCTATTATGGCTCTTAGCTGTCAATATCGTTCTGGGACTTTTTGACAGAATGGGTCAGAAAGTTGTGGTCTACGCGGATGATGTAGTGATATTGGTATCGGGCAAGTTTCTGCCGACAATAAGCGAAGTCATGCAAGGGGCGCTGGGCGAACTGTCAGCATGGGCGAGTGATAAGGGATTGGGAGTTAATCCGGAGAAGACCGAGTTGGTTCTCTTTACTAGGAGGTACAGGGTAGAGAATTTTAGGCTGCCGGTACTAGGAGGAGTAGAGCTTAGACTATCTGATAGCGCTAAGTATCTAGGAGTTTTTCTGGACAGCAAGCTGTCGTGGGGAAGGAATACTCAGGAGAGACTTAAGAGAGGCCTCAATGCCTACTATGCTTGCAGATCATCGATAGGTAGGAGCTGGGGACTCCGGCCGTCAGTAGTGGGATGGCTGTACACTTCGGTGGTTAGACCCATTCTTACGTATGGATGCTGTGTTTGGTGGGAGTCATTGAGAGTGGCTTGTCGAAGGAACCTTCTGTCTAAGGCTCAGAGATGTGCTTCAATCGGCATGACAGGTGCCATGAGAAGTACACCTCAAGCGGCACTGGATGTCATTCTACATCTTCTGCCCATTGAGCAGTATGTTATGGGAATGGCAGCCAGAAGCATTCTTAGACTGAGGGAACTAGGATTGATTAGGAATTTCACGCAGGGTCACTCACGGATCCTGGGTGAGATTGAAGCTGGTGGTTATTGCCTGGAATCACCAAGCTCCACGGATTTTGTGGGCACTAGGGTAGATTTTGGGCGGTTGCCAGAGGTAGTAACGCCTTCTATTGAGAGCTGGTCAGGTAGGAGCAGATTATTTAGTGGATTTGCTATTTTCACTGATGGCTCGAAGATGAGAGGCACGGATGCGGGGGTCTACATTGAGGATCTGGACATCGGAATGTCATATAGGCTTCCTGACGACTGCAGTGTTTTTCAGGCGGAGGTTCTGGGGGTCTTGAGGGCCGTGGAACTGATGAGGGACAACATTGATAGGGGCTCGGAGGTCACTATATACGTCGACAGCCAGGCGGCCCTTATGGCCGTAAGGGGCTGTTATGTTAACTCCAAGCTAGTTGATGGTTTTAGGAGGGCTCTGGAGGGAGCCTTAGGAGAGTATATGTTGAGATTGTACAATAAAAAATATAAAACCTGCAAGCGGTGCCTCAGCGGCAAAAACAATTTTAATAAGTGATAAAAATATTAACCCCCCATCAGGCACAATAGAAAACTCTGTATCACCTTCGGTGTCTAATAATACGGTTGATTTTAATACAATAAAAAATATAAAACCTGCAAGCGGTGCCTCAGTGGCAGAAACGATTTTAACAAGTGATGAAAAGATTACCCCCAAATCAGGCATGATGGAAAACTCAGTATCACAGGTGAAAATCGGTCAAAAGCCTCAAGTACAAGTTGGAATGGATAGATACATAACAGTGCTAAAACGGGGTCGCAGCCCAACCTCTTCTGCAGTTGCTTCTGTCCCAAAAGTTTTAAAAGAGGGTACAGCTAATAGAATAAGTTCTCAAAATCGGTTTGCAATTTTGGAAGAAGAATCGTCGGAAGCACATAACGTTACAAAATCTTATAAGCCACCCCCGATATATCTTAGAGAGCAAAACTCAAGTGATTTAATAAAGAATTTGATCTCGGTAATAGGTGAAAATTCTTTTTATGTAGCTGCAATAAAACGTGGTAGTATAAATGAAACAAAAATACAAGTTAATCGTGAAGATGATTTTCGTAAAGTAATAACTAAATTAGAAGCACTAAAAAAAGCTTTTATACATACCAACTGAAGAGCAGGAACGGTCTTCAGGTAGTGATAAAGGGCATTGATTCATGCGTAGACCCAGGTGAGATAAAAACGTTTTTAGAAGAGAAGGGCTTTAAAATTAAAAATGTAGTTAATATTAAAAATAGAGAAAAAAATCCCCAGCCACTATTTCGAGTGGAGTTAGAACCCGGCGACGTTAAGCTTAAAAAAACGAAACTCATCCCATTTACAGTCTGAAATATATCCTGTATAGGAAAATAACGATAGAGGAGCCGCACAAAAGGAACGGTCCCGTGCAATGTTTAAACTGCCAAGAATTTGGTCACACTAAGGCATACTGCCATTTAACCCCTGTTTGCGTTGTATGTGGAGAATTGCATGGTACAGCTCTCTGCGATAAGTCTAAAAATGACCCTAATGTAAAAAATGCAGCAACTGTGGTGGTAATCACACTGCCAACTATAGAGGATGCCCTGTATACTCTGTCGTCAAGCGCTCGGTTGGACCGAAACCTAATCCACCTCAAATTCAGGAAACACATCAAGATAATACTAATAACATTCAGGTACCGCAGCCTAGTAATAACAGAACATCCTACGCTAACGTCCTAAAATCAAACCATATGCCAATGCAAGGTGATTTGCCAAATAATGATGAGACCTCAGTTTCTAATTTAAGTCGTCTAGAAAAAACCATGGAAACACTAGTACAAACAGTAACAAACTTTACGAATACAATGGGTAATATGATGCAGGAAATGTTAAGAATGCAATCGATGTTATTGCAAGCTGTACTTAACAAGCCATGAATTGTTTAAAAATTTGTTTTTGGAACGCAAACGGCATTCGCCAACATAAAAATGAACTAGAATACTTTCTTAAAAGTAAACAAATTGATGTAATGATGGTTTCTGAAACTCATTTGACCTCAAGAAATACGTTTAAAATTAATGGTTATATATTATATGATACCAAGGACCCTCGAGATAGAGCTTGTGGAGGATCTGCTATTTTGATAAAAACCCGAATCAAACACTACTTAATGTGTGATCATCGTGAAGATTATCTGCAAGCAACGAACATTTGTGTTGAAGAGCTAAATCGAAACTTTGTGCTTTCATCTTTATACTCTCCACCTAGATTTTCAATATCAGAAAGCCAATATTATAAATATTTTAAATCATTAGGATCCTGTTTCCTAGCCGCTGGCGAAACATACCTTCTGGGGGTCACGGCTCATTACACATAAGGGTCGTGTTTTGTATAATACAATATCTAAAATGGATTTAAATGTGGTCGCGAGTGGACAACCAATTTATTGGCCTACTGATCAGCAAAAAATTCCAGATGTCATCGATTTTGGCGTGGTTAAAAACATCCCCACAGAAACGATTCACGTTGAAGCTTCTTTAGAATTATCTTCTGATCACACACCTACAATTCTTACCATATCAAACCCATATAGAATTGTATCTCCGTCTGGTTACTTAGTGACGTCAGCCACACAAATAAATTGGTTAAAATATAAAAAATATACTGAAAATATTCCGCTTAGAACACCGGAGAATGTGAATCTTTCTATTGTAAATTTTGACAATCATCTCAAACTAGCTGTTCAACATTCTTGCATAGCCCGCAAAAATATAAAAAATAGTAAAATATATTCTACTGATGTCGAGCGTCTCTTGACTGAAAAAAGGAGAGTTCGAAGAGAGTGGCAATTGCATAGATCCCCTCAACTTAAAAATTTACTAAAAGAGTGCACAAAAAGGCTAAGAAAGTTACTGCAGTCTCAAAAAACGGCTTCTCTGGAAAAATATCTTAAGGAACTTGATTTAACTCCTCAATCTGATTACTCATTATGGCGTGCAGCTAGAAACCTTAAAAGACCAGTTATCACTAAACCGTCATTAAGAAACTTAAATGGAAGTTGGGCACGAAATGACATAGAAAAAGGAAATATTTTTGTTAATCATTTGAAAACCGTATTTACCCCTCATACATCTTTCGAAACAGCGGTCGAGTTACCACCTGTTGCTGTTAGATCAGCTGTTCCACTAAGATTTTAAGTAAGAGAAATTGAGAAGGCTATTCATGATTTAAACCCCAAGAAAGCCCCTGGTTTTGATAAGATCAGTAACAAAATGCTTTTGGAGCTACCCAGCATAGCAAAGAAAATTATTCTACTAATTTTTAATGCTATTTTACGCCTTCAATACTACCCACAAGAGTGGAAAGTATCCTTAGTTACCATGATACCTAAACCAGGAAAGGATCCCACAAAAGTTGAGTCATATAGACCTATAAGCTTATTGTCTAATATATCAAAGCTTTTTGAGAAACTTCTAGTGTCAAAATTAACGCCGATTTTAAATGATAACAGATGTATTCTCAATCATCAATTCGGTTTTAGAAGAAAACACAGCACAATTGAACAAACTCATCGAATAGTAAATGTCATAAGAAAAGCCTTTGAAGAAAAAAAATATTGCTCAGCACTCTTCATCGATGTGTCTCAAGCTTTTGATAAAGTCTGGCATGAAGGTTTACTACTGAAATTGCAGCAAAACTTACCAGCAAATATACACAAGCTGTTAGAAAGCTACTTAGTTGGTCGTCAATTTATTATTAAAGAAGGCGAATTTTTAAGTTCTCCACAGACAATTAACGCTGGAGTCCCACAAGGCAGCATCCTGGGCCCTCTATTATACTTAATTTATACTTCGGACTTGCCAACAAACAGCTACACCCATACCTCAACATTTGCGGACGACACAGCTTTTCTAAGCGTTCACGCAAACTGTCAAGAAGCATCTCGTTACTTACAGGATCACATATTTGAACTGGAAAGGTGGTTAAAACAATGGAGGATAATGATCAATGAGCAAAAATGCGCACATATAACATTCACATTGCGTCGGGAAACATGCCCCCCTATTAAAATCAATAATCAAATAATACCCCAACACTCGCATGTAAAATACCTCGGTATACATCTAGATCGGCGTTTAACGTGGAAATGGTATATAGAAGCTAAATTAACTCAAATGAAACTAAAAGCAATTCAAATAAATTGGCTTATTGGAAGAAATTCTGTTCTCAGCCTCGATTGCAAACTTCTACTTTACAACTCTATCTTAAAGCCAATTTGGTGCTACGGTATTCAGTTATGGGGCACTGCCTCGGCTTCTAACATCGAAAAAATTCAAAGGCGCCAAAATAAACTTCTTCGAATAATCACAGCCGCCCCCTGGTACGTCAAAAACTCAAATATCCACAAGGATCTCAATGTGCCATTAGTAAAAACTATGATAACGAAATATGCAGTAAAATATTTAAAAAGGCTGGAACTGCAACCAAATCCATTAGCTAGAAATATTTTAAATTATGGCGGCCACACTCGCTTAAGAAGAAGAGATACTGCAGCACTCACCCAATCAGATGAGCGATAAACACCTACATATGTGAACATGATACCGTGATGACGAAATCTTTTTTGTTTGGCACTGGCAGGACATAAAGCAAATATTAGGATAAGATTTGATTAATTATTGTTAGTTCATATTAAATCTATGAAGATTCAATAAACAAATACTGAAAAAAAAAAAAAAAAAAAAAAAAAAAAGATTGTGTTGGGTGCCTGGTCACTGCAACATAAGCGGCAATGATATTGCTGATAAGTTGGCGAGACAGGGCTCAAAGATGGAGGATTCTAATTATATGGAGGCGGTTAGGCTTCTAATAGGCCTCTACTTTGGAAAGATTAGAGAATGGATTCTGGGCGCGACCAATAGGGCCTGGGGGAACCGGGTATCACGGACGCTTTGGCCGGTGCTTAGGAAGTCCGATTAGGAATTGCTGCTGGGCAGAAGTATGGTCTGTGTGAGGACCATGATAGGAATCATCACGGGTCATTGCATGATAGGCAGGATGGCGATGAGGTTGGGATCCGACGTGTCGAATATTTGCGGGTTGTGTGAGGACCCGCAGGAGTTGGAGACGGTTGAGCACATTTTGTGCCGCTGTCCCAGGCTACAGTGCAGCAGGCTGAGGTGGCTGGGCAGCAGATTCCTAAGCGAATTAAGGGATGTCCCGGGCTGTGGGCTCGAGAGTCTGATAGGATTCGTAATGGGGATGGCCTGGCTGCGCAGCAGGAGACTGGGAGCTAACCGCACATAGGGCGGATTGGTGTTGTGTTGAGTGAGGTTTTTCTCTCGGGTTTGGTCAGATCTTCCTTTTCTTATCTATCCTTCCTTATCTTTTCTAATGCTTTCGCTATTAACTTCACCTACTTTTCAGCTATATATTTCTAAACAAGGCATCACAATGGACCATATTGGTCTCTTGGTGAAGGTGTGAAGGAGACTTCACAGCAGCCTTTCTACCTACCTACCTACCTTGTCTATTTTTTGAAAATGAAACGGTTTACAAATTTATTTTCATATGCCTTTAATATTAAATTTTAAAAAAATTGCTTATATTGAATATATTGAATATTTTAATTTGTATATATTGAAAACTTTAACAGATGGATTGTTCACGGGAAGCTGATTATCAGGTTATATAGTTATATTCACAACAACAAAATACATTTGTTTAAATTTTTTTAAATATATATTGTCGCTGTTAGTATAACTAAATAACCATATAACCTGATAATCCGCCTTTCTTGAACAACCCAGTATATTTTGAAAACATTCTTAAATTTTGAGAAACATTGTTAACTAATTTCCGTATATTTAGACTTTCAGCGAACAAAATACTCTTGCTATTAAATAATCTTTACTTTTTTTCTCTTGCAAGTAATTGCCTGCAAGCCTTCTTTTCCTCCGTATTTAGCTGCTTTAAATCCCACAGATCAGGTGTTTGATTTTGAAGAATTGGAGTACCATTATCTAGTAGCTAATCGCACTGAAGATTGCAAGGGTAAGTGCTCAAATATATATTATTTTAAAGTTAATTTATGAAAATCTTGTAGATGATGAGGAAAATGAAAGTGGTAACGAAGAAGAAGGTATTGGAAATGAAGGTGGTGGAGGCAATAATGGTATTAGTGTAGCAAGTGCTGAAGAATCTGAGAAAAAATCTGACAAAGCAGAAAAAGATTCAAAGTTGGATAATGATATCAAGCCAAATTCAAGCACGAATAAAGCGATTCTGGAAAATCCTAACATTGACAATCCATATTTAAGAGCTGCCACATTACCTAAACGCGCAAAACCTGATCCAGTTTTATTTGTAGCTGCAGCAACTGCTAGCAGTAATTCTAACAACGCTTAGCAACTGAAATTTTTAAATACTTAACTATAAAGTATGTACAGTTATTAAAATTAAAAGAATACTTGTATTAAAAACCAAGTCAAAAAACCGCACATTTTTAATTAACAGGCAACAAAAGATCGCTTCAAAACATAATAAACGAAGGGACAAAAAAACATAATAATAGCGGCGTTCACCCTTTGTTTTAAGTGCACAACTCTGCTTTATTTAATACGATTTTATACTACAAAGCTTGAATCTCTTTTTCGTATGTATTGTAAATAATTGAATTTACTGAGTGAGAGAAAGAGACAGATAGTTTTGTCAGCTGTTTTATTCTGGTAAATTAGCACACGTGTTTACTACAGCTTTTTGTTGGATTTTTCAACCACAGCGTAGCAAATTTTAGCCTAATATATATTGTCGTTGCAGTGTTGTGAATGTTAGTATTTCAACTTTGCTATCAAGGGTGAACACCGCTAATATTTTGTATTGTTGTAGAATAAACTTCATGTCGTGTAAAGTTAATATTTTTCTTATACAATTTTGGAATATAATCACCCCTATCGTGAAAAACAAGTGGAATTTTTGATCCCATGATATTTTTTTCCCCTCGAAGGGAAAAATGCTATCGTGAAACTCCCGTAAACAATTTTTCTCGGTATCAGTTCTCAGTGAATGTAAAAAAGAAGAAATATTAAGAAACTTTAAAAAAACAAAGAAAAAATTTTGTTCAAAAATATACGTGTATATTTTAAAGAAAAGAAAAAAAAATATGTATGTATATTGTATTGGAGCGATAGTTTGATTGCAACATTAGCTTATTGCACTATTATGTAGTAAAATTATTTCTAAAATTCTGCCACCACTTCATAACTCCTCAGGCAATTTACCTGTTTTTTGCATTTTGTTAAATAATATACATATAAGTTTTTGCCTCTTTTAAGGGAACTTGACATTAAAATGAATTTTGTAAACTTTAATATTCGAATTATGAGAAGAATTATGTACTTACATAAATGTTTTGTTCCCTAGCAAAAATAAAGTGAGCAAATTACGAGGGAAAAAATTTTTCATGATAAAGGGAATTTATTTTCTGTGAACATTTTTTCACGTTATTATTCTCCTATGAAAAAATATGTTTTGAATATGTTTGGAAATAATGTTAACTTTTTTCATCCGAAAATTAATCAAGTTAAGTTTAAACACACTTATGTATGTACATCAAATTGTTACAAAAAGAGGTATATACTTATGTATGTAGCAAATTTAAACCGATGTTCATAGGTGTATATGTACATATATATATTCTTTTGCAATAATAACAATGTTTATTTTCCAGCAACAAACTTATAATTTTTGAAGTATTTAAATTATAATAATCTTTTCCTTGAGTGCTTTTAGAGCGAAAAGGTGCATCTTGAATCTCAATTGTATTTGTTACATATATGTATATGGATGGCTCATAGATGAAGCGAACCAAGTCAAAAACGAAAATTTAAAAATATTTTGAGTTTGAGTAAGTGAATTGCCATTAATTTCTGGAGCCATTGACTTGGGCTTATTATCGTTATATTAGAAACGAAACACTTTTTGGTTTAGTCCGGTGCAGTACTGAATAGAGTTAAACTTTGCGGAAAATTTTGCACCAGTTTTGAAATTTTGTTACGCGTTGTATATTTCAAAAGAAAAGAAAAAAACAATCCTTAAAGAAAAAGATAACAGCAAAAAGTTTCGGTATGTTTCATTAAAATTTAAGAAGGCAATGAAAAGATCTTCCCAGCTAGCTCATAAAACGGTTTAAAATGGTTCTTAACCCGAAAGAAAAATACACATAACATATGACATACTCCTTGCCTATACACTACCGCAGAGTATGTAAAAAGAAATGTAAAACTCTAAATCCTTACAATAAACAAAATATTGGCTTGATGTCCCGCCAATTAGGGTACACTTTTCTCCCACCATTCTAACAATCTGCTTGCTAGATTACATAACAGACAAATACCCTGAGTTACCCTTCTGTCCCTAGAAGTAACACGATTAATTTACTAAATTGACATTTTTGTAGGTTATCCTTCCCCGCTAGTTAAAAATTAAAATTGCATATTTATCTCATAACAAAACCAAGGTTTATTATTTATTAAACATACTTAAAATGAAAATAATCAAAGCAAAAATGAAATACAAAAAAAGCAATATAATAAAAAGTAATTTGTACGGGCTTATGTACAATGTATGTATTATTAGTGAATTCACAGAAAAAACCTCTTATTATTACTATATCAATAATTACAAAAGTAATTCCATGTTACTTCTGAAGTAAACTATGTAAATGAAAAAAAAAAATATGATCAAAACAATGTAAAGACAAATACATAACAACATTGTTCTTGTTATTGGAAAAAAACAGAAAAAAAGGAAGGGACGGAATCGAATGTAATATTAAGAATTGTGGAATTTAACTACAGTAATAACCAAGTGAGAGCAATAGAAAATTATTAATGAGTGTTACTTACAGAAAAAAAAATTTCAATTACCCAAATGAGTTATTTAAGAATTATGTCGCTATTTTCCTTAATATTTTATATATTAAAGTTTGGTGCAACAACAAGAAAAAATTATAAAAACTACCGTGAACATATATTTTAATTTATGTCAGGAAAAAATATTTAATGTTAGTAAAAAAAAACGTTATTCTATGTCGGGAGTTTTTCTTACTTAACGTCGAAAGTTCGGGAACAATCAGTCACGTGTGGCTGATTTCGCCACGTTGTATATGATTCACAAAATGGAAACTCGATCATTAAACAATACCTCTGATAAAAAACCGTTGAATGGAACTAATTTAAAGGGAAGCAATTATGGCCCTTCCCACCCCAAACTGCTCCAAAAATTATATTCGCTTCTTTTCCAAGGTAAATTTTATACCTAACTATAGCTTGGATCTCGTGGTCGAATTCGGTATAATCGATTAGGGAGCCTATGCATAAAATATCTACTTTAATATTCGGAAAACTCCAAGTTTTCAATAAAAGCACTATAATTACCTTATTAGTTACTTCCCACTCAAATTTTGTATATTCCTGTAGGAATAGGCATATATGTACATGAAATTCTCACTATAAATCAACTTTTAATTTTACAACTTTTATAAGTCCTGGTGACCGTTGAGTTTAACTTTTTGATGGCAAATGAATTGTAAAGAGGAGTAATTAATGCTTTAAAGTATTTTAAAAACCGCACAATGTAAAAATATATATAAAAAAAATTCAACGGTACCCAAATTCCTTTATTTTCGACTCTCATCGCTCAATTAATATACAATATTGTATTTGTAAGAAATTGCTTACTCTAGCCATGATCGCTCTCTAAGTCAGACACACGTAGATACAGTTTATAGCATGCTACAAAAAAGGTGATATATAAAATATAGGGGTTTCAAAACTGACATTAACAATTAGCAGAATTCCTATTTGGTTTTCCCATCTGGTTTGAAAAATCGCAACAATTTATGTATATATTTATTATATGACTAGGTTCAGTTCAGCTCTGAGCCCTCCATATTTATTTATTTTAGACGGCGCTACGAGCCATACAGCGCGTGAAGCAATGAGCTTGTTGAGAAATCATTTTTGGTGAGCACTTAAATTCACGTTTTTCTAAGGTAAATTGGCCACCTAGATCGTGCGATATCACACCTTTGGACTATTTTTTTCTGGGGATATATAAAGTCTGATGTATTCAGGAATAAGCCAGCATACAAATTTATGTGTATTATTTTCCATTATAAACCAAATCTCACGATGAATCACCCGATACTTACATATCCACCCCTATCGTGAATAATAAGTGAAAAGTTTGTTCCCATGGACTTTTAATCCCCTCGAGCTTTAAGTTCTCAGTGATTGTAAAAAAGAAGAAAGAATAAAAACATTTAAAATCAAAGAAATTTATATTCAAAAATATACACAAAATATTTGTATACATATAAAGAAAAGTTAAAAAAAAAAAAAAAAAAAAAAACAAAGTAAAATATTGTTACGTTTTACTTTATAAAACGCGTTAAGGTTTATTCCCTTTATAATAAACCTTTGAGTTCTTTTAATTGCAAATAAAAAAATAAATACACACGAATTCAACTTAAAAAACTTTATTGAAATTCACAAAATTTAACCACTATCGTAAGTAACGATCGGAACCGTTTAATGTCTCCAATCAAACTAAACTAAACTTTTATGAGTTAGCCTGTATTTATAGTTCAAAACTATTCCTAGTTGGTTCAAGAACCGTCTAGTAGTTTCTAGAAAATTATGTTCGAATTATTTTAAATCTAAAGTCTACAATTACAATTGCTAGAAAATTTAGTTCCAGTGGCGTTCATAAAAATAGTAACTTATAGGACATAAAACTATAATTAACAATATAACTTATAACTAAAACCATAAATAATTCTTAGACAAATCTAATTTCGTAACACTGCCCTCCACTTAAGCCTGTTCGTCCCGAATAGGCTTAGATTCTACGTTTCCATAATGGGCTAGTCGTTCTAAATGTACTACCTTCATTTTTGATCTTGGACTCTTCTATTTCTGAATTCGATACACCACGTCATTCAGTTTCTTTATCACCTTATATGGTCCATCCCAATGAGTCTGCAGCTTGGGAGATAATCCTTTCTTGCGTTGTGGATTAAAAAGTAAAACCAACTGGCCTTCTGTAAAGCCTTCCGAATTTGCCGCACGTTCGTATCTGACTTTCATCTTATCATTTGATGAATTGACACGGCTCCGTCTTAACTCGTTTTTCTAATCTTGGGAAGAGCTCTTACTATCCGCTGGTACGGATTGCTCACCAAAGTTGTACTGCTGTGGCGATGTTACACTCTCTCTAATTGGACCCCTGACCGCAACACACTGTGGGCATTTTATTATGCAATCAATCACGGCTTGCTTGCAACCGACCCAATAGTAACATTCTTTTAGCTTCTTTATGGTTTTTGTTACGCTAAGATGTCCACCATTAGTACCGTTGTGGAATCTCTTTACGACTTCGCATACTTTTGACGGTACTACAATAAGGTTTTTAGCCGATTTGACATCAGTACTTTCCCATGTGCGGTATAGGCAATCATTTGCCACCTTCAGACTATTCCACTGCGCCCAATACGATTTCGTCAGTGGACCCTCCAATGTGATTTCTTTATTAGTCGGTATTTTACCTTCTTTCTTAGCTTTTATAATTCGCACCAATATGGGATCATTTTTCTGCGCCGTTGACCAGTCTTCGCTGGGTTCCATATGTAATAGGCTAATTGCATTGGTGCAGTTCTTGTTTTCAGCCACCATGCATTGCTTTCTCATATATTTACTTGGCCGTCTTGAGTGTGTGCTCGGCCCACCACGTTTTTTATCGTCTTTCTGGGATGACAATTTCTTACGACTACAAGTGACTAGTTGTCTTACAAGGGCATCACTTCCGTTTCCAACGTTAAGGGGTACTTCTAGACCATACCAATTCATTATTTGTCGACCCATATCTAGACTTATATTTTGACGAATCATAAAATCTGCCCCGATTATGACCTCGTCCAGAATTTCAGCAACAATAAATTCATCAAAAACTATCATATCGCCCATTCTTATTTCCACTCTTGCTTTGCAATATACAATGACAGGCTCTCCAGTAGCTGTTCTCAAGCTGACCCCGCTTAGTGATTCGACATATCCCTTTATCAAATTAGCCCTTATAATGGAATGCCCTGCACCAGTGTCGATAGTCAAAATGCGGATTTCACCATTGATATACCCACAGGTCGTAATATTCTTGTTGCTCGTTTTCACTACTAAATTAATCGTATCACCTTCAGATGCTCCCTCCGCTATGCAAGCTCTTTGGTTATCTCTTTGCGGCGAAGCAGATCGGGATCGTTTTCTTGGTGACTTGCATTTTCGTTGAATATGACCAGTCTTACCACAGTTATAGCATTTTACTTTGCTTTTGGTTTTATTTTGCTTGTCGCCCAACGCTTGCAAAACTGCCTCCTTCATGCTTCTTATTTCCTTTAAAATATCTCTTTCGTCCTCAGCAGATAAATCAAGCTTATACGCTTGCGGCCTTGAAATTATCCTGGCGGTTTTTTGGGCTAAGGCAAATTATACTGTTTCTGCAAACGATGATTTCTGTGATGCACATACCGCGAGTTTTACATCAGCATCTCGTATACCATTTACAAATGCTTCGGTCTTAAAGTGATCTAACAATGGATGACTTTCACCTGGATAAGTAAGCTGCACCAAACGCTCGATCTCTAGTGCGAAATCCTGTAGCGTCTCGTTTGCCTTTTGTACTCTGCCCCGTAATTCCATTCTGAATACTTCTTTTCTGTGTTCACCACCATACTTACGTTGCAGTGCTACCATAATGTCATCATAATTGTTTCTGCAACTTACTGGTACACTTTCTAGAATTTCAGCTGCAGTTCCTTTTAAAGCCAGAATCAACTCTATGGCTTTTTCTTCATTGTTCCATGCATTTTTGTTGGCAACTGTGTCAAACTGGAACTTGAACACATTCAATGGTGAGCTGCCGTCAAAACTTGGAGCTCTTATTCTATTCGAGACTTCTGGAAAAACTCGCACCGCTCCCTCTTGGTATTGAAGACTATTTACTTTTCCTTCCAGATGATGTAGTTTTCCATCAAAAACCGTGACTTGCGTTTTTACATCCGTGACTTGAGTTTTTACATCAGTGACTTGTGTTTTTACATCAGTGACTTGTGTCTTTATATCAGTGACTTGTGTTTTTACATCCAACATCTTCTGGTTGAATTCCATCTCCATATCGTCTACTCTTTCATTTATAGCAGTAGAAATCTCTTGAAGCTTCTCAAGTTTTTCTTTTGTCAGTCTGGAATTTTCTTGAATTTCAGCTAAAATGGTACTTGAGTTTTCCTTTATTTTTCTAGAAGTTTCAGCCGAAGTTTCTTATACCATTCTCTCCATGTTTTCCTCCATTTTTCTATAATTTTCTTCCATTTTTCTAGAATTTTCTTCCATTTTTCTAGAAGTTTATGCAGACATTTTTTCCATCTTCTCCATCATAGCAGCAAACATTGTGCTAAGCTCAATGTTGCTTGTTACTGGACGGGTAGCAACTTCTATTTCTTCTTTTTCATCAAATTCATAAGCTGCGATGTCAATATTGCGTCGCTTAAATTCATCGATTAATCTTCTCTGAAGCTCAGCTTTATATCCTGCAGTCGGAAAATCCAACTTGCCCAACTCCTTCTTAAGCTGCTCAACTTTAAGCTCATCGAATTTCATTGTTTATCAATTGTTTTTTTTTTTTTTTTTTTTCTTTTTTTTTTTATTGCAATCCCACTTCTGACACCAATTGTTACGTTTTACTTTATAAAACGCGTTAAGGTTTATTCCCTTTATAATAAACCTTTGAGTTCTTTTAATTGCAAATAAAAAAATAAATACACACGAATTCAACTTAAAAAACTTTATTGAAATTCACAAAATTTAACCACTATTGTAAGTAACGATCGGAACCGTTTAATGTCTCCAATCAAACTAAACTAAACTTGTATGAGTGAGCCTGTATTTATAGTTCAAAACTATTCCTAGTTGGTTCAAGAACCGTCTAGTAGTTTCTAGAAAATTATGTTCGAATTATTTTAAATCTAAAGTCTACAATTACAATTGCTAGAAAATTCAGTTACAGTGGCGTTCATAAAAATAGTAACTTATAGGACATAAAACTATAATTAACAAGATATCTTATAACTAAAACGATAAATAATTCTTAGACAAATCTAATTTCGTAACAATATGTTTTATTGGAGTGATAGTTCGATTACAGCATTACCCTACAAGAAACTAAAAAAAAAACAAATTAGACTGCTATATTCGGCCATGCCGAATCTTTGATACCCTCCACCGACAAAAGTGGGCTCTATATGATAAATACATATGTATATATTATTAACTAAGCTTCACAAAAGCGAACGTCAGCATTAAAATTGGTTACGGTTTAGCCTATATTGGAACAAATCTAGTTTACCGACGGAGCTCCAAATAAAAAAATAACCAACTAGGGTGATAGAAAATGGAAAAATAAGAAGAAAAAATAAAATGAAAAAATTGGCGCAAACACTTAGTTTTCTATTTATGGACGTTTAAAGTTTTCATATAAATCTGCGCTATTTCACTACAATTCTAAACGTATATGGCCAATATTGGTATCATTTTAAAGCTCTTGAACAGATTTTTCTAAATGTACAAAATTTATTTAAAATTTTTTAACTCTAGCTCACATTACAGTTTTTTTATTTTACGTCAAAATGCAACGGAAGTGCACTAGGAAAGTATGTAGTAGAGTTTGTTCCCGGGATTTTCAGTTGTTTTCAATTCAATCTTTCCCGGGAATTTATTGCGGGATTCCCGGGAAATTTTAAAGAAAATCTTTTCTTAAAACTTTAGTAAATTTATATTAGACTTGTGTCTTTAGTTGTTTTATCGAAATAAATTTCACCACAATATTTAAATTTACTACAGTTTAGGGCGTATTAAGATGATTTTAAGAATAGGCTTTATATAGGGCCTATGCTAACTATAGGCCTATCTATCTTCACGAAATTTTATTTCTTGTCTTAGCACACTGAAGTGTAAATTTTACAATAATATTATAAGGTTTTGCGGCTAAGGGCGTAGTAAAGTGTTTTCCTACATTGTGCTTCATATGCGGCATTTCAAGTAATTTTGAGTCTTATGAAAGTAGAATAAGCTAAATTGCACCACAAAAGCAGTATTCGTTACGCTTTTAGCCATACTTACATGATTTACGATATAGATAAATTATGGACCGTCATTCACAAAATTTGGTGCCTTATAAAATGAATTTGTGGAAATTTAATGACAAAAGGTGCATTTCGCCACAAATTTATATTAATTTTTGTTGAGTTTTTAGTGCGGTAGTTCCACATTTGGGTGCATACCTCTTTTCCTACTGAAGCGATTCTGCTGGAATTCAATCTCAAACAGCCTAGAAGATCTAGAAACAATTTGACACCCATATGACTACATCGGCTTAGAATTAATGAAGTACTCACAATAATATTAAAAAAAGATTCACATGGAATGACAAACTTAGGGCTAATAAATCAGAGCAAGTTAAACTCTATTTTTGGTTTAAAATGTGTTTAAGCCAACAAATCTATAAATCAGAAAACATATAAACCATATTTAAACGCATAAAATTGGGCGTTTAAACTACCAATACAAACCATATGAATTTGTCAACATTTATCGTAGTGCTGCCACATGTTACTTTTTACGCTACATATAATACATGGGACACTGATTTACAACTGTTGAGTTTAAGCTACATATAAATTTAAGTTTAGTTCAACTAAACCAGCGTTTAAACATTCACTGATTTATAAGCCATTAGTATACCGTCATACACCACTGCTGATTTTGGGTTATAGGTGGAGATGCCAAGCGGGAAATCCCGAAATCCCTGGATTTTTCGGGATTGATAAATCATACATATCAACTTTTATGTACAAACGTTTTTATTGAATTTTTATACTATATACAAAAAAATTATATTTGAGTTATATTTTTTATTGCAAATAATTCTTATTTTTGAGTTTAATTTTTGTTTTTGGCACACAGCGAGTATTTAATATTTTAAATTTTTGCTTGATATATGACGACTATTTCTGGATTTTTGTATTTTGCTTAATAAGAACCATTATTTTAAGTAGTCACGATATTTGAAGATTCACATCTCAAGCCTTTTTTACAATTAGGTTTAGCTTTGGCTTAAGACATAATATCAAAATTAAAATGATTATTTTTATGCAAAATATAGAATTCAAGAAATAATTGTTATATATCAAGCAAAAAATAAAAATTAGTCACGATCCAATTAAAGTTACATTTAGCAACTATAGAATAAAAGTTGATATACTTATAACAATTAAGTCGTAATATTGATGCGTCCCTATGCTCCTTGTAGGAGTAAAAGGAACAAATATATATATATATTGATGAAATAGCTCATATTCCTTCCGGTCCAATAATAATAAAAAATTTGCTTAAAAAACATACGGTAAATAAAATAATTGTTTTATAAATAAACACCCAATTTACATGATGAATTTTATGACGTCCAACTTTGCACGTCATTTTTTGTTTGGTAGCAAGCGGTGTAGAGAAGAAAGAGGGGTAGGAAAATAGACTTGATTTCTGTTTTCATGGTTTTTTTGACAATTCGCATTACACTTTTTTCTGTTCTTTCTGTTACGTTTTATTTTTATATTCTCATCAACTGGATTGAATGAAAATGTAAAAAAAATTTGACGTCCAAAAAAACCATCGTATAAATTTGAGTAGTTTTTGGTAGCAACTTCAAAAGGGAATTAAGAAAATTGGGCGTCATAATGTAAATTGGGTGAAACACTATTTGACGTATTCATAAATAAATTATTTAAACGTGAAATCTGTTTTAAGAAACATTTTGTTTTAAAATAAATTTTAAACGTACTTAAATTATTGATTATGAATCTCGCCTTCACCCCGGAGGTTTACTGCACTATAGTCGACATAGTTTTACAGTTTTTGACTCAGCTATCGAGATCGATGAGGGACTACACTTTGCAGTGTATTATTGTCGTCACAACTCAATTGACATTAAAAATTGAACTGCTGTCAAAAAACCGGAATGAATTTATTAAGTACGTTTGAAATTTATTTTAAAACAAAATGTTTCTTAAAACAGATTTCGAGTTTAAACAATTTTTTTATGAATTAAGATTTTGTTTATTAATAAAAAAAATCTTGTATTTGCCGTATGTTCTTTAAGCAAATTTTTTATTATTATTGGACCGGAAGGAATATGAGCTATCAATATTACGACTTAATTGTTATAATTATATCAACTTTTATTCTTTAGTTTCTGAATACAACTTTAATTGGATCGTTAATAATAATTTTTATTTTTTGCTTGATATATAACAATTATTTCTTGATTTCTATATTTTGCAAAAATCATTTTTATTTTGGAATTATGTCTTAAGCCAAAGCTGAACATGCTAAACGTCATTGTAAAAAAGGCTTGAGATGTGAATCTGCAAATTTCGTTTCTACTTAAAATAATGGCTTTTATTAAGCAAAATACAAAAATCCAGAAATAGTCGTCATATATCAAACAAAAATTTAAAATATTAAATACTCGCTGTGTTCCAAAAACAAAAATTAAACTCAAAAATAAGAATTATTAAAATAAAAAATATAACTCAAATATAATTTTTAATAATTTTTTTGTATATAGTATAAAAATTCAATAAAAACGAACAGTTTTGTACATAAAAGTTGATATGTTAAAAATCCCGGGACTCATAAAAATAAATCCCGGGATTTATCAATCCCGAAAAATCCCGGGATTTCGGGATTTCCCGTTTGGCGTCCCTAGTGTCTAGTCGCCCTTCCAGAAATTTTATTCCACTAAGACTTCAATACTTTCATTCTAATTATGCAAATGAGCTCTGTATTTGACAATGTATATACATATATTGATTTCTATGATCCTATTGGCATCAAAATAACCTCTCAAGTGTCTGGAAATTACTTTAATCTTAAATTTTTTACGTTTTTGTTATATAATAGATACTAGATTTAATTATTTTAAGCGTAATAGCCAGCAAGAAATATAAGTTTCATTGGAGAAATAAGTAAATAAATAATTAAAAAAATTTGTGCGGGAATCCCGGGATCCCCGGAATTTGATATTTAATTCCCGCTTTCCCGGGAATCCAAAAAGTGCGGGAATAAAAAAACTCTAGTATATAGTTATTTAAATAAAAGTGTTATACAAATTTTATAAAATAACAAACACCAGCGTCGTAAAAAAAACTTCCCAGCCTTCGGCCGGACGCATGGATCTTCTTCTCTGTGGCATAACAAACACCGGCTTCGCTTACTTAAGCTGTTGTACATAGCCGGCCTTCGGCCGGGCGCAAGGACTTTCTCCCCTACGGTATAAAAAATACCGGCTTCGCCGGGTGAAAAGATTTTATTTTAATTAAAATTCTTAAATAAATTATTATGTACTATATATGTACATATATTTAACAATTAAAAAAATATGAATATATTTGTTTTTATGCTTACTAAAAACTTTTGTATTTTTGCAAACTCATCCCACTTCTTAACAAATTAAAAATATTTAAAAAAATTCTGTATGTCCAGAAAGATCTAGTGAAAAGCTTTGAAATGATACCAATATTAGCCATATACGTTTGGAAATGTAGTAAAAAATATCACATTTATATGAAAACTTTAAACGTCCATAACTCGAAAACTATCACCCCTATCGTGATAAACAATTGAAATTTTTATTCCCCTCGCAGGGAAAAATTCTATCGTGAAATTTTTCGCGTTATTACTTCTCAATGAATGTAAAAAAGAAGAAATGTTAAAAAACATTAAAACAAATTTTTTGTTCAAAAATATACACGTACATACATATATTTTAAAGAAAAGTTAAAAAAAAAACAAAATAAAATAAATTGTATTGCAGTGGTAGTTTGATTGCAACATTAGCTTATTGCGCTTTTATCTAGTAAAAAAAAAATTCTAAAATTCTGCCACCACGTCTTTGAAAAGCTTCATAACTTCTCAGGCAATCGAACTGTTTTTTTGCATTTTGTTGAACAATATACTTATCTTTTAACGGAAATTGACCTTAAAATTAATTTTGTAAACTTCAATATTCGAGTTATGAGAAGAATTACTTACATATACGTTTTGTTCCCCAGCAAAAATAAAGTGAGAAATTCAAAGGGAAAAGTGAACAAATTACGAGGGAAAAAGTTGTTCACGATTAAGGGAATTTTTTCCCGCGAAGATTTTGTTCACGTTATTATTCTCCTATAAATTAATTTGAGTTTTTCATGATCGAAAATACGAGAAAAGGAAACAAATTACGAGGGGAAAATTATTCACGATAGGGGTGTATGTAAGCGCTTGCGCCAATTTCTATCACCGTAGGTACTTTTTTTATTTGGAGCTGCGTCGGTAAACTAGATTTAAGCCCCTATATTAAATTATTGACCGACAATAAGAAAGTTTTATGCGATTCTTTTTAAAATTTTAACTGGCTTGAGTAAAATATCATTATTCATTACAGATTTAGCCGATCTAAAGTGATTTTTAAGGAGGGTAATTTTTGTATTGGACCTATGGTAAATTATTGACCAATTATTCCAAAATTCTGAAGACTGATCTCTGGTATTGCTTAAAATAAATTAGAATAAATTTCAATACAGCAGTGTAATTAGTTTTAGCGTTAACAGCGAATTTCACAAAATTGCATGATATTCACCCCTGTCGTGAAAAATTTTTCCCTCGTAATTTTTTCCCTTTTCACGTATTTGCGATCATCAAAAACTCCCATGTAAAAAATTATTCAAAGGGGAATAATAACGTAAAAAAATGTGCAAGGGAACAAATTCTCCTTAACGTGAAAAATGTTTTCCCTCGTAATTTTTTCACTTTTCCCTTTGAAATTCTTACTTTATTTTTGTTGGGGAATAAAACATTTATGTTAGTAATTCTTCTTATAATTTTAATATTAAAGTTTATAAAGTTAATTTTAACGTCAAGATCTGCTAAAAAGACACAAACTTGTATGTGTGTATATTGCTCAACAAAATGCAAAACAACATGTCGATTGCCTGAGGATTTGTGAAGCTTTCCAAAGGCGTGGTGGCAGAATTTTAGAAATTATTTTACTACATGAAAGTACAATAAGCTAATGTTGCAATCAAACTATCACTATAATATAATATATGTTACTTTGTTTTTTTTAACATTTCTTTAAAATATACGTGTATATTTTTTGAACAAAAATGCATTTACTTAGAACTGATGAGCAAATTGTTCACGGGATTTTCACGATAGCATTTTTGCATTCGAGGGGTATAAAAATATCAAAAATTACAACTGTTATTCACGATAGGGGTGATTTTTTCTGGACATATGAATCTAAGTTGGTAGAAATTTTACCGCAATATCTATAACTTTTATGGTTTCAGACGAATTTAATTATTTTCCCAAAATGGGCTTTGTTTGGTTTTAGGCGTACTAAACTGTTTGCCGGGTGTAGGGTTTATATGGGGCCTAGGGTAAATTATCGACCGATCTTCACGAAATTTGACACTGCGATTTATAATCTTATAAAACTGTGATATACCAAATTTTATTATGATAGCATTATTACTAACGGTTTTAGGGGACTAATCTGTTTTCCGGGAGTATGGTTTATATGGGGTCTAGGGTTAATTAAAGACCGATCTTAAAAAAATTTTACAGTTTGATTTCTGGTTCTATAAAACTGTGACGTACCAAATTTTATTATTATAGCGTTATTTATTACAGTTTTTGGCGTACTAAACTGTTTTCCTCGAGTAGGGTTTATATGGGGCCTATGTGCAATTATCGATGATCTTTAAGAAATTTAACATGATTTGTAGTCGTATAAAGCGAGTTTGTGCAAAATTTTATATCATTCCGTGCATTATTCCACCATTAACGTTAGTTTTTTTTAGCAAAATTATAAATTTTTTTAGGGTGGTTTATTAAGTTATTATTTGAAATATTCTTTCAAATTTATTTTGAATGAGTTTTAATTTGTTGGTGGTTAGGCTATCTATATAAATCAACCACATTTTTCCAAAGTTGCAAACAAAACCTCCTAGCCAGGAATATCTATTTCAAATTATTTTGTTTCAGCATTATAGAAACGAATAGTGAACTAAACATTCTTTTTGTATAAACTATTTGTCAATTCGTCTACTACAATTTAAAAAATTCCATGACATTGTTTGATATCTTCAATTTTGTTTTTTTTTTTAATTTTCCCATATCGTTGATTCCGCCGTAATGTAGTTTTCAGCATGAAGAGATGCTAGAACTACTTAAGAGTTTTTAGTGCCTTAGCGGGCATTTCGTCCTCGGCAACACAACGGGCTAATATTTCACCCAATGATTCATTTTTAGTAAAGTATTATTTGTCGTCTCCTTAGAACTACTTCAAACGGAGTTGTTTCATTTGGATCACATTAATGTCAAGCATGTATACTAATTAAAGGTGATTAATAAGTCGTGACATGGAATAACCTTTTTAACTTATCATTTTAGGGCACTTAAAGCACCTAACTTTGTCTTTTTAATCGCGTTCGAAAAATATCTAGAGATAACCTTTATATAAAAATATATTTAATATTTAGAATACTCTTGCACAAATTACTATTTACTTTTTAACTGCACACGTTTTTGTAGTATTTTGAATAGTTTTTGGTTTTTTTTCTACAAGAACACACGCTTTTATAAGCGATTTGTATTTACAGTACTCATATGTGCTGTTTACACAACACAAGTAATTGAACGTGTAGTAAAAGTTATATGAAAAATAATTTAAAAAAACTGAGTGCTTTGCATATAAATTTTACTACACGTTCAATCACTTGTGTTGTGAAAACAGAACATAATGTTGTTTTGACATAAAAAGTTTAAGTTTGGCCAATATTCAATTAGAAAATACTTAAATTACGGGTACATCTACAACAAGAGTAAGGAAAATGTATATAAATTACACATTACTAAAATAACCGGTTTATTATACCAAAACAACCGGTTTATTCGATATTCGAAAAATGGGCATTTTAAAATAACCGACTGGGGCAAAGCAAAAATAACGTTCGAATAATAACCGTTCGATCTCCCTAGTGGTGGTTCCACATTTTGATTCATAGTTCTGATTCTACTGAACCGATGTTGCTGGATTTCAATCCAAACTGCTTTGGATAACAACAAGCAATTTGAGACCAAGTTTGTTCTTTTATTTGGCGTTTTTCGAAAGTGAGCGTGTTTTCAACAGACGGACAGACAGACGGACATGGCTAAACCGACTTAGAATTACTCAAGGAGCCAGAATATATTTACTTTATGAGGCATTAGATGTACAATAAAAAAGTTTCACACGGAATGACAAACTTAGTATACCCTCATTCAATACTAGTGGTGGTGGAGTGTATAAAAAATTTTTACTTACACACTTGCAGCATTTTACATTCGTTGCTTCACTCTAACACATATGTTAGAGTTCTTTATATGATTTACGAGAAATTAATTGGTAATAAGTACGTTTACCTCCATCACAAAAGAACTTTTATAAATAAGATCCCAAAACCAAATCCAGACCAATGTAAGAAAGGAACGTTATAGAGCAGCCACAGAAATCAAGTTACGTTGTCCTGCACCCACACCTATTATATACTTTAATGTAGCCTGCTTGATTATATTTTTTTAATAAAAATCATTATTTTATAAAGGTTAGTACTAACCAACCAATTTTGGCGCCATGAATAACCTAACCTATATTTACGTTATCACTAACTAGTAAGCGTTAACCATTATTTAGGTTATCATTGACTAATAAAAAGCAGCAGAGTAAGCAGCACTCCGTCGTCGAGTGGAAATAGTTAGTTAGAGAGAGCAACATCACATGTACACAAGAGTTTCGGTCAGTTTTTTTAGTTTGCTCTTAATCAACTAATAGAAAGTTTAACCAATATATCCGTCACTACTACCGGTCATCTAACTAGTAAAATGACCGGTATTCTTCTTGTAGGGTAGCTTATTGCACTTTTATGAACATAGTAAACTATTTTCTAAAATTCTGCCACCACGTCTTTGGAAAGCTTTACAAATCCTCAGGCAATCGACCTGTTGTTTTGCATTTGTTGAGTAATATACATATTAGACCAGATCACTTTTCATTTTTTTTTTTTTCGAAAATTCTTCACCAAATTTAAAAAACGAAAAATCACCCAACAATAACGAAAAATAGCCCAAAAATTTTAGGTCACTTTTCATATGAATTTAGGCCCAATTTTACATGGAATTTTTTTGGGCGATTTTTCATTTCTTTTTTTGGGCCATTTTTCTTTGGGCGATTTTTCCCACAGCCGTCCCGAAAACCCTGCAAGTTTTTTCCCAAAAATGGAAGAGTAATGCCCAAAATAAATTTGGGCAAATTTCTTCCTAAAGACGTGGGTATATAAATCTGCCAAATCGGTTAAGAAATGGTTAAGTTATTAGCAAAATACTCCAAAAAACTAAAATTTTAGACCAAGAGGGACGTATCACTTTTAGTATCTGTTGTCACGGGACACTGTCTTATAGGCAGGCATGCACAGAGTCTGGGAGCCAGAAATTATGAATTCTGACGCAGCTGTGATGACGAGGGCGAGAAGAACGTAGAACACCTTATCTGTCACTGTCCTGCACTGACGAGAAGGCTACTGGTCGAATTGTTATCCGCCACCTTTGACGGATTGTACGACGTCTCTGGCGTTGAACTGGAGCTCATTTTAAACTTCGTTTGAAGTTCCAGTTGGTTCTTAGGTGGGGATTCTGTTTAGTGGATCTATATGGTATCACAATGGATCATTGGGTCTAAGTGTCATTTCTACCTAACCTAACCTTAGTTGTAACGACGAGGAGGAAGAGAAACCGGTATTACATTTTCTATGTCAATGTGCTAGAATTCGGGTCATTAGGGAGAAATACCTGGGAATCCCGGTGTTTACCTGTTTGGATGATCTATCTAAGATAGAACTTAGGTTGCAGCGACGCCTATTGAGTAACTGATCTTTAGAATGGATATTGGCGCTGGGAATCACAAAGGGTCCACTGAACGACCTAAGTGAGCAAGCAGTCTCTCGATAGCTGCCAAAGGAACCTAACCTATTATAACAAGTAAGGAGCAAACAAATTTAAAATTTAAAGAACGCTGTTGTTTGCCATATTTGCTTAGAAAAAAATCAAAAGAAGTTCAAAGCTAATTTTTAAATTGCATGTTTTTAATTAATACCGGTAAAAAGTTTAAAATTGTTCTTCAAATAAAAAGTAACCATATTAAATTTTTATTGTGCATCATTTCATTTTCTCTATGAAGTACAGTTTCAATAAAATAGACCAAATAGTTTTAAGTATACAATAGCCGTTTTAAATCACAAAATTTTAAGCATTTTAGTTTGTTAGAACACCTTTCTCGTGCTTTTAAAATCACGCGTGTGATTTTGTGGTTTTCTGAAAGGGATACCGTTTTCGTGTTTCTCGGTGTGTTTTCGGCAAATGAAAATCACACCGAAACACACAAAACCCGAATACCAAAATATCACACGAGTGATTTTAAAAGGCACATGTGATTTGAAATCACGTGATTTGAGTTAGCGTGATTTTCAGAACAGGCCTGAAAGCCTTAGTTATGTACATACGTATGTATTTAACCCGGCGCACACTGGTTCATATTTTGAGAAGGCGGCCAAAACTATTTTTTTTTATGTTCTCCGATTTTGAAATTTTTTTATTCATGTGAAAGTAAATACTAGTGAACCTCGGGAGCCAAAAAATTTCAACCCTATTTCAACTATTTCATTGAGAACAGGGTGGTCCCAAATGGACTTTGTCAGTATTTGGTTATATATTTGAATTTCTGAGTAAACTTTTGAAGTTTAAATGCTCATAACTTTTTTGTTTTTCAAGATTTTTTGACAGAGTAAGTTTTGTGTATTAATTTATCTTATTAGCTATACGTGGTTTAAAGCATTAAACTCTGCCGACCTGTAGAACTATTTAATTTTCTTTTTTTTTTAATGTCGAAATTTCCCGGAAATTTCCTATTTTATAGAACGTAAGTCCTGCCCGTCAAAACGCGTCAAAAAAAATCTATACTCTCTTGTAGTCCAGAATCTAACCTACATTTCTATACCCCATTGTACACACATCTGGATACGATCTTGCGAACTACAGCAATTTCTGTGACCCAAGGTAAGATATTCGGTTCAAAAAATAAGTCCTGCAAGGAAACATTACTGAAATTAAAGAAGGTGAATCTTAAAGAATTTTCGACAAATAAAGCAGTTCAGACCACATAAATTATCTAGCACGTCAGGTTATCAATTAATTTGGAGAAAGTAAAGGTATTGCCATTGTTATGAACTTATTGTGGGTGAACGGATGCTGCAAAACGAATAGGCGACATAAATAGACTAACACGTTAGATTTCTGAGTAAGTTAAAAGGTTAAACATTAGTAAATAGCCGCAACATAAACTACATAGTTTAATTACCTGAAAATTGCAACTTAATTTAAAAAAATGGAAGAGCAGTTATATTTTACGAGAAAATTACCTACATGTTACCTGTTAATTTATTGCCGGTATGTTATCCTTTTAAAAAGTGTAAAAACAGGGGTTTTTTATGTTTCAAAGAAATGGTAATAAAAGATTAAATTTGTAATTAAAAAAGGGTTTTATATGTTTCCAAGAAGTGGTAACAAAAGATCATTTAAAAAAACTTCTATCAAGAGTATAAAAATGCATGCATTCATAATTTTACCTTCATTATTGTTTAAAAAATGGCTAAGTTCAGTTATAAAGTTCTCGCAGATATTCCTCAACAGAAAGATGAAAAAGATTTTGTGTTACACATAATTAATAATCCATTCTTTAAATTATGCAACGAACAAGAAATCAAAATTCATAAGATAAAAATTAAAAATTTTTCATTTACATTAAGAAAACGGTACCTTAAATGTTCTAGAAACAAGAAAATTTTTTACTTACGCAACGAAAAATGGCTAACAAATGATCTGATTTTTAAGAAGCTGTCAATAACCGCTAAGGAAACTGAAAAAGTGGGTCGGCCCGCAAAACAAATTGACAATTGCAGTGAAAGATCACGAAGCTTGCAAATATCAATGAAGAAATTTCTCATAGTATGATAAAGGATTCATTTCTGCATCAAATTCAACCAACGCAAAATAAGAAAACAAAAATTGCAATAATTGAAAAAATAGTGGAAGCGAGCCCTAAACGCACAAAGAGGATTTTAAAAAGTATGCCTACACCAACTGAAGAAATGAAATTTACTCCAGAAGAAGCATTTGCACTATTTTTGGATTTAAAACTGACAAAAAATCAGTATACAGAACTGCGAAAGCGAACCAATGAAAAAAATTGTGGAATCTTTCCAGCATATCGAGATTTAGTTTCTGTCAAAAAAGAGTGCTTATTAGTGTAACTTCAAGTTCAGCAGAAGTAAAATTGCAGGCTCTTCTCGAACACACTGCAGAACGATTATTAAATAATCTTGATGCTGACTGTTTAAAAAAACTTAAAAATTGCAGCATCACTTTATTTTCTAAATGGGGATGTGATGGAAGCTCTGGTCAGAAACAATACAAGCAATGTAATTCAGAAAACTCATCTGATGCTAACTTATTCATGGTATCTTTCGTTCCATTACGTTTAAGAAAAACTTATATTGGCTTAGAGCCGTCAACCAGTAGAGTTACAGCAATGGATGTATGGAAAAATGAAATTCCCTCTTCAACAAAGTATTGCAGACTAATAAAGTTTGTTTACAAAAAGGAAACTAAAGATGTCATAACTGAAGAAGTTCGAAAAATAAAAGATCAAATTAAAGAACTTCAACCGGCAATATTTAAATTTGATGACCAATGCATTGAAATTAATTTTCAAATGTTCCTTACAATGATCGATGAAAAAGTTGCACAAGCATTAACCGAAACAAAGTCTTCGTCAAGCTGTACCATATGTCAAAAGACATCAAGTCAATTAAGCCAACCCCCATCACAACACAATAGTTTCAATGAAGCATACGAATTTGGAATGTCCCCTCTTCATACTAGAATTCGTTTCATGGAGCATATTCTTAAATTGGGTTATGATTTGGAATTTGGCCCGTTAGGCGAAACAGTGAGAAAAAACAAAGAAAATGTGGAAAAAAGGAAGCAAAGAAAAAAACAAATTCAAGAAAAATACCTTCACCTAGGCCTTATAATTGATCAGCCAAAACAAGGAGAAGGAAATTCAAATGATGGAAACACTGCAAGGAGATTCTTTTCCGATCCAGAAACTGCAGCATCTATCACAGGAGTACATTTTGAATTAATAAGACGATTCCAGATCATTTTACAAGTTATATCATGTAGCAGAAAGATAAATGCAAAAAAATTTGGCCAGTATGCAAATGAAACAGCAATTCTTTATAACAAAAAATACTCTTGGAAACATATGCCAACCATAGTTCATAAAATTTTATACCATGGGGAAGAAATAGTTCAACACAATATCCTACCAATTGGAGATCTATCTGAAGAAGCGCAAGAAAAAAGGAACAAAGACTACAGATTCTTCCGCGAGCATAATACAAGAAAAATGTCCAGATGTTGTACTAATGAAGATCTTATTACTATTTTGTTGTGCACATCAGATCCATATATGTTCAGTATTCGACAAAAATGGAAATCAACCTCAATCGAATTAGAGGAAGAAGCTAAACAACTTCTGGAAAATGAAACCCAAAGCTATTTAGAAGAAATTTTTACTAATATTGTTTAATTTAAAAGTGTTTATAGATTATAATTTGTTTTTGATTTAAGTATATATTTGTATTAATATATAAAAATAAAATACACATACATCTCAAACCAAAAATAAATGTTGAATTACCTTAAATGTTATCGATAGCTAAGAATGCTATTTGGGCATTTTTCAAAATATTCCTTTTCAGTTTTATCCCTATAACAACTCGTCTCGTCCCAAAAAAGCCAACCTTTGGCCCCTGTGAATATTGGGACTAAAAAATTTACAGGGGCCAAATATTGACATTTTCTGACAGGATCTAAGTTCGACAATAAAAAATAAGTATCAGTTGTAAGATACAAGAGAAATAATGATAAATTATAAAAAAATTCATATTTGAAATATTCAACTTTTACACCGAAACTCAACAAAAAAATGAAAATGCATTTTGAACTCCCCATAACTTTTGCTCCTATCAGTCGAATTTACGTTTTATAGCGCAAATTAAAGCCTAATATCGCACCTATCGAGCAAAAAAAATCGCATAAAAAAATACCGATCCAGTCAAAAGTTATGGAATTTTGACCGCCTTCTCGTAAAATTTCCCACTGTGCGGCGTCATGCAGGTTGGGTCATTATGACCCATATGCTCTTAAATTGCTGTGTAACTTTTTTCCACGTTTTGCGACGCTGCCAAATTTCTCAGTAGCTGGAGTGTATCGTTTTTGCATGTTGTTTATTATTTCGTTTCAGTTGATGGTTGAGCGTGAGCAGAAATAGTTGACCGTCAACTAAGAAAAGGTAAATTTGACCCAGCCTGCTCTGAACATATAGCTCCTTATTGCAACGAATGCTCAAACTCCTTGCAGAAAGATAAAGAAAATTACATTTTTTAATATATAATTAACACCCATGTGATGAATTTAGCAATTATTTTTTGTTTTTTTAGATTTTAAGTTTATGGCATTAGACTGATTGAAGTTCCTTATATTTTTAAGTTCGTTTATTGTTTTTTTTTAAATTAATAAATTAAAAAATTGAAAACAGTTTAAATATGTTTTTTTTGCATATAACAAATAGCTAAACGAGTCATGTATATATTGCTTACAGATACGTTTATCAAATTTTGAAAATTATGCAAAATACAATGTCAAAAAAACTAGGGTCATATTTACCCACCTGACTGTCGGTGTTTCCTTTATCACGTGCCTGACGCCGGGTTAAATGAATTGGATTCAGGTTTATATACATATATAGTTATTTTAAAAGTACTAAATAAAGCAAACCACATTGTAAATCCACTTAAAAAAAATACCATGAATATGAATTAATCATTACTCCCTAAATTTTCTCCACTCAATATTTACCTAAAGAAAAAAACCCCTAAATCTAGAGGAAACCCCTCATATGGCAATTCTGATCAACCCTGTTGCCTGGAGGTTGGTCAGCCTCGGAGGGCATATATAATTGAGGCTAATGAAAGTGTATCACACCTTTTGGCGTCTCTCGTAAGGTCTCCACAACGCATAATATGTATTCTTATTTTTGTATATTTTATCTTTTCTATCGTTTTTTTTTAATTTTTAAAACGTTTAGAAATATTCTTCATTTTATTAAAAACAAAAAAAAATTTTACAAATAAATACTAAATAATCGCGTTTAAATTAAAAAAGAATTCAAATGCAAAACCTGTTGCTTTTTATAAAATATTTTTGGTTTATATAAAAATGTTAGCGACGATCAGGTTCAGCAAGTCTAAAAAGAATAAATACAGGGTTTAACAAAAAAAAAAAAAAAATATTTATTAATTTTAAATACCTGTGTATTTTAATAAAATTTTCTGGAACTATTGTCATATCTTGAGGTGTTAAGAATGAATATTGGCGGAGGGGACGTTTACGGCCTTCATCGATAAGCAGTCGGGTCATATATTCGCGATTGACTTCGTCCTTTACAAAAAGTATTAAAAAAATTTAATTCGTATAAAATTAAATAAATAAATAGTACATATATAAAATTGTTAATAAAATTCTTACTGTAAATACGTCGTATTCATCGAGAAAGTAAAATGGATGATCAACACACGACCATAACGATATCAAAAATGCTACTGTACTGTATGAACGTTCCCCACCTGAAAGTGCTTTTGTACTGGATACAGAATTTTTATTGTGATCACGAGGCACAACATAAACCGTTAATTTTTTCTCTTGATGGTCGATGTCAATTGTGCCTTCAAAATTACGCAATTTTAAAATCATCTAAGTAAAAAAAATATATATATTATATGCTTTATAATATTTAATATTGATTCCAAGCAATACAAACTTACACTAAAAGACAATTGTAAAATTACAGCCATGTGTTCCTTTAGTTTCTTTAAGAAGTCAAAACGAAATTTTAGAGATTTTCTTAACTACAAAATTATAAGATAGTAAGAAATATTTTATAACAATACAAAAAGTGAATATGTTTTATATTTACCATATTAATAGATAGTTTTAAGTTTTCAAATGTTCCTTGATCTGCCTCCAGAGCTCCTGTTTTTGTAGCAATTAACTCTCGTATTTCTTGGGGATCTAGGTTTACTGGCATGCCGTGCTTCATTTGCGCTTTTATTTTAGCTATTCTGTCTTGAGTCTCCTCTAAAGATTCCCCAGTATCGACACGGTCACCTTTTTTTCGGGCAGTAGCTAAGCAACTTATTAAACTTTTCGAAAGTTCATTTCTTTCCGATTGATATTTATCAAGTTTGGCTTTTAATTCCGTTAATTTTTCACGATTGAGAGACTCATTATTGTTAATACTTCGTAGTTTCAATTTTAGTTGATGTGCTTTAGACTGAAACAAGGAGTTTTTTAATTAACTGAATATTGTGTAAAAAACATATGTAAGTATTTTAAGTGAAACACAGATTATAACATGGTGATATAAAAGTGAGAAAAAAAGTATGAGGGGTTTCTTATGTTGGGCTCCATAGATTACGAAACCACTAATAACACTGTGTCACAAATTTTCAACAAAATCGTTGCCAATTGAATCTGACACCTTTATGTAAAGTTGTTTGCTGAATGCTAATGTGAAGTCAGAAAGGACAAAAGTAGAACAGTTTTCGAGATATTCAAAAATAACCAATATTTGTGTTTTTAAAAAAGATGATGTCACTTAAATGCAAATATCTTTAAAAATATTAGACAGATTATTTATTTATCTTTTTTTAATGAAAGATAATAAAATGATCAGACACATTTGGTCAAAAAACTGTCCATAAAACATATAAACTAGATCCATAAAACATATGTTTTTTGCCGTATTTGGGCTGATGAGCAACCCGAAGAGTACCGAGAACTAGCATAACATCCTTTAAAAACAACGGTATGGTGTGGTTTATGGACTGGTAAAATAATCATTGGTCCATATTTTTTAAAAATGGGGAAAATCAGATTGTTACCGTCAATGGTAAACGTTATCCCGCCATGTTAACGGATTATGTGCTTCCTAAAATTCAAGTGCATGGTCTCGGTGAGCTCTGGTTTCAACAAGACGGCGCTACGAGCCATTCAGCGCGTGAAACAATGAACTTGTTGAGAAATCATTTTAGTGAGCACTTAATTTCATGTTTTGCCACAGTAAATTGGCCACCTATATCGTGCGATATCACACCTTTGGACTATTTTCACTGGGGATATGTAAGTTCTGAGGTCTTCAGGAATAATCCAGCTATGAAATAGCGTTAATTATAAAATTATAGCCCTCAAAAAAATGTTTTGTTGTTTCAAACCAATTTTAAAAATATTTTCTTTGTTTAAAACATACACACTTATAAGTTTTTCTTCATGTATAGGGAAAAATAAACTATACAAATTGCTTGGAAAACATGTCAAAATTTGACGTTTGTACAAATATTTTGTATTGTTAACTGGGGTGTTTGTTGTGTGAACAAACATTTGAAGCACATTTACAGAAATAATAAAAAAAAAATTTATATTCTGCTGACATGTTCGAGACTAGTCAAACTTTTTGTGGTATTAACTGCCACAGATTACATCAACTGCTAAATGTTATCATTTCATTGAAAACTTTGCAGAGTGAACACGTTTAAAAAAAGAATTCAAATCATTAAAATTATCACATATCAAACTTATTTTATTCTTTATGATTACGGCAGTAATTTTTAAAGCAGCATTGTTTGCCACAGCTCGTTTTTTAAACGACTATTTACTTCAAATTATTTTCGTTTATTTATTTTTCTAAAACAAAAATTAAAAATTAATGCTTGTACGAAATACGATTGTGTTGTTTATTGGCGAATACAAAACGGAAGCCAAGTGTGTCGTTTATTTTGCCCTTAAGTAAAGAATTTTCTAAACTGTATTGGAAAATTGCAGGTGTTGCGCTTGTTTAAGTTAAAAACGCAATTTAGTTGTATGCTCTAATTTAATCATTCAAGTTTGTTTGTACGATAATTTATTAGTAAGCTTTCCAAAGCATTAAACATGAAATCGATTAGGAAATGGCTGAGTTATTTGCATCTTATATAAGAGAATTTACAGCCATATACTTACAAAAGTTATAGTGACCCTTCAAGCATTTGGTATAGCGAAAGTTTGGAAGAGTCGCAATTCCCTTAAAATGATCGGCAATCATAGCATAAAATACCTTTTTTTAATCTTCCGTCTGGAAGCATTCTTTACCGTGAACGCGTCATCTTTGGTTTGCGAATAAAACTCTTCCAGATGATCCTAAGAACAGACTTATTATGTACCATAATTACATACAACATTAATTTATTAATTTGCAAAGTTTATAGTCATAATTAGTTATGAATATAAAGAACGAATAACTTAGATATTAACAACTAAGGTCGTTGATCTACTATTTGATTATACACATATGTATGTATGTACATTAGGGATATAACCAAAAAAAAATACCTATCACGACGGGTTGGCCACTGATGTATATATCAAGAAAACAGTTTTTTGAGATCAATTTGGATAAAAAAACCTCCCCCCCAAACCGTTTTTTCTAAAAGCTTCCAAAAAATAATAATATTTGAATTTTTATTTTTTAAATACCATTCATACACTCATGTACTATATACATATTAACTTCAGATACTAAAAATTATCTTTGTTGAAGGAAATAAACTTTAAGTTCAAAGTGCGTGTTGATCTGCAATATTGTATTTTTAATAAGCAAAAAAAATCCAAATACTAAACTTCAAAGTGATTTGGGGGGGAACTTTTTTAACGCCCGCGAAAAAGTGACCCCACTTTTCATCATAGATTTTCATGGTCTATATGGCATGGATAGGTATTTTTTGATAATTTAAAAAATTGTTCAAAAGTTATACCCCTAATGTACATATTATGCAGTATTTTAATAGTAATGTGGGAATGAAACAGTAAAAGAGAAAAAGCTAACAAGAAGAGTTTAGTTGTGAACAAGACGCCGAGTGCTAAAGACGTTTAGACGGAGCTTTTAATTTTCTGAATACCTAATTTTTACAAAAACTTAAAACTTTTAATTTAAATACTCATTATTTTTCAATTCATATTAAATACTTTATATTTTCGATTTAATAAACAAATAATATTTTATTAAAGATAAAATACCACAAATTTGGGGGCTCAACCAAAATATAATTAGTCAATTCACAAGGTATCCTAACATGTCGTATTGTCAAAATGTCCTAATATTTCACAATGGTTTAAAAATATTGTTGTACGGCTCAGCCGCTCAGCGCTGGACTTTTCTGATTAATTACGACAGCACAATAAACACAGCAAGCAACGTTCTATTTATTTAAGACACTTTTTGTTAACAAACCAACAACAATATTTTTAAACCATTGTGAAATATTAGGACATTTTGACAATATGACATGTTAGGATACCTTGTGAATTGACTAAATATTTGTTGGTGTTAGTGTGTTTGGTCATTTCGAAAGGAAAAAGAGAAAACACAAAAAACGTCGCGACGCGAATGTACATATGTATGTGTGAACGTAAAAGGAACTGACGAGAACAATTGGTCGTGTTGTGAATTTTAGGAAAACGGTTACGGTTAAACACGGAAAAAATGTATGCTTTGGGTGATTTTGTTGCTGTACGCAAAAACTTATCAACTGCTAAACGTGCTGTTGCCGTGGCTCTACATCAGGGGTTTCCATTTCTTTGCACAATTGTGCGCACCACTACTAACACATATTTTTATACTCTTCAATTCAGTCGTCGATGTGACTTCGACAAGTGTGCATGTCTAGCGGATGCTATATTATTTTGTTTCAACTTACACTCAAAAAATATTGTGCGGCCAAAAATGCTTTTGGTAACATCCAATGCCTTACGTGCAATTTTTATTTAGAGTTTAAATTTTAAGACTTAAATGTAGAATAATGTAACCTTTCATAAGTTTACATGCAAAGCAAAGAACTTTGTAAAATGGTAATTATTTGAGATTTAAAAGCAATTTTTAATATTTCAGATAAAAAATTTCAAAATGTCTAACAGTCCTATGTGGAATGAGCTGATAGTCACATTTATTATAGGTTTTATTTTACATACGTATATGGATTCGGTTCTTATAATTTTACAGCACTTTTTTATTTTTTCTTATGCAATACTAAAAATTATTATTATAAATTATTATCTGATCACTAATTCCATAAACACCGTGGTAATAGTTATAAAACAGATTACCCAGTTTTTTTTGTTTAAAAATATAAATGTGTTCTTATAAAAATAATTAAAAACTCTGCTAATTTTTTTATTGAGTGTGATTATACATTATGCTGTTAAAAAAATTATATATTTATTTGATGATACGTCATTTTTAATTTTGTAAATAACTTAAAATTATATAAAAATACATATGTAACGTGAATCCTAATCAACAAAAATTTCAAATTTTCAAATAATATCTACATTGTTTTTCATTTAAGCTAACGATATGTGTTTTACTTGTGAAAAAATTCTTTGATGCCTGTAAAAGGGTCCCTTTTTCTTTCGTAAAAAAGACGTACCTAAATGCAGAAATTATTAAGAAAAAAAATAGCCACAAGAATTTGTTGGTATTTTGTGCTTGTAAAAATATTTTTGTTTCTGTACCAATCGCGTCGGTAGGTTTTTTTCTTTGAAAACACTTTTTTTAAGTAAGTAAAAATATTAAAAAAACAAATTAAAAAAGTCTTGTTTTTCTACAATTTATGTGTAAACCTATACACATAAAAGCAAATGTGACAGCAGGTAAAATTTTTGGGTAAGAAGATGTGTTTTATTAATGTATTAATGAAACTTTATTGTTTGCCACTATTTTTATTGCTTACTTTTTTATGCTACAATTATATGACCGAGTCCAAAGAGTTAACCTTATTAATTTATGGTATTTATTTAACGTAACTTTGACCTGTTATGACTTTATAAATTTTTGCAGGCAAACTCAGGTGCACATTTGGTATTTTGTAAAAAGTTATGATATACCATTAGCTAGAATTAAAATGTATGCACAGATGTTTGAAGTATGAGTCTGCACATATGGAGCCAATGTAATGTTGGGCAAATATAATGCTTATAGGCCAATTAATTTGCAGTTCATAATTTTCACTGCATAATTCATCAGACCGAAATTCATAAATGATACCCCAGCAGAGGATATAATAAATAAAATTTGAGGCGAACATCAAGCGCTTACACACCGAAAAAACAAAAATGCTGTGAATTGTGACCTGAAAATGTTTACAGAAGTTTGGTGGCTAAGTCGCGGTGATTGCCTGAATAGACTTCATGATTTATGAAGTTCTTCAGTTCCTAGAAACTGAGAAAATAGAAAAAGTTTTAGTACAGTGCTTAAAAGACAATAATTTTATTTTAGACTTAGATTTTTTGGCAGATACGACAAGTATGTTAAATGAACTTAATTTGGAATTGCAAGGAAAGGAACGCAATATATGTATGCGACTTATCAAAAATCATTCACAATTTTAAAACAAAACTTTTTCTAATTTTTTCCCAAATTAAAACTGGTGATTTTTCCAATTTTCCAAAAACTTCACTTGTTTATAGAAATCTCGAAATCGACAAAAGATATGAATATGCCGAAATATTTGAAACACTTTTCAATAATTTTCAAGACAGGTTTCAAGATTTTGTAGTTTTACAACCGCTATTAGATCTTTTCGAAAACCCTTTTCGTTGCGATGTAAGCAACTACGAATTTGATATTCAATCAGAACTAATCATACTACGAAGCGAAGTTAATGATACAGACGAAAATAATATTGTAGAGTTCTGGAAAGATTTGGATGGCGAGATCTATCCTGAACTAAAAAAAAATTCATTTAAGTGCCTCTCTTTATTCGGCACTACTTACCTATGCGAACAAATTTTTTCGGATTTAAAATTTATTTGTTCCAAGCAACGTAATAAATTAAGTTCATCCCATTTGAAAAGCATTCTACTATTACGAAACTGCCATAAAAGTATAAATTTATAAGATTTTATTTTATAAGTTGTATAACACAAGGGAACAAAATTAAAAATTTTTGTGTTGATAGAAAATTTGTAGCAGTGTTTACCAATTCAATGTCGCTGATTTTAAAACTGTACTTTTTTTTCTATCAGCTGCGATTTGCGTGCAATATTTATTTTTTATGAATTTTTAAAACATAAAAATCTTTAATTTTTTTTACAATTGTTTGATAAGATATTTGAAACTGATTTAGAGTCAAAAAGCTTCCGAATAAAAAAAAGTGCAGTTTTAAAATCAGCGACATAGAATTGGTAAAGAATTGCTACAAATTTTTTATCAACACAAAAAATTTTTAATTTTGTACCTTTGTGTTATACAACTTATAAAAAATATTACTAACATTTTATTTCGGCTGTAAATGAATGCATTCTCTCAATTTTCTTACTCTCTGGTACTCACTACTACACAACCAAAAAATTTTTGGAAATCCCTGCTCTACATAAACTGGTGTTTGCGTGCGAAGGTGATCGTCAGAACAGACAGAGACTGAGAGAATTTGTTGGTTTTGGCTTCGATTAAGATGACGAGCAATTTCAGAAAAAAAGAGAATACGTTAACCAGAATTTGAGTACGGCAGATTTGGTTTCAATTTGCAACATTTTGTCTTTGAACTACAACGCTGATGACTTGTTTTTGCACATATTTAAAAACATGCGAGAAGATAATCTGTTATGTTGTAATGCAAAGATGCCCAGTAGTGGCTGATATCAGCAAATTAAACTCACACGTATACTTACGCTCTTTTGTTTGATCGTCAATCAACCAATAGGAAATCAGCATGTTGAGTGGGAGAGACAAACTACACTTGCAGAACTTCTGTGTCTTATTTTACATTTTAATCGTCATCGAGACTGCTGTCAGTGAACACATAAATTGAAATAATTGCGATATATTAATTATGTCAGCCGAAAAGTATTTTACGTTACAAAATGCTTTTGATGACATGCAATGTCTTATTTGTCATAAGACATTTAAAAAAACTAAGAAATATAATTTAAAAAAACATAATAATAAAATATAATTTAAAAAAAAATGACAACACCCGCCACACATGTGCTTTCGTCGCAATCTCGTTGACGACTAAATAAAATTAATAGCAAATTGTTTTCTTCCAGTGTTATTTCGCCACTCTCACCAATACTACTTCCTTGGGCATCTTTGTTGTAATGAGATGAACGACGAAAACGATGATAATGAAAGTGATGAAGCAGAGGCTTGTGACGACGATGAAAATACTATAGTATACAGGCGCAACGACGTAGACGATTATGCTGAAGTTAGCGACGTAAATGCAGAAGTCAGATGTGAATGAGAAGTAGCAGTTGAGCAGAACAATGAAGGGTGTAAAAATATAAACGACGGCGGCGATGTTAATGAGAAAAACAACAATGTATGTGGAAAAAAACCATACACGAATAGAAAAGTAAATGAAAGCGACGACAAGCAAAATCAAAACAGGACATACAAGGTGCAACAGTGTAACGTATCATCATTAAATATGCCAAGATTTTCAATAAATTTCCGTGACATCGAGGATTCAATTATACCATTTGATGGAAGCGGTACCCTACCTATTGATGCTTGGGTAAATGAATTTCAGGAGATTTCGGCCGTAATGTATTGGGACGAATCAGAAATTAATTTTCGCAAAAAAATCACTCAGTGGTCTGGCTAAATTATTCATTGCTAGTGAGAGGGGTATAACATCGTGGGTTAAATTAAAGCAAGTATTGCAAGTATTGATAAGTGAATATAAGACTACGGCGGATAGTGCCCAACTGCATAAAATGCTAACAGAACGGAAAATTAACAAAGATGAGAATGTTCTCGAATATTTTTGAGAATGAAGGAAATGGCTTCACGTGGTAACATAGAGGATGGTGCTTTGATGCAGTATGTTATTGACGGAATAAGAGATCTTACAATTAATAAGACCATACTGTACGGCGCAAATAATTTGGATGATTTTAAGGGAAAACTGAAATGTTATGAGACGATGCAGGAGAGATCCTCAAAACAAAAAGTTGATCCTAGGCCAACGAACAACAACAAAACGTTAGCTAATATTGAAAAAACTATTCTATGTTATAACTGTGGTGATAAGGGTCACACATCCATTAATTGTAAGGATAAGGAAAAGGGAATTAAATGCTTTGGTTGTAACAAATTTGGCAACATTTCAAAGGAATGACTGCTTAAGGTTCAAAAGGCAAACGAAAGGCAATTGGCTGTTGAAAACATTATGAAAGTAAATGTTGAATTCGCAGATCAATGTTGGATGGCTTTGTTTGATACTGGCAGCAAATTTAACGTCGTGACGGAAAAAGTGTATAATTCGCTGAATAAACCTGATCTTTGTAAATCTGATTTCTATCTAATTGGCTTTGGCGGGAAAATTAAGCCGGTGGGAAACTTTAGGGCTACTGTTGGTATCGAGGTGGAAAGTTACGATTTAACATTACATGTGGTTCCATTCGCCTGTATTGATGTCGAAGTGATACTGGGGAACGAATTTTGGTTATTTGCTGAAGTAAATATTAAGCCGAAAGGCCTGAAGATAAGTAAGGAGAGAGATGAGGCTACTAAAGAGGTGCATAGTATCATGTTGATGGATGTTTGTGTTGATTACAAGGTTAGCACTATTAATGTTGATGAAACGGCTAGTGATTATGCTAAACGTAGGGTGGTGGGGATGATTTCTAACTATAACCCAAAAAGGGGGAAAACAACTAACGTCGAAATGCGAATAGTTCTGAAGAACGAGAAGCCTATATTTTGTAATCCTAGACGACTGCCAATCGGTGAGAGGTGGATTGTTGACAAACAGATCGAACAATGGCTGAATGAAGGAATTATAGAATCATCGGAATCAGAGTTTTGCAGCCCTATTGTTTTGGCCAAAAAGAAAGATTCTACCGCAAGACTGTGTGTGGATTTTAGAAGAATTAATAAAGTAATCGTCAAGGATCGTTACCCACTCCCTCTCATTGAAGACCAACTTGATCGTTTGCAGAACGCTTTAATCTTCAGTACAATCGATTTACGAAACGGTTTCTTTCATGTTACCGTGAATGAGGAAAGTCGAAAATACACATCATTCGTAACGCACAATGGCCAATACCAATTTTGTAAAGTACCGTTTGGTCCCTCGAACTCGCCTAGTGTGTTTCAACGCCATGTGAATGCAATAGTTCGTGATTTGGACCGTGAGGGAGTAGCTTTACCATATGTTGATGATATCATCATTCCGGCAAAGGATGAAGAAGAAGCCTTGACCAACTTAAAACGCGCATTAGATCTCAGCAAAGACTACGGCTTGGATACAAACTTTAGGAAATGTAATTTCTTGAAGAGAAGAATTCAGTTTCTTGGTCACATTATCGAGAATCAACAGGTATCACCATCGGTCGAGAAGACAGCTGCAATGGTAAACTATCCAGTACCTCAAAATGTCAAGCAATTGGAGAGATTTCTTGGTCTCGCACCTTATTTTAGAAAATTTATACCGAACTTTTCAGTTATTGCCAAACCCCTTACTGACCTTAAAAAGCGGGACACAAAGTTTGTTTTTGGACACGAACAGATGACGGCGTTTGTCAGACTGAAGAATATTTTAAGTAGTGGTCCAGTATTGAATTTATTTAATCAAAATTCTGAGACAGAGGTCCACACTGACGCTTCAATGGATGGTTATGGTGCAGTACTGCTTCAGAAGTCGCAAGATGATAATCAACTGCATCCCGTGTACTACATGAGCAAAAAGACGACTGAACAAGAACGCAAGTATACACGTTACGAGTTGGAGGTGTTAGCAGTCATAGAGGCATTAAAGAAGTTCAGAGTGTATCTAATTTGTTTAAAGTTCAAACTGGTGACAGATTGCAATGCTTTTACTAATGGCGATTTCTTTTCTGAGAAAAATGTTGCATAAATGGTACATGCTCTACACAAAAGAGATAGAGCATGTACCATTTATGCAACATATTTCTCAGAAAAGAAATCGCCATAAGACGTTAGACAAAAATGATTTGTGTACGAGAGTCGCTCGTTGGATACTCTTTTTGCAAGAATACGAGTATATTGTAGAGCATCGCCCAGGATCCCAAATGCGCCACGTAGACGCCCTAAGTAGACATCCAATTATGGTGATCGTGGAAGACAGTCTTATCTCGAAAATTAAACATTCACAAAACCAGGACGAAGACCTTAGGACTATCAAAGATGTTCTAAAGGAGAAGACGCCGTATAATGATTATTTCTTGAAAGGAGATGTCTTGTATAAGTTTTCGAATGATTACGAATTGCTGGTGATACCTAAGGGTATGCACACTCAAATTATAAAAGAGGCGCACGAGAAGGGTCATTTTTCAACCAAGAAAAGTAAGGAACTAATAGCAAACGACTATTTTATACCAAAACTAGAGGGAAAGATACAGAAGTTTATCTCTAATTGCATCCCATGTATAATAATAAATAGGAAAAGAGGAAAACAAGAAGGAGAATTGCATCCACTACACAAAGAAGCAATGCCGTTACATACGTATCATATCGATTATCTTGGGTCACTAGAATCTACTAGTAAGATGTATAATCACATTTCGCCGTGATTGACTCGTTTACAAAATTTTTTTGGCTGTACCCAACAAGAACAACGTCGGCCAGAGATGCTATTTCGCGACTACAGTCACAGAGTACGATTTTTGGAAACCCGCTTCAAATAATATCAGACCGTGGCTCAGCTTTTACAAGTGAAGATTTCCGGACATATTGTTTAGAAGAAAGGATTAACTACATCCTTATTACAACAGGTCTACCCCGTGCGAACGGACAAGTCGAGAGACTTAACAGTGTAATCATCTCAGTTCTGTCAAAACTCAGCATAAACGATCCCTCGAATTGGTACAAATTTGTTGGAAGAGTTCAGCATATTATTAATTCAACTTACCACAGGAGTATTGGTTCTACCCCATTCCAAATGCTTGTTGGCACTAAAATGAAGACCAAAGATGATACCCAACTGAAAGAGCTTATTGAACAAGAATAAGCGGCCGATTATGACGATCAAAGAAATGAAATAAGAAGAGCCGCTAAACAACAAATACTCGAAGTTCAAGCCGAGAACAAAAGAAGTCATGATTTCCGCCGTAAACCGCCTAGACGATACAACCTTAATGATCTTGTCGCTATCAAGAGCACTCAGACTAAAGCCAAAGTATTTGGGCCCATATAAAATTGCTAAGATGAAGCAGAATGACACGTATGATGTGATTAAATTCGGTGAATGTGAAGGCCCCAGACGCACCACAACATGTGCGGAATTTATGAAGCCATGGCCCGACGAGGTCGATGAATCACCCGATGAGCTAGACCCGCAGGATGGCCGAGATGTGGCAATGAAACAGTAAAAGAGAAAAAGCTAACAAGAAGAGTTTAGTTGTGAACAAGACGCCGAGTGCTAAAGACGTTCAGACGGAGCTTTTAATTTTCTTAATACCTAATTTTTACAAAAACTTGAAACTTTTAATTTAAATACTCATTATTTTTCAATTCATATTAAATACTTTATATTTTCGATTTAATAAGCAAATAATATTTTATTAAAGATAAAATACCACAGTAATCTAAAATTTTTAAAAATATTTTAACTTATTAATAATTGCAGTTAAAAATTAGCAGCCGTATTCATAACAAAAAGATAGCCACAATTTGTACACTACGTACAACGAGCTGCTAACTAGAATGCCGATTAAGCTTAGCAGCTTGTTAGCACAGAGTTTATTAATAACAAATTTTATCCGTCTGCTAACTTTAAATAAATCAACTCTGAATATTAATGATGCCAACACGTTTTGCATTAATCATCGCTGGTTTTGTCATTTCATTTCATTTATTTTTTTTATTTTCCCTCTTCATATAAAAATTTGAAATGTTTTTAAATTAAAATATATTTAAAAAAGGACTCTAAAAATAACAATGTATTAAAAAAAACAAACAAAATAATTCAACATAAAACGGCTGTTTATCACAAGTTGGCAAACGTTTGGCAGCTTGTTAACAAGAGTTTAGCAAATCGTTAGCCAGAGGTTGGTAAGTGTATTATGAATAAACTTTGTGCTAACTTCATGCCAAATTTCATTATGAATACGGCTGTAGGGTTTCGATATTTAAAATTAAGCTAAAGTTGCATAAGTGGCATGAATTTATTCTCGAGGCATTATACATACATATATTTGTTGTAGGGTTAGTTAGGTGTGCCCTAGATAATATATTTCTGGAGGTCTGGAGGCAAAATCGGGGGTTAAATTGATGGGATTAAAGATTTTATAAATATGTATTTAAAATAGTGTTCTTAATCGGATTTTTTTGAAGAGGAGAAATTAAGAATTGGTGCAGATGAAGCAAATTTGGATTTGGGGTCTACAGACATATCAGGAGGGCCGCCATTGATTCCCAAAGAAGGTCACCTCGGGTATTACAAAAATTTAAAACGATCCACAATTTTTAATTTTAGCCCGATTTTAAAAATTTTATGAATTACTAGCAAATCGTTAAATATTCTACAAACAGAAAAGTAAAGAAAATCTTTTGTAATTAAAAAGTGATATGCATTTCGAATTAAAATTCTGAAGAAATTGTTTTTTTATTGAAGAGTATTGTCATTCATTTTTATTTATAAAAAAAAATTGTTGTCTTTTTTTGCCAATTTTAGCTTAAAAAGTATTGAGAATTGTGTCTAGATTTTAAAAACTAAAATAATTTTTAACAATTGTAAAATTTACATACATTTTGCAAACAAGTGCGAAAATTGGCTTTGTTACTAAATACATATTATTCAATGCCTAATGTGCTATTTCCACAAAACAAGCAATTGAACATGTAGTAAAACAACTTTTCTTATAAATTTTACTACACATATAATCACAATTTTTTTCTTGTAAAGATATTGAAAGATGTTGGTTTTGAGAATTATGTATTTCTTATGAGAAGATGTAAACAGCTTCGCAAATTGATAGTAGCTGTTAGATGTTGATCAGTGTAAAAAGCCTATTAAAAATAAATAAAATAGAATGAATTACTTCTTTATCATTATTATTGTTAAACAGCGAAGGCACAAGCTCCATGTTTACATTTGTCCTTCAAGTTGTGCTGAAAAGGTCAACCAAAAATAGAAAGACAAGAAATGTACTTTGGACGTCAAGAAGAGTTCTTGACAAAAAAGTATGAAAAACAGAAGTAAGGAAGAACATGTATATCAATTGAAATAGATAATCATTCAAAACAAAAAATTTGTATCCACCAAGCAAAAATAGCATTTGGTTTAAAGATTGATGTTTGATTATTGACTGTCGTCGTCAATGGCGGTGAGTGTTAAGCGGCAAAGATTTCTGAAGAGATAGTGTGGTTACTATCAAAAAATGTTAAATCGACCTGTCCGTCAACGTGGGTTGGGTCTCCCGGTCAGTCAAGAATGAAAAATTATCAATAAATTTTAATTCGTTTCATGTTGTAAAATTCGTTTCCTAATAAAAATAATTTAATGAAAATTTGCCTGATTAAAATATTAAAACTTGGATTAAAACCCATAAACAGTTCAATAAAATAGCCATACCAATTAATTTCTAAAAAAAAAATTATTTAGAAAAAATCGTGCGACGCAGAGGAGCTTTAATTAGCGAAGCCGGAGTTTGTTATACCATAGAGAAAAAAAACCAAATAGAAACAAAATATTTACAATCGTGAGAGAATTTCCTTTTACATATTTAATTACTCATACCTAGATATAAGTGGGGGCACTTTTTTGTCCCAGAGGGGCCCCAGAATTACCGTTCGTCCTAAATTTTATTATTTTCGATTTTCTTGCACAATTACTTTTAATTTGAGTACCCACATATACCACTAAGTGGACGACTCAACTCAACTGAGTTGAGTTGTAAACCGTTTTATCATCGTTGGAGTCAAATATCTTTCCGCCGAGGAATTTCTTCAGGTTTGGAAAAAATAAATAATCACACTAAATCCGGAGAACAGGGCGGATGAGGGAGCCACGAATTGCCTAATTCATGGTTTTTTGGCATGGAAAGCTAAGTGAGCACAGCAAATTTTATTTTTCCATTTTCCTGTCAAGTCACGAGTAGTCTGCTTTCAAGGACTGTCAAACACAAACTAAATAACGCAGCTTATTAAAAATTTGAAGGGAGTTAACTGACAGATGCCTGCAGGCCTTTTAGTAAGAGGTTTGAAGTTTAAAAATTCACGGACCCACCCTCTTACAAATTTAAAAATTTATATATTTATTATTTACCTTATAAGATTCAATTTCATTTTGAATGTCTTCTAAAATAGAACTCTGTGCTTTAAGTTCCTCTTCAAAACGTTCCTTTTCCCTTGCCTGATCGGATTGCTGAAATCTTTTATCCGCGAGATTTTTTTCCACTTCTTCAAGCCTTACTTTAGTTTCATCCATTTCTTTTTTCTGAAAAAAAAAAAAATTATGTTATGCATATTTTAATCTTATTTATAAAGTTGAAGTGTTTGTGCAAATATAAAATTAAAACATAAATTATTTCCTTGCGAATTATAGTTCACTCTTTTTTTAATGTTTAGTAGGAAAGTATATTTTGTCAATATCGTAAACGATAAAAAGTGTTACAAATTACAGAACCAGTTCATCAATCACAATTTTTGTTCAGCATAATTTAAAACATATTATTTATTTTTTTCCGTGTTTTCATCAAAAATTAAAATTGGGAATTTAGTACGTCATTAATAAGCAAATTAATAATAAATTTTGTATTCCCGAAAATAATTAATAATAAATTGGCATGTGCCCGGCAAATAAAAAAATTAAAGGACAATTTGCTTTATTAAGCAATTTGTTTTTTAATTTTGTTTATCTTTTTACCCTTTTACAACAACAATTCGAGTTGGAAAAAAAAACAGCCAATTCTAGGGGAATGTAAGAAAAGATAAATTTACTGTTTATGGTTGTGGCTTTTTTATCAAAGCTTTAATATTGTTACAAGTAAGACCTGAGTGTTTAAAATTCTCAATTTATAGTCTTTTTTTATTTGTATAATAAATATTTTTAGATTTTCTTAAATCTTTGGAAAGTATCCTGACGAGCTGGCCTTAGCAACCAGCGAAATGCGCTTAGAAACTTGCTTTCCCACAACATTAAATTTTAGTGTTTTTATCAAAAATAAAAATTGGGAATTTATCACGTCATTAGGTGCGTTCGAGAACTCCAAAGTTTTTACTATTTTTTACTGAATTTTATTGTATTTTACTAAATTGCGTTCGCGTACACAAAATACAGTAAATGAGAACACAAATTGAGAGTGTAAAATGACAGTTCTTGACTGAGTACTTACAAATTGTTACTGCAGAAATTTTTGCAGTAAATTTTAGTAAAACAAAAAAACATATGTTTCAAAGGTAAACAAACAAAAGTAACAAGCAAAAAGCATACAAATTGAGAAAAAAAAATGTTTAATAAAAGAAAAGTTGAAATAAAACTAAAATAAAAAAAAAACAAATAGTGAATAAATATTAATTAATTAAACTTGTTTGTGAAGCATTTATATGGCTAAATACCAGGGCTGTGGAGTCGGAGTTGAAGAGTCGGAGTTGAGGTTTTTGTACCGGAGTCGGAGTCGCAGTACCCAAAAAAACGTGCGACTCCGACTCCAAAATTTTTCGGCATAAAAAATTAAAAAAAATTTCTAATATTTTCCAATATAAAAATTCTTCGAAATTGGCGATGCAATATTTTGCAGATCAATATGAATAAGTAGATTTTAATTTATTTTATGATAAATAGTTGATTCAAGTACTTTACTATTTAAGTATATATAGGTATATTTGTTATACGTTCGGGAAAAAGTCTAAATTACATTAGCAAAACTTATACTCAGTTATTGATCTAGTTGAAAAAGATGTGTGATTTTTTAAATAATTTACTCATGCTAAAAAATGTTAATGACAGGAATTGCCAATAATTTTAATATCAGAATTTTTTAACCATCAACGCTGAAATATTTTCAACATTGTACAGAATAAGTGTTGCTATAGCGCATAAATACTAGTGTGTATTAGAAAAATTGTGACGTAAAATTATTTCTCTTTTGTGTAGAAACATCTGTATCGGCCTGCCTTTAATTCCTACCATAACACTCATGTTTTTCATATGCACATTACGCGGGGATTCCCATAATTCGTTTAATAAAGATGTTTCTACACAAAAGAGAAATAATTTTACGTCTCATTCATTTCGCATCACGGTTAGAGTAGGAGACGGAGTCGGAGTCGTGAGTTGGAGTCGGAGTCGCACTTAAAAAATTTCAGCGTTTAGAGTCGGAGTCGGAGTTAGTACTTTTTTCGGACGACTCCACAGCCCTGCTAAATACCATGAAACAAAGAAAACAAGATAGTGCATTGCGCAGGTCTGTTAACTTTTTACTCTCATTTTGACGTACTGTAAAGAGAATTAAATGTAAACAATCATTCAGCATAGCACATAAACGTGTTTGTGTGATCATGTTTGTGCTCATTTGCTACTATGACGTACATGCGCAGAAAAAGAATGTTTTTTAAATTTTAGTGTACTATCTTGTTTTCTTTGTTTCATGGCTAAATACCATCTTTAAAATTTTTTTCTGTTATGGTAATTTTTTGGAGTTATAAAAGTGTCAAGTATTCGGGTACTTAGAACAGCACTTATTTTTAAAGTAATCAATAGTAAAAAAAGTATTAATGTACTATTGATAACATTTTGCAAGACACAAATTAGTAAAGTCAAATAAAATAAAAAACAAACAAATATGAAAGAGAACAGAAAATAATTTGTTTGTATTTTCCAAAAATGTTGGTGTTATAAAATGTATTTAATCGAGTACCGATAAGAAAACTAGTCAAAAGTGCAAAAAATTTTCAAACCTACAATTATTTGCCAACAGCTGTTGCCTTAATTTTACGAATTTTTACAAATTTTGCGTTCGCGTACTTTTCTGGACAACAGCTTTTTGTGAGAGTAATTTTTTAAGTTTACTCATTTGCTGCATTTTACTGTAAAAGTACTCGAACCCACCTATTAATAAATAAATAAATAATACATTTGGTATTCCCTAAAATAACTTTTGATAACCTTTTATTTTTGTTTAAAATTATTTGATTTGTTTATTAAAATTTTAAACTAATTTTACATGTACACTAGCGGGTTAAATGCTACTTCGTTAACGTCTCCATTTCTTTCATGGAAATGTTTATATGCCAAATTTTATGTTTCTAGGTTTTAACAAAAAAATTCCCACATTTCTCAAAGTAAGTAAACAAAAGTAAAAGAAAGAAATTTTATTTCCCGTATTTATCGTTTTTGATACTTTTTTCTCCCCGTTGAAGTATCAAAAAATTCAAAATTGTTCCCACTACAATTAATACGTATGTATACATATATTAGGGTATGAGAAAAAATAAAACTTCTCGAATCATATTCGAATAGCAATATTTTGTTGTCTTACGTTAAAACAAATAATACTAAAAAAAAAAGTTAAAAAAAAGTCACATCTTGATCCCGCGCCGGAACTTCTAAGAATTGAGAAAAAAAGCCATTTTTTAAATTTTAATATTTTATTTACTATAAATTATTTATTATTAATTAATAGTCTATTTCCGATGTGCAAAGAATTCTTTCTTTCGTATAACTACATTGAAAACAAAAACAAATTTTTAGACTTTGTTTTTGTTTTCAATGTAGTTATGCGAACGAAAGAATTCTTTCGCACATTGGAAATAGGCTTTAAAACTGAACACATTTTTAATTACACATAAAAAAATAAAACTTTGGTTCCTATACAACATAAAACAATAAAAACACGAAATTTTTTTAGTTATTTTTTGGTCACAAAAGCTTGTATCTTTCAAATCTGGACATTTCAAAAAATTAGACTGCCACTTTTTGACACTCAACTGCCGCATTTATTTCTTCAGTAGTGATGTTCCGAAGAATTTGTGGATCGAAAAACTTTTGAATCCAATTTATAACTTCAAAGTAGTTACTTCCGTCAAAATTGATAGAAGGGGCCTCAAAGACGCGAGGTTGCTTTCATGCTTCATTAACACGTCTGGCTGCCAGTTCTCTCACTGTTTCACCCAACAACATCGTCAGAAGCAAGTTTTTCGCAGTTTTCTAATAAGTTGCCAATAGGACCAGCATGCGAATATGGTCCACTGGTAACACCATATAGCTTGTTAAATAGATGTTTTAATGGCAATTCGTTCAAATGTAAATAATCCATTGCAGTGGGCGCTGAAGTCTTTTTTCCAATACTCTTATTACTCCGTTAAATTTCCTAGTGCTGGTGACTGTATTATCACAAGCAATTGCCATCAAATTTTCTTTATTCATTTTTTGCGACGAAGGAAGGACAATAATTGACATTTCAATATTTTTAGAAGTACTTCGATCTGGTGTTGCATAGCCAACATAAGCTGAAGCTGGCTCCTTAACAGATACATTTTCCTAAATCAGTATTTGTCTATATTTCCTTGCTCCCCTTTAAATAATATTAAGCGTCTTATCTTTTCGGCCGTCAAAGTATAAAGCTAGTAGGTCTAGCTGATTCTGGTCTTAAATACATTCATTACGTACTTTTTTTCTTTCCCGTCTTTTTTTTTTTTTTTTTGATTTATCAATTGGTTCATTGCAAGGAGAAATATCTTGCAATACAGACGAAGGAATACCAGCAGCTGCGCTATCGGAAACACCGTAACGGTTACAAGTTTTTGACATTATAGGCAAACTAAAATTTTTTTTCTTTCTGCCTTTGACGTGAAAGGTAAATTAAAAGAGTCGTCACAAGAAGCACTGGAATTACTTACAGATATCTCCTGCTTTTTTAAGTTAATTTTGTCGTGACTTTTATTTACGTTTTTTCTGTATTTGGTGCTTGGGCTGCTCTTTTTTGCAATTTAGTTGGAAGATCTCGAACTACTCCTCCAATACGCATCTTTCTCGCCCTCGGATCTCACTCAATAACTCCTGTTCTTCTTTGGGTACCTTATATTGCCTTGGACATAAAAAAGCTCAATTTGTTTACATCTACAGGAACAAATATGAAACAAAACTCTGCTACGTCGGAGAAAATTTTCTTTCTAATAAACGGGCATTTTTTCAACGACTTAATGAGATTTTTGTAATTTATATGATAACCGTTTATTACTTGTACGACTATTGTATTTGACACTGTGTTTCTCCAAACGCATTCTTTCCTTTGAGCTACAAGTTTTGCAATATCTAAAAACGATGGTTCTTTGGTAACATTCCTTGTTGTTTTTAGTTGCTCCCTCCTCCAATCATAGTATTTCATAACATATTCGTAATTTGGTGAAAAAAATTATCATTAATAACTTCTACATTTTCGAATCTCGTGCAGAAATAATCTTGGCTTCTGGTTTCCATAATAACGGTTACAAGTTAAAACAATTCAAATAAAAAAATAAACACATAACTTTACTGTCCGCGTAGTAAACCCAAACTGATCTTTTTATTGTGCATTATTTTACATGTATTCTATCAAAAAAATTTCTTGGAAGAATATATACTTTTCAATGAATGAATTGCTTGTGTCTGAATTCTCGAGAACTTAAGAATCGTTAGGATACAATAATATGCTTTTTAGCAAAACAATGCTATTGCCGTTATATAACAAATTTAACAAAATGAAGATCAAAGCGCGGGCTCTTACACTAAAAATAAATTAAAAATATTTTACAGGGGTCTAATGCAGACATATATATTTTTTTTTTTTTTTTTTTTTATAACGTTTATTTACACATTTTCATATAACATATTTTTACTATAATAAACAAAAAGTATTACATATAACTTAGATATAGCACTGTCCCAAAACGGGATCTCAAGTATACTAATTATGTTGTAACTATTATTTTGATAATATATATTTATTTATATTATTATACGTATAAATTATATAAAGTATTAATGTAAGAAAAAAATGGGAAAAAACTTTACTTTTATATCGCAAAAGGTTAAAAAAAGGTCAGGTAATAAAAGAAAAAAAGAAAAATTATTCGGTGAGCCACCAATATTTGGTAACATTTAAGTTAGGAATAATATTTTTATCTTTAGAAAAAATGCTAGTCTCAAATCTGAGGTTTTCAGTGGTAAGTTGATTACTATGTATGGATTTAATATTGGATCTTCTATAAATGTGGTAAAATATAGGGACGCCATTTTCATTTTGCATAAAACCATTACTGTCGAGGTATAAGAAGGCCTCAGGTGGAACATATCCAGAATTTAGACATTTTATAATGTATTCTTTATTAACGTAGTAAGGTGCCATAATTAAATTATTGTCATTGTATTCAATACATCTTAGCATATGATTCCTTATAACATACAAAATAAAATTGTCAATTCTGCTTACTTTTGCCTCATTATACAACTTCTTATTCGAAATGTATTTAGTATAATTGCTATCTGGAGACCTATATATTGCCATACAGGCTCTTAAACATTTTCTTTCAAAGATTCTATATTTCTCCATGTATGAGGGAGAAATATTGAACCATATTTGGCAGCCATATGTTAAAATGGGACGAATTAGGCATTGATACATAATTATCTTGACCTCTGGTTTAATGTTTTTCGAAAAAAATAGTTTCTTATATTTAAAAAGAGCATTTCTGGCCTTAGTAATTTGTATGCTAATATGTTTATCAAAATACAAGAATTTATCGAGATAAACTCCTAAGTACCTCACCATATCCCTGGTTGGTATATTCACATTGTCATTAGATTTAATACCAAAGGATTTCCAATTCTTTTTAATGTTATTATTACATTTTCCTACAGGAGGTCGAAAAAGTATAGCCTCACATTTATTGGTGTTAATCTTCATTTGCCAATCAGTAGCATATTTTTGTACGATGTTAAAGCACCGTTGAAGGTTTTCATTAATGTTTGTAATCTTATTATCTGAATGATAAATAATGATGTCATCCGCAAATCCTATAATATTATCAATTTCGTTTAAGAGATCGTGTATAAATAAATTAAAAAGAATTGGGGAATTAACCGTTCCTTGTTGTAAACCATTTACAATAGTAAATTTTTTTGCACTGAAGCGGTTTTTATCACAGACTATAAAGGATTTATTGCTTATCATATTGTGTACAAGTATAACAAGGTATATAGGAAATTTGTATTTTAATAATTTATATATTAATCCAGGGATCCATATACTATCGAATGCTTTCTCGAAATCAATCAGACAAGCTCCTGTGCACATCGATCTGTTTAGGTTCCAGTAAATATCAGAAAGTAATAAATGTATCGCGTGGACCGTAGAGTGTCTATATTTGAATCCAAATTGCCTATCGTTACCTAGACCATTCCTTTTGCAAAGTTCTACTATATAGTTGTTAATACATGCCTCAAATATCTTGCTTATATTCGGAAGTAAGCTAATTGCCCTCAAATTTCTTGGGTCACTGGGGTCTTTATCTTTCTTTGGCAGCACTACCACTTTAGCTGTCTTCCATGCTCTAGGAAAATAAGAGTTGTTCAGCATATTGTTAAAGAGTATAAGGTATTCTAGCACAATCACTTCTGGGATATGTTTCAAGATAATATTGGGAATGTTATCAATTCCTGACGATATTTTGTTCTTTAAGTGAGAGAAGATGTAGAAAAGTGTATCTTTATTTACAAAAAACTGTTCATTAATTTCATTGGCCTTATTGGATGAATTAAATATTGTTACAGTTGATCTATTGTTTTCAAACTCAGTTTTATTTTTTAAAAAACTAGAGAAACGACTATTAATTTCAACATGAAGGTTGTTATCAGGATCAATCTCCTTGTGAGAGTGAACTGATTCTAAAAAGGTTCCAATTACATTCATCTTCTGTTCATCGTCTTTTACCAAGTAATCATTACTAACATTCTCCTTTTCTAGTTCTTCAGGGTTAATTCCTGAATACCTAAGCCACCTTTCGTTTTCCTGGGAAACCCTAATAAAATCTATATTGGAGGCCTGTACGGATCTAAACTGTTTCTTTACCTCGCTAAACATGTTAGATGAGTCACGCTGGTCAATGTTCCTAAGTTTTTCTTGAAAATGATTATTAACTGATATGCAAAAGTTTTCGTTAATAAGTTTTTTGATTAATTTTAATTTAGTTTTCAATAAATTTAGTTCCGTATTTGATAATAAGCATTCTAGTCTATTATGTTTCTTAATAATTGTTACAATTTTACTCTTTTCAGAATGTAATTTTTTAATTGTTGGATTGGTAAATTTCTCAGAAGAGTTAATGTCTCTGAATTTTGGGACTGATTTCTCGATAGAGTTAGTTATGAAATTATTCAATCTAAGTAAGTAGTAATCAATTTCAGGGTTAGATAAATTCCTATCATTCTCAATAGGTTCAAAATTATCAAATTCATTTAACATATTCCTCTTGAATCGTTTCCAGTTAGTCCTTTTATAGTTGTATTTCAAATTTGGATGTTCCCTGATAAATGACATCGGACTATCATTTTCCATGCCTAAGATTGTTATTTGTAGTGCATTATGGTCACTATCATAGTCAATTGTTTTAAGACAATTGTTTGAATTATTCTCTTTGTGAATTACTAAACGGGAGTCTGCCAAACACAGGTCCAAATATGAATGGCTGCGAGGATATGAAGGTGAAACAGAAGCGTATAAAACACATCTAAATAAGATTTCATTATTTGACATCCATTCCTTTAACTTATTTCCCTTTACGTTATGCGTATTGTTTCCCCAGTCACTGTGCTTACAATTAAGATCCCCTGCTAATATATAGAAGTGATTATGACTCTGTAAATCTAAGGACTGAAAGAGTTGTAGTAGTTCATATTTTAACATATTATCATTGTTACCAGAGGGATAGTAAGCTGATATAACGAATAACATTCGGTTAGATGGCATTGGAATCTTTACCACGCAAGCTTCCAGACATTTAAAAGAATTAATAGTTCTATTGGTATGATTAATGAATTTTATCCCATTTTTTATTAAAATTGCTGTACCACCCCCAGCTTTTGCGTCTTTTCTATCTTTACGTATCATACTATAGCTTTTAAAGTTCATTTTATGTCTAAAGTTAAGTTTAGTCTCATTTAATAATAACAAATCTGGTTTATAATCATTTACAAAGTTACTTAAGTCTAATCTTCTGCTTAAATTAATTATGGAATTAACATTAATTTCAAAGATGTTTAGTTTTTTTAAAATTATTTCAGCCATTTTGAATAATTATGATTCTAAGATAGTGAAAATTGTATCTATTCTAGATACTTGTAGCTGGAGCTGTTTGTTCAAGTTTATAATCTGATTAGATAAATTTTGCATAGATTGATTTAGTTGTTCTAATGCTACTTGAATAGGATTGTTATTCACATTTTGGATATTATTCATCTTAACAGTGTCTGCAAAAGTCATGTTGTCATTTACATGAATGGATTTATTGTTTGTCCGAATTTGTGATAAGTTTTGTCTTTTAAAACGAATTTTTTGTTGAAGTTCTTTATATCTTTCACATCCCTTGTATGAAGCCGGGTGGCCATACTTTTTACAAAGGACACAAAACAGCTTTTCTTTTTCGTTTTCAGGAACATTTTGTAGGGGGCATTTACCAATATCATGCGTTTCGTTACATTTGACACATCTATGTGGAAGAAAACAATTAGATGCGCTGTGAAGGAAACTTTGGCAGTTTCTACATTGCGTAATTTCGGGTTTTCTCAGGGGTTCCCAGTTGACGCATCGATATAGAAGACTCTTAATTTTTTTAAGTTCATCAACTTTACTGTCATTACTTATTTGGACTAAGTAAATTGGTAATTTGTATCCCTCTTTTATTGCTTTCTTGGTTGTAAAAGCGCTAACCTTTTCGAATTTTAAATACTCGCTTCGGAATTTACAAAGTTCTCCCAAAATATCATTCATGTCCATTTCGGCACTTAGACCTTTTAGTAAATAGGTCTTTGTTTTTGTTATTTTTGGTGTATACGTGAAAAACTTGGTTTTACTTTTTTCTAAATAAGCTTTTGCTCTAAAATAATCATCAATTGATGACATAAACAGTGATGTTTTTTTGTTACGAAATTCTTTTACTTTGAATTCTGATATTTTTAACCCATCTTTGATAAATTTAATAAGTTCATTAGGTTCCACATCAAAAATATTTAGAGGTGGAACTTTAGTTAACGAGCTTTTGTTTTGTTTGTACGATGTATTATTTTTTGAGATTTCTTTATTAGTACTAACTTCTTTATTTGTAGTGTTGTTGGAAACATAATGAGATGTTGATGGATTATTGCGCTCTTGCACATGTTTTTCAAAAATTTTTAAACGTTCTTTATCGCAGTCTTTATCATTATCGAGTATTGAATAATAATTATTTTTAAGTTGTTTTGGCAATGTTTCATTACTCATTTTGCTTTTTCTTTTACGCACATTCTCCGATTGATCTACTAATTCTTTAGGCACATTATCAATATTTTTTAAGTCATTACATGCATAAGAGTTTTGAGCACTAAGCTCACTCATTACTTGTTTTTTTTTTTTTTTTTTTTTTTTGTTTCGCTAATTAAGAGTCTCTATCTCTTGTATATTTAAGAAAACGATATTGTTAACCGTAAAAAGAACAACAAAACGTTGTGGTAATTATTAAATGAAGGAAAAAAAAATGCACATTGAATAGACAATAATTCAATCGAACTCCGCTAGACGTCTGTCTCTGTTGACATTCAAAATTGAACTCCGCAGACATATATATAACATAGTTACGGTATTAGAAGTCGTTACGAGAAATTTTTTTTTGACCCCCCCTAATGTATATGTCAATGAATGGAGAAAAGTGTTTTGTAAAAAAAAGTACCAAAAATAGTTGCGATTTACGATTTTAAAACGAACGAATTTCGAAAAAATATGTTATGAATATGATATATACGATGGTGGATCAATAAGTCCGTGACTTTTCGAACTTCCCTCGTAGTTATATGTAGTTATGAAAAAAAAATTTTTTTTTTCAACATAATCTCCTTTTAGCTCAATTAACTTAGGCCAACGTTTCTCCAATTTGTGTATCCCTTCCGAAAAATAGGATTTTTCGAGGTCCATAAACTAGGCATTTGTTTGACCAATAATTTCATCGTTGGAGCTAAATCTCTTTCCACCGAGCCATTTATTTAGGTTCGGAAATAGGGAATAGTCACTGGGGGCTAAATCCGGAGAATATGGCGGATGAGGTACCAATTCGTAGCCCAATTCATGTAATTTTGCCATTGAGACTGCACCCGTGCATTATCTTGATGAAAAAGAACTTTTTTTTTTTTGGCCATATGGGGTCGTTTTTTTAAATCCTCTTTAAATCTATCTAATAAGTTGGCATAATATTCGCCGTTTATTGTTTTTCCCTTTTGAATGTAATCGATGTGGATTATCTCGCGTGCATCCCAAAAAACTGTTGCCATCACCTTATTGGCCGTCAAACATACCTTGGCCTTCTTCGGAGCCGGTTCACCCGGAGAAACCCTTTGTTTAGACTGCTGCTTGGTCTCCGGAGTGTTGTAATGGATCCATGTTTCATACACAGTTACAAAACGCCGCAAAAACTCATTCGAATTACGGTTAAAAAACTCCAAACAATCTTTTAAAGTTGTCACATGATTACGTTTATGGTCAATAGAGAGCAAACGCGGCACCCATCTTGCAGATAGCTTTCTTAAACCCAGCTGATCATTTAAAATCGAAACCACACTGCCATATGAAATGCCTATGGCATCAACATTCTCACGCACTTTTACTCTTCCATCGCCCACACCATATCGTAAATTTTTACGAAATTTTCGGGTGTATTGACTTCAATTGGGCGTAAAGAACGTTGAGCGTCATTTGTACTTGTGCGACCACAACGAAAGTCAGTAAACCACTTTTTTACCATTGAAATCGATAGTGCAAAGTCCCCATAGTATTTATCAAGCTTTTCCTTGGTTTGGTTGACGGTTTTTTTTCGCAAAAAATAATGTTTAATGAGCACTCGAAATTTACTTTTTTCCATTTTTAAAAAAATCCACGAGGTTGTATGTTTTTAACAGCTGTTAAACGCAAAGTAAATGACGGAACTTGCTCAAAACTCAGTCTACAGTAATGACAGTAATCTATTAACAGGTGGTACTTGATGGGAGCAGTGTTGCATTTCATATAACTACGAGGGAAGTTCGAAAAGTCAGACTTATTGATCCGCCCTCGTACATGGAAGTGTTTTGAAAAAGAAAACGAAAATATGTACGATTTTTACACCTTAAAAGTTTGAATTTGGAAAAAGTTCCAAGTTTATATTTGTATTTTTAAAATAATTTTCGAATGTGATATAATCTTTATTTCTATGTTTGTTGGTTTAACCCTGGATGGTTACTGTTCGTCGAATCGACGAAGCTCATTTACACTTTGTAATATAAATTTTTTATGTGTATTCAAATTACGCTCTTAAAACACAAAAATTTGTTAAAACTCGTATTAAATTTTGAGAGATAAGAAAACAATTTATTTTTAATGCTTTATTTTATTTTAATTTTTAATAAAATGCTTAATTAAAAAAATGTTTTGATTTTTTTCTTAAAAAATCGTTCCGCTAGAATTTTTTTTAAAGTTCGTCGATTCGACGAATAGTCAGTAGCCTTAATTTACTAAAATGAATAGTCACCTTTCAGGGTTAAAAGATAGATGAGGTGACAAAAAAGTACCAAATTAGGTGTTTACCCGATAACTCCCTAAGGGCCAAACCAGACACCTGTGCGCTTATTTTTCTAAAGAACAACGATAAGTATTACATTTTTTTTTCTCTTTAAGTTTTCGAGATATAAGCTTACCGAATTTTGCCGTTTTTACTCTTGCTTACCCCATAAACATTCGAATTTCCAAAAATTCCGTCTGAGTGAATCAATTTGGGAAGAGACCAACCTCCGGTCCAAATTTTAAGTTTTTAGCTTCAGGCGTTTAGTCTGTGCGACGATAAATCAGTCAGTCAGTAACTTTACAATTATATAAACATATATATAGCTATCGTCATATGATTTCAAAAAAGCCTTAAGTTACAAAAAATTCAGTTACTTTTTGATTAATTTTGATGCACCGTATTGAAATACATGTTTCTGGAAAAGTTTACAATCCTAAAATCAAAAATTACGTTTCAGTTCCAGTGCCAGACAAAAAATTTCGTCATCACGGTTTGTGTTCACACCCACAGTGCTTATCGCTCTTCTGATTGAGTGCTGCAGTGTATCTTCTCCTTAAGCGTGTGTCCCCATAACTTAAAATATTTTGAGGTAGTAGATTTGGGTGCAGTTCAAGCCTTTTTAAATATTTAACTGCAGATTCCGGCATAATAGGTTTTACAAATGGCGCATTGCGGATATTTGATATAGGGCTGTGATTTTGGCCCTTTTAAATTAAAATTATTTTATGTACATAAATATCAAATAAGGGAAGAAACGATATGAGAAAATACAAGTACATATTCTATACTTTTATTTAAGTTCCAAGTATTTTTGGTACCGATATTTAAAATCAAAATACCAAAATACTCGATATCGTTCAAAAGTAATCGTTTCACTTTGGTATTAAAATTGTTTTAGAAAGTTTTGTTAAAAAGTTCAAAAATTTATAAAAAGCTGTAAAAATAAAATGGTGAAAACACGAAATTTCTTAAAAATGTGACCACCACTTGCGTTTGAATTAGGTACAGTAAACAGTTTAAAAAAGGGATTTATGCAAAAAATGTATTGCCATCTCCGTACCGTGCTCGAGATTATTTTCCAAAGCTGTCGCAGCTGTACCGGTATCGAGAAAGTTATTGCAAAAACACTTTATCTTTTCTTGAGAAGAATTCCAACTATTTGTAGTGGGGAATGTAAGAAAAGATAACGTCACTGTTTTATTGTTGGTTTTTTGTTTAAGCTTTGATATCGTTGCAAATAAGACTTTATGAGTTTATGTAGGCAATTCTCATTCTCTCTGTAGTCTTGTTTGCTGATAGCTTGGGCTTTTCTAAAATTATTTAGGAGAACGTTTCCTGACGATCTGGCCTAAGCAACCAGTAAAATGCGCATAGGAACAACTTATCCTCCAACAATAAATTTCAGTATTTTTTATCAATTATTAAAAAAAAGTGAATTAAGCACAACAAACAAAATCTTTAACTAATTTAGAAACTTTAAAAGATGTTTGATCTAGCCAAATATTTGTTTAATATAACTAGTGGTTACTTGTAGGACGTCAAATATTTAATGAGTGTGTACAGACTTTTCGCTATCGGTAATTTTATTTTCATTAAAATTTTAGATTTAGATTACTCCAAAAGTTTTTGATGCCCATCTTAAGCAAGTTAACTACTTTTTCCTCTGAAAAATTCAATTCTTGTAAAACAGAGTTTCACAAATTTACCTTAAAATCAAATTTGCAATTGAAACAAGCCAACACTCAAAGAAATTTTACAATTTGTAATATTGCCGTTTCAACAATTTTAGAAGTATCTTGTCACAAATCGAAAAAGTTTGCCACATTTTTTAAGTCCTTACATTTTAGTGATTTCAAAATATCTGTCGCCATTTTTCGATATAGCAGGCCGAGCAGTGTCCCAAACTGAATGCCGTAGCACCAGATCAGTGTTGTCAATTTAGCCATTTAGTTGCTAGGTTTAGCCAATTTTCACCTTGTTTAGCCATTAAAAATGAGTTTAGCCATTAACCACTTCTAAGCCATTTTCCAACCTGTTTAGCCATAAAATTCTTTTCCACTTTTTCTTTGAAAACAATCACCGCTATCGTGAATAATTTTTCTCTCGTAATTTTTCCCTTTTCACGTATTTGCGATCATGAAAAACTCCCATGAAAAAATTAATTCATAGGAGAATAATAACGTGAAAAAATGTTCGCAGAAAAAATTCCCCTTATCGTGAACAATTTTTTCCCTTGTAATTTGTTCACTTTTCTCTTTGAATTTCTTACTTTATTTTTGTTGGGGAATAAAACATTTATGTTAGTAATTCTTCTTATAATTTTAATATTAAAGTTTATAAAGTTAATTTTAACGTCAAGATCTGCTAAAAAGACACAAACTTGTATGTGTGTATATTGCTCAACAAAATGCAAAACAACAGGTCGATTGCCTGAGGATTTGTGAAGCTTTCCAAAGGCGTGGTGGCAGAATTTTAGAAATTATTTTACTACATGAAAGTACAATAAGCTAATGTTGCAATCAAACTATCACTATAATACAAAATATTTTACTTTGTTTTTTTTAAACTTTTCTTTAAAATATACGTGTATATTTTTTGAACAAAAATGCTTTTGATTTTAAGTGTTTTTTAATCTTTCTTCTTTTTTACATTTACTGAGAACTGATGAGCAAATTGTTCACATTTTTGCATTCGAGGGGAATAAAAATATCATGGGAACAAAAATTTCAACTGTTATTCACGATAGGGGTGATTTTTTCTGGACATATGAATCTAAGTTGGTTTCAGACGAATTTAATTATTTTCCCAAAATGGGCTTTGTTTGGTTTTAGGCGCAATAAACTGTTTTCCGAGAGTAGGGTTTATATGGGGCCTAGGGTAAATTATGGTCCGATCTTCACGAAATTTGGTAGTGTAGTCCTATAAAACTGTGACGTACCGAATTTCATTATGGTGACATTATTTTTTACGGTTTTAGGCGTACTAAACTGTTTGCCGGGAGTAGGGTTTTTATGGGGCCTAGGGTAAATTATCGACCGATCTTCACGAAATTTGACACTGCTATTTATAATCTTATAAAACTGTGATATACCAAATTTTATTATGATAGCATTATTAATAACGGTTTTAGACGTACTAATCTGTTTTGTGAAATTCGCTGTTAACGCCAAAACTAATTACACTGCTGTATTGAAATTTAATCTAATTTATTTTAAGCAATACCAGAAATCAGTCTTCAGAATTTTGGGATGATTGGTCAATAATTTACCATAGGTCCAATACAAATTACCCTCCTTAAAAATAGTTTTAGACCGGCAAAATCTGTAATGAATTTTACTCAAGCCAGTTCAAATTTTAACAAGAATCGCATAAAACTTTCTTATTGTCGGTCAATAATTTAATATAGGGGCTTAAATCTAGTTTACCGACGCAGCTCCAAATAAAAAAAAGTACCCACGGTGATGGAAATTGGCGCAAGCGCTTCCATACACCCCTATCGTGAATAATTTTCCCCTCGTAATTTGTTCCCTTTTCTCGTATTTGCGATCATGAAAAACTCACATGAAAAAAATTAATTCATAGAATAATAACGTGAAAAAAATCTTCGCGGGAAAAAATTCCCCTAATCGTGAACAACTTTTTCCCTCGTAATTTGTTCACTTTTCCCTTTGAATTTCTCACTTTATTTTTGCTGCGGAACAAAACAATTATGTAAGTAATTCTTCTCATATTCGAATATTGAAGTTGCAAAATTAATTTTAAGGTCAATTTCCGTTAAAAGAGGCACAAACTCATATGTATATTGTTGAACAAAAAACAGGTCGATTGCCTGAGAAGACGGAGTGGCAGAATTTTAGAAATTTTTTTACTACATAAAAGCGCAATAAGCTAATGTTGCAATCAACCTATCACTCCAATACAATATATTTTATTTGGTTTTTTTTTAACTTTTCTTTAAAATATACATACGTGTATATTTTTTAAAAAAAATTTTTTTTTACTGCCTGGCCCACAATGTCGACAAGAACATTTCTTTCGAATATTAATATTGAAAACAAAAACAAATTTCAGTATTTTATTATTGTTTTCAATATAAATATGCGAAAGAAATGTTCTTGTCGATATTGTGGGCCTGACAGTTAATGTTTTTTAATATTTCTTCTTTTTTAACATTCACTGAGAACTGATAGATCGAAAAATTGTTCACGGGAGTTTCACGATAGCATTTTTCGCTTCGAGGGCAATAAATATTTCATGAGAACAAAAATTCCACTTGTTTTTCACGATAGGGGTGAATAATTTATATTTTCTTATAAATATTTATAAAATTATTAAAAGATTTTGTTTGTTGTGCTTAATTCCCTTTTTTAATAATTGATAAAAATACTGAAATTTATTGTTGGAGGATAAGCTGTTCCTATGCGCATTTCACTGGTTGCTTAGGCCAGAACGTCAGGAAACGTTCTCCTAAATAATTTTTTACGTTCTCCTAAATAATTTTTAAGGAGAACGTTTCCTGACGATCTGGCCTAAGCAACCAGTGAAATGCGCATAGGAACAGCTTATCCTCCAACAATAAATTTCAGTATTTTTATCAATTATTAAAAAAGGGAATTAAGCACAACAAACAAAATCTTTTAATAAATATTTGTATTCCCAAAAACAACTTTGATAATATATTTATAAAATTTCTAAAAGTAAAGTAAGCCTTTTTAACAACTTAAACGCATTTAATTTAAATAACAACTCTTACAAATGTTGAAAATCGTTATAAACGACCAGTTTTCGTTAATAGTAACTTGAGAGATAGGTTACATTTAGCAACCGTTTATTCGATTTTATCAATTAGTTAAATATTTTTACCATAGCAATAAAATATGTTTTATCTTTTTTTTGGAGATTTGGACTCAAAAGGTTGGGTAAATGCTGCCATGAATATGATTTACCTTCAAAATATTTAAAAATAATAAGTATAAGTGATTCGTATGAGATGAACAATTTACAATTTCTTTGTAAAAAACTTGAATTATTTTTGTTTTGTTATTGAATTTTAATGTGTTTTTATAAAAAAAAATTATTTAGCCATTTTTTCCGTAAATTTGGCCATTTTTGGTCACCAAGTTTTGGCAATACTGCACCAGATTGGCTTTAAGATAAAGTTGTAAAGTATAAGTTTGAAATTGAGACTAAGAACATATTTCTTCCAATAATCCAATTAATTTGAGTTGCTTTCAGTTTCATTTGGGTTAATTTTGCTTCTAAGGAATAAAAATTAAAAATACATTTCCTAAACTGCGTTGCATTACTAGTAAATTGAACAGACGCTGGTAGTGTGTGCCAAAGACGAAAACTGTGAACGAAAAGTGCCATTCAGAAACCAACTTCTTGAAACTTATCGGGATCAGGTTGTTATTTCTTCTTGACTGCGTATAAGAAACACGTTTAAATAGATACGTTGGTTCGCTAGTATAGATAATTTTTTGCAATAGAATTAGACATCGAATATTTAACATGTCGGAAAAATGCACACCATTAAGTTTTGTTTCATAGGGTGTAATAACATGAGAGATGCGTCCTAAGTTGAAGACATATCTCAGAATTACATTATATGTAGATGTTAATTTCCTGGTGCTTTTTTGAAATTATACGTGTTGCCCAAAGTGAACGAAGCATAGCAAATACTTTGTCTGCGGCAGCGTTGATATGATTCGACCAAGTTAGTGAAGAATAAAAAATAATGCCAAGGTTTTTAGTCTTCTTGACAATTTGAAGATTATATTGGGTTCAATACTTATTTGTATTCAGACATAGACCATTGCCACTGCCCAGACCTCAATTTTTGGTAGATCAAAATTCAATCTTCAATTCAGTCTTATCAGGTTCACTACATATGTATATAAACCTGAACATAATCGACGAAGATATGAATTTTACAATGTGATCGCTGTTTTGGCAAATCATTTATATATATTGTAAAAAGGCAAGGTCCAAAAGAGTACCCTTGAGGGACACAGGCAACGGCAATGATTGCTTGAGCTTACATAGTGATAGTGATTACCAAGATATGAGATGAGATCAGCCGCAGAAGAGATAAAATGAAATTGTTTAGTTAATTTAATACGAAGCATGGCATGATGAACCATATCAAATGTGTTGAAGTGAACCAGTAGCACCAACAAGGTAACATTTCCGTTATCTATATAGCTTCGAATTTCCTTCGTCACTCCAATTGGTGAAGTAGAACAGCTTTGTTTGGGTCGGAAGCCATATTGAACATCGGTTAATAAATTATTTAGATAAATATGAAAGGATAACTATTGTACGATATTCATTTCTATTTTTAGAGATGGGAACAATTTTCGCACACTTCCAGTTCTGTGGAAAAATACCTTTTGTAATTATTGTGTTGAGTGTGTGTGTGATTTGTGGAAATAAGTAACGTAGGAGTATTGACTCGAAAGAAAAGCGTACGGAAATTTTCGGTACAAATAGCGAGTTCATTTGCTTCTATTTTTTGCATTTAACTGGTTTTAACAATTGTGATATTTTTCAAAAAGATTATTTTAGATAGTTTTTAATTGTCTAGAATTCTTTTCAAAATCAAGAATATTTTTAGTGAATGTCAAGAATTTTGCAAATTGGAATCTGGCAAGCCTATGGTAAATTAACGAAAGCGCAAACTCGTAGATAGTTTAGCCAACGTTCAAACGATTTGTTCTTTATGCAAGAATGGTAAGTTGTATAAAAGTCTTTAATTTTTTAATCAAAACTATTCTTTAAATACCTTTAAAATGAGTTCAAGGACATGACTCAAGAAAATTGGACTACAAAACCCATAAAGCATGATATAACGCATCATATTGTAACGAAAGGTCAACCTGTTTTTGCTAAACCAAGAAGTCTATGCCCCGTAAAGTTGAAAGTGACCAAATTCGAAATAAAATCCCTTATCGATCTGGGTATATGTCGCCCGTCACGAAGTCATTGGGCCTCACCTTGACATATAGTTCAAAAAAAAGAATTGAGAGTGGAGACCGCGATTTCTGGCGGCTCAATAGTATAACGAAGCCTTATCGCTATCCCATTCCCCACATACAGAATTTTACACTTTTTTTTACTTGGCCGTAAGGTTTTTTCCACCATCGTCCTACGCAGAGCATATCACCAGACACCCGTATAGCGCAAGGACGTACCCAAAACTGCCAGCATATGTGACTCGGCCTACGTAATGCCGGACAAACATATCCTACGTGAACTAGAATTTTCCTGACCCTATTTAGATGACATTTTGGTCGCTTGCAAAAATATAGAGGAGAATCGTGAACACCTACGTAATTTTTTGCAAAGCTTTGTGAACACGGCGTGCTAGTAAATCCATCAAAATATTTTTTTCGGACAACAACCGGTTGGTTGAAGTTTTAGGATTTTTGGTAAATAAAAACAGAGTTCGACCTCTACCTGATCGTATTAAGGCCTTGGTCTAGTTCCAGCTACCTGTACGTGTGAAATCTACGAAGATTTCTCGGCATGATAATTTTTTTCCGTCGATTTTGTTCCTAAAGCAGCTGAGCACCAGGCTCTTTTGTATAAATTTATTAAGGGCAATAACAAAATATTAGTGTGTAATTGATAGGACAAGATAGGCATTTGAAAATTGCAAAAGTTCTCTTTTTGAGGCTACGTTATTATTGTTCCCGATACCCAAATCACAACTGACCGTTACAGTAGATGCATCATGTACCGACACGGGCGCCATTTTACAGCAACTCGACAACAACATTTGGCAGCCCCTAGGTTTCTATTTTGAACGGTTAAGTCCAGCACAACAAAAATATATTACCTATGATGGAAACTGCTGGGGGCCTATAGAGCTGTTAAGTATTTTCGTCGCATTGTGGAAGGTAGAAATGTTTGTATTTACACTGATCATAAGTGCTTACAATAGGCTTTCCAACAGAAATTAGAAAAGCAACACCGCGACAAGCCTACTATCTCGATTTGGGTATGTTCACCACAGACATCCGTTATATACCTGGCAAGGAAAACATTACAGCCGATACTATTTTTCGTTCATTTTTCAAATATCGAATAAACCGGTTATTTTGGAACAATCAATCGGTTATTTTAATAATGTGTACTTTATATTCGTTTTCCTAACTTTTGCTATTAATGTACACATAATTTAAGTATTTTTCTAATTGCAATATTGTGCAACCTTAAACTTTTTATGAAGAATACCAAAACAAAATGTTACAAGTCAAAAAAACATAAGCAACGAAATATATACAAATCCCTTAAGCAATTTTCACACTATATGTATGTATTTGTCATGTGGAATGTCACTTTTATACACACATTTAATTTCAGGTGTATGTCAAAATTTTCATATTCAAATGTTGGTATGTAAAGTACATTTGTTATATGTACAAAAATTAATAATTATTTGTGTATTTTTTTATTATTTATTTACTATTATTATTATTTATATTTGATAAAATTTTCAATTCATTTTTGCCGCCACAAACAATTTCGGTAATACGAACCAGCTAATGTCAGGTGCTTTATCACTTGAAAATAGAACTCGTTCTAAATCAGTGGTGTCAATTATGATTGTGTTGGTGCGATTACTCTTGTCTCTTACATTCCCAGCGGGAGAAATCTGCGGTTACGAGGCCTATTACGAGGCCTAATAAACATACATATTTTGCTATGAAGACTTTAGAGCAATTAATAATAATACAATTATCGAAAAATGTTGAGTTATGGACAGACACAATCAGTTATTATTTAAATAAATTTAATTTGGAACCTGCATTTCGCAGAAACTTTGCTTATTTTTTTGGAAAAATTGAGCACTTGACAATATTTGAAGTGAAGTAAACCTTATTCAATTCTTCAAGTGCTCAACATACCTTTGCGAATGCCAACAATGAAAATTCATTTGCACATACTAATGCAAATAAAAACCCCATTAAGTTTAAAAATATTCTATAATTATTAACCACCATTATAAAAAGAGAAGATTTTCAAATCGGAAAATATTTGTTCACAAAGATATGTTGAGGAAAAAAGCGACAAACATTTGAAGGATTTTTTTTTAATACAGGATATAGCGCCCCGTCTAAATTTTTCCAGAATTCAATAATATTTTCCCTATCTGGAGGATTAAATTCGCTCCTAAGTATGATTAGTTCCGACTGGATGCCGAATTCATAATTAATAAATGAAAGTTGTAAAAAAGGGTTTCAAAAATTGCCAAATGCTCGGATTTTTTCAAATATTTCTCCTTGTCATAAATAAGCAAAGTTTTAGGAAATTTGGAAAAATCTTCATTATTTATTTAATTTATTAATAAAAATAATTTGGTTTTAAAATTAAAAACAATCGTATATATATCACTTAAATTTTAAACAAAACAGAAACAAAGATAATAAATAATAATTATATTATTTCTGTTTAGAGGCCTCAAAACAGTCCGTGCGATATTTCCCGCTGAATGAGAGTGTTTTCCAGTAAACAATTATATTTGACGCTCGCAAAATAAAAGAGCGTAAGCGTACATGTGAGTTTTGCTTACACAATTGTGTATGACGCTGACATTCCTGTTCTAAATCAAAAATGTCATATGGACTGTACACAGATACATAACACATGATAGTGTTTGGTGGTTGTCAGACGATATGTGCAAATTTAACTTGTGAAACGTAACAATCCACATGGCAAATACACATAATGTGAACATAGCTTTAGCTGCAAAAATTTTCAAGATTTGGTCACACTGATAAAAATAACAAAAATTTACAAATATTTATTGGTTTCTTGTGCGGCAATTGAACAACACAATACGAGCCAATATTTGCTTTTTAATAAATTTACTTTTGTGTGTTTCTTTTAGTAGGAATAAATGTATACATATTTATTTATTATGCATTGTAATTATTTATTTTTTTTTAAATTAAGTTGTGCAATAGCTGTTCAGGATGAATAATTTTATTCAAGATATTTAAATAAATTAAAATAAAACAGGGTATTATTTCTTTTTAAGGAATATTTAGGTATGTGATGAAAACCGATCGATTTCAAAATGATAAAAATTTATCAATTTCGAGCGATTTTAAAATCTATTTCTGAATTATATTTTTGTTCAAAACAAAATTTTAATAACATATATACATATAACACAATTTAAATGAATAAATACAGGAAAACGGAGGAAAATGTATTGAAATTCTTTAAAGCGAATTTATTTTATATTTTTTAACAAATAGAATGTGATAATTATTTCTTTTTGTAAGTTATTTTTATCATCAGGGGTGTCATAGAAACCAATCTTATGGCAATTTGATTTGAAGCCGATAAAAAAATACATTGCTGTCATGAAATCCAATGTTATGAGTTTTTTGTTCAAACTGAAATAAGTGTCGGTTTTAGGTGTCACAGTATTAATATTATCGGTTTTTTTATTGAAAATAAACCAAGCAGCTTATGTTTCTTATTTTTTTTTATTGGAAATAAATATAGTTGGTTGAAGTTAAATTTTTTATTTGGTTTTTTTTGCATAAAATAGTATTTTTTGCATGTCTCTGGCAGTCTCCGGCAGCAAATAAAGATGTCGAACATCGAATTTGATTATTTATTTATAGGTCTTATTTAAAAAATAAATGAAATAAATATAATAATTAGTATTGTGGTTATTTTATTGAACTGTTAATGGTTTTTAATCCAAATTGAGATATTTTTAATTAGGCTTAAGTTCATTGAATTTAATTTTCATTAAATTATTTTTATGAAGAGAGGAATTTTGAAAAATGAAAATTAATTAAAATTTTTATTGATAATTTTTCATTCTTGACTGCGCTGAGATTTGAACCCAGGCGTTCACGGCAGGTTGCCCAGACTAGTTTCGATTGTAACCACACAATCTCTTCAGTGGGGCTTGCCGTCTTACTCACTCGACTATTGCAGCCGGATGACGTCAATAGTCAAACATCAATCTTTAAACCAAATGGTATTTCACCTTGGTAGATCGAAATTTGCTTTTGAATGAATGATTATCTATTTTAATTTATTTACATGTTTATCCTAACTTCTGTTTTTTTTTTGTACTTTTTGTCCTTCAAGTTGTGCTGAAAAAGGTCAACAAGAAAAAAAAAAGAAAGTCAAAAACATGAAAAACAAAAATGTACTTTGGATTTCAAGAAGAATTCTTGACAAAAGGTACGAAAAAACAGAAGTTAGGAAGAACATATAAATGAATTAAAATAGATAATCATTCATTCAAAAGCAAATTTCGATCTACCAAGGTGAAATACCATTTGGTTTAAAGATTGATTTTTGACTGTTGACGTCATCCGGCTGCAATAGCCGAGTGAGTAAGAATGAAAAATTATCAATAACAATTTTAATTAAGTTTCATGTTTCAAAATTCCTCTCTTCATAAAAATAATTTAATGAAAATTAAATTCAATGAACTTAAGCCTAATTAAAAATATCTAAATTTGGATTAAAAACCATTAACAGTTCAATAAAATAACCACAATACCAATTATTGTTAACAGCTAAGGCACGATCTATGTTTACATTTGTCCTTCAAGTTGTGCTGAAAAAAGACAACAAGAAAAAAAGAAAGACAAAAACATGAACAACAAAAATGTACTTTGGATTTCAAGAAGAATTCTTGACAAAAAGTACGAAAAAACAGAAGTTAGGAAGAACATGTAAATGAATTAAAATAGATAATCATTCATTCAAAAGCATATTTCGATATACCAAGGTTAAATTTCATTAGGTTTAAAGATTGATGTTTGACTATTGACGTCATCCGGCTGCAATAGCCGAGTGAGTAAGACGGCAAACCCCACTGAAGAGATTGTGTGGTTACAATCGAAACTAGTCTAGGCAACCTGTCCGTGAACGTCTGGGTTCAAATCTCAGCGCAGTCAAGAATGAAAAATTATCAATAAAAATTTTATTTAATTTTCATGTTTCAAAATTCCTCTCTTCATAAAAATAATTTAATGAAAATTAAATTCAAAATTGTGAAGAAATTGTTTTATAAAAGGAAAGTTGAAATATAAATTAAACAATAACAAAAAGTTAATAAATATTAATTAATTAAACTTCTTTGTGGTACATTTATATGGCTAAATTCCAACTTTTAAAATTTTTTGTTGTTGTTTTATTTTTTAGAGTTGTTTAAAGTATTTGTATTTGGGTACTTAGTACTTCACTTATTTTTTATGTATTCATGTATTTTTGAACAAATTTAGCCGGACACAAATTAGTAAAATCAAATAAAATAAAAAAATTAAAAATGTGAAAGAAAAATTAAATAAATTGTTTCGATTTTCTTAAAATGTTCGTGTTATAAAAAGTATTTAATCGAGTACCGATAGGAAAACGAGTTAAGTAGTCAAAAGTGTAAACATTTTTCAACACTTCAATTATTTGCCATCAGCTGTTGCCTTTATTTTACGAATTTTTACAAATTTTGCGTTCGCGTACTTTTCTGGACAACAGCTTTTTGTGAGAGAAAATTTTCAGTTTACTCATTTACTGCATTTTACTGTAAAAGTACTCAAAAGCACCTAATATCATCATACGCGTAGGCCACGACCATCTCTCTCTTCGTGTCAAAATGTCTAAAACGACATTTACAGTCAAGAACCATTATAAGAGAACTCCCCCTGTGTTGTCCCCCTAGTCAACAGTTTACTTAAGCGTTCGTTCATAGTTCTCCATTCGAGAATAAGAATTACGGAACCCTTAAATCTTCCAGTGTCTGCTTGAAAGCCTCTATCCTCAAATTATTAAAGGCTTCTCTATATACAAAAATGGCGCTTGTTTTGCAAATCCCCGCTCTATATAACCAACCACATCACGACGATGACTCTCAACAGACATACCCTTAAGATAGGCGTGTTGAGCGCCGTTGATGATGCCGGCGTCAATCTTCGTCCTCAGATGTAGATCAATCAGCCTTTCTAATGTCTTCAAAAGAAAAGACGATTGGCCGATTGGTCTAAAATCCTTGAGTTTCGAGTGACCGGTTTTACCTGTCTTAGGTATGAAAATAACCCTGAACTCCCTCCACCCTTGTCATGCCCCTGTAACGGCTGAAGGTTGATTTTTAATGTAAATAGGAGTGGAGAGGATTTTACATTAAAATGTAACCGTGCAAACTTCCAGAATAATTTTTGACAGTTTGCACAGCTGTTCAGGGGGGGGTGTAAGAGACCTGCAGGAAGTGAAAAAAAGATGGCGAGAAGATAAAAAAGGCGGAAAAATAAAATGGGAAAGAAGTGGCATAGAAAGAATAGGAAGAAGGTTTTTTTCGAGTTTGAAGTGCCGAAGAAAACGGTCGATTTCTTTTTGGGGTCAGGAAATTTTTGAGTCTGTTTGGAAAAAAAAATATTTGTTTTTAGTTAAATAAAAATAAAATTAATCGGAAAAACTATGGCTAAGTGAAGAGAAAAAAAGGCAGAAAAAATAATAATTGGTTACATTTAAATAGTGGAAACATTAAAAAACAAAATAATCAGTTTGACTGATTCCTAACAGCCTACACATTCATATCTATAAACATCTTTCACACATACATAATAAATACACGATCCACACATATACACCCCCGACACAACATCATCCGAGAAACCATCAATCATCCATACACACCTAACCATCCACGCATGTACTTATACTACATCATCCCACCAATTATCCATCATATACATAACACCAATCATCCATACACACGTAACCTTTCAGGCTTATGCATCTACACCATTTCAGCATTTAGACATCATACACACCTCATCATTCATCCATACACAAAATCTTACGCCGCACAGTAGCGCCCGTAGAGCAAGCGAGGTTGCAAAAATCAAAATTTTCATTAGTGCCGACGAAGTTTCGAATAAACCCATGTTATAGGAAACTTTTCAACGATTTCAAATATGCCACTCTTAATAATATCACATTTTCAGTTTAGAAGATATAACCGTTCAAAGTTGACCGACTTTCGGTTTTCAAAAAAACACACAATTTTTAGTCAATTTGTTGCGATTTCAGGTGTAATATCACGAAAAATAGGTAACGCATCGCCTTATTTTTTGTTTGTATTGATTGATGTATTTATTAAATGTATAATGATAAAAAAAAATTAACTGTTTGCTTTGTGTTTCGCCTGGTAAATCACTATTTAAAAACTATCCGTTTTTTCACTATTTTTCAACTTTGACGGAAAATAAAAAAAAACTATATTTTTCTATATTTGCCATATTTGCAAAACCTGTTCTTTGATTATTTCTTTACATAATTCAAAAGGTTTTATCTGCCCGTACGTGCCCGTTTGGCTTCTAGAGGTAAAAAATGTTAAAAAGACATGGTTGCAGAAATTGTATGGCGTCCATCCCTTATATGTTTTGACTGACAGTAGTTTGATCTAATAGTTTGAAAAAAACTACTCATTGAAATTAGCAGGTACGTACCTCACATAAACAATACTTTGGCGTACAAATGGTCAGGAACAATATTGACTTATGGTCCCTACAGGTAGGCACAAATCTTATTTGGACACGTGCATAATATCAAAATTGCATTATTCAGCCTAAATCCATATGTATGCAGGGAACAGGTAAATTTTTAGGCATTGTAGCATAAGCCTATATATTGCAAAATAAGCATAATGCCTGGATTAGTCTACGCCTGAAAAATGGCGCAACAATTACTGAAACCTATTTCATGTTTGAATTGCATCAAGTCAGCTAATTAAACAATTTAAGTACTGAAAACATGGCGTTGAATAATTTAAAATTATTTGAACTGTTTAGAAAGTCCACCACACCAAAGTTTTTCACGGAAGTGAAAATTCTTCCTGAGAAGTTGACATTGATCAGCAAATGGGGCTGCGATGGATCATCCGGACAAAGCGTTTATAAGCAAAGGATATCTTCCGATGACGCTACAATATCGGACGGAAATATGTTTATGGCATCTGTTGTTCCTTTGCGGCTAAAATTGGATGATTCCCTACACAGGAAAAATCCACGTCCGTCATCAGTGCATTATTGCCGAACAATAATGTTTCAGTTTGCAAGAGAATCGGCAGAACTCATAAGGACTACGGTGAAGGACAAATAAGAACAAATAAGCAAGATTAAGCCTACAAAGCTGCAAATTGGAGAAGGAAAATATATTGAATGCAAGTCGTAAACGAACTGACAGGAACAACCTCAACAATGTCATGCCCGATTTGCAAAAAGAGTCAGAAGAACTTTTTTCAATTCAATTCAATTTATTTCATATATAATATGTTACATCTCAATTTTATATAATTAGTTGTAAAGAGTTTAAGATTAGTATCATTTTCTGCTTAATTATAACATATTTCAATTAGTTATCATATACATATATATAGACAGAATTATATTGGAGGTAAAAATTTAGCAAAACCCTATTTAAACCCCTTTTTTCGTTTCATTTTTATATATTTTTTATCGATTTTTTATTATTATTTGTCAGAAGAACTTTGGTAATTTAAACGATTCTACAAATGAGGAGAATTACGAATATGGAATGTCACCATTCCACGCAAGAATAAGGTTTATGGAATTCTTGCTAAAACTGGCATATACCCTACCACAAGAGGAGGAAAACTTCGATGAAAATACATCAATAAAGGATAAGGAAAAGATCAGAAAGAAGCAAATACAGGATGCTTTTTTTAAACAAGTTGGATTAAAAGTAGACTGTCCCAAGCACGGATACGGTAACTCAAACGATGGAAACACTTCTAGGAGATTTTTTGAAAATGATGAGGCAATAACTAGAATCATTGGAATTGGCAATCAAATCGTGAAAAGATTGGGAAAGATCTTGGGTGTTTTAAACTGCAAAGAAAATGTCAATTCTACAAAATATGGAGAATATGCGTCGAAAACTGCATCTCTTTTAGCAGAAATGTATCCACAGAAGAAGTTGACCCCGACCGTCCATAAAATATTGGCGCATGGCAAAGATATAATTGAGTACCAGTCTTTGCCAATTGAAGAGCTTTCTGAAGAAGCACAGGAGTCTCTTAACAAATTTTATAAAAAAAATATAGATTGATTGCAGAACACATTCAAAGCATCAAGGGTAAGGCAAAATGAGGACCTCTTCAACATGTTGGCAGCATCTTCCGATCCACTTATTTCTTCCCTGCGGCATGTGAAGTCACGAATAGAATTACAAAATAATTATAGTTTAGAAATGGTTAGTCTTTTAGATATACCTTCTCTTACGAATTGTGATGAATATTTTACAGAAAATTGAAAAAATAAATTTAAAAAAAAAAATTATTTTTTTTTTAATTTGTTGGGTAATAATTTAAAACATAAAACCCTAAAGAAAAAAAATAAAAACAATCTAAAAATGTAAAAATAATTTTTTTTAGTTACCATAAAATTGATTTTTCTACTAATTTTAATTTTGATAACCCATAAGTAGGCCCCTACAAAGCGTATCACCCTTTCCAAACGCTCATTTCATAGGCTGAACAGTTATCTATCATATGCTGTTTAAACTGTTCAATTATCTTATTCGGTTCAAAAGATATGATTTTTGCAACGAAAAAACTCAAATGGCGCCACTGTGCGCCGCACGTACTTACGTTTGTTACACCACCGACCTATATACAGACGGAACTTGGTCCAAACCGACGGGGGAAAAGGAGACTATTGGTAATCCCCCTCACAAATAATCCAGGACACCAGACCGAGCTCGGACTAAGTAGAGTAGGGGATAACCGTAATTTCGTTTTAATCCTAGGGGTTTGTTTGAACGGACCGGTAGGACGGAATTCTTGGACTCTATTCTCTGGCGAGTTTCTGGAGTTTGGAAATGTCATGAGGAAAATAATAGAAATGGAGTGAGGAGGAAAATAACAGGTAAGTGGGAATACTTTATAAGGTTAGTGTTTTTTTTTGCGATTAATAGTTTTTTTATTTACATACTATTTTCCCTTTTTTATTTCAAATTTCTTTTTGGTGTTTTTTATTTAGTGATTTTTTTGGATTCGTTGTATTTGAATACATTATTATACATTACAAAAAAAAATTTTTTGGACAATAGCTTGTCAATGGTTAAGATGGCGAATTCACGCCACTCTACCGGCCTAGCCTGGCAAATTTTAAGATCTAATAGGGCCCATACACAAAACCATCATGTTTGTTAAATCAAGTGATTGTGCCAGCTGATTGACCGTGTATGAGCTTGTGGTGTGATTGTACCAGCTGCTGGTGCTCAATCAAATAAAATTTGATATTTTTTTGGATTGTACCAGCATGATTGAGTCATGTGTTGTAAAGTTAGCTCATAAAAGTTAAATCGTCACAGCATTAACATCAAAAAAATACAAAATTTGAAATATCAAAGGTAAATCGTCAAGGCATAAACATGAAAAATAAAACTTTTTAAACAAAGTATTTTAAATATGAATGCCAAAGAAAAAATATTTTGGGGAGAATTTCTCGAACTTTATAAAACAATGCCTTGCCTCTGGAAAGTTAAAAGTACGGAATACTGCAATCGTGAATTAAAAAACCAATGCTACGATAAAATGGTATTTTGTAAAAAAAAAATCGAGTCTGGCGATGAAACAATAAAGGAACCACCATGCAAAAAACGAAAAGCAACAGCTGAAGATAATTTGCTACAAATGGCATGCCAAAAATTAGGAATTGTACCAGCATGCTGGTGTATTGTGTGCTTCAAGCTTAATTGCACAATCATGATGGTGTTGTGTATGGGCCCTATAAGCGTTGCCATCCTAATCATCTACCGGTTCAGACCAAAAGTTATTGACACCCTCTAGGAACGTATCCGTATAGCACACATACCCTGAATAGTTCACTCACTATGTTCTTAGTTATGTTTATATAATGTTAACATGTATAATATCATTTTCTTTCCTATATATATAATTTAAATTTCGTTGGTTCGTTAAACTGAGTGCAAATATATTTTTGCTCGCTATATAAGGCACTCAATAGACAGAAATTGCCTGTTCATTAAATGTGATGTTCGCTAAAAATAAATGTTCGTTAAACCGGATTTCTACTGTATCTGGAGAACAGCAAAAGCCAAAGTTTCCAAATAAGGTAGAAGCATCTTGGTTATCAACGCACAATCTGTCTAAAAAAAATTTGCGTTATTAGAAAAGTGGGCGTGGGGCTTCCCATACAAAGATATTATAAATTTCTTTATGTCTCGAGAACGGAAAGGGACAAAGATTCCAAATTATGTACAAACATCTCGGTTATCAAGATACATTATCCCAAAAAATGTGGGCGGCATTGGAGAAGTCGGCGTGGCACAAAATAGTTTTTTTATATCTAAAGAACGATAAGAGAAAAATTGTGCAAATTTGGTACACGTAGCTGGGTTATTAACACCCCTCTCTTAAAATATGAGCGGGATTAGAGAAGTAGGCGTGACACCTCCCGTACAAAGACATTAAAGAGTTATGTACATCTGAAGAACGTCAAGATCCAAAGTTTCCAACTAGGTACAAGCATCTTGGTTATTAATAGACAATATCCGAAAAAAATGTGGGCGGAAGTGGAGTAGGTGTGGCACAAAATAGATTTCTTTATATATAAAGAACAGTAAGAGAAAAATTATCCAAATTTGGTACACATAGCTGGGTTATCAATAAAAATTGGTAGGATTAGAGAAGTGGTCGTGCAACTCCCGTACAAAAACATTATAGATTTGTGTATATCTTGAGAACGGTAAGAGATAGTTTCCAAATCAGGTACAAACATATGGTTTATCCTTACACAACATACGGGTTTTATTGGAGAAGTGGGCGTTGCACAAAAGGGATTTATTTATATATTAAGAACGGTATTTATATAATTTTCTGTTATTATCGCTCCATTGTGAAGAGCAAATAAGATTCGGCATAGCCGAGTAAAGCACTATGAATTGTGTGAATTAAATTTATCTACTTACCAAATACTCAATCTCATTATTATAATCGGCATATTCAACATTTTGCAGTTCAGTTATTTTTTCTTGAAGTTCGCCAAGTTTGTTTTCATGTTGATACAATTTGTCGCGTTTTTCATGTATATTTTTCAAGTCTTGTGGAATTTGTTGTCCAGTGTGTTTTAGATCGACTTCAAGTCCTTTATATTTCTTCTCCAAATTGGCTTTTTCATTAACCAAATTCCTTAAAACGTTATTAATAGCATTACTTATTATCCTTACAAATATTTTTTTTTTACAATGTAATTAATTACCTAATACGCTCTTCAATATTGACTTGTATAAAATTAGCTTGTCTCATTTTAGTTGTATACATGCGATAATTTGGCATCGGAAAATATTCAAAAATATTACTGTTATTATTTAAAACAAGTACTTTACTCAAATTTCTGGGCACATTCATACGGTTAGACGTTATACTTTCGGCTACATCTTTGCTGTCCGTAATAAGTATTGCCTCAATTTGTACACGATCTATAAGGCAATTCATTACTACTGGATCGTTACATTTAATCTCATTCATAGCTAAAATTGTGCCATGTGGTGGATGTACACAACCCCCGCTTACATTGTGTACTTGATTGCGAAACGCCGTAGTTATTATAATTGGACGGTTACGGGTATATTTATCTAAAATTGCTCCCAATGTTTCACGATCTTTTTTATTATTTACTATAAAACCACTTAGCAAGGCACCACCCAATATATTTTCAATAACATCACGATACTGACGATTTGGTACCTCTACGTAATTGCCGATTGGTCCTCTTGGTAGTTCTGAGAATTTTCCCTCTGAATAAGACTTGTTTATTTGACTGATTAGCGCGGGCATATGTTCTCCATAAATTGAAAGTTTATTTTTGACACTAGCCCTAACATTTTCTATTTGCACGTTTCTGGCACCTGAAAAAAGCAAATTTATTTTTCATTTTTTAAATTATCACATTATAGGTAATACTAACTTACGTATTTCGTTCATGCATTCACTTTGTTGACGCTTAATTTCCTCAACGATTTGTTCTTTTTGCGATTTATTGTCATTGAGTAGTTTTAATTCGCGTTTTAAATTTTCAATCATGGGCTTTAAATGCGTTTCACATTCTGTTTTGTACTCTTCTATACTTATATTGTTTTCTGCTCTCAAAGCATCAATATCATCTTGATTGCTAAGAAATAATTACGAAAAATAGAATACGCATTACATATTTAGCTTTTAGGCAAACATGTCTTATTGTTTTTCAAACTTACCCTTTGGAACGTTCTTCAATATGTTGATTTATTTCTTGAATTTGTATTTCTAAACGTGATTTTTTCTTTTTTAACGAATCTACTGCTTCCTTATACTCCATTGCCAATTTAGTTTGTTCGTCAACTTTACCCTTAATTTCACGATTATTCATATTTTCATGTTTATAATCATTCTCTTTTGCTGTAATTATGTCTTGAATTTTTCTATAATAAAAAGTGCATTAATACTATTTAAATTATTTAATCGAAAAACTTACTTGATTTCTTCATTTATCACTAAATTTACTTCATCTTTGTTTTGTATCGTTTGCAGAATTTCTCTTTCTTTGTTTTGATATTTTTCAATTTTCTCATCAATTTCTTTCAAGGAAGTTTCCTTTTGATGTACTAACAACCAGGAATAAGCTATTTCAGTTGTTAATAATTCATCCTAAAGCCCAAAAAAATTATTTTAATAAAATATTCGTATAATTTTCAGGGGTTTAAACAAACCTTAAGCATTTCAAAAGACAAAACTTGTTTTAATTTCTCTTCATGTTCATTTATATCCTCACGTCTTTTATTTAATTTCTAAAAAAAAAAGATAAAATATCTAATTAACAATTTCTTCGTTTAAATTTTGGTGATTTGACTTACAATTTTATAAATAGATAATTCATGATTATGTGATCTATGTAAATGCAAACATTCATTTAGTTTTTCCATTACAACATCAACTTGAGTTGCCTTAAGGAACAGGCTATAGTTCTTTGAAGGTTCAAGTCTTCCCAAATCAATTGAAAAGTAAAAAAAAAATTATTTTAAATACATATATAAGTACATGTATATAAATATGTATATTTACTTACTCTTTAAGGAATTCACGAGCACTATCTTGATTTAAAACAAACACTGGATTATCGACTTGTACATTATGATACATTAATATGCGATGTAAATCATCTATCTTCTTCGTAACAACCAATCCGTTTGCAGCTTTTATTGCATACGATCCGGAACTTGTTGTTATTGTTCGAACAACTGTAATTTTTTCGCCATAAACTCTTGGTTCGTACGCCTGTGGTCCATCATTAGCAATTACAATTTCAATTTTAGCTGTTGTTTCGCCATTTTTTATGAAACCTATAACAAATATTTTGTTTGAATTAAATGATATTTATATTAAAAAACCTTTTCATTACCAGGGAACATTTTTCAAGGTTTATGCTTAAGACATAATTTGTTTTTGCATATTATTGTATAGAGACGCATACGCGTATGGATGAGGATTGGAGTATCTTAAGATAAAGTTATAATTGATAAAAGCGATACATTAGAAGAGCGAAAAAGAGGCTCGTGGATCAAATTTAGCGAGTCAGTGGATTCTGCAAATGAGCTGTCCAGGTTCAGAAGTATTTTATCTAAGGAGCCTGCAGTCCTGGCATTTATTCAGAGACCGGACGACTTGTGGACGGAATCGAGCTCTGAATCTCTCTGTTTGCTTATGAAGCTCACTTTTCGGGGTTTATGGATCTTGGGTCGGGAGAAAAGATGGAGTGTAGTAACTCCTTCTCTAAGTCGAGTTCGGGAGTTAAGGTAAGGGAAGCGGTGGGGAATATGATCACCTTTGATAGGGTTACATGCGTGGTACATAATTAAAGGTCAGGTAAGGTTCCATGGGCAGCCATCAAGACAGCTTACTTGGGTTCTTCAGTGGTCCGCTTGTGATACCCAGCGCCAATGACTATCCTGCAGAGCAGTTATTCAGATGGCGTTAGTGCAAAGTTCAGCCAATTCGTCTTCCTAATGAAGATAAGAAGCGATTTAAGCTCTATAGATAGATTCTCCCCACCCAGGTATTTTCTCCTAGCATGAGTTCCTACAGGCCAGTGGTTAAAACTTTTGGGTCGTACAAATCGGCAGGACCATATGGTATATTTTCGTCAATGCTAAACAATATCCAGGAATCACTCATATTGCTGGTTGAACTTTTCAGGGACTGTGTGCTAAGCGGATACATTATTAGAGGGTGGAGTAGGGTCAATTTTATTTTCATATCTAAGGCAGGTAAAACCTGTCACTCAAAACCCAAGGATTTTAGACCAATTAGCCTACCGTCTGAGGACCAAAATTACCGCCGGCATTATCAGCGGCGCTCAATAGACTTACCCTCAAGATAGGAGTTTCTGCCGACAATTAGCGAAGTTATGCAAGTGGCGCTAGGTGGACTTATAAGAGACTTACGATATTCAAAAACTCAATATACAGCAATACGTATACGTATGCAGCATAAAAAGCAACTTTTTAAAATAAATTTAGAAAAGTGGAGTATGCGGCACAAAACAATAATTTTCACTTTCAATAAAATTCTATTAATTTCTAAGTTCGTTCATGATCGTTCACAAAAAATTAAATTTTTCTTCAAAACATATGCCAGAAGCAGTGGTAAAAATACCAAAATATTATATCGGGTATATTTTCAGAAAATATTTTCATGTGAACCTTCATTGTCGCTTTCCTCCACTACAACTTTTTAGTATTTGCGCCAAGCAAATAAGGAGCTGACGATGTGTAAAAAAAACAGCAAGGGAATTAATATTTAAAAATTTATGGCTGTCGTGATTTTTTGCTAATAGCTCAGCCATTTCTGGACCGATCTGGTTGAATTACAATAGCAACAAATTTCGGACAACATGTGATATAGATTTATAACAAGGCGAATTCATACAAGGTGGTCTTATTTTGAAATTGGATACAACATTGTTAAATACTTTAATTGTGTCAAAATAATACAACACTGTAGTAAACAATTCAAACAAACATTTTATTTGGATTTTAATTTTAAATAGTGTGTTTTGAAATCTAATAATTTTTTTTTTCACTTTCTTTATTAATGTGCAATCTATCACTATTTGTTATAAAACATTAGATTTGAGTTAGATATATACATATGGGTGACTTCATGTCAAGTGACCCATCTTTGAAATCGATGAAAATAAAAAATAAGTTTTAAATTAAAAAAAAAAAAATTTAAGAAAATTTAAAAAAAAAAAACAAAAAAAAAATATTTTTCGAAAGCTTGAAGAAATAGCTATCTAATTTGTATTGGACAAATTTTGCTAACACCAATAGATTATAAGTTACATGGATGAGAAAGAACACCGCTTTGGCCAAAATGTCAAATTTTGACCCCCTCTAACTCAGAAACTTTTTGACCGATCTTGTTGAAAATTTGTGTCTAAACTACTATCCAATAAGACTAACTTACCTTGGTGCATTTGGTGAATTTCATCCAAATCGGTAGACATCGATTTCAAAAGTTGGGTCACTTGACATGAAATCCCCCATATATATATTAAATATATATATATATTTTTTTTTTCTTAATAGTTATGATCCAGTGATCATACCATGATATTAAAAATGTTTTACTATGGCTATTTTAAGAGTTGTGTATCTCCATTTTAAAAGAAATTAGTTTCATCATATTAAGTCTTGAGGAGCTATGAGCTTTTAACTTACGAATGTTGCGTTGTTTCTAATGAGGTTTGATGCAAATTTTTGTAGGATGCTAGATGAGTTTTTATTTCGTATTTTATAGTACATACATAGGTATTTTGAGATTTTGGTGGAGCTGAATATTTGTTACATATCAAGGTTCGTCAACAATTCTTCAAATTGTTTTTGATTGAAAACGTTGGAGAATTTCAATGTTTGTGGAGGCCGTGCCACACAACTGGATTCCATATGTCCAAATAGTTTTAAGGGTAATCACGATGGTTATTGTGCACATTTGCACTTTGTAAATTTTCGGTGCATATTATGATTGGTCGAGAGCATTCCACTTTTATTTTTGGTGAAAATGTGCTATTTTTATAAAAATTTATTCTGGCAACACAAAAAACTTCTGGCAGCACTCTGATAAGTTGTCAAAAATCTTCATTTGTTTACAATTATGCACAAGCATATGTATTAAATTTTTTAACAAATAAGAATGTCTAAAACCAGTGAAAAATAATTTTCTTTTTTACAAATAAATAAATATGGCCGTTCGTATGTCAAAAGTTGTTGTTTACAAATTGCAAATACGTACATTTTGTTGTAGTGTTGTGCAAATGTGTGTATCTTTGAACACATTTGCATCGTTTTCACATTTCCACTACCCATCGTGATTACCCTTACTGTTAGCTTGTTTTCAATGGAGAGATGGGAATCAATGAGAAACCCGAATTCTCTTAATTGGATATCTAAAGCTTTACGTTTAGTTTGAATGTGTTTTTTCCGCGTAAACTTTTTTCTAGGTATATAACAAGATATTTCGCTTGTTCCTTTTGAGGTATTTCAGTGTAATTTAATTTGATAGGAGTGCACGTCTGACTATTTAGTATAAATGTAACCTGCACAGATTTCAACTTGTTTGCTTTTATACGCCAAATTTCGTGATGATATGATATATCATTTAGGCATTTTTGAAGAGTTAATTATGCGTTTTCGTGGCTTTTGTCTAGAGGTAATGCAGCTGTATCATCTGCAAAAGTTCCAATGATGACACCTTCAAACTGGGGAAGGTGGGAAGGGTCCAATAATGCTACCTTGGGAAACTCCGGCACAAAACAATAATTTTCACTTTCAATAAAATTCTATTAATTTCTAAGTTCGTTCATGATCGTTCACAAAAAATTAAATTTTTCTTCAAAACATATGCCAGAAGCAGTGGTAAAAATACCAAAATATTATATCGGGCATATTTTCAGAAAATATTTTCATGTGAACCTTCATTGTCGCTTTCCTCCACTACAACTTTTTAGTATTTGCGCCAAGCAAATAAGGAGCTAACGATGTGTAAAAAAAACAGCAAGGGAATTAATATTTAAAAATTTATGGCTGTCGTGATTTTTTGCTAATAGCTCAGCCATTTCTGGACCGATCTGGTTGAATTACAATAGCAACAAATTTCGGACAACATGTGATATAGATTTATAACAAGGCGAATTCATACAAGGTGGTCTTATTTTGAAATTGGATACAACATTGTTAAATACTTTAACGTTGTGTCAAAATAATACAACATTGTAGTAAACAATTCAAACAAACATTTTATTTGGATTTTAATTTTAAATAGTGTGTTTTGAAATCTAATAATTTTTTTTTTCACTTTCTTTATTAATGTGCAATCTATCACTATTTGTTATAAAACATTAGATTTGAGTTAGATATATACATATGGGTGACTTCATGTCAAGTGACCCATCTTTGAAATCGATGAAAATAAAAAATAAGTTTTAAATTAAAAAAAAAAAATTTAAGAATATTTAAAAAAAAAAAAACAAAAAAAAAATATTTTTCGAAAGCTTGAAGAAATAGCTATCTAATTTGTATTGGACAAATTTTGCTAACACCAATAGATTATAAGTTACATGGATGAGAAAGAACACCGCTTTGGCCAAAATGTCAAATTTTGACCCCCTCTAACTCAGAAACTTTTTGACCGATCTTGTTGAAAATGTGTGTCTAAACTACTATCCAATAAGACTAACTTACCTTGGTGCATTTGGTGAATTTCATCCAAATCGGTAGACATCGATTTCAAAAGTTGGTTCACTTGACATGAAATCCCCCATATATATATTAAATATATATATATATTTTCTTCTTAATAGTTATGATCCAGTGATCATACCATGATATTAAAAATGTTTTACTATGGCTATTTTAAGAGTTGTGTATCTCCATTTTAAAAGAAATTAGTTTCATCATATTAAGTCTTGAGGAGCTATGAGCTTTTAACTTACGAATGTTGCGTTGTTTCTAATGAGGTTTGATGCAAATTTTTGTAGGATGCTAGATGAGTTTTTATTTCGTATTTTATAGTACATACATAGGTATTTTGAGATTTTGGTGGAGCTGAATATTTGTTACATATCAAGGTTCGTCAACAATTCTTCAAATTGTTTTTGATTGAAAACGTTGGAGAATTTCAATGTTTGTGGAGGCCGTGCCACACAACTGGATTCCATATGTCCAAATAGTTTTAAGGGTAATCTCGATGGTTATTGTGCACATTTGCACTTTGTAAATTTTCGGTGCATATTATGATTGGTCGAGAGCATTCCACTTTTATTTTTGGTGAAAATGTGCTATTTTTATAAAAATTTATTCTGGCAACACAAAAAACTTCTGGCAGCACTCTGATAAGTTGTCAAAAATCTTCATTTGTTTACAATTATGCACAAGCATATGTATTAAATTTTTTAACAAATAAGAATGTCTAAAACCAGTGAAAAATAATTTTCTTTTTTACAAATAAATAAATATGGCCGTTCGTATGTCAAAAGTTGTTGTTTACAAATTGCAAATACGTACATTTTGTTGTAGTGTTGTGCAAATGTGTGTATCTTTGAACACATTTGCATCGTTTTCACATTTCCACTACCCATCGTGATTACCCTTACTGTTAGCTTGTTTTCAATGGAGAGATGGGAATCAATGAGAAACCCGAATTCTCTTAATTGGATATCTAAAGCTTTACGTTTAGTTTGAATGTGTTTTTTCCGCGTAAACTTTTTTCTAGGTATATAACAAGATATTTCGCTTGTTCCTTTTGAGGTATTTCAGTGTAATTTAATTTGATAGGAGTGCACGTCTGACTATTTAGTATAAATGTAACCTGCACAGATTTCAACTTGTTTGCTTTTATACGCCAAATTTCGTGATGATATGATATATCATTTAGGCATTTTTGAAGAGTTAATTATGCGTTTTCGTGGCTTTTGTCTAGAGGTAATGCAGCTGTATCATCTGCAAAAGTTCCAATGATGACACCTTCAAACTGGGGAAGGTGGTAAGGGTCCAATAATGCTACCTTGGGAAACTCCTGCAGATATTAGGTGTGTTTATTTACTTTACTAGCAAAAACTGTTAAAGAGAGAGTAAGTAGGAATTTAAAGAAATTGCACTTAAAAATACTAAAAAGTAAATGAACAATTTTCCAGTCAAAATTGTTAAAGTAGTGACGAATATACAGGAGGCTTATTCTGAATTGCGATGCGAAAACACATAAATGCGAACAATTGCTATTCTGTATTGCGATATTCGAAAAGTTTTTTTTTAATCGCATTTCAAATGCGAAAAGGTGGCAAGTCGGTATTCTACATTGCGAAAACAAATGTCAAATTCGCAAAATTTATTCGACAACAAAATAGCGTTCGCAAAGTACAAACATGTAAGTGAAAGATAATATTTTATTTATTTATTCATCATATAGGTATTTATTATTTAATTCAGGGAAACAAGCAATAAGACCATCAAACCGCGTCAACTTGAAATAATGATAGAATTTATGAATAAGCACAGCCAATTGGCAAGAGGCCATTTGAACACACAACGCGCGTGCCACAGAATCAATTTTTATTATTTTTTTTTCTTACAGAATGTCCTAAATAAATTTTATAAACAATTTTCACAGCCAAACACAAACAATTTTTTTATTTTTAATTTGACTTTTGTTGACACTGACATTTATTTGAGCAGCGTTGCCACGATTTGAAATAAATTGCGAATGCGATTGCGAAAGTCTAACAGAATACCAATTTTCTTTCGCATCGCATTTCATTTGCGCATCGCATTGATTTTCGCATCGCAATTCAGAATAAGCCTCCAGGAATATTTGAGTACCCATTAATTATTCTAAGACTTGGGAAAATTGTATACATTACGGTAAAAATAATGTGATTTTATTAATTTATATTTGTTTTTGTTGAATAAAATAAATCATGACTTGGATTTTTGTTTTATTTAGGAGGTGAAAGAAGAAATCGGGCTTACATCAATAATAAAAAGATAAAAAAAACCCTTTGTTAGCTATAAAAGTATTTATAAGGCAAAACAAAATATTTGTCTGAAGAATAATTTTTTACTGAGAGTGTTCTTCAGAACGATAAACCTATTTCGGAAAATTTGCCAGGAAAAACCAAGCTACCATATGGTTTACAATTGTAAACAATTATACAAACTGGCAGCACAACTAGCAAACTTCTTATATTGAATTGTTTTAATTTTACGAAAATGCATAAACAAGAGATATAGGTATCCAACTAAAAGATTCGCTAACACATTTGTTTATGAAAAAGCATCTCTCGTAGCATTATGCAAATACTCCCTACATCTGCAAATGAAATTTGTTGAAAAACTCTCTGAACACGAGAACCACCTGATGAACGAGATTTACGAGGCGCAGAAGGTTTTAGATTGGCATAGCCGAACATATTTATCTCCTATTGGTGTACTGAACGAAGAGATTGCTTATGACGACGTCCCTTATGTTCTGCCGGACTTCTACAGGAAGACTGATCCAGACACACATAGGGGCTGATTTGAACTTTTTCATGACATACATGTAAAATAACCTGTGATACTCTAATTAATATAATAAGACACTTAAAACCTCAATTTATTCAATCAATGAAGTTAACCTTCCCCACGATTTACGATCACACCTATCTTAAATGGCTATCTATACAGCTACCCTAACATCTAGTATGTTGGATAATTTAATTCAAAAACCATTCGGTTTTGTTTTTTTAAATTATAATATCTTAATATATGTATGTATATAGTATATTATGTAAAGGTTCACTGCCTTGACAGTGTTAATAGGCAGTTCGATTTTATATATAAATTGTTTGTTGTTTAATTTTAAGTGTTGAATATTTGTAAGTTTTAACAGTCCATGCTCTGTTAGTCACTTTAAATGCCATTCACTACCTCATTTGCAGGCAAGTAGCCTTTTCATTTCACCGTGTATTAAAGCAAGACAAATATAGCTTTAAGATTAACATGTTATACTTTCGATTGTATGCATTTAATAAGAAAAAAAAGAAGACTCAATAAAATACTACTACTACTACTACTATTGAATTGTTTTCTAAAACGTGATAAGAAAATGGACGAACAAAGGAAAGTGATTTTATTATTTTTAAATATATTTATTTTTTATTTTAAATATTCAACAAAAAAAAAACAATAATTGCACTATAGCACTATATTATGTGGCAGCTCAATTCCACTTTTATGTACAAATTAAAAAAAGTGGCATCGCAGTTCATTTTGTTCTGAACAAGAATTAAAATTAAACCATTCATTTTTCAATTAAAGCCAATAAATATAGAAATAAAAACTGTTTTACATTCGAAACTTATCCAAAAAATACAAATTTGTTTCTTTTTCGAAATTCACACATTTAAGGGGTGAAAATTGTACCTGTTTTTGGTACTTTCTTAACAAAAAAAACATTTTTCTCCATTCTTTGCAAAATACGTTCTCAATTATAGGCTTTCTTTTTCGTTCTAAAAGTGGTACCCTTTTAATTTGCTATAATAGATATTAGAAACATAAAATTATAGGGTCCTGAGTGAATGAGAACCTATAACGTTGGTAATTTTTTTTAAAACTTAGAAACATAAACTTTGGCATTTAAATATGACGACGAAAGAAAGGTAACGAGGTTGTGGGGTTAATTGTAAGTTATATAATAATTTTAGATATTCTTATTATCTACTTTATGGCCGTTTTATTTGGTTCAAATGCATTTCTTTGGTGTTTGTTTCATAATAAACAAGACGGTCATAAAGTAAACAATTAGAACATCTTAAATTATTTAATAATTAATAAAAATCTTTAATTTTGTTAATAATTTAATTTGCAAAACAAATTTTTTAACTAATGGGTTATTATACTGCAATAGTGTTAAGTATCGGGTATCTAGGTAACCATTATACTCACAGTACTAATAACAACACCTGATCGATTAAAAGCAAAACAAAATACATAAGGGATTTTTTTTAACAAGTTCGTTATTTTATTTAGCAATAAAAATATTGAAATATCTGTCCTAAGTTAAACAAAAGTATCGCATAAATATTTTTAATAATTTTAAAAATCAACATTATAAATTTTGCAAAATATTATTATTTAAAACTACTTTTGGAAAAGTTTGTTCTGTAAATAAAAACATGAAACAGCTGTTTCAAAAATTCTTGCAGGTCAAAATTTTACCAGTACGAATTTGCAAGGATTTTTTTTTTCTCTTTTGACGCTCTCAATTTGCAAATTTTTTGGGTTAATGAACACTTGCCAGTAACAATTGTTACAAATTCGTAACAATTTTTAGTAAATGAACGCAGCTATTTTTTTTTAAATCGCTCATATTATCTTCTTCTTTAACAAAAAAAAAAGCGGTTTTATAGGTATGATTTAATAAATAAATATAAATTTTTAGGGAGTATTTTTTTGATTTTGAATAGTAAACCATCATGCCAAACGTTATCGAAGGCTTGAGATATGTCTAAAAACAATGCTGTGCAGTACTGTTTTTTTTTTTTCAAATATTTTATGAATGGTTTCAACTAAACAATGAACTTGTTCCGTGTTGTTTTCGAAATCCAAATTGGTGAGTTTGTATAAGACCTTTCAATTCAATAATGGGTGTCAGTCGTTTAAGAAATAACGACTCGGGAACCTTGGAAAGGGGCAGCAAACTTATTGGACGATAGGAAGTTGCGCGGCTGGCTTTCCGGGTTTCTGTATCAGTGTTATTTGTGCAACAAGCATTGTATATATAAGTTTATATCGTTATATTTTTTTCTCGCGGTTCTTTTAAAACCTTTGCCGTGACTAAATCATATCCTCGAGCTTTATTTATTTTTAATTTGCTGATTACATTATAAACTTCAGATTTAGCAAATTTTCTAATCGATAAATCAAGCTTGTGGGGTTTCATTTAAGAATGTTTTGTTTTGATCGGGAACTTCATCATTATTATCTACCTTGTTTGGAGTAAATACTTCTTTCAAATGATTGGCGAAAGTGTTTATCCTAGTTGCTTTTAGTCCAGTTATTATCAGTCTTGCGAACTGGATGGTTTAATTTATGCTGCTGTTTTACTTTATTAGTTACTTTCCAAAATGAAAAATCTGTAGATTTTGTACAATCCAAATTTTGAAAATCTAATTCAAATTTTTTATATTTTTCTTTCTTTAGTTGCATTTTTAGTTCTGCAGTTAGTTTATTTAAAATGGTTTTATCACCTTTAGATTTTGTTGTCTGCCAACGCTTTCTACCTTTACGTTTTTTTGATATTTTATTTCGAATTTCAATCGAACAGGGAATATTCGCGTAGCTATACTGTGGAGTGGAATTCCAGGCTGATTGTTGTATTGTATATACTAGATGTTCCACAGCATCTGTAGTGTCCTCAAAGGTTTTAAGTGGAAGTTGTGTGACTAAATTTGTTCTTAAAAGAAAACGATATCGACTCTAATCTGTTTTTTTGGTATGGAGTTTACATGGTTGCTCAATGGTGCTACAGTTATGTTTTATATGTAATATTACCGGGGAATGATCTGATAATAAGTCAAAGCAAGATTCGCATTTTTGAAATTTGGGTGGCATTCCCCATTTGATACACAGAAATCAATATGGTCAGGGATCTTGTTTAGGTCTGTGCGCCAGTATGTGGGTGAATCAGGAAATATAACTTAAGCTAAGATCTTTAATTGCGGAATATGGTTTCCACCTTTGGTTGTTATTGATCTAGATCCCCAGACTGTATGTTTTACATTGTAGTCGCCACAAGTTTACTAACTTTTTGAAATCAATATACGTTTTTTTTATGTTGTGTTTTATTGGGCTGTAAACAGACAATATGGTTACTGGTCCATGCCACTCTTCAACAATTATATTTGTAGCTTGAAATTTGATGGAACGAAAAGGAATACCTTCATGGTGTTTGATGGTATTTTTTTTATTAAAATGGTTGATCCTTCATGAGTAATAATTTAAAAACGTTTTAAATTTCATAATTCTAAGTAAAAATTATAGAATTTATGAAAGATTCCCCAGAACCACCAGAACGGTATACCATTTTGACACATGGTTAGTTATCAACTGTTACTTAAGTATTAAGCCTTGATATATAACAAACTAGTTCCCATTGTTGCAAAAATATTTGTTAACTTCAGTCTGTGTCGGGCAATTGACGAGTGAACAACGTTTTTTCGCAGTGTTGACTTGACCTGAAAGTTATCGATAGGTGTTAGTTCTATCTTTTGCTTTTTCTTGTTGGACATTTTATTGGTATTGCCAGTAAATTTATTTTTTAAATCGCTTTGTAAATTAATATCGGAAAGGTTTTAAATACATCAACATGAACGGGGTTCATCCCCCGAACAACCACAACCGGTTTAGGGAACTATTTTCCGAGACCGGGAAAAACAAAAGTAACAAAAGTAAAAGACCGCGTCCGGAGGATTTTGTCCCTTTGCCAGAATCATCTATTAATGACCAATACCGCCCACGTTACTTAGTCGCATCGGCGAGAACATTGGGTGAAAACACCAAAACTCTTGCCCTTTCCTCCTACAATGTGTTTCAAGTAGAAAGAGGTCTAAACTATATATCAAGAGACCGTTTGGAAGTCACTGAATTGAAAAGTGGGGATCTTTTAATCAAAGTTCCCGACAGCAAAACGGCTGAAAAATTCTTAAAAGCTATATATATAGACAATATCCCAGTGAAAATAACACTTCATAAAACTTTGAACACCATACAAGGCCGTATATTTTCCAGGAAAATAATTGAAATTACAGAAGAGGAACTGCTGGAATCTCTGAAAGATCAAAAAGTTGTGGAAATTCGTAAAATTACACGAAAAGATGGCAATAAAATTTCTGCTACAGGTGCAGCAATAGTAACTTTCGATCTTTATAATCGACCTGAAACTCTAAAGCTCGGCTGGGAAAGAGTAGCCGTTGACGAACATATACCTAACCCCATGAAATGCGTAAACTGCCTAAAACTAGGTCACACAAAGAACAGATGCAGAAATGTGGAACATTGCAAGGACTGTGGTTTTCCCACACCTCATGACTTGTGTTCTCGTAAGTTTTGTGTAAATTGTCAAACGGAAGACCACACCTCATACGACCCTGGCTGCCCAACATTTTGGAAGCACAAATCAGTGAACTACTTGCGGATAACCAAAAAATGCACTACACGAGAAGCTTGGGAAGCTTATAACGAAAATCCACAATTTCATACTCTGAAACCTGCTCTAAGAAATGCGAAAAAAACGCAAACATGTGCACAAATATTAAATGGCGACAAAGCAACAAATATCATACCGATAACTACAAAACCAGTACAGACGATAACAAAACCTGCCAGCGTCCAAAATAAAAAATCAAAAGAAGCTGCAAAGTCTTCAACACAACAAAACGAATTTAGCAACTACAATCATACAGAATCAACGCACACAAATAGTTCATCAACAAAACCACAACAAACTCTACAAATTACTAAACAGAAAACACTCAACAATACTCCTATAACAAATTTAGTAAACTCGTCTGCAAACAACGCAAACAACAATGACCAGATTGCAGAAAATGAGAATCCATTTAGCGATGACATTTTCTTCGATTACACACCAAATGAAAATTCAGATAAAAATATGATAATCGATCAAAACATTACTCAGGAAATGATGATAAATGATGTAAATGAAGGATTGGGATTAAATAGCCCACTAAAAATAAATACAAATAACCCAAATAATGAAGACTCACCTTGTACAAGACTATACAATAATTTTCCAGAGTTAAATACTATAATAACACCAAAGACTTTTAAAAAAACAATGCCTAATCAGGCTAGCTAAATAAAATTTTGATTATGGATTTAGGCCTAAACATTACCCTTCTGCAGTGGAATATTCAGGGTTTCGTCAACAACAAGTATGCTTTAGAACAACTAGTAGCCAGGCACCAACCAAATATAATAGCGTTGCAGGAAACGCATATTATAGACAAAAATTTACATCTATTACACATACCCGGTTACAAAATTTACCATCACAATAAAAGTTACAACTATGCAAAATCGGGAATTGCTCTGCTAATCAGGAGCAACATAAATGTGACTCAACAGTCTAAATCTTCTGGCGACTTATTGTTTCAATCTGTCATCATAGGATGTGGCATGCAATTACAGATAACAAATATTTATAAGGAACACGATTCCCGATTGGAGACTTAAATGCTCAAAATGTCTTGTGGGGTTCGGGTTTAAGTTCTTCCGATGGGAAAATGTGGGAGGACTTTGCTGATGATAGGGGCTTGGTTGTCTTGAATGATGGATCTCCGACTTTACTCAGCACTAGATGCACACTCACTGCCGTCGATGTTTCCATGTCTAGCGTGGACTTGGCCCCACAATTAGCTTGGGCTTGCTTACCCATGCCTGAAGTTGGAGATCACTTTCCTATTGGAATCACAAATAGAATGGAAAATATTAAAAAACGATTTACATGTCGTTTTAAGGATGGCAGGGCAAATTGGCACCTCTTTCGGGAAAAAGCAACCCAGGTGGCTGAAGACTTCAAGAGGACAGAAAACATCAACAAAGAAGCATCATTAATTAAACGAATTTTTAGAAAAACAGCTAATGAAACTATTCCCCTCAGTCGTCCACCACCGAACAAAAATAATCCAGTATGGTTTAATTCTGAAATTGCAAAACTCATCCGACTGAGACAGCAAGCTTGGAAGTAGTTCAAAAGACATCGCAACCAAGTCAACTGCTTAGAGTATAAAAGGGCATGAGCCGAAGTAAAAAGGGAAAGCAAAATTGCGAAAAGGTTAACTTGGGAAAACTTCCTCAATTCCTTAAATCCATTAATGGATGTTTCAATCTTGTGGAAAAAGGTAAACAACTTAAGATCTGATAGAACCAGTAACTTTCCAACTATTTGCATCAACAACAATAATGTATCCCACCCTAAAGAAATAGCTGACCACTTTGGCATCTTTTGGAGTTCGCTAAGTGCAGATCAGGCTTTTGAAACTGAAATTATAGAAGCAAAGAAAAATATTAAAATTGACACGTTGCCAAACCTTTGCTGCTATCATACAGGGATGAATCGCGAAGTTAATATGATAGAACTAAATGAAATTTTGAAAACTCTGAGGGGTTCAACGCCTGCAAATGACAATATCACATATTCTATGGTAAAAAACGCGCCAGATTAGTTAAAAACCCGCCTCTGCGGCTTATACAACAATATTTTAAACAGTGGTGTCTACCCACACGACTGGAAAACGGCTATTTTAACACCTATACCTAAACCTGGAAAGAATCCAAACAGCTTAGAGGGCTACCGTCCAATTTCCCTTTTGCCGGTACTTTCGAAAATATTTGAAAAAATTCTAGCAAAACGCTTTTGGAAATATACGAGGAAAAATATATCTAAAAAGCAGCACGCTTTCTTGCCAAGACATGGGGTACACACCTTATGTCACCGTCTAGAGGAAACCTTGCGTTACAACCTAAAAAATAGGAAACACAGTGTAGTCATATCAGAGGATATTGAAAAAGCATTTGATAGAGTGGTATCAACGTACATAGTACTCGAGCTGAATGAGTGGGGCATCCACAAACAAATTCTGAAGGTCATAATGTCTTTTCTTGAAAACCGTAAAATCATTGTAAAAGTTCATGGCTACTTCTCTTCATCCCATCCTTTGGATAATGGAAGTCCTCAGGGGTCTCCATTGTCGGTGGTGCTTTACACCATTTACGCGAATTCTTTGGCCAAGGCGGTTGAAAATCTGCCGGGGATAGACTATGTTGGCATTTATGCTGATAACATTTTCGCTGTTGCATCCGGAAAACCTGAAGCGGTTGAATCAAATTTAAACAATTTAGACACCAGGGTCCACAACTGGGCAAAAAGTCGAGGAGCAGTTGTGCCCGCTGGAAAAACCGAGCTACTGCATGTGTGTAGAAAGAGAGATTGTTCCCCTACAACATTTTGCATAAGAGATGAAAACCTGCAGGTGGCTGAACATTTGCGAATATTGGGTATTCATTTCACAAGAAACTTAATTTGGAACACTCATGTTAAATACCTTTTAACCAAATTAAGTAAAACAAATAATCTATTAAGGCTTATTTGCTCGCGTGGTAAAGGGCCACATATTGAGACAGCTCTCAACATCTGCAGGTCTTTAACTTCAGGTATAATTTTGCATGGCATAACAATTTATGGATGGACATCAAAAAGAAATATCGCTAAGATTGAAACCTCACTCAACAAGTGCTATCGATCAGCCTCAGGCCTTTTACGAGCGACTCCCATTAAATCTTTACAAACGGAAGCAAATTTTCCAGATTTCCAGCAACTTCTAGAAAAAACCTCTGTTGGGCTGGTCTCAAGATCTATCACCATAGCATTGGATGGTCTACACGAATTGTTTTGGAAACATATTAACAATCCCTTGGCCAGTTATGGATGCTCCACTTCTAAGATTATTTGTTTGTTAAGGACAAACAACATTGCTTTGCCTTCTAAACCGATCAACTCTAATGGCGCGGTGAGAGTTTTGGTTGATGACAGCCTACGAGCCTACAACAAAAACACCATTAACCCAATATGTTTTAAGAAAATGTTGGGGGAAAGAATTTCAGTTCACTCACCAAACACAACACTCTATACGGACGGTTCGTACCGTAACGAAAGTACATCGTATGCGATTGTCGAACAAATATCACCTACCATTTTTGAGGGTATTCGGCAGGCACGACTACCAGATCACAGTGGAATTTTTATTGCCGAGATTGCCGAGAGAGAAAGGAGAAAACATTAATCTGTACAGACAGCCTTAGCGCCACCAGGGCTCTAATGAAGAACAATAATGGAGCATATAATGACATGCTTTATCATGATAATAACAGCAATATTGTTATACTCTGGATTCCATCACACATCGGTATTCAGGGGAATGAATGTGCAGACAACGCTGCAAGGGGAGCACTAGACTTACCTGAAGTTACTGAGACGCCATGTTTTCCTAAGGCTTTATCAAATCCGTTTAAGGCGATTCTAAGACAACAGAACCCTACACCTAGGCGACCCAAATACAATGAAAACCTTAACAGAAGTCAATGTATTATGTTGGCGAGATTGAGAGTTGGTAAGTCTGTGTTTAATACCAGGCATTACTTTGAACGGACAGATCCACCAAGATGCAACCTATGCGATGTTAATTTATCTATCACTCACATTTTGGCGGAATGCCCAATTTCCAAGATGGATGAACCTTTAGAGAAGATGCTGGATTGTGCGGTAAGCAAAAACTTACCCAGAATACGGGAAAGTTTGCGAAAACAGAATATTCAGGAGATTTAGGCCAAATCTCATAACATGGAACATAAGAAAGGGGAAAACATATAACATAAATACATTTACTATTTGATCATTAATTTTGAACCTTATTTAATGTAGGATCTAATTGGGCGCATATGGTCTGGTTACCCGGCGCCTTTTTAAATTATATTTTATAAATTTACTTTGTAAAATATATTGCAAATAAATAAATAAATATTTGTTAACTTTTCCTAAAAAAACATGAATATTTTAAAAAAAATTCAGTCTTTCAAAATTTCATCAACACATTTTATTTGATTAATAACATTTTTTATAAAATACTGATATTATTATAATTGTATTAACGCGGATATCTTTTAAAGAAGATTCCAACCGATTATATGCCAGAGCGCACACTGTAAGATTTGGATAATCTACCTGGATAAAAGTAACTTTTTGGCTTAATTTTTTTTAATATATGCAAATATGACGTACAGAATAAGAAATTTGAAAATGTACTAAGATTTGTCAAGATTGTAAAAACACTAATGCTTTAAACATTAGGCCCCTATTTCTTAATTTTTGCATTATGGTTTACAACTTTGCTATATTGCGGCGAACTAAAACATCAAAAAGTTACAACTCATCACAACCAGTTGTTTTAATTACAACTTAACTTAGTTGAGTTGTAAACCGTAATAGGGGCCTTAATGTCTTTTAACATTTTATTTTTGAAAAATTACCAAGAAAATTTACTTAAAATTGTTCAACTTTCAAAGAGTGTAACTTTTTATTGCAATGGTTTTTTTTTTAATTCTTATTGTGAATTGAAGATTAGCTCTTTTTGTGCCGAAAACGGTTTGAAATTTGGTTTTTGTTTGCGTACAATAAATATTTTTCTAAATTTTTTTTAGAAAATTAGTTTGATAATTCTGGGAAAAATTATAAATTAAATAATCGGCCATGTTATGGAAATCGAAATCGAGTGAAATAGAAATTGAAATAAATATAAAACGGAATATTTTTATGAACCTTTTAAACAGGATCGTTTTGAAAATTTGTTCGATTTCAATTTCACTCGAATTCGATTTCGAGAACATGGCTGATTATTAATAAAAAAATTCTGTATTAAAAAAATATACAAATAGATATTGGGAATTATTTCTTTTTCATAAGCAACTTTATTATATTCAACATTTTTCATTTTTCGAATTTATTCTATGAGTTAAATTTCAGTTATGTATTTTATAAAGCTTTTTGTAATAGCTCTATTCCTTAAATTTTTCAGAAATGACTTTATACACTACCAGACTATTAAATGTATTTTCCTGTTACATTTTACCTTAGCTTTCCGTTGGATAGCAATGAAGTATATTTATGTACAGAAAAATTTACAATTATTAGACACCAGCAGAATGTAATGCATTTTCTGGCCCGCTACGGCCTTCGTCAGCATTCTTTGTGTCACACTGGATAGTGATATTTTATAAATTGAATGTATTTAACTCAACTATTTTAACAAATAGATATTGGGAATTATTTCTTTTTCATAAGCAACTTTATTATATTCAACATTTTTCATTTTTCGAATTTATTCTATGAGTTAAATTTCAGTTATGTATTTTATAAAGCTTTTTGTAATAGCTCTATTCCTTAAATTTTTCAGAAATGACTTTATACACTACCAGACTATTAAATGTATTTTCCTGTTACATTTTACCTTAGCTTTCCGTTGGATAGCAATGAAGTATATTTATGTACAGAAAAATTTACAATTATTAGACACCAGCAGAATGTAATGCATTTTCTGGCCCGCTACGGCCTTCGTCAGCATTCTTTGTGTCACACTGGATAGTGATATTTTATAAATTGAATGTATTTAACTCAACTATTTTAACAAATAGATATTGGGAATTATTTCTTTTTCATAAGCAACTTTATTATATTCAACATTTTTCATTTTTCGAATTTATTCTATGAGTTAAATTTCAGTTATGTATTTTATAAAGCTTTTTGTAATAGCTCTATTCCTTAAATTTTTCAGAAATGACTTTATACACTACCAGACTATTAAATGTATTTTCCTGTTACATTTTACCTTAGCTTTCCGTTGGATAGCAATGAAGTATATTTATGTACAGAAAAATTTACAATTATTAGACACCAGCAGAATGTAATGCATTTTCTGGCCCGCTACGGCCTTCGTCAGCATTCTTTGTGTCACACTGGATAGTGATATTTTATAAATTGAATGTATTTAACTCAACTATTTTAACAAATAGATATTGGGAATTATTTCTTTTTCATAAGCAACTTTATTATATTCAACATTTTTCATTTTTCGAATTTATTCTATGAGTTAAATTTCAGTTATGTATTTTATAAAATTTTTTGTAATAGCTCTATTCCTTAAATTTTTCAGAAATGACTTTATACACTACCAGACTATTAAATGTATTTTCCTGTTACATTTTACCTTAGCTTTCCGTTGGATAGCAATGAAGTATATTTATGTACAGAAAAATTTACAATTATTTATTTATTTATTTATTTATTTCAGTCTATGGAACAACAAAATTCCTTACAGACTATGCAACTAACTTACATAGAAAAATATATTACAGTTAATAATTGTAATATGTATATACATATATACTTTTTATAAAATACTCAAAAGAAATAACTTAAAATTATCTTTTGATGTGCAAAATTCAATATGCGAACTAGATTTTTTTTGAAGGCATATATTTAATTTATTAATATTATGAAATGCTCTCGTTAAAGTGCCATTAAGAGCATAATTAGTACGATGAACTGAAACTTTAAATGTGTCAACTTTCCTCAAGTTTCTAGCTGGTATATTGAATGGTATTAAAGATAACAATTCAGGACAATCAACCCTTGAATTAATTATATCATAAATGAGTAGGATAGACTGTAATTTTCTACGGTACTCTAATGTTCTCAAACCAATAAGGAGACATTTAGACTCATAAGGCGCAAAATGGAATTGAGTATGTGAGCGTAATGCATATTTAATAAACACACGTTGTACTCTCTCAAGACGAGAAATGTAAATAGCAATATACGGACTCCAGATAACTGAAGCATATTCTAACTTTGATCTAACAAAAGATGTATAAATAAGTTTAAATGTATATGGGTCACGGAAATCTGAACAATTCCTTTTTAAAAAAGCTAGCGTTTTATAAACTTTAGGGATAATATACTCAATATGAGGAACAAAAGACATGGATGAATCAAAGACAACACCCAAATCAAGTTTGGAGTCGACATTTTTTAAATAAACACCATTTAACTCAAAATCATTCTTAATAGGACTAAATTTCCTATAAAACGAAACATGAAAGCATTTTTCACAGTTTAACCTTAGTTTATTAAGTTCACACCATCTAACTAGCTTATTTAAATCATTCTGTAAATTAAACACATCAGCCGCCGAATTAACCTTCAGGAAAATTTTCAGATCATCAGCATATAAAAGAAATTTAGATTTTTCGAAACAAGAAATAATATCATTGATAAATAAATTGAAAAATAATGGCCCTAAAACACTTCCCTGAGGTACACCAGAAGTTTGAATATAAGGTTTAGATTCATAGCCCTCAATCACAACCTTACACATTCTGCCAAATAAATAAGATTTTATCCAGTCTAAAAAATTAGAATGGAAGCCAAATTGCCGAAGTTTTAACAAAAGGACTGAATGAGACAATTTATCAAACGCCTTTGAAAAATCGGTGTAGATAACCTCCACTTGACTATTATGCTCAAGAGCGTCAAGACAATATTCACTAAAGACAGTTAAATTTGATATCGTAGATCTGCCGGCAAAAAAACCATGCTGGTTAGGGATTATCCAAGATTTGGTAAGAAAAAACAATTTTTTGTATATAATACGTTCAAATAATTTGGAAACAGATGATAATTTCGATATAGGTCTGTAACATGTAACATCATCCCTATTACCATCTTTAAAAACTGGAGTTATACATGCAACCTTCCATCGATCAATAAAAACTCCCTCTTTTAATGACAAATTAAAAATGTAGGTAAGCACTGACGACAACGAAGCAACACATTTTTTCAATAAATGAGTGCAAATGCCATCAAAATCTAATTTAGTAGAATTTTTTATTTCAAGAATAGCATTCTTCACATCCATCTCAGAAATGACAATAGACCCTATATTCAGTTTATCAACAGCACTAGGGGTATTATTATTATTAACATGATTGAGAGTTTCAAAGTTAGATTTAAAATATGATGCAAACATATTAACGGAATCAACGCATGAACAAGCAATATTGGCTCCATATTTCATTGTTAGAGGAATATTTGACGACTGGCTTTTAGATCTAACAAAGCTCCAGAAAGCTTTTGGGTTCTCTTTAATTTCCTGCTCTTTTTCCAACAGAAATTGCTTATAGAGAAATTTATTCAAAAAATTGAATTCACGCTGATAGTAAACAAAAAAATATTCTGATTCAGAATCACCCTGATCTAAAAATCGTTTATGATATTTATTCCGAAGATTTTTAAGTTTCTTTAGACCACTAGTATACCATGGAAGCTTGTAAGGTTTAGATTTTTTAATTGGAATTTTACTAGCACATACATCAAGAACGTTATTTAAAAATATTTCATAACATTCTGATACTTTAAGTTCAGAAAATAAATCAATCCAGTCAATTGATTTAAATAAAGAATTAAGCACATCAAAATTACACTTATTAAAATTAAAATGATCCATTATAACATTGCTAGTATCAATAAATTTATAACTACCAATTTCAATTAATAAGGGCATATGATGCACATTAGGTGGTGAAATAGCAATAAGTGATTTTTTAATTTTAAATTTACAATCATATGGAAGAAAAACTAGATCCAAAAAATGATTTAATTGATTAGCAAAATTATTAACTTGAACAAGATCTAAGGACATTAAGCTGTCAATAAAGTTTATTTCATGAGTGTGATTAACATTATGTGGAGATAAAAATACATTATCAGCAAATTTAGACCAAAACAAACTTCTAAGATTAAAATCACCTAATACACATAAATAGTCATTTACTGCTAATTTTTCACCCAGAGACACAATATTATTTATATGTGCATCATACAAATAATCCGGACTTCTGGGAGGAATATAGGAAACATTTAAAAATAAATTTAAATTAACGCCAGAAATAGAAACAATTAGTTGATCTAACAATCCTCCATCATAGTTAATAGTACATAAATAAGATTTTAAGCTACTCCTGACGGCTACCAACACACCACCGCCCAAACAACGACCAGTACGTTGAACATCTCTATCCTTACGATAAATGTTATAGAGCTTAGTATCAAAAAATTCAGCATCGAAAAAATCTTTATTTAGCCAAGTTTCCACTAACACAATTACATCAAAGACATATTGGGATGAAAAATCATATATCGTTTTAGATTTGGTTCTCATTCCTGACAAATTCTGATAATATATTTTAAAATTTGATTCACCAGCAGAATGTAATGCATTTTCTGGCCCGCTACGGCCTTCGTCAGCATTCTTTGTGTCACACTGGATAGTGATATTTTATAAATTGAATGTATTTAACTCAACTATTTTAACAAATAGATATTGGGAATTATTTCTTTTTCATAAGCAACTTTATTATATTCAACATTTTTCATTTTTCGAATTTATTCTATGAGTTAAATTTCAGTTTTGTATTTTATAAAGCTTTTTGTAATAGCTCTATTCCTTAAATTTTTCAGAAATGACTTTATACACTACCAGACTATTAAATGTATTTTCCTGTTACATTTTACTTTAGCTTTCCGTTGGATAGCAATGAAGTATATTTATGTACAGAAAAATTTACAATTATTAGACACCAGCAGAATGTAATGCATTTTCTGGCCCGCTACGGCCTTCGTCAGCATTCTTTGTGTCACACTGGATAGTGATATTTTATAAATTGAATGTATTTAACTCAACTATTTTAACAAATAGATATTGGGAATTATTTCTTTTTCATAAGCAACTTTATTATATTCAACATTTTTCATTTTTCGAATTTATTCTATGAGTTAAATTTCAGTTATGTATTTTATAAAGCTTTTTGTAATAGCTCTATTCCTTAAATTTTTCAGAAATGACTTTCTTTGTGTCACACTGGATAGTGATATTTTATAAATTGAATGTATTTAACTCAACTATTTTAACAAATAGATATTGGGAATTATTTCTTTTTCATAAGCAACTTTATTATATTCAACATTTTTCATTTTTCGAATTTATTCTATGAGTTAAATTTCAGTTATGTATTTTATAAAGCTTTTTGTAATAGCTCTATTCCTTAAATTTTTCAGAAATGACTTTATACACTACCAGACTATTAAATGTATTTTCCTGTTACATTTTACCTTAGCTTTCCGTTGGATAGCAATGAAGTATATTTATGTACAGAAAAATTTACAATTATTAGACACCAGCAGAATGTAATGCATTTTCTGGCCCGCTACGGCCTTCGTCAGCATTCTTTGTGTCACACTGGATAGTGATATTTTATAAATTGAATGTATTTAACTCAACTATTTTAACAAATAGATATTGGGAATTATTTCTTTTTCATAAGCAACTTTATTATATTCAAAATTTTTCATTTTTCGAATTTATTCTATGAGTTAAATTTCAGTTATGTATTTTATAAAGCTTTTTGTAATAGCTCTATTCCTTAAATTTTTCAGAAATGACTTTATACACTACCAGACTATTAAATGTATTTTCCTGTTACATTTTACCTTAGCTTTCCGTTGGATAGCAATGAAGTATATTTATGTACAGAAAAATTTACAATTATTAGACACCAGCAGAATGTAATGCATTTTCTGGCCCGCTACGGCCTTCGTCAGCATTCTTTGTGTCACACTGGATAGTGATATTTTATAAATTGAATGTATTTAACTCAACTATTTTAACAAATAGATATTGGGAATTATTTCTTTTTCATAAGCAACTTTATTATATTCAACATTTTTCATTTTTCGAATTTATTCTATGAGTTAAATTTCAGTTATGTATTTTATAAAGCTTTTTGTAATAGCTCTATTCCTTAAATTTTTCAAAAATGACTTTATACACTACCAGACTATTAAATGTATTTTCCTGTTACATTTTACCTTAGCTTAAATATACTTCATTGCTATCCAACGGAAAGCTAAGGTAAAATGTAACAGGAAAATACATTTAATAGTCTGGTAGTGTATAAAGTCATTTCTGAAAAATTTAAGGAATAGAGCTATTACAAAAAGCTTTATAAAATACATAACTGAAATTTAACTCATAGAATAAATTCGAAAAATGAAAAATGTTGAAAAATATACAAAATTAATAAATTGAAACAAAAGTTTAATATATTTGTAAATGTATGTAGTTTTTAAATCAGATAATTACTTGAAAAAATCATTGATTAAATAATGAAATTTACGATTCATTTAATCAAAATATTTTTAATGGATTTAAAAAAAAAATTCCGCAACTAATAATAATACCAAAACAATGGTATGCAAATGTTATTAGACAACAATGAGTTCCCAACGATTATTTACGTCATTGCAGTTTTTTTATGAAAACTCGTAAGTTTTTTTATGCCCTCCATTTATAAAACTATTTTGAAAATAATTTTTAGGACCTAATTGTGTAAAACGCAACGAAACGCCGAATATTTCATTGAAAGCAAAAACAAATTCAAAAATATTTTTTAATTTTGTTGTTGATTTCTAAAAAATTTCATATTGCTTTTCAAAATGTTCAACGCCACAAAATATGAAGTGTTTGAAATTTAAAAATTCACTTTCAATGAAATTTTTGATGTTGCGTTGCGTTTTACACAATTAGGCCCTCAACATTTTTAAGACATTTATTTAAATTACTATTTATTATTCAAAAAAAGTTTGAAAATGAAAAGATAATGGAAGTAGTTCATGGACGTTCTTTTGTCTCCAAATCCTTCGTTAATTATATACATGTTTTGCAATTTATATACATACATACATAATTATGTTTTAGCTACCATAATTGCATGAAATAATCATAATATAAAATAATATAATATACATAAAATTATTAAAGTGTCATTGATTTTAAATTTAACAAAACATAAATTTAATACGCGAAGAATCAAATTTATTAAATGTGTTACAATATTGTGGAGGGTAGCAATAACATCATTCGTTCCTAAGTGATTTTTGGCCTGATCCACCCATACTAGAGTTCTGCAAGAATGAATAAAAAGCAATTTCAACACACTCATTTGAATTTTAACTGCAATGTGTCAAGCATCCAATAATAACGAAACAAATGAAAGAATAACCAAAGACAAACCAAACAAAAACGAATTCAATTCAGTCCATGCAAGTCAAATTATTTAAATATTCAAATAATATTTGAATGTAAAATTATTTGAATTTTAACTTCTCTTTTTAATACGCATACATACATATCTATGTATGTATGCGTAAGCTTAACCCACCCTGCCGGAGATCGAACTAGTACCTAGCTAGTACTAAACTAGTACAAATATCACCAGTACTAGTTCTCGACTGTATACGTTTCTATACTATCTTAATGCTCAAATTAGCATTGTGTGTTCTTAGAAAATCGCTAGTACTATTGGTTCTAGTCGTGTACAAGTACACTTGGACCCAATTGGATATTTTCAATTATTTTTTTTTTAAATTTCCTGATTTGAAAAGAGGTAGTGGTAAAGGTTAGTAGACCTGAACATATGAGAAATATAAAAAAAAATATTTTTATAAACTTTAAGCACAGGATAAGTTTAAAATTTTGTTCGATTTCCATTTCTCGTTATTCCCATTTCCAGAACATGGGCGTAAATCTATATATATAAAAATAAGTCCGTATATGTACGTCGCACAGTGGCTGAAAATCGTTTTTCATCGGCCAAAAATCTGTAACTTTTGAACCGATAAAGATAATTTTGCAACTTTTTTTGCAGGAGAGAAGACTTCTTGAACTTTTTTGCAGTGTTAATTTTGTTAAAATCGCTTCGGTAGTTGTTGAGAAATTTAAGGCCAAAGTTGAACTTTTGATGTTTTTTAGCATTTAGTATGAAAATGCTAATGATTGAGATTGAGAATTATGGTATTTTTTATTCAAAAAGTGGGATGTTTTTTTGTCCACTGTTTTAAAAACTTTGAATCTGCATAACTGCCAAATTTCATTAATATATCTTTGTTCATGTCAGATTTATAGAATGTCAAACCTTAAAATTATTATTTTTTACTCATGTTGAAAGCCCTTTTATTCATTTACACTATATAAATAATAATTTTAATGTTTGACATTCTATAAATCTAACATGAACACAGATATATTAATGAAATTTGGCAGTTATGTAGATTCAAAGTTCTTAAAACAGTGGACTGAAAAACATCCCCATTTTTGATTAAGAAATGCCCAAATTCCCAATCCCGGAAAACGGCTTTAAATTTTTTTTTGTTCAAAAAAGGCAATACAATTTACAACTCGATATTGATCAGAATTTTCTAGAAAATAATGGACACATTAGAAAACATTACTGTTCTAATTGTATAAAAGTCGGTGTGTTGAATTATTAGAATTTTTTACTCAAATAATTTTTTTTTTGTTTGAAAAATTTGATTTGGAATAGGGCATATGGGAGTAAAGATGTTAAACTGACTAAAAATTGCTTCTACAAGCATACTCATGATGTTTTCTTTCGAAAAATATAAACATTTTTATTTATTTCTGGAGAAAATATTTTTTTATCAGCGAAAGAACAAATGAGTATTCGTATTACCTTTATATGCATATACATTCGCCTCGTATATACCATTATACCTTTAAAAAAAATGCATAGGCATGTAATAATACCTATGATCATTTTGTGAATAGGTTTCTACATTATCAACTCTACAACAGGTTCAACTGGAACCAGTTCCACTGGAATACTTTTTAGATTAAAAAAATAAATAAGTGTAAATTATTAATAGCCTATTTCCGATGTGCGAAAGAATTCTTTCTTTCGTATAAATATATTGAAAACAAAAACAAATTTTTAGAATAAATGTTTATTTTCTTTTTTATTTAAATAACAATAAGGACAAAAAACATATTTTTTGCTTAAATAACAATAAAAGTTAATTATATCTACTATTCATTCGGTTGGAAAATTGCCCCCAAATATTCCATATTTGGTTTTGTATTACGTCTGTCCTGTAGCAGCCCTTTTGCTTCTTCATCTAAGTCCCGATGTTCTACTTTCCATTGACTACAAAAGTGCATTTGGGTTTAAAGTGGATACTTTCACCTACCAACAGCTAGTAAAATTTCTTTAACCCCTTTTGACCTCATAAATTCTATTCTTCTGAACTTCAATTTGACTCAAATATAGAACCTGAAAAAATATTTAATAACACAGCAGGTATAATCGGTACAGTAATACAACATAACATTGTTTAAAGACTGCTTTACTACCAATATATAAAATTTTGAACCCACTATTGATAACAGTTTGACATAAAACATAATAAAAATCAAGCCAAAAAATCCGTTTTATCCGAATATCTCCAAAAGCAAAGGAGATAACCTAAACATTTAAGCATATTTTTTGTAACTCAGCTTAAGTTAAATTTTTTTTTTGCAATCCATAAATATATTTTTGGTGAATTTTTTAAAAGTTTGAATTTCCGAGGTTACCAATTTTAGAGGTCCACAAGTCCTCTCCCGACCCTCCATGGACCCGTGTTCTTCCAATTCAACACAAAAGCTACCCGGCCATGACAGTTTAAAATTTCATTCAAATATGTTCAGCCGTTCAAAAGAAGCAAAATTATTTATCAAAACAAAACGCTCGTAAGCCATTGTGTTATATTTCAATCATATGAGCAGCTTAAATAAAAAGAGCAAAAAAAAATGTTGCGAGTAATTTCATTAAAATGAAAAAAGTGTTCAACAGACAGTTCCAAACAGTTGCACAAGTATATATGGGGTTAAAGAGGAGACCTTCAGCTTTCTGATGGTACTAAAATCTCTTTGACCCCTTTTGACCCTAACAAGTTCTACTCCTCTAAAATTCGGATTTAACTAAAATATAGAACCTGGGGAAACATTTAATAACACATCAGGTATAAATGATACATTGATGTAATGATCCATTTCTTGAAGACCACTATCCCATTAATATAACAATTTTTGACCAATTTTGACCAATTATTGATAACGGTTTGCGAGAAATCATAATTTAGTTCCGATCAAATTTACAAAAATTTATTTTTTTTCTAAAACAAAATAAAATATTTGTTTCCAGCAGCATGCCACAGCCACAATTACGAATATTTTAATCTAGTTTTTTTGATACCTTAGTTCTAATATGTTTGCTATCGAATGGCATTAAAATTTTTGAAATCGGCGATGACAAAAAATTGGACTTTTGGCCGATGAAATTAAATTTTCAGCCACAGTGCGTCGCCGAACTAATCATAAACGCGTCGTGCGATTTCAACCAAACTTATACACTACGTAGGCAGTGGCCCATATATGGTTTATAACGCATGTGTGTGCGGTGCGTATGTGAAGTGAGTGTGTTTTTGCCGCAGGCATTTTTTGTACCGCATACAGCATTCATTAGTATTGAATACATTTTGGTCGTTTGTGTATTGGAGAGCATTGCACGGAGTGATGCAAATAGCAATTTGTTATCATTTCTCTTTTCTCTTTGGACGTCATTGGTGATTGATCTTATCATAATCGATTTTTGAAACCAACTTTATTAAAAACAAGTGTGTTTCTTTTCTTATTTTGTTTTGCCGTGCGAAGCAGGCAACGGGCCCGCTAGTAATTTATAAATAAATTATAAATAAATAATTTGATTTCAAATTTAAAAATAAGTATCAAAATACGAATTTTTGTTTTTAAAAACATTTTTGCACAACAATGCCATCAGTTTACAAGTGATGCTCTTGTACTACATCAAGTACTAGTACTTATAAGCACTAGTATTTTTATATAAAATCTCTTTCACTGTTACCACTAGTGCCTCTTGTTCTAGTAATTGTACTGGTGGCTTTTTGGCAATTAACGCTACAAGCTTACACACATATTATGCCAATATACTCAAATAAATATAAACACATTCAATAATTCAAAAATTATTTGAATGTTTTCTGTAAACTTGCTCTCTATAACGTTTCATTCCTATGTTTTGTTATTTATGAATGCATCGCAAATTCATTTACAGTAAACAAATTTGTTATTCAATACACTCTCTCTTATTCTTGTTATGGTTAACTCTCTTCTTATCTTTTTTTTTTTCCTCATTATTTATTTATTGAATCTTCATATATTAAATATGAACTAACAATAATTAATCAAATCTTATACTAATACTTTATTTTTGTCCTGCCAATGCTAGACGAAAATTTTTCTCTTCACGGTTTCTGTTCACATATGTAGATGTTTAGCGCTCTTCTTGTCTGATGAGTCCTGCTGTATCTCTTCTCCTTAATCTAGAGTGGCCGCTGTAATTTAAAATATTTCGAGCTAGTGGATTTGGGTGCGACTCAAGTCTTTTTAAATATTTTACTGCATACTTCGTAATAATAGTTTTTACTAACGGCACATTGAGATCCTTGTGAATATTTGAGTTTTTAACATACCAGGGAGCGGCTGTGATTATTCGAATTTTTTCGATATTAGAAGCCGAGGCAGTGCCCCATAACTGAATACCGTAGCACCAAATTGGTTTTAAGATAGCGTTGTAAAGTAGAAGTTTACAATCGAGACTAAGAACAGAGTTTCTTCCAATAATCCAATTAAGTTGAATTGCTTTTAGTTTCATTTGTGTTAGTTTTGCTTCTATATGGCATTTCCATGTTAAACGCCGATCTAGATGAATTCCGAGATATTTTACATGCGATTGTTGAGGCACTAATTGATTATTGATTTTAATAGGGGGACATGACTCCCGACGCAAGGTGAATGTTATATGTACGCATTTTTGCTCATTAACCTTTATCCTCCATTGTTTTAACCACTTTTCCAGTTCAAATATATGATCCTGCAAGTAGCGAGAGGCTTCATGACAGTTTTCGTGCACGCTTAAAAAAGCTGTATCATCAGCAAATGTTGAAGTTAGGGTGTGGTTGTTTGTTGGCATGTCTGAGGTATATATTAGGTATAACAGTGGGCCCATGATGCTTCCCTGAGGGACTCCAGCGTCAATTGGCTGAGGAGAACTTATAAAAGCACCTTCTTTAATAATAAACTTTCGACCGACTAAGTAGCTTTCTAACAGCTTGTGTGTGTTTACTGGTAAATTTAGCTTCAATTTATGTAATAAGCCTTCATGCCACACTTTATCAAAAGCTTGAGAAACATCGATGAAGAGGGCGGAACAATATTTTTTTTTCTTCAAAGGTTTTTCTTATGGCGTTTACTATACGATGGGTTTGTTCAATTGTGCTATGTTCTCTTCTAAAGCCAAATTGATGGTTTGGAATACATCTATTTACATTTAAAATTGGGGTTAATTTTGACACTAACAGCTTCTCAAACAGCTTTGATATATTAGACAATAAGCTTATAGGTCTATATGACTCAACTTTTGTAGGATCCTTTCCTGATTTAGGTATCATGGTAACTAATGATACTTTCCATTCCTGAGGGTAGTATTCAAGGCGTAAAATAGCATTAAAAATAAAGAGAATCATTTTCTTTGCTATGCTGGGTAGCTCCAAAAGCATTTTGTTACTGATCTTATCAAAACCAGGGGCTTTCTTCAGGTTTAAATCATGAATAGCCTTTTCGATTTCTCTTATCTCAAATCTTAGTGGAACAGCTGCTCTAACAGCAACAGGTGGTAACTCGACCGCCATATCGAGAGATGTGTGAGCGGTAAATACGGTTTTCAAATGATTAACAAAAAGATTTCCTTTTTCTATATCATTTCTTGCCCAACTTCCGTTTAAGTTTCTTAATGGTGGTTTAGTGATAACTGGTCTTTTAAGATTTCTAGCTGCACGCCATAATGAGTAGTCTGATTGTGGAGTTGCATCAAGTTCCTTAAGATATTTTTCAAAGGATGCAGTTTTTTGGGACTGCAGTAACTTTCTTAGCCTTTTTGTGCACTCTTTTAATAAAGTCTTAAGTTGGGGGGATCTGTGCAATTGCCACTCTCTTCGAACTCTCCTTTTTTCGGTCAATAGACGCTCGACATCTACAGAATATATGATATTGTTTTTGGTTTTTTTGAGGGTTGTGCTGGAATGTTGAACAGCTAGTTTGAGATAACTGTCAAAATTAACAATAGCGAGATCCACGCTCTCCGGTGTGCTAAGCGGAATATTTTCTGTGCAATGGGCACTAAGATATTTTTTATATTTTAACCAATTTATTTGTGAGGGTGATTTCGATAAGTACCCAGACGGCGATACGATTCTATTTGGAATCATTATAGTAACAATTGTAGGTGTGTGGTCGGAAGATAATTCTAAGGAAGCCTCAACATAAATCGTTTCTGCGGGGATGTTTTTAACCACTCCAAAATCTATGACATCTGGAACTTTTTGCTGATCAGTAGGCCAATATGTTGGTTCACCGCTCGCGACCACATTTAGATCCATTTTACGAATTGTGTTAAACAAAACACGACCCTTAGGCGTAATAAGTCGTGACCCCCAGAAAGTATGTTTAGCGTTATAATCGCCAGCAGCCAGGAAGCAGGGTCCTAATGATTTGAAGTATTTATTATATTGGCTTTCTGATATTGAAAATCTAGGTGGGGAGTATAAAGATGAAATTACTAGGTTTCGAGATAATTCCTCAACGCAAATGGTCGTTGCTTGGAGATAATCTTCACGATGATCACACATTAAGTAGTGTTTTACTCGGGTTTTTATCAAAATAGCAGAACCTCCACAAGCTCTACCTCGAGGGTCCTTGGTATCATATAATATATAACCATTGACTTTAAACGTGTTTCTTGAGGTCAGATGAGTTTCAGAAACCATCATAACATCGATTTGTTTATTTTTAAGGAAGTATTCTAGTTCATTTTTATGTTGGCGGATGCCATTTGCGTTCCAAAAGCAAATTTTTAGACAGTTCATGGCTTATTTAGTACAGCTTGCAATAACATCGATTGCATTCTTAACATTTCTTGCATCATGTTACCCATTGTGTTGGTAAAATTGTTAACGGTTTGCACTAATGTTTCCATGGTTTTTTCTAGCCGAGTTAAATTAGAAATGGGAATTTCGTCATTATTAGGTAAATCACCTTGCAATGGCATATGATTAGATTTTAAGACATTAGCGTACGAGGTTCTGTTATTATTTGGCTGCGGTATTTGAACGCCGTTAGTGTTTTCTTGATAAGTTGCCTGCGTTTGAGGGGGATTAAGTTTCTGTCCAACCGGACATCCTCTATAGTTGGCAGTGTGATTACCACCACAGTTGCTACATTTTTTTACATTAGGGTCATTTTTTGACTTATCACACTGGACGGTACCATGTAGTTCTCCACATACGACACAAACAGGGGGTAAATAGCAGTATGCCCTAGTATGACCAAATTCTTGGCAGTTTAAACACTGAACGGGCCCATTTCTTTTGTGCGGCTCTTCTATCGTTATTTTCCTGTACAGGATGCATTTTAAACTGTAAATGGGATGCGTTTCATTTGTTTTTAGCTTAACGTCGCCGGGCTCTAACTCCACTCGAAATAGTGGTTGGGGATTTTTTTCCCTATTTTTAATATTTGTAACATTTTTAATTTTGAAACCCTTTTCTTCTAAAAATGTTTTTATTTCGTCTGGGTCCACGCATGAGTCAATGCCCTTTATCACAACCTGCAGACCTTTGCTGCTTTTCAGCTGGTAAGTATAGAAGCTTTTTTTAAGTGCTTCAAACTTATTAATTAATTTACGAAAATCATTCTCATTATTAATCTGTATTTTTGTTTCGTTAATATTACCACGCTTGATTGCAGCTACGTAAAACGAATTTTCACCTATCACCGATATTAAACTTTTTATTAGCTCACTTGAGTTTTGCTCTCTAAGATATATCGGGGGTGGCTTCGACGATTTTATGACGTTGGGTGTTTCAGAAGATTCATCCTCCAGAATTGCAAAACGATTTTGCGAGTTTATTCTATCAAAAGATGGAACTTTCGAGGCAGAGGCAACAGCTGAAGAGGCAGGGCTGCGACCACGTTTAAGCACTGTTATATACCTATCCATACCAACTTGCACTTGTGGTTTTTGACAACTTTTTTCTTGTTTGTTTATCATTGCGTCTATGTTTGGGATTATGGTACCAGTGGTAACGCTTGTATTGTTTTCTGTTGTTGTGTTTATTTCCACATTGCTTTCACTAGCATGAATATCATTTACTTTTGTTGTTGTTTCATTGTTATTACTCATATAGAGTTGTTTTTGTTTTTTTCACCGTTTTTTTATTTTTTTTTTTTATTTTTTGTTGACTGTGCTCTTTTTATTATGTATAATGTTGTTACACCGAGATAATAAAAGAAAAAAAGAATAAATATTTTTTTGCACAGATTATTTGCAAGTATGTATGTATGTGCGTACATACATACATATGTAGGTATATTTTTTTTACTTGTATTTTTTTTTTTTTTTTAATTTTTTTACATATATTTTTTTATAGTTATTCTATTGTTCACTTTTATATTGAGCGTCCAAATTCGCTTGTTAAACTGATATTATTAACTAATTTATGTTAAAAAAAAAACCGTATGCGGAGTTAAAAGAAACACGTCTTTTCTCATCGAGCACGACCGACTGAATGTCTTATCTTTTTGAGTGTTTAATATTTGAATAAATGTTGTGCACTTTGAGTAAAGGCAATTAAGTGAGTTATTCATAGCAGACCTCTAACTCATTCTATTGGTTAAAATATTGATGTTTAACTATAGACTACCAGCCGTCGCAGTGACGGAAAGGATAAAACTGCAAAGAATTCTGATGATGAGAATTAATTATTATTCTCGAAACATGTTAATTTGACCTGAGTTCATCCCAAGCAAGGCCTATCCAATAGGTGTGCTTACCGCTACAACAATACAACGGTACAAAAAACAACAGGCATTTTGTTTGTGTAAATTTCCTCACGGTTGTCAAAATCTTACTACTACATAGGAAAACAAAAGGAAAAACGTGATTTGTATGCATGTATGTGTGGCAAAAAACAAAAAACGTAAACAAAAATATACATGTATAAGCAAAATGTAAACAACTTTTGACATCGTTGAGGAATAAACCAAATAAACATCTGGCTTCTTGCGCAGACCTAGTGGATAGACCTTGATACCAAGAATAAAAATCAAGTCAAGAATTAAAATTATAAAAATTTTTTTTTTTTTTTAATTTCACGTTGTAAAATTTAAATTGATGAATCAGTCTCTGTCGGGCAATCGCCGTGTCGATCGACGTGTGTTTAATTATCGGCTTTTTTTGGGTTTGGAGATTTCGTGCGTGTTTCTCTGTAAAAAGAGGGAGAATAACTGTGCATTTTGTGATTTTATACTTCTAGTTTACTTTATTAGTCTGTTTTTTTAACTGTTTTCCTTTTATTAGGGTACATTTCAAATAGCCTTATAAGCCTTATCGTGTGTGAGCAATATGAATAGGGTTCAAGCGATGGATCTTACCAAAATGGATTGACGTCTTATGCTATAGTCAAACAAGTTTCAAGTACCAGTTTGAAACCATACAGGAAGCTAGGATTCCCGACCATTCGGGCATTTTTACGGCAGAAATTGCTGCTATAAGAACCAAAATTTCGAGGGCCATCAAACCGGGTACAAAAACATTAATCTGCACTTAAAGCCTGAGTGCAATTCGAGCTTTAATTAAAAATTATAACGGTATCTACGATTATATGTTACGGCTGCAAGATGAAACCCAAACAATTTAAAACTATGGATTCCCACTCATATCGGAATCCTTGAAAATGAAAGTGTAGACTGCTGTGCTAAAAGGGCCTTAGGGCTACATCAAGTTACGGAAGTTCCATGTTTCCCCAGGGTTATAAGCAACAAATTTAAAATGATTCAAGGACAACAAAATCCGGTTACCAGCAGATTAAAATATAATATATAATTAACACGATCTCAGTGCATTATGCTGGCCCGGCTAAGAGTGGCAGAATGCTTGTTTAACTCCAAGCACTACTTTGAAAAAGCTGAACCGCCGAAATGTACCAATTGTGAAGAACCGCTTACTACCTCACATATTTTAACCGTTTGTCCTATTTCAAAGATGAATGAACCGCTAGAGGATATACTTGACTGTACAAGAACTGATAACATACAGGGAATAATAAGATGTCTGCAGCAACACGACATCCAGGATGTTTAGTTTTATAATCAAAAACTTTATTTTCACGAATATCAAAAGTTGCATTATAAATAGCTTTAATCTGAATTTAAAACTAAATTCAAAATAAACTTAAAATATTTTACATAATTCGAACAAATTTGTAATATTTATTTTGTTAAATAAAAGCAAAAGTGTTGGAAAGTACAAAAAAGTAGCTACAAAGGTTCTTTCGTATAATGTAGCATGGATTTTTTGAGTGTAGCAATCATGCAACCACTATCGCCAGTGTAGAGTCTAAAAGTATTTATTTTCATTTTTATCTGTACAATTTTATTGTTAGTACATATAAAGAATATTGATCTTTGTCGAAGTAGCTTATAACGAATCAATTACTTTTTTTTCAAAAATGTTGAATTCTTTAAAAAATATACCTTTTACGCTGCTTGATCGGTTTGTATGTTTGGCTTTTCCTCCCAGACCTAAAACCAATGCTGCTAACACGGCACTCTTTCCGCTTCCATTTCTGCCAACCAAAAAATTAACACGGGAATGAAAATCGATAACCATATTTGAATGGCACATGAAATTAGTCAAACGCATATGTAAAATTTTACCGCAACGTCGCGAATCTTCAATCAAACGCTGACTTTGTGACTAAAAGATAAAAAAAAACATATGATATTATTTTAACTGATAAATAATTTGCAAGAAAAATTAAACATTTCCTTTTTATTTACATATGTATATAAAAACGTTAAAAGCGTTAAAGTTATTTTATGGAAAACAAAATTTAATATTATTAAGATTTCTTTATTTTTATTTTTGACATATACACTGAAATTTATTGTTGTATGAAAGCTAATTTCTATGCGCATTTCACTGGTTGCTTAGGCCAGACCATCAGGAAACCTTTTTGCGAAGACTTTAAACAAGCTAAAAATATTATACAAATAAAACTGTAGAGCGAATAAGAATCATAAACACTCAAGTTTTACTTGTAACATTATCAAAGCTTTAACAAAACAACAACAATTAACAGTGAGTTTGGCACAAATGCCAAAAGTCGTAGTGGAGAAAAACGTCAATGAAGGTTTACATTAAGTTTTTTGAAAATATACCCGATAGAGTTTTTTGTATTTTCACCACTGCTTCCGGCATATGTTTCGAAAAAAAAAAATTAAAATTTTTCGCACTTAGAAGTCAATAGTATTTGATTGAAATTTATTTTTAACAAGTAGCTTTTTGTGCTGCATACGTTTACTTACTGCTGCGTATTCAGTTATTGACATTTTATTCTATTTTTATTTCTCACGGCAATTTAGCGTAGCAGGAGTGAAATTTAGAGCAAAACAATACTTAATAAAATTTAATATAAGCTGCGTTCGAGAACACAAAAGTTTTTACTATTTTTTACTGAACTTTACTGCATTTTACTAAATTGCGTTCGCGTACACAAAATACAGTAAATGAGAACACAAATTGAGAGCGTAAAGTGACAGTTCTTGACTGAGTACTTACAAATTTTTACTGCAGAAATTTTTGCAGTAAAATTTAGTAAAACAAAAAAACATATGTTTCAAAAGGTAAACAAACAAGAGTAGCAAACGAAAGGCATACAAATTGTTTAAAAAAAGAAAAGTTGAAATAAAACTAAAATAAAAACAAAAAATGAATTAATATTAATTAATTAAACTTGTTTGTGAAGAATTTATATGGCTAAATACCAATTTTTGAAACTTTGTTTTGTTATGTTAATTTTTTGGAGTTGTAAAAGTGTCAAGTACTCGGGTACTTAGAACAGCCCTTGTTTTTAAAGTTATCAATAGTAAAAAAAAATATTCGTGTACTATTGATCAAATTTAGCCGGACACAAATTAGCAAATTCAAATAAAATAAAAAACAAACAAATATGAAAGATTACATAAAATAATTTGTTTGTATTTTCCAAAAATATTCGTTTTATAAAAAGTATTTAATCGAGTACCGATAAGAAAACGAGTTAAGTAGTCAAAAGTGTAAACATTTTTCAACACTTCAATTATTTGCGATCAGCTGTTGCCTTTATTTTACGAATTTTTACAAATTTTGCGTTCGCGTACTTTTTTGGACAACAGCTTTTTATGAGAGCAAGTTTTTAAGTTTACTCATTTACTGCATTTTACTGTAAAAGTACTCAAACGCACCTATAGTTTTGGATTCAGAAAGGCGGTATATATACTCTATACATAACTCAATTTTTTTAAAACTTGTCGGTAGGTCAAACCCATAATGAGCTGACGAAAAAAGATTAAAAAGATAGTACTAAAGAAATAACAACCTGTGATAAAATCGGGGATATTTAATCAAATTGAATATAAGGATAATTAATGCCAATCAGTTTACTAAATATTTTGTAGACAGTATTAAAAATATACGAAATAGTATCGAAGATGTGCCATACGTAAATATAATTAATGTGATCCATAAAACAATCAAATTGCGTGCAATAAATATACAATAGATTAAAAATATTTGTAAATATTTAAATAATAAACCTGATATTGATAAAGTATCAATTAATATTATTCTGGACAATTGTGATATTCATGTATTGGGTATTGGGTAATTCATAAATATTTAATACATATTTTTTAATTAATTCATAAATATTATGTATTAATTAAAAAATAAACTGTGAGATAATTTTATTAGTTATTTTAATAGTTTAAGGACAATAGTTTAAGGACAAAAAATTCTTTCACTTATCGTAGATGTTGGAGAGATCGAAAGGAACCCATAATACAGAATATCTTATTTCTCAGTCCTTTTTTTAGATTTCTCTAAACATATATAACATATATAAAATCTTCCATTATGCCATTAGAGTCCTGTACTATTTTTTTTTTTTTTTTTTTAATTTTTAATACTTCTTATTGTTTCTGTTAATTCTGTTATGAGAATATTTGAGAAAAAAAATAACTAAACACATACATATAAAAAGTACGTTAAACAAAAAGATGTTGACAGCAAACACTTATTTTAAATTAAGATCCACTGAAAACCTTCTTTGTTTGTATGAAAACATACTTTCTAAACAAACACCTTTTGTATATAAGACGAAACAAATAATTAAAAACACAAAAAATATGTAATAATACCACATATAGTTAAACATTTTCTTACATCGGTTAATCGACTGAAATTAACCGGTTTAATCGTTAATCGAAAAAAGGAAATTTTAAATTAACCGATTAGTTAACGGGGTAGTAATTAATCGGTTAACCGATTAACGGTTAACAGAATGAATACCCTAGTAGAATAGGTTAATTTCAGCAACCGTTATTTCTATTTTATCAATTAGGAAAATATTTTTTATCTTTTCTTATTTTTTTTTAGATTTGGATTTTTGGGAAAATTTTGTCTTACTATGATTTACCTTCAAAATATTTAGTATTGTGGTTACTTTATTGGACTGTTTATGGGTTTTAATCCATATTTGTATATATTAATCAGGCTTATGTTCATAAAATTTAATTTTCATTAAATTATTTTAATGAAGGAAGGAATTTACATCATGAAATGAATTAAAATGTATTGATAATTTTTCATTCTTGACTGAAGCTGCGATTGAACCCACGAACAGGTTGATTTGACATGTTTCGATAGCAACCACACTTTCTCTTCAGAAATCTTTGCCGTTTAACAGAATTATCAATAAATTTTAATGCATTTCATGTTGTAAATTCCTTTCATCACCTTCAAAATATTTAAAACTAATAGGCACAATTGATTCCTATGTGATGAACAATCCACACATCGAATTTATCGACGATTTGATTTTTTAAGTGTTAAAAAAATCTTTAATTGTCGTTGATTTTTATGTTACAAATTGATCTCAATTTACAATTTCATTGTAAAAAACTTTTAACAAATTATTTTTGTTGTTAATTAATTCTGAGCGGGACTAATCGGGCTTGGCGGGGCCGAACGGACTGCCGAGTATCGCGCACGCTGTGGCCGATGCTTAGTAGGTCAAATTCGGCCGCGCTGCTGGGTAAGAGTAGGGCCTGCGTAAGGACCATGATAGGTATTATCACGGGCCACTGTATGATAGGCAGAATGGCGGTGATAATGGGGTCTGGCTTGTCGGATATATGTAGGCTGTGTGAGGACCCGGAGGAGTTTGAGACAGTTGAGCACTTTCTGTGCCACTGTCCCAGGCTACAGAACAGCAGGCTGAGGTGGCTAGGTAGCAGATTCATGCACGAATTGGGAGATGTCTCGGACTGAGGGCTCGAGAACCTGACGGGATTCGTAATGGGAATGACCTGGTTGCGCGGCAGGAGGCTGGTGACTGGAAACATGTAGGGCAGTTTTCCTGTTTGCTAGGGTTGTTTTTGCTTGTGCTGTCCGATTTCTTATCTTCCACTATCTTCCTTTCCTGTGCTTTTACCATTTACTTCTCCTACCCTTTCACACTAGATTTCTTTCTCTTCTTTCCTTCTTTCTTTCACTAATTAAGGCGTCACAATGGACCGTATTGGTCTCTGGGAGAGGTTGTGTGGTGTGTTTGCTTCACACCAGCCTTTCTAACCTAACCTAATGAATTTTAATGTTTTTTTTATTAAAATGTTTAGCCATTGTTTACCGTAAATTTATCTATTTTTGGTCACCACGTTTTGGCAACACTGGCACTCTGCGCTGTTTGGAGGTAAAATCCATATATATGAAACTCACTTAAAATTAAAAAAAATATACATAGTTTACAACTAGTATGCCGACTCTTTGACAGGTACATAACTCAACTGTCAGTGGTACAAATTTTATGTTTGTATTAGTAAGATTTTTTCAAATGTATTGGTGTATAAAACTATTTCCACCACTAAACATAGTTGCATAAAATCGTATAGAATGTGGCAACAATTTTTCTTCCAAAATAAAATTTCTTAGTCCTGGCTGCATTTATAAACTTTTAAAAGCCATGTTTGCTAAATTTTTATTCTGCAATATCGGATAATATATAAATAAATAATGATTTCAAATATTATTTATATACCACAAAATGCTACTCTGCTGGCTTTAATAATATTAACAACAGAAAAAATTTAGTGTCAAAAAAATTTATATAAAAATTTTTAGTTTGTGAAAAATAAAAACATTTTGCAAAAGCAAATTAGCAAAATGTATTGAAAAAAATTATTTATTATGTGTTTAAGTCATAAAATTAAACATGAAGTGTTATATTGTAAAAAATTTTATATTGAAAAATTTCAAATTTTGTTTTGTTTTTGTTGTTCTTATGTGTGTTGAATTCACACAGAACCTATATGTGTGATGAGAGTTATAAAAAAAAGAGAACGTTCTCACCAGTCGGCATACTAGTTATCATAGTATAGAACTAGTATGAGTGGCTGCAGTGTTACAGATTTGCGTTTTAATGTATTAGGTGCCTATTATGAACTTAATTCGATTTTCGACAGCTGTCGAATTAGTTGACCGAACGAATTTTCATTTTGTATTATGGCACACATTCGATAAAAAAAGTACTATAGTGATTTAGTTTATTCACAGTAGTACATTTTCTATCAGCTGTCCCTTTAAATAAAAAAATTTTGTTAACAAATTTAAAAAATTAAAAAATAAAACTAATATGAATCATGACTACGACGGACTTACAGTACGATGATTCATCTGATGAACGCTTACTGGCACTGGGGTGTACCTGTAGCCTGAACTTTTGTAAAAATTCCTTTTGCCTACAAAGGATTTTGTTCCATAAGGGAAACAAGCTTTTCCAACTGCTGTCGACTTTAAACTTGCATAAAATAACCAAAAATAATTAAGAATGTGGAATTTGCACACCAAAACTAATAAATTAACAAAAACTTACATTTTAAATAATTTTTTTAAATTATTTACACCGTCGAAAGCAAATTTGTTTTCGTTGAAAAATTCAATGCACAACGAAATTTTCGACAGTGCTGCCAACTTATAATACCAAATTAACATTCGATAGTCGCTGTTCGATAGCCAGCGAAAATCGTTTATCGAATGTAACTCATAATAGGGGCCTTAATTTCTTTGTCAAAAATGGTATATTTTAGCATCAATGTGCAACATTCAAGTGCCGTTATATTTTCTTGAAATTTTTCAAATCGTCATTGTACTTAACAACATGCAAAAATCTCTGCAAGAATATTTATTTATTTATTTATGTACAAATTTATTATAATTAAATTACAATAAATCTCTGATAGTGAAGTTTTTAATGTGGCAGAAAAAACAATAAAATATTACCAGCAGTTGTTAAATAAAAAACAAAAAATTAAAGAAGTGTCTCACATTAATACACTGTATGGAAGTGCAGAGTGTTGGCAATATTTTGGTCATTTGGTTCAGGTTAAGGAAATTGTATATTTTAATTTTTTTCACCTTAAAGCTTACATTATTATTAATAATGTATTGCAGAAAGCTTTACTTTTTTGAAATGGATATGGGTATGTGGTCCTACAGATAACATCAGTTTAAAACAGTATTGAGGAAGAAACGAAATTGCACTATCCCATAAAAATAAATACATATATATAGAAATGATTAATAGTTTTCCTTAAATAACAATTTTAAACATTTCAAGCCGACATTTAAGCCGCCGCCGAATCATTGACGCAAACGTCGCCGCCGCCGATCAATTATACCCGCGCCGCCGCCGCCGATCAAACACCCTCGGCTTGGTTCTCTGTTATGTACCTGTCAAAGAGTCGGCATACTAGTTGTATACTATGCTAGTTATATACTATGAAAATATATATTTACCTCTTCACACATATAGGAAGAACTGTGTGAATTCAACACACTTTTAAAAGTTCACCTCATTTTTTGACAAATATTTTGTAAACAATAAAAAAAACAAATTTTTTATAAAATGTTTTTGATGTGTTTCTTTACAATTTTTTAAAAGACATTTTAATTAATCCAAATTTAGATATTTTTAATTAGGCTAAAGTTCATTGAATTTAATTTTCATTAAATTACTTTTATGAAGACAGGAATTTTACAACAAGAAATTAATTAAAATTTTTATTGATAATTTTTCATTCTTGACTGCGCAGAGATTTGAACCCTGGCTTTCACGGACAGGTTGCCCAATTTTAATTTTGTGCATTTAAAACAATGCCTAACGTTTTATTCCGTACTATCCTTGGCGCTGGTTCCTTATAATTAATAATTATAAAACGTAGAAAAACAAGTCACATTCGCGTTCTTAAAAAAAGCTTCTATACTTACCAGCTGAAAAGCAGCAAAGGTCTGCAGGTTGTGATAAAGGGCATTGACTCATGCGTGGACCCAGACGAAATAAAAACATTTTTAGAAGAAAAGGGTTTCAAAATTAAAAATGTTACAAATATTAAAAATAGGGAAAAAAATCCCCAACCACTATTTCGAGTGGAGTTAGAGCCCGGCGACGTTAAGCTAAAAAAAAAAATGAAACGCATCCCATTTACAGCTTAAAATACATCCTGTACAGGAAAATAACGATAGAAGAGCCGCACAAAAGAAATGGGCCTGTTCAGTGTTTAAACTGCCAAGAATTTGGTCATACTAGGGCATACTGCTATTTACCCCCTGTTTGTGTCGTATGTGGAGAACTACATGGTACAGTTCAGTGTGATAAGTCAAAAAATGACCCTAATGTAAAAAAATGTAGCAACTGTGGTGGTAATCACACTGCCAACTATAGAGGATGTCCGGTATATTCTATTGTCAAGCGTTCTGTTGGACAGAAACTTAATCCCCCTCAAACGCAGGCAACTTATCAAGAAAACACTAACGGCGTTCAAATACCGCAGCCAAATAATAACAGAACCTCGTACGCTAATGTCTTAAAATCTAATCATATGCCATTGCAAGGTGATTTACCAAATAATGACGAAATTCCCACTTCTAATTTAACTCGGCTAGAAAAAACCATGGAAACATTAGTGCAAACCGTTAACAATTTTACCAACACAATGGGTAACATGATGCAAGAAATGTTAAGAATGCAATCGATGTTATTGCAAGCTGTACTAAATAAGCCATGAACTGTCTAAAAATTTGCTTTTGGAACGCAAACGGCATCCGCCAACATAAAAATGAACTAGAATACTTCCTTAAAAATAAACAAATCGATGTTATGATGGTTTCTGAAACTCATCTGACCTCGAGAAATACGTTTAAAATCAATGGTTATATATTATATGATACCAAGGACCCTCGAGGTAGAGCTTGTGGAGGTTCTGCCATTTTGATAAAAAACCGAGTAAAACACTACTTAATGTGTGATCATCGTGAAGATTATCTCCAAGCAACGACCATTTGCGTCGAGGAATTAAATCGAAACCTAGTTATTTCATCAATATATTCACCACCTAGATTTTCAATATCAGAAAGCCAATATAATAAATACTTCAAAGCATTAGGACCCTGCTTCCTGGCTGCTGGCGATTATAACGCTAAACATACTTTCTGGGGGTCACGACTTATTACGCCTAAGGGTCGTGTTTTGTTTAACACAATTCGTAAAATGGATCTAAATGTGATCGCGAGCGGTGAACCAACATATTGGCCTACTGATCAGCAAAAAGTTCCAGATGTCATAGATTTTGGAGTGGTTAAAAACATCCCCGCAGAAACGATTTATGTTGAGGCTTCCTTAGAATTATCTTCCGACCACACACCTACAATTGTTACTATAATGATTCCAAATAGAATCGTATCGCCGTCTGGGTACTTATCCAAATCACCCTCACAAATAAATTGGTTAAAATATAAAAAATATCTTAGTGCCCATTGCACAGAAAATATTCCGCTTAGCACACCGGAGAGCGTGGATCTCGCTATTGTTAATTTTGACAGTTATCTCAAACTAGCTGTTCAACATTCCAGCACAACCCTCAAAAAAACCAAAAACAATATCATATATTCTGTAGATGTCGAGCGTCTATTGACTGAAAAAAGGAGAGTTCGAAGAGAGTGGCAATTGCACAGATCCCCCCAACTTAAGACTTTATTAAAAGACTGCACAAAAAGGCTAAGAAAGTTACTGCAGTCCCAAAAAACTGCATCCTTTGAAAAATATCTTAAGGAACTTGATGCAACTCCACAATCAGACTACTCATTATGGCGTGCAGCTAGAAATCTTAAAAGACCAGTTATCACTAAACCACCATTAAGAAACTTAAACGGAAGTTGGGCAAGAAATGATATAGAAAAAGGAAATCTTTTTGTTAATCATTTGAAAACCGTATTTACCGCTCACACATCTCTCGATATGGCGGTCGAGTTACCACCTGTTGCTGTTAGAGCAGCTGTTCCACTAAGATTTGAGATAAGAGAAATCGAAAAGGCTATTCATGATTTAAACCCGAAGAAAGCCCCTGGTTTTGATAAGATCAGTAACAAAATGCTTTTGGAGCTACCCAGCATAGCAAAGAAAATTATTCTCTTTATTTTTAATGCTATTTTACGCCTTGAATACTACCCTCAGGAATGGAAAGTATCATTAGTTACCATGATACCTAAATCAGGAAAGGATCCTACAAAAGTTGAGTCATATAGACCTATAAGCTTATTGTCTAATATATCAAAGCTGTTTGAGAAGCTGTTAGTGTCAAAATTAACCCCAATTTTAAATGTAAATAGATGTATTCCAAACCATCAATTCGGCTTTAGAAGAGAACATAGCACAATTGAACAAACCCATCGTATAGTAAACGCCATAAGAAAAACCTTTGAAGAAAAAAAATATTGTTCCGCCCTCTTCATCGATGTTTCTCAAGCTTTTGATAAAGTCTGGCATGAAGGCTTATTACATAAATTGAAGCTAAATTTACCAGTAAACACACACAAGCTGTTAGAAAGCTACTTAGTCGGCCGAAAGTTTATTATTAAAGAAGGTGCTTTTATAAGTTCTCCTCAGCCAATTGACGCTGGAGTCCCTCAGGGAAGCATCATGGGCCCACTGTTATACCTAATATATACCTCAGACATGCCAACAAACAACCACACCCTAACTTCAACATTTGCTGATGATACAGCTTTTTTAAGCGTGCACGAAAACTGTCATGAAGCTTCTCGCTACTTGCAGGATCATATATTTGAACTGGAAAAGTGGTTAAAACAATGGAGAATAAAGGTTAATGAGCAAAAATGCGTACATATAACATTCACCTTGCGTCGGGAGTCATGTTCCCCTATTAAAATCAATAATCAATTAGTGCCCCAACAATCGCATGTAAAATATCTCGGAATTCATCTAGATCGGCGTTTAACATGGAAATGCCATATAGAAGCAAAACTAACACAAATGAAACTAAAAGCAATTCAACTTAATTGGCTTATTGGAAGAAACTCTGTTCTTAGTCTCGATTGTAAACTTCTACTTTACAACTCTATCTTAAAACCAATTTGGTGCTACGGTATTCAGTTATGGGGCACTGCCTCGGCTTCTAATATCGAAAAAATTCAAAGGCGACAAAATAAACTTCTTCGAATAATCACAGCCGCTCCCTGGTATGTTAAAAACTCAAATATTCACAAGGATCTCAATGTGCCGTTAGTAAAAACTATTATTACGAACTATGCAGTAAAATATTTAAAAAGACTTGAGTCGCACCCAAATCCACTAGCTCGAAATATTTTAAATTACAGCGGCCACTCTAGATTAAGAAGAAGAGATACAGCAGGACTCATCAGACAAGAAGAGCGCTAAACATCTACATATGTGAACAGAAACCGTGAAGAGAAAAATTTTCGTCTAGCATTGGCAGGACAAAAATAAAGTATTAGTATAAGATTTGATTAATTATTGTTAGTTCATATTTAATATATGAAGATTCAATAAATAAATAATGAAAAAAAAAAAAAAAAAAAAAAAAAACATTCGCGTTCTTAAGTGTTTTCTTAAGTGTTGTTTGTACGCGTGTTGAGGAGCTTGTTCTTTAGGCGTGGCTCTCTGGATAAAACAGCAGTATATATCTCAAGCTGTTACAGCATAAAATTTACACCTTTAATAAACAGCGGCTAAACAAAGTCTCATATGGAGTTATGGTAACCAGTAAGTATACTATCCCCACCATACGTGGAGAAGGTATTATGGGTTTGTGCTGATATGTGTAACATATGATAATATTGGTTTTCGACCCTTATTTTAGCATACCGATCGACTTAGAACTACCTCCGAACGATGGCCGTTTATCCGGCTGGCTGTATAACCATGTACGCAAATTAAAGTTCACAATTTTATAGACAATTTGATGAAATTTGGTACAAATTATTAAATGTTCATAAGGACGTATAACAAGAATTGGCCAACACCTTCATAAAGCCCCTATATAAACATCTTTCCAGAATAGTCTTCTTTCATATAAACCATCTTGTTATGGTGAGGGGCTACTCTCTATTGCGATGAGAAAGAAAATTTTAGCAAATCTAGTGATTGGTACTCTTTAATGCGTTTGCGCATTTGTCTTTCGCATCTTTTTATTTTTTTCTTTTCGCAAATCATCATTATTTACATAAATTTAAGGAATAGAGCTATTACAAAAAGCTTGTTAAAATACATAACTGAAATTTAACTCATAGAATAAATTCGAAAAAATAAAAAATGTTGAATATAATTAAGTTGCTTATGAAAAAGAAATAATTCCCAATATCTATTATTTATTTTATTTAAACTCTCCAATTTCAAATTTTTTAACATATTTTCCATTTCATTACTGGTAATCTGCGCTTTATTTGATTTTTATTTTTATTGCGAAAGTGATCGAGAGTACCAAGTTGGCATAAAGCTTTCGCAAATCAAAATACCCTTTTGGTATTTTGATTGAACTTGGCCCAAAAATATTTTATTCAAACCTTATACATTTAACAAAATTTTATTTGAATCGGACTATATTTGACCGCTTCCCTATCCTGCGGGATACACAGCAAGGGCTGCTGGGGATACAAATGTTGTCAGTAAAGACAGCAAATCCCCAGCACCCCCTGCTGATGAATCCTCGAATAAAACGAAAGGAGGGTAAAGGTTCAACACCCGTCTTGATAATTTCCGATAGTCACCCCCAAAAAGGAGTCACTAAAGGAAAGGTTACCGGGACAAACCAGTCAACATCTGCAAGGAAATCAGGTGGTCATCGACAGAGCTCTGCTAAGGCCCCCAAAAAAGGGGTACTTAAGCGAGTGAGGTCTGGTGATGACCAGAAATCCCCTGCGGCTAAGAGGAGTGGTCAGTCTCTTAAGGATCCCCATAAGGAGATCAATAAGAGGACTGGCTCCAGAGAGGACCAACCCTCCACGTCAAAGAAGCTAAAGGAGTCGGCGAGTAAGGACGGTATTCTGGCGGCTGTCATTGATCGTAGGGATCCCGATGGAAGGATCAGTGTCGAGAAATGGCAGGTGCTAGAGAACAAACTACTCGACGAAATCTTTAGTGCCAAACGAAGGCCGGACGAAGTATCGTTCAAAGGGGCTGACTGGGCAAGAGGTGTCAAAACTGTCAGCTGCGGCAATCAGGAAACCTATGAGTTTTTAAAGGCTGCAGTTGGTAAGTGTGGCAGCTCCTGTCCTGAAGCTAGTCTGGACGTTATAATCGCGTCTGAGTTGCCATTAAGGCCGGTAGTCACGGTATGGATACCTCCACCAATAAAACCGGCGGAGGTCATACTGGGGGTACTGGCCAACCAGAACAAGGAGCTCATTACAAGCCAGTGAAGTTGGTAGCTTCACTGGGTTGTAAAGAGAACCAGGGAAGAGACTTCAGGTTCGCAGTGGATCAGGCGTCTCTTAAAAAGTTGGAATCGATGGGAGGGGTTGCGGTATTCGGGTTGGGGTCTATCAAATTTAGGTTTCCTAAAAATGATAGACCCTTACAGGTTGAAAGTGGTGCAGATAAACCTGCACCACTGTGAAGCAGTCTCAACCGAATTAGTAACCCACCTTATCGATAACAACGTGGACGTGGCCTTAATTCAAGAGCCCTGGATTAACAAAAACCGGTTAGTTGGATTAAGGGCCACGGGGTATACATTGTTCGTACCCCACACAGAGGAGAAAGTACGGACTTGTATTCTTTCAAGAACTGAGTTTAAATTTATGTTTTCTCATTCTTACAGTAATGGAGACCTCAAGGTTGTGACAGGGGAAGCCAAGGACAAAACGGTCCTGGCACTAGCATCGGTATACTTGCCATACGAGGCTACCGATCCACCTGGTGAATAAGTGCGAGAGTTGGTGGAGTACTCAGGCAGAAGTGGCTAGAGGCTGGTACTAGGGTGTGACGCCAATGCACACCATACCCAATGGGGAAGTGCCGACATCAACAAAAGAGGTGAGTCTATGTTTGATTTTATTATTGCCAACAATTTTCTTATCTGTAACAGGGGGAATACACCTACTTTCAGAACTAGAGATAGGGATTCAGTGATAGATATGACATTGACGAACTGTAGGGAGTTAGTGGAGGATTGGAGGGTGGACTTGGGTTTTTCCTTCTCTGACCATAGTCGCCTGTCCTTTAATCTAATGTTTGAGAGGTCGAAAAGGTGTCCGTATAGGAATCCGAGAAGGACGGATTGGGATTACTTTTCGAGACTGAATTTGGTAACCCCTTCTCTGGGTCAGGCTCGAGCGGTGAGGAGAGAGAGAGACGGTAGGGGACATGATCACCTTGGATAAAGTAACATGGGCGGTTAATACCTTTGGGTCTTACAAATCGGCAGGACCAGATGGTATCTTTCCGGCGATGTTACAGAATATCGGGAGATCATCACTCCTGCGGTTGGTGGAACTGTTTAGGGTCTGTGTGCTGAACGGGCACATTCCTAAAGGGTGGAGGGAGGTCAGGGTGTTTTTCATACCCAAGGCGGGAAGAACCGGTCACTCTAAACCCAAGGATTTTAGACCAATCAGCTTATCGTCTTTTCTTTTTAAGACGTTGGAAAGACTGATTGATCTACATCTGAGGACGAAGATTGAAGCCGGCATCATCAGCGGTGCTCAACACGCCTGTTGAGAGTGCGCTTCATGATGTGGTTGGTTATGTAGAGCGAGGATTGTGAGTTTATTTAATGTTGGCTGCATTTATAAACTGTTAAAAACAATGTTTGTAAAATTTTTATTCCGCAACATCGGAAAAAATTTAAATAATTTATGATTTCAAATATTATTTGCATACCACAAAATGCAACTCTGCTGGCTTTAATAATATTAACAACAACAAAAAATTAGTGTCAAAAATATTTATTTAAAAATTTTTAGTTTGTGAAAAATAAAAACATTTTGAAAAAGCAAATGAGCAAAATGTATTGGAAAAAATTATTAATGATGTGTTTGTGTCATTAAATTAAACTAAAAGTATTATATTGTGAAAAATTTAAAATAGAAAAATTTCAAATTTTGTTTTGTTTTTGTTGTTTTTATGTGTGTTGAATTCACACAGAACGTATGTGTGTGAGGGGTGAACTAAAAAATTGAGAACGCTCCCTCCAGTTGGCATACTAGTTGTATACTATGATTTGAGCCTTCTGAAAACATTTCTTAAAAAAGTACACTTAGCAAAAGCTTAAAGTAAACTTTTCTATTTAAAAATTTTTAATGAATTTATTGGTAAGTGTAGTGGCCAAATATCACGACTGGTATTGCAAAGTGTGCAAACGATGATAATAGCGGAGTTCAGTGTTTGTTTCAAATGGTCTTGCGAAAGGGCAAATGTAAAATTTCGTAGCTTTTTTAAGAAATCTAACGGAAACTCTGTGTATTTTGTTGTTGGATTTTGCAAAAGAGCTATGATATGTTGCATTTGCTCTTTCGCAAGACCATTTACACTTAACACTGAACTCCGCTAATGTGTGCAAAAATACACACATTTGCACAACACAACAAAATGTACGTATGTATTTCTGATTTGCTTCATTTTACTTTGTACTAAAAACCCTTGAGCAAAAATAGTAGTGCATATTTGCTCAGTTGCAAATAAGCGCAAATAACAACTTTTGACATTTATATTGTTGGTGATCGCTTTAGCGCAAAAATAAAATGCAAGCTAAAATGCTTGTGTATATTTAGGTGTGTTCATTTACTTTACTAGCAGAAACTTGCAAAGAGAAAGTAAGTAGGAATTTAAAGAAATTGCTCTCAAAAATACTAAAAAGTAAATTAACACTTTGCCAGCCAAAATTTGCAAGTTAAATTAGTGACGAATATTTGAGTACCCATTAATTATTCTAAGACTTGGGAAAATTTTATACATTACGGTAAAAATAATTTGATTTTATTAATTTATATTTGTTTATGTTGAATAAAATGAATCATGAATTGGATTTTGTTTTATTGAGGAGGGAAAAGAAGTATTCGGGTTTTCCTCGATAATAAAAGATAAAAAAAACTCTTTGTTAACAAAAAAATTATTTATAAGGCAACACAAAATATTTAATATACAATTTAAACGTTACAGACTGACTGACTGGCAGGTTCATCTTCGCACAGGCTTAACGCCGTGAGTTATAAGGTTGAAATTTTAACCGGATGCTGGTCTCTTGATAAATCGATCCACTAAAAATCGAAGAAATTGCCTAATAGTATTAAAATTGTGTGTGTTAGTGAACAAATTTAGAGCATTGCGACACGCAATAAACTACTTTCATGTGTAAATCCTAGCTAAGATGGAATTTTTGGAAATTCGTAAAACGAGTAAATTCACTAACCTCAAAACGTTCCGAACAATATTTTTGTCCGAAGAATAATTTTTTTACTGAGAGTGTTCTTCAGAACGATTCACCTATTTTGGAAAATTTGTCCGGAAAAACAAAGCTACCAACCATATGGTTGAAATTCTACCTATTTTTGGTACTTTCTTAACAAACATTTTACTCCATTCTTTGCAATATACGTTCTCGAAAATTAAGTGTCTTTGTTTTACTTTTTCGTTCTACAAGTGGCACCTTTTTAATTTGCTATAATAGATATTCGAAGCATAAAATTATAGGTGCAGGGTCCTGAGTGAATGAGACCCAATGACGTTGGTAATTTTTTTTTTAAACTTAAAAACATAAACTTTGGCATTTAAATATGACCACGAAAGAAAGGTAACGAGGTAGCGGGTTAAATTATTGTTAATTATAAAATAATTTTAGATATTCTCATTATATACTTTATGACCGTTTTATTTGGTCCAAATTCATATATTTGGTGTTTGTTTCATAATAAACAAGACGGTCATAAAGTAAACACTGAGAATATCTCAAATTTTTTTATAATTAATAAGAATCTTTAATTTTGTTAATAATTTAATTTGCAAAACAAATTTTTTAATGGCTCCCCAGCCGTAACAAAAAAAAAAACAAAGAGAAAAAAAGAAATTACAAAATATATTTTTAGAGTGTATTTTCACCACGAAATGACTCGGCTTAACAAACAAATCTGTAATGAAATGGTTAAATATAAAAACAAATCGTGGAATAACATGTTATCTACATTAGATAAACATTCTACTCCGTTTTGGAATTTAGCAAAAGTATTGAAAAGAAAACACAAAAACATTCCACTACTTAAAGACAATTATAAAATGTACAGTACACTGGAAGAAAAATGCAATATCCTAGCAGACACTTTTTATTTAAACAACAATGTTTCAAATCATCTAAGTAATGACGAAACTATTTTTGATGTAAATTATGTCGTAAATAGTATAGAACAACTTGAAATAAATAATAATATATCCCAGAGTTATTACATATCTCGTCAGCTCAGAATTGGTTTGGCGCATATGCCAAAAAGTCGGAGTGGAGAAAAACGACAAAGAAGATTTGCATGAAGATTTCTCAAAATGTACCCGATAGAATTTTTTTATATTTTTACCACTGCTTCCGGTATATGTTATGAAGAAAAATGTAAATTTTTGCTCACTTTCATGAATAAAGTTAGAATTTAAAAGTATTTTTTTGAAAATGAAAAATATTGTTTTGTGCCGCATACGCCACTTTTCTAAAAAAAAATTTAAAAAATGGTTTTTTATGCTGCATACGTATACTTATTGCTGTGTATTGAGTAACTTATTGTTGAGATGAATGTTTCTATATTTACAATCTAATAAAAAGTCAACATTAATGAAATTTTTTTTTTATTTGGTTTTATTTTACAAAAACAGAAAAAACAGTTCTACTGTTATGAAAAGGTACATAAAAAGCCACAAAGTAAACAACTTAAATAATACAAAAGTAAAATAGAATCAAGAAAAAACACTTAAAATTTAAAACTAAATATTGAGTAAATTTTTATAATAACTTTTATCAACATGTGGAAGAAATATAAGCAAGTCCTTTATGTCTCTCTTTTTATCGCTGGAAATAATTGATGGTTTCGATATTTTCAAAACGTTCGTCAACAAATTCTCAGGAGTTTTCAAACAATTTTTTGATGCAGACTTAACCAAAATTGCATTTTTATATTTTTCCTCTCTCGCCGAAGTTTTATAATGTATACATAAATCATTATTTTTACTGTATAGAAGTACTTTAATTTTAGCAAAAGGGTGTTGTCGAAAGTCCATTTTATTTGCTACCAACGAGTATGTGCGAAAATCTTCCGGAAGCATTTCCATAACTTTTAATTTTGTTTTATTATTTGGCATTGTTTTAAGCAAATTTAGTAAATGAAGAGGACTATGAATTTCAATATTCTTTAAGTACCGGTCAATAACACCATGAACACAGTCCACTTCTTGAATTAAAGAATGTCCTGGTTCTGAAAACTTTTGTATTACGGTATCAATATTATTTTGTTTAATAAACATTTCGATTGCGGTTGAGTTAATTCGATTTTTATTTTGAGGAGTTTTTGCTGGAGATTCTTTCTTATTTATAGAAAGGTAAGCTTGTCCAGATTCTCGAAGCCGTTTTCTTACGTTACGTTCCCACAGTTCAGGGTTTGTTTGCCTTTTCTTTGATGACGAAGGAAGGATTCTGAATAACATATGAATGTATATAAGTAATGAACTTTTATTTTCAAATAAAACAAAATAATATTCAAGTATGTACCTGTTATTGTTTTCCATTTGTGGAGGGTTTGACGCACATTTAAACGGTAGCTTTTGAGTTAAAGATGTGTCATATAGGTAAGAATCGGTCCAATTTTCATCATCCTCAAAGTATTCATAAATCATTCTAAAAGCATTAAAAATTTAAACAAATATCTTAATATGGTAAAAATTTAAATAATACTTACTTAATTTCATCTGGAAGTGTAGGAGCTGGTGAAGAAGATTCCATTTTTATATTTTTTTTTTATAAATTTTTACTATTTATTAACACGAGGTGTTATTATTTTATAAAATTATTTTTCCCAAATTTATTTTCTTGTTGTCATTTTATTTTGCTTTTGCTTATGTTCTTATTATTATATTATATAGGTCTATGCAGCAAAGCAACAGTAAAATATATTTTGTACGTTTTTGTATGAAGAATTTGCTGCAATCGCCAAACAATGGCTTGTAGAGCAAAACAGTACTTAAAAGATTTTGAAACAGTTGATATGCAGCAAAATTAATGCTTTATATCTCAGAAACCATAAAAATTTTCGCGAAACAGGTTTTTGATTTAGAAAGAGGGTATTCAAAAAATATATTCCTCATACCTAACTCATTTTTTTTAAAAATGGTCAGTAGGTCAAACCAGTAATGAGCTGACGATCTGTTGAAAATACTTCAAATCTTATCAAGAAGATCAAAAATAAAAAATCACCTGGTATTGATGGAATCAACAACAAATGCCTGAAACATCTGCCAAAGAAAGGAATCAAATATACCTATAACAAATCTATTTAATGCTTGCTTAAAGTTATGTTATTTCCCAAATTAATGGAAAAAGTCAAAAACGATAGCAATACTAAAACCACAAAAGCCTGCTGAATCTCCGGAGTCCTATAGACCTATTAGTCTCTTACCATCAATTAGCAAAATATTGGAAAAGATCATTAAGGAAAAAATACTTAAATTTACATGAAGTTTTTCCTAAAATACAATTTGGTTTTAGAAGAGAACACAATACAACACAACCGTTGCTTAAAATTAAAAAAATAGTTAAATATGAATTTAAAAATGGAAACTCAAAGGGAATGGTTCTAATTGACATCAAATCAGCTTTTGACTCTATGTGGCATAATGGTCTTATTTACAAGTTAAAAACTCTAAACTTTCCAGTGGATATGATAAAAATTATATTAAGTTTTCTAAGTGATAGAAGTTTTTGTGTCTACATTGGAAATTGCACAACAACAATTTTTGCAGATGATACCTCTATCCTAAGCTCTAATTCGTATTCTGTTAATATAATAAACAACTTGAAATCAGCCTTGGTTGAATTAAAACAATATTTTAACAAATGGAAAATCCTAATAAATCCAGAAAAAACAAAATCAATTTACTTTACGAGAAAGCGTAAGTCTTGCTTTACGCCTCAAGGTCCTTTTCAGTGGGAAAACAATGACATCAACTGAACTCTCAATTGAGAACAAAAAAATTTTAATTAAAGCTATTTTTCACCCAATAATGTTTTACTGTGCTCCAGTATGGCATACGTCAGCAAATTGCCACAGGAAAAAGCTCCAAGTGGCCCAAAACAAGATTCTGAAGATTCACACCCGCTGGCTTTCCTACTGTCGATGATAAATTAAACTATCTAACAGAAAACTTTATTAGAAGATGCGAACGCTCTGAATTCCAACATATAAACGAGCTTATCTGTTTATAAATTTTACATTTTTAACCTAGCTTAAGTATTTTAGTTTATAGGATTACTTCAGAAGGTTTTTATACAATTTTCCTTCCAAACCAAGTTATTTAAAAAAAAAAATAATAATAAAAAAAAAATATATATATATATTACCACAACACGAAATGTCAAAGTAGAAAAGGAATATATTTTGCTAATCTCTTAAAAAAATAAGTTAAAATGTAAACAAATTAATATTAAATAAATACTAAACCCCATATTCATACAAAATATTTTTGATTAATAAAAGGTTTATTAAACAAATTTTCATACAAAATTCGTTTCATAAACCTACTATAAACCTGATATATTTTTTATTTAAAAAAAAAAAAAAATTATTTTAAATACAAAAACATTTTGGGAATGTATTTAAAATACAAAATACGTATGTATATATTTCATCACAGCTAGCATTTGGAAGGTTGTTTTTTCAAAAATCTGATTAATGAGTCTTTTTCGAATACTTTTGGTGATCAAAAACTGATTTATCAGTTAAACGCTTAAAAAAAGACTCGAAAATGACACGAGCTTATGATTCTAAAGTGTTTGATTTAAAATGCAATCACAAATTGTATGGAAATCGCAAATGGAACATCTACGCGCTTAAAATGTGAGTATCTTATTTGTTATTTATTATCAAATTTCGAGCAGCTAGAAGGTTCTAAACTGCTCGATTGTGAACTGATTATGTAGGCGTTTGAAAAGTTATGAATTTTTTTGTTGTTTATATAAATACGTAAGTACGTATTTTTATGTTTCCTCTGTGAGATACTCAAAACAACGTGGCGAAAGGCGCTTATAATACTGTGTAAAGATTATCTAACGAGTCTTTTAAAAAGCATGTCAAAAATCGTATTACTCATGTTGGGATTATCTTACGACTCATGAAAGGCTTAGTCGTATAACTGATCTACCTACTTATATAATAGCGTCACGCTTTTTTATGTTGAAACTTCTCAAATTCAATTTCTAATTCAAATTACGAAACAAACTTTTAGAACGCGAATTTAGCACCTTGTTATATAATTCGGCTTAAATCTAGTTTATTTAAGTTAGCGAGACCGGTGTTCTTTTACCATAAAGGAGAGACTTGGCGGCAGGCCAAAGGCCGGCAATGCAGAGCAACTTTAGTAAGAAAAGCCAGTGTTTTTATACGATAGAGGAAATCTTTGCGCCCGGCTCACAGTGGCGCCCGTAGAGCAAGCGAGGTTGCAAAAATCAAAATTTTCATGAGTGCCGACGAAGTTTTGAATAAACCCATGTTACAGGAAACTTTTCAACGATTTCAAATATGCCACTCTTAATAATATCACATTTTTAGTTTAGAAGATATAACCGTTCAAAGTTGACCGACTTTCGGTTTTCAAAAAAACACACAATTTTTAGTCAATTTGTTGCGATTTCAGGTGTAATATCACGAAATATAGGTAACGAATCGCCTTATTTTTTGTTTGTATTGATTGATGTATTTATTAAATGTATAATGATAAAAAAAAATTAACTGTTTGCTTTGTGTTTCTCCTGGTAAATCACTATTTAAAAACTATCCGTTTTTTCACTATTTTTCAACTTTGACGGAAAATAAAAAAAAACTATATTTTTCTATATTTGCCATATTTGCAAAACCTGTTCTTTGATTATTTCTTTACATAATGCAAAAGGTTTTATCTGCCCGTACGTACCCGTTTGGCTTCTAGAGGTAAAAAAGTTTAAAAAGACATGGTTGCAGAAATTGTATGGCGTCCATCCCTTATATGTTTTGACTGACAGTAGTTTGATCCAATAGTTTGAAAAAAACTACTCATTGAAATTAGCAGGTACGTACCTCACATAAACAATACTTTGGCGTACAAATGGTCAGGAACAATATTGACTTATGGTCCCTACAGGTAGGCACAAATCTTATTCGGACACGTGCATAATATCAAAATTGCATTATTCAGCCTAAATCCATATGTATGCAGGGAAGAGGTAAATTTTTAGGCATGGTAGCAAAAGCCTATATATTGCAAAATAAGCATAATGCCTGGATTAGTCTACGCCTGAAAGTTGGCGCAACAATTACTGAAACCATTAAACAATTTAAGTACTGAAAACATGGCGTTGAACAATTTAAAATTATTTGAACTGCTTAGAAAGTCAACCACACCAAAGTTTTTCACGGAAGTGAAAATTCTTCCTGAGAAGTTGACATTGATCAGCAAATGGGGCTGCGATGGATCATCCGGACAAAGCTTTTATAAGCAAAGCATATCTTCCGATGACGCTACAATATCGGACGGAAATATGGTTATGGCATCTGTTGTTCCTTTACGTCTAAAATCGGATGATTCCCTACACTGGAAAAATCCACGTCCGTCATCAGTGCATTATTGCCGACCAATAATGTATCAGTTTGCAAGGGAATCGGCAGAACTCATAACGACTACGGTGAAGGACATTGAAGAACAAATAAGCAAGATTAAGCCTACAAAGCTGCAAATTGGAGAAGGAAAATATATTGAATGCAATTACGAGTTCCACCTGACCATGGTTGACGGAAAAGTCGTAAACGAACTGACAGGAACAACCTCAACAATGTCATGCCCGATTTGCAAAAAGAGTCAGAAGAACTTTTTTCAATTAAATTCAATTTATTTCATATATAATATGTTACATCTCAATTTTATATAATTAGTTGTAAAGAGTTTAAGATTAGTATCATTTTCTGCTTAATTATAACATATTTCAATTAGTTATCATATACATATATATAGACAGAATTATATTGGAGGTAAAAATTTAGCAAAACCCTATTTAAACCCCTTTTTTCGTTTCATTTTTATATATTTTTTATCGATTTTTTATTATTATTTGTCAGAAGAACTTTGGTAATTTAAACGATTCTACAAATGAGGAGAATTACGAATATGGAATGTCACCATTCCACGCAAGAATAAGGTTTATGGAATTCTTGCTAAAACTGGCATATACCCTACCACAAGAGGAGGAAAACTTCGATGAAAATACATCAATAAAGGATAAGGAAAAGATCAGAAAGAAGCAAATACAGGATGCTTTTTTTAAACAAGTTGGATTAAAAGTAGACTGTCCCAAGCACGGATACGGTAACTCAAACGATGGAAACACTTCTAGGAGATTTTTTGAAAATGATGAGGCAATAACTAGAATCATTGGAATTGGCAATCAAATCGTGAAAAGATTGGGAAAGATCTTGGGTGTTTTAAACTGCAAAGAAAATGTCAATTCTACAAAATATGGAGAATATGCGTCGAAAACTGCATCTCTTTTAGCAGAAATGTATCCACAGAAGAAGTTGACCCCGACCGTCCATAAAATATTGGCGCATGGCAAAGATATAATTGAGTACCAGTCTTTGCCAATTGAAGAGCTTTCTGAAGAAGCACAGGAGTCTCTTAACAAATTTTATAAAAAAAATATAGATTGATTGCAGAACACATTCAAAGCATCAAGGGTAAGGCAAAATGAGGACCTCTTCAACATGTTGGCAGCATCTTCCGATCCACTTATTTCTTCCCTGCGGCATGTGATGTCACGAATAGAGTTACAAAATAATTATAGTTTAGAAATGGTTAGTCTTTTAGATATACCTTCTCTTACGAATTGTGATGAATATTTTACAGAAAATTGAAAAAATAAATTTTAAAAAAAAAATAATTTTTTTTTAATTTATTGGGTAATAATTTAAAACATAAAACCTTTAAGAAAAAAAATAAAAACAATCTAAAAATGTAAAAATAATTTTTTTTAGTTACCATAAAATTGATTTTTCTACTAATTTTAACTTTGATAACCCATAAGTAGGCCCCTACAAAGCGTAGCACCCTTTCCAAACGCTCATTTCATAGGCTGAACAGTTATCTATCATATGCTGTTTAAACTGTTCAATTATCTTATTCGGTTCAAAAGATATGATTTTTGCAACGAAAAAACTCAAATGGCGCCACTGTGCGGCTATGCACAAAAGCTTTTGTTAGCGAAGGCGGTATTTGTTACACCATAGAGAAGAAAATCCTTACGTTGGCCGTCTAACAAGCGAAGCTTTCGTTAATGAAGCGAGTGTTTTTTATTTAATTAAGCTTTCTTTTACACTTTTATTTAAATAAATTACATACATATTTACCTAGTCACTTCCGTAACATTTTGATATAAAATTTTGTAAAAAAAAGTATTGGGAACTTAGAGTTATCAGTTTTTATATGACTTTTGTATAGCCAGATAGGTATACATATACTAAAGCTTTCAAATCGTACCAATATATGAAAATTTCAGAGGGCACATTTTTTCCTATATTTTGTTCTTTTCCTTTCGTTTGGAACTGCGTTGGTAAACTAAATGTGTTCCTTTGTATAACACATTGTTATATAATTTATACAGAGCCACAAACAGATCATTCGATAATGGGTTAACGAAAAATAAACAATATGTAAAATTGTTGTTTTTATACTCTTGAAATATTGTTTTAAGACTTGCATGGTAAACATTCCAAAATTAAAAGACGAGCGTGTCAGAAAATGTATAAAAAAAGAAATATGTATTTGTTTATTAAAACAATCGTCAACAGCCTATGCTAGCTGGGGTATTTCAAATATAAATATTTTAAATATGAAGATATTATAGAATTTTTCATGTTTTTATAAAAATGGCTTAAATTTTTAAAATAAATATACAAACATGTATAATGAACTATCAAACAAAGTAACTTACCAATAAAGTGTTTTGAGTCAAATTCCCATTAGAAAAATTGCGACGCTTTGTGTCGACACTTTCATTTTGAAGCTCTCCAGCTCCACTGAGACGGTGGCGTTTTCTTGATAAACTTAAACTCATATTTGTTAGACCATACAATTTGTTAAAATTCTTTACTATTTTATTTTTTCATAAGTTACAAAATTATTTTTGCAACAAACAACTTTGGCGGCCTGCACAATTATTTGTTGATACTAGTGTTGCCAATGTCTTTTATACAAAAAGTCAATTCTAACAACATTATTGTGAATATCAAACCCATGGCCGAATTAGTAGGTCGGTTCGAAACGTCTGCTGATTTTTTGCAGAGTTGTGTTGTTTCGTGCAATTGTTTTTGACATTTTGTCCATTCTTTATATTTTTTTTTCTTTTTGCTTCTTTTTTTCAATTGACAACCAAATATGACGTTTTATGTTAGCAATAATTGTCATCGAAAATTGACTAACAATTATTTCAATATATATTGCCGGCAATAAATATGTACAAAAAAGTGCTGGCTACTGTAGTGTGCTGGTCGCACTTACCCACTGGTGGTCACATTAACCACCCAATAATATAAAAATTGCGTGTATAGCACATTTGCTACTCTGCCCAACAATAAAAACAAAAACTTCAATAAACCTACATATTGTAACGTAAAATGTATGGAAGGAATTAAATTACATTAACTTATAAAATATTGGAATTTGCTTAAATAGAGAATTATGACCACACTCAAGTGACTGAATACTAATAATGTAGATCATAAACGAAGAACATGTTGTAAGAATTGAAATTGGAAATTAGTATAAATAGCTGTGTAAATTGTAAATAAAATACAGAATATTTTTTATTAACATTTTCGGACAATGAAATTACCTTAGAAACTTAGATAATGCCATGCTTCCCTTGCGCTTAGTTAATATTGTACCATATTTTAAGGTAATTTTACTTATGAATATTTTTGTGTGTATGTAGTGATATACATATATACATTTTTTCAAATGTACATAAAAATGAAGATTTATGTGTTTTATAACAATAATTTTTTTTTTTTTTAAAGCTTTCTTATTTTGTTTATTGGATCTTTTCTTTGAGAAAAATAACAATAAGTATTAATATCTTAAACTAAATGTATATTGTGGCCCTGATGCCAGCGTATAAGTGACCAACGAGTGTTAACAGGTTTTGCGTTTTTTTACTGGTGAGCTATAGCCAATGTATCTACTCTATTTAAACGACTATGTCCTCTAAATAGGAGTAGGGTCTGTGCTAAGGGATTTGGGTGTGTTGACAATTTACGCACGTATTTAGATCAATATTTCTGTATTTCTTCACGGATGTATGGGATGCTAAGATCTTTGTGTATGTTTTCGTTGCGGATAAACCACGGGCTGCCAGTTATAAGGCGTAATATTTTGGATTGCCTTCTTTGCAATTTTTCAACATTGGATACTGATGCAGTTCCCCATAGTTGTATTCCATAAGTCCAGATTGGCTTGAGGATGGCTTTGTATAATAGGACCTTAAGTTCAAGATTGAGGGTGGAGTGAGAGTTTAGGAGCCAGAGCAACTGAGAAGTTTTAAGTTATAGTCGTGTACATTTTGAGTCAATATGTTGAGACCAAGTCGAGGTGAATTCCCAGATATTTTATATGCGACTTCTCAGGGCCATTGACATTGTTTATTGTTATATTAGGGCAGTTTTCCCTTCTTAGGGTAAATGTAACCTGGGCACATTTCGAAGGATTTACCATTATTTTCCATTTAGTAAGCCATTTTTCAACTTCATAAATGTGAGTTTGCAAGTTGTAAGAAGCAATATTAGGATTTTTATCTATGCAAAGAAATGCGGTGTCGTCTGCGAAGGTTGCAATATGTGTAAGGGCACTTGTGGGCAGTGTATAGTATATATATAAGGGGACCAAGAATACTGCCTTGGGGAACACCAGCTGAAATTTGTTTGGGGCTTGAGATTATGTCTTTGACATTGACCACGAATGTTCTGTCGGTTAAGTAACTTTTTAGAAGTTTGTGTGTATTTTGGGGTAACAGCGAAACTATTTTATATATTAACCCTTTGTGCCAGACTTTGTCAAAGGCTTGAGAAATATCAATAAATAATGAAGTGCAATATAGCTTTTCCTCAAATGTTCTTCTGATAAGAGTCACTATTCGATGAATTTGTTCTACCGTACTGTGCTCTTTTCGGAACCCAAATTGGTGAGCGGGGATGATTTGGTGATCGTTAAGGAATGGAGTTAGTGCATTTAGAAATAATTTTTCAAAAAGCTTTGATAAAATAGAGAGAAGACTTATTGGCCTGTATGAGCTTACTTGACTGGGATCTTTTCCTGGCTTTGGAATCATTATAATCTCGGATATTTTCCAAGAGGAACGGTAAATAATGTCTTTAAAAAGTTAACAATAATAATTATTTCCAACTATTGCCCTATGATTTTGTGTATTTAAAAATTTTGGCAACTCTAATTAGGTGGTAAAAAATCAAGACAAATTAAGGCAAAATTAAACCACCAAAGTAGAATTAAATTTTAAATTTATATCGTTCATACCCAATTTTATGGGATATGAATAATAAGTCATACATATACATACATTCCATTTCTAGTGTTTTTATTTCTAGAAGTAAAATAATTTTTCCATATTTTCGCTTTGACGACATTTTTAAAATGAACTTTCACTTTCCTGTTTAATCGAACAAGAAATATTAAATGTCAAAAAAATAAACAATGTTCAAAATATAATGCAAATTTACTGGATTATTGTCAAATTGTAATTAAAGTTTTGACTGTTAAAGCAAATTTCTTGATTATAGAGCATTAATATTGTTAAAATAATGCTAATATAAATAAATGAAAACCATTTCCCCAAAAAAGTGCCTATATGATGAACTCGGTAACTCTATTTTGTTTTCTGGTACATTTTCTCAAATTTACGCTTCGACGACATATTGAAAATGAACTCGCAAACAGATAAGCAAATGGCATGAGATTCGACATTTCGAACAACTTTTTGCTGATAATATGTACATATACAACAGTGGCATGCCACTACTTGCATGTGGAAAGGCAGCGTAAGCACAAGCAAAAATGTCGGCAGAACAATGGCGAAATAATTGCTTACACGTGAAGTTGATTTTGCCAATGAAATGTTACCTAGCATTTACACATGCCACTGCCAGTTCGAAAAACTCAACACAATCACAAGTTTTTACTAATACACCCACATTTTTCGCAATGGCAGCTCCAGTGGCAGCAAAAATTGCATGCGAGTGGAAAATTGGCACTTGCATGCCACTAAATGTCAAAACGATTAGCAATGTTACCCTGTTAACCATATAATGCAAATTTACTGAAAATTTGTCGAATTTTATTTAAAGTTTTAACTGTTAAATGAATTATTATTATTCATTTTTTGAAACGCCCATTAAAAAAAGCAAGTTTGTTAATTATAGAGCATTAATTTTGCTAAAATAATGCTAATATAAATAAACGTAAACTATTTCCCCAAAACTAAAACTATGTGATGAAGACGGTAACTCCTTTTTGTTTTCTGGTACTTTTTTTTTAATTTGAGAAGTAAGCAAATTATCTCAAGTTGACGCTTCGACGACATTTTGAAAATGAACTGGCAGTGGCATGTGTAAACAGAAAAGCCAATGGCATGAGATTCGACTATTTCGAACACTTTTTCGTTTATAATATGTATAGAACAGTGGCATGCCACTACTTGCATGTGTAAAGGCAACGTTAGATAAATGACAGAATCAGAAGATTAACCATGGCGCAATGGATTGCCACTCAATATGTGGTCCACACGTCGCAAAATTTTTGGAGCAAATTAATGTGCCGTTTGCCGCAATAAACATTGCTACGTTGAGATCCGGGGTAAGAGATAACATAATTTTGATATTTGCTGCAAAATATGTCGCAATATTTATCTCTGGTATAGAGGGCCATTTACATGATGAGTCTATACTTAACAATAACATCATGTTAGTCATTCATGTCAGTTGTAGACTGGGTGGTACAAATTATGTATTGAAAAAATATGGCAGCATCCGCAGAAACTATTGTGAATAGCAGTGCAACCAACCTTAAAAAAATTACTTTCAAATATTTAGTTTGACAATAATATTAACGAAGTTATTTTAGCAGCAGAATTTTATAAATTTTAAACGAATTGGAAGACATTTATAATTTAAAAAATTGTACATTAATTAAGTTAAGGTCAAAATTAATATTGCATAGTTTAATACAAGTGTGTAGTAATTCATAATATTTGTAAAATAATACCATAAAACTCGGCATGGCTACAAGTGCTTGTACTTTCATCTGTAGTGGCGGGAACGATCAAATTTATGAATTTCCAAATCTTACCTTAATAATAACACAACTGAATCATGAATTTGAAAATTTTAAATATACAGTGTATCGTTGTGCAGCAAAATTTGTATCGCTGCAAAAAAAATTTTTTAGTTAGTATAAATTAAAGTTGACATTTTTGCTTGTATGTAATATATTTTAATTGTATGTATGTATGTCCAAACAGCTAGCAACATTCCGTATAAACTAGTACTGGCTGTAATGCAACGGCATGGCATAAGTGATAGTGATGGCAATTTAATGGTACCACCTTTTCAATTAACTTCTTTAATACATGATGTCTATTACGCTTGTGAAAAATTAGGACATTTTACAAAGTTACCATCATATACGTTGGAATCGGCTACTGCAGTTCTATCAAATTTTTTTTGGAACATTTATGATCCGTAAGTTTGAAAATTTGAAAAGTAATTGCGTATTATAACTTTTTTTTTAACTGAAGGCATCGTCGTCATTCCATATCACTGTTAGAAATTAAAATTACTTTTCTTTTACTATGCAAACTTTATGCTGCCGATCAAATGATTCCCGAGTTTTACAATTTACTTCATAATAAAAAAACAAAGACTGTGCCTAAATTGAATTTTGAATACCTTTTGAATATTTTGGCTAAGGTTTTTTCATATATTGGGGAAGGAACTGCATATGGATCACAAAATATACCTTTAGTTATGGACCAGTGTTATGCAAGGGTAAGCTAAAGTTTAGAATAGTTAGTTTTTGATAAAAAAAAAAAAAAACCAACAATTTTTTACAATATTAAACACCCAAGTTAGTTTTAAAGCTTAATTAATTAAATAAAAAATTTTAGTGTCACAATTTATCTGGTCTTACCGATTATCAGTTTCATTGCCTTTGGTCAACAACTCAAACTCGTTTTCTAATTTATGCTAATTTAATAGCTTTAATTAAACGAATAGAGGATACAAAAAAACTAATTCATCTAAATGTGTGTGCGTCCTGTCGTATGGAGAAAATAACTGGCATACGATTCAAGTGTCAGTCCTGTAAAGATTTATCGTTATGTTTGAAATGTTTTGCATCTGGTTATAGTAATAATAAACATATATTAAGTCATAAAATGTATGAAATTTTTACTGAGGTAAACATTTTATATAAACTTGTGTCTGAATTTTTTTATTCGAATTTGTATTGGATATTTTGTAGGATTTACCAGCGAAAAAGTTTTCTCAATATTTTGCCAAATTATGTACAATATTTGCTTGCAATCCCAAAAAGCTTAATGATGAAGAATCTAAAGGTTTTTGCCATGACAATGATAATATGGCTAATAATGATACCGAATTAGTCACTATAGCTAACAATCGAACTTCGAACGCATCTACGGCTAGTGTTATAGCTTCAGCAGTAACAGCAATGGCAAACTTAAGGCACAGCCAATCCCCTAATATCAAAATCGAGACCACGAATTTGGAAAAAATTGATTGTAAGTCAACTTTAGCAAGCAATAATATGCAATTTAACATTTTATTTAAGCTTCTTTGTCCTGTCTTACTACAACTGCCTCTAATGCCTTGAATGTGTCTGGAAAGTTGCAAATAATTATTAACAAATTATTACATCAAAATGAGTAAGATTCATAAAAGTCCTTGTTTAAAAAAATTGTTTATCTTATTATTTTTACTAAGAAAATTGGAATTACAATTACAACGTGTACAGACTTCAACACAAGATGAACTCTCTATTTTTTTAAAGGAACATCAGCAATTTTTAATGGATATTATAACAGAAATGCGCAACTTTTCGGTAAATTGAAGGCCATAATCATATAAAACGCAAAGCAACGCCAAAGATTTATATTGAAAGCAAAAACCAAGCCATAAATATTTTGTAATTTTGTTGTTGCTTTCTACAGAAATTCACATTAAACATATGCATGAAACTTAATAATGATGTTCATGAAACTTTCATTATGAATACTAGCAACTCCACAAAACAACCACTGAATAAATGTCGAATAAGTTCATGGAATAACACATTTATTTCAAAGTCAGTATTGCCAGTTGAAAGAAATGAAAAACATTAGGAAAAATAAAAAAAAAAAACAAAAATAACCATGAAGAGTAAAAGCAACAAGATAAGGAATTACATTAATATTAAAATAATAAAAATAATACAAATTTGACTTTGTTTTCAATGTAAATTAATTGTTTTTAATGTAACTTCAAAAAAATTTCATTTTATTTTCATAAACATTTTTAGCAATGTGTTTTGCTTGGAAGTACATAAAAAAGTTGTTAGGAAAAAAATTAAAATTTAATTTAAAAAATGCTTTACAAATTACATATATTATTGTAAAGGTAACAAAAAAAAGAAAAAATTACATAAATTTACAAAGTGTCAACATTGCTATTGAGTATTTATATAAAAAAAAATGAGAGAGAGTGAAAACTGTAGAACAAAAGTCGTTTCATTGAACAAAGGCAAGGCGAATTCATTACAGGTGATCCTAAAAGCCCTGCTGGTAACTTTTTTTATTTTGCTTTATAATTGTTGGATGTAAAATTTTTGTTTATTATCTTTGTTTCTGTTTTGATTTGTTTCAGTTTTTGACATTGTACAATTATTTTACAAAAACAAATTGCTTGTGGTTTTTGTACGAGATGTACTTGTTGTACTACCGAGATTACCTGGAATGAATACGCCTTGAACAAAGGGTTTGTGTTTGGAGCATGAATAAAACAACAGTTTGTTCAGTGGTCTGAAGTTTGTTTGAATACGAACTTCATTGAATAAACATTTCAGTATATTTATAAATGAAGTTATTCATGCAGCCCTTTAATTCACATTGCGTTTTACAATTTCAAACGCTGCATAGCTTTCGGCGTTAAAAATTTTAAAACGGTTCATGAATTTCTGTAGAAAGCAACAACAAAATTACAAAGTATTTATGACTTTGTTTTTGCTTTCAATGTAATTCTTTGGCATTGCGTAGCGTTTTAAATGATTAGAGCCTAAATAAAAAAGTTCAAGGAGTATTACATAATTACAATCATGTTTTTGACAGCTAAACCCCTCGGTATCAATGAGCTCATATCCAACATCCAGTACTCCAAATCGTTCTAATTTTGCTAAATCCCCTACGGCCTTAGATAATTTTAGTGCTGTTCTTAATTCACAAACTAATGCGGTTAATTTAAACACTCCTCACATTCTGAGCACACCCAGGGACAGTTTAACTCATTCAAGTAAGTGAATTTAGTATTTTTGTTTTTTATTCAAAATTTAAAAAAAAAAAAAAAACAAGGCATAGGAATATAATTTAATTGTGAATGTGTTTATATAGTAAATGGGGCTGATATAAATCGAAGTTATTTGGATGCTAATAAGTCTGATTACTCTATTAATGATTTGAGTTTATGGTTTAATCAAAAACGTTTAACATCACCAATTTCACCATCTATTAACTCACCTCCAATCCAACCATTGGGAGTACTTACAGAAGTTTCTTCGCAAGATGAAATCAATTATCTTGACAATGGTACCAATAGCGACATTTTAACAATGCATACTCGTGAAACGGAAATGACAAACTTTAAACTTTTATTAAATAAAGTTAAAGAGATTGTAGAAGACTCTTACAGTGACAATATGGAGTTATCCGAAGCTACACAAAACTTGGAAAATATTTTAGATTCTATCATAAAAACCGAAGAAGGGCGAAGAAAGAGCCTTAATTAGGTAATCCATCAGTGTATTTGTAATATACATACATGTTTTCTTTGCAATTTATTTTTCTTACTAAGCTTTAATATAAAAAACAATGTTTTTATAAATTATTTTTAACATTCCAGACTATTACATATTTTTTTATACTGATATACGAAATAAATTATAATTGTGTTTTCCATAAATTTATTGATAGCAATTCTAACACAAGAGGAGTTTACTTGTATAATATGATCTTAATTTACAAAATCGGTGTATCATTTCTATGAAATATAACATGAAAAATTTATGTAAATCAATATGGGTTATTGACTGATCAATATATTTTAATTAATTAAGAGCCAAATAAAGTACAAAAGAAGTTTGACAACAAGATGTTTGTCTGAACATTTAAAATTTTTATATTTACACAAACATGCATCATAATTTTTTCATGTTTGTTAAACCGTTTGCGTGGTTTATTTGGCCATTTATACTACTAACGGATTATAAAAACTGATTATACATGTTCGATTTTAAATTTATTTTATTTTTAAAACCGTTAAGATTCTTATAAAATAAAATCAATTGTATTACTATAAATAGAATTAGAACCCTTAGAAAAAAACCACTTTGTATTGCTGAGAAGAAATTAAAGTACTTTATATCTTCCCTTATTGAAGACGTGATGGGCTGAGCTAAGTTTTAGCAACTCTTCCTTAATAAGACGGGTAATTTCACGTTTCGCTTTTTGTACAGCCAATTCACTGCAGCTTTCAATGGCCAAGTAAAGTTTACGCTCGCCTTCGGGAGGGTTTTTTCCATTTGGTACATAGGTACCGCGCACAGTAAGACCAGCTTCCGAATACTCGGATATTTGCGCTAAAGCTTCTTTGGAGGTAACTTTCCAACGTGCTTGTTGAGGGAAATCATTGATTTCTAGTTCCTCTTCGTATTTTGTGAAGGAGTTCGGTTGAGTTGGAATAAGTCCAGAGATAGTAGCACTTTCTTCTTCGTCTTTAGGCTGATAGTTAAGTTTATTATTCAGTTTGGCAGCTAACTGTTCAACAACGGAACGGGCAGTAATCATTGGCTGTCCACTTGTGGTGCTTTTCAGTATAGCATCGGCTGCCACTTGAGTACTTATCTTACCATCGATTCCCAAATTTTTATTAGAGCTTATTTTTGAAGCCAGACGTTTTGCCAATTCAAGCTTATCAGAACCCATGACACTAACAACGGCTGTCGCGGAGACAGTAGTTGTTGGTGTGGGGCCAGCTGGAATGACTGTACTGCCCGCCGCAGGGTTGGGTGTTGTGGTGACTGCAGGTGTAGGTATGGAAGTATCTTTGACTGTGCGTTTTGCTGCGAACAATTGTTCAATTTGTTGATCAATGTCTTGTTCGATATCCTCTTCATCATCTGAATCAGCAAGGCCCAAAGCAGCTTTCTGAAGTTTCTTACTTTCTTTTGCGGCATTTGCTTCTTGCTCGTCGAATTTAAAACCTTTGCCACTGAAACCACCGCCTGTATGTACTTTTTTCCCCTCCGCTTCTTGGGTGTTTTTATAATCAGTCCAGAGTTTTTGTAAGTCTTCGGGTACTGGTGATTCTGCAAGTTCCAAAGCTCTTATTATATCACCAGCATAACGTCCTTGATCATGGGTTAGAAAAGTCCAAGCACTTCCCTTTTTGCCAGCTCTTCCAGTGCGACCGCATCTACAGAGAAATATACACATTATTAATATAAGTACTTTTATAAACATAATAATTGTTAATATGGCGGATGAGTCTGAACTCTAGTTAACCCACCTGTGAACGTAATCTTCATAATGATTGGGAACATCATAATTAACAACTAAAATTAAATCCTTGACGTCTAAACCGCGAGCTGCTACAGATGTAGCTATTAATAAACGGACCTTACCAGATTTAAAGTCTAAAATAGTCGAATCTCTATCAAACTGATCAATACCACCGTGTAGACTCATGCAGGGGTATGAGGCCTTCATAAGGTCGCGTAAAAGTATGTCAGCATTTTCTTGTTTATCCACAAAAACTATTATACTACCCTTTTCTTGAAATATACCTAATAATTCTAAAAGTTTAAAAAATTTTGCTTCATCTTCCATTATGGCAACATGCTGTTCGACATCTTTGCACACAATAGATCGGCCGCCAACAATAACTTCTATTGGTTTCTTTAGTATGCGCCGTGCTAAAGCTTCCATTTGGCGAGGGAAAGTGGCACTAAACATTACTGTTTGCCGATCTGGTCGTACATTGTCAATGATGCGCATTACTTGCGGCTCAAACCCCATATCAAACATACGATCAGCTTCATCCAACACTATATATGTGACACGTCTTAAATTAGTCACACGCCCTGAATTGGCGGCCAACATATCTATCATACGTCCCGGTGTACATACTATTATTTCAGCGCCCCTCTTAAGTTCTGCTATTTGCTCAGATATACCAGTACCTCCATATACGCATACTGCTCGTAGATTTAAACTTTTTGCAAATTTTCTAATATCTTTGCCAATTTGCATGCACAATTCCCGGGTCGGAGCCATAACAATTGCAATCGGACCATCGCCGTCTTCTAGTGGGGGTTGATCCAAAATGTGCCTAAACATTGGTAAAATGAATGCTAGCGTTTTGCCACTGCCTGTTTTAGCAATACCTATTAGATCACGCCCAGACATAATGGCCGGAATGGCTTGACATTGTATAGGAGTAGGTTTTTCAAAACATAATTTACGTAGTATGTCCATTTCCTTTTTGCTAACGCCACATTGGGCCCAAGTCTAAAAAATAATAATACCATTTATTAACCCATTGACTTTAGAAGAATTTTTTTTATTTACACACCTTTATTGGTTTAGGACAACCTTTTCCCTTGAATTGTATTCCCTCCAATTCTGTGCGATATTTCTCAACTTCCTGTTGTGACATTCGAGCAAGCTCTGGTACTTCGACATAAAAATTCTTACGAAATTGAGCATAATCAACTCCAGAATGATCAATTTTGGCCAATTCTTTTCGATGTTTATTTGCTAAACTGGCTGCTGTATCCTTTATATCTTCTAATTCCTCTTCGCTTGAATACTCTAGACTGTCCATGTTTTGTTCAATAAGTTCTCCTTTATTTTTGTCTTTTGCGGTTTTCTTCGCAACGCCCGTAAGAATGACAACTCCTTGTTGATGTTGTTGGGGTTGAGTAATAATATGATTCACTTTGCGTACTTCTTTATCAACTTCCTGCATATAAGCATCCAAAGGATCAATTTCATCTTCGTCAACTATTTCTTTATTATCAGTTTTTTCTGTGTTATTTGACTTTTCTTGTTTCTGCTCCATTTCTAGCTTTTCCTGAATCTTTTTTTGTTCTAACTGTTGTTGAATTTTCTGTTGTTGCAGCTGGATTTGTAGCTTTTGTTTTTCTTCCTTAGCTTCTTCCTCTTCTCGGAGTGCTTCAATTTTTGCTTTTGCTGCAATCACTATACTCTTTGATTTTAATCTGTAAACCTTTTCGTCATCATCATCATCTTTGGGTTTTTTAATGCGATGGAATTTGGATGGGGGTGAGTCAGGCTCTTTCTTGATATCAACTGTATAACTATTGTCCTCTTCCTCTGATTCGTCTTCAAGACTCCATTTTTTCGCAGAAGGCGTAGATGTCGGTGGTGGTAGTAGGAATTTTAATTCCTTTTTATTAGCTTCCAGTTCTTTAAGTTTACGTTCGGCACGCCAACGTTCAATGCGTTCACGTCGTTTAATCATTTCCAATTCTAATCGCCTTTGCTCTTCTTCTTTATCAAGTTCTTCTTCAGAAGAGGAGCTACTCAAATCTGCTTTAGTAACTATTGGTGGTGTAGAAGTTGTTTTTCTTACATATTCCACTTCCCTTTCACGTTCCCTCTCACGATCCCTTTCCCGGTCCCTGTCTCTTTCACGTTCCCGTTCAAAATCCCTTTCCCGTTCCCTTTCACGTTCACGGTACCGCTCTCGTTCTGGTTGGCGCCTAAAAATATATTAACTTCTTAGTTTTAATAGCATTTTTATTTGTTAACTTACCCTTTCTCACGTTCATAATCTTTTGATTTAGATGGCGATTGCCTTCTACGTTTTTCATCACGTCTATTACGATCCACATCTCTAGAGTCACGTTCATTGCGATCACGTTTTCTATCATCTCTAATTCGGCTATTGCCATTACCATTACGCGCAAACCTGTTATCCTTTGGTGAACGGGACCTACTTCTTGAATAACGTCGTTTTCTTTCTCTATCGCGATCCCTGTCACGTTCTCTTTCGTATTCACGGTCTCTATCGCGTTCTCTGTCACGGTCTCTTCTGTAAATTATGTAGTGAAATTGTTGAAAAATGAATTACAATTAATGTGATTTTTTCTTACCCTGAACCACTTTTTGACATTTTTACCCTCAAAAAGTTGGTTGTTCAACGATCTGGAAATGTGAGTGAACAAATTTTATAAGCTTTGTTCTATTTTTATAATTAAATCAGTTTAAACCACTTATGTATTTTGAACTTTATCGCTATTTTAAATGATTTGCCGATTAATATACAATAATTATCTGTAAGACAAAATGCCGCACATATAAAAACAAAACGTTTAAGGTTTTGACGTTTCTTACATGGTGTGTTTAAAATACACCACGGCTCTATGAACACATTTTGATGCAATATGTAATAGAACAAAACAACAGTGATGGTAATAAAGGGGATATTAGTTTTGAATTCAGCGATTTTAAAAAGGATTGTGTGCATTGCTACCGCTAGGAATTTTTGAAAAGTCACAAAAAGGTCGTTTCATAAAAATAAAGTCGCAGAAAAAAGTCGTTTGAGAAAATAAAAGTCGCACACTTTTTTTAACTTTTTTTTTTTTTTTATTAAAAAGCATAAAAAACAAAATTAAACAAAAGACCCAGTTGCATTTTTTCATTTTCTGAAGCCTCTTTTGCACTAAGTATTCATGATATCGCTTAAAATTCTCGCAATCTATGCAAACTATATTTTTACAGCGTCGCAAATGATTCACCAATTAAAACAACATCTTCTTGGAATAAGATGAGTAAATTGGTCACTTGCATTCCTGTAGATATTTTTAAGCACGAATTTCACTTTTTAGACAAAAATTTTACCTTTTTTATAGGTATTTATTTTATTTATTATTTTATTTATTTTTGTATTGGAGTTTCTTAAATATTGATATTATTCGTAAAAAAAACTACACAAAAGTAAAAAAGGTGATTCATGAAATGAGTCTCGCTAGTTTGCCCATTTGCACAAATTGTAATTTCAAGCGATTTCATGAAAACCCTTTTTATTACTGTGTTTTTTCATGCCGCTGAAGATTATTGTTTTGGTTAACAAAGTTATTTGCAAACACTGCAAAAAGGCCGCTTTTACTCCATGTCTTGCTTAAGCCCTTTATGCTGCAGTTCCCAGTCTCTCTAATACCTGCGTCGATGTTAACGTTATCCGTCTCATACTCCGTGGTTTCCTCTGCCTCTGAAGCTAGAAACCTCCATTTAATTTTTGTTTTCAAATATCCTTTTCGTTTTAACAAGAAATATTATTTTAATGCAATTTTTTTTTTAAAGATTTTTTACTAAAACGTTTTTTTGGAACTGTTACTGAAAATTTGCGAAAAATTTGTTTAATAATGACAATGATTCATAATATAACGTTTCCACTTACATGTTTTGGGCCACAAAACCAGTGATGCTGTAAAACAAGTGTTTTGCTACTTGTTTTCCCATACATTTTTCATGTTCGAAAAACCCTAACAAAAACTAGTTTTGCTCCAAAACATATCGAAAATTTTTGAAAATCATGAATAAAACTCTGAGTTATCCATTATTGATGATTGACAAATCCGAAAAAGTGACATATTTACCAAAATAACCAGTCTTTTTAAAAAGGTTAATGCAACTTTCCATCTGATTTTTTATATTGCAACATAAAATAATGAAATAATATAATAAAAAGGTAGTAAATGATGTGCTTTTATACACGTACAATGTACGTTCAATTTCGTACATATGTATATGTGTGTATTAAAAACAAACAAGGAAATTCTATGTTAAAAAAAAATTTTATGTTCAACACATATTTTGTTTGGCTTTCATGTTTGTGTACAACATAAATGTCACATTAATTTCGAAAATTCGAAAACCAAAACGACTTTAACCCTGCCTTTACACATGAAAGTAATTACTTGCAAGTAGTGTATATGTATTATCAACGAAAATGTCGAAGAAATAGCCGAAAGTCTTGCAAGTAGCTTGAGTGTTTACACAGTCAGTTGTAAGTTTATTTTTCAAATTTCTCGAAGCGAACACATTTTATGAAAAGGCTTAATTTTTGGGTTAAAAAAAACCTTATCATGTTAATGTTATCACGAAATTTATTTAATAATATTAAATATAAATAATTTAGTTATTTCTTTATTTTATTTTAGGTCCATCTTGATGAAAAACTTATGTTTATTATTAAAATATGTGAATCCAGTATTGCCGTAGTTACCGATATCATAAAATGTCTAAGAAAATATTTTGATTAACAATTTTTTTTTAAAAAACTTGCAATTTATGTTTTAAAATACCATGAAGATGTGTTGCTTTGTAGTAGTGTTTTTTTTATCAACGAAAATCAACTATAAACATAAATTTTATATTACTAAGTACTAGTAAATTGATACCAAAGGCATCCACGGTAGCGCTGTTTCTTTATTTGTCATTTTACTTGCTGCAAGTGTCAAAAATTTACTTGCAAGCAAATTCTCTTGCAAGTTGGGCTGCAAGTACGAAAAATGTGATGGTGTTAGTAAAAATGTGTGAGTGTATTGAGTTTTTCGAACTTGCACTTGCATGTGTAACCGCCGGGTAACATAATGGAAACACTGACAAGTTTTGCTCAAAACAAGTTGTTTTGCTCATAGTGGAAACATAGTATAAAAGTATTGCCAAATGAGCAAAAATCCGTTATTCTGACGATTTACGATTTTTAATTAAATGTTTCTTGTGAGAAACTTAACAAAAAAAAAGGGTAAAAAGTCGCAACAAAATTAAAAAAGTCGCAAAAGTCGGTGATAAAAAAGTCTCACAAAAAGTCGTAGACCGCTAAAAAAAGGTCAAATTGCAACTTTAGTCGGGCAAACGGTAACGCTGATTATGTGAATGACGCAGCTGATTCAGAGAAGAACATGTGATAAGTTTATCAATAAGACTTGCAATGTATGAATTAGGACTTACCCACACGATCAAGTTTTTCATATACTGTTTGTCAAAATTTCCGGAAAGTAACTCTAGTTAAGAATTAGTTTAATTTATTAGTTATTTTGTATTTATTAGTTATTTTATATATGTTAGTAATTTTATTAGTTTAAATTGTTATTGTATTAGTTATGCATATTTCCAACGTTAAAAATGACTGTACAGAATTTTCTAGTACATGCAATGTTAAAATTGTTATACATACATAATTGTACTTCAACGCCACTGTAATTTTCGAATATTCGATAATAATGCTAAAATTGTTGTTAATCCTTAATGTAAGCTTTAGTTTATTGATGTATAATAGCTCAATTTAAATTCAGCCATAGTGTTAATGCATAATTATATAAGCTGTTAAGATAATAAAAGCTCGAATGGTCCGGAAGTGCGAAAATGTTACAGACATTTTGAAAACGTCGAATATTCTAGAGCCATCAAGGAATCAGCGCTCAAACTTACTATCATAATCTACACGTTTGGGTTACTCTCAAATGGCACAGTTTTAATACAAAATTTTAAGTGTGTAGATCACAAATTGTGAGTTAGTTTCTAAGAGCTGTAAATAAAGATTGTGAAAGCGACTTAGTTCCAAATAAAGTTGAGAATAATGTTTAAAGTGCTGTGTTTTATTTATTTTATTAAAGTTGCAATAAAAGAACTCTAGATGTTTATTATAAAAAAAATAAACCAAAAACGTTATTGAAAAGGCAGTAACGTAACAATTGGTGTAAGAAGTGGGATTATAAAAAAAACAATGAAATTTTAAGAACTTAAAGTGGAATAGTTCAAGAAAGAATTGAGCCAGTTAGATCTACCAACTGCAGGAAATATATCAGAGCTACAAAAAAGGTTAATAGATGCATTCGAGCCACGCAATATTGACATTGGTAGCTACGAATTTGAGGATAAAGAAGAAATAGAGGTATGTACACGTGCAGTTGCTAGCAGTATGGATTTCAACATAATGTTTGCTGCTATGATGGCAAAAATAGATGAAAATTCAAGAGGACGATAATTACAGAAGCATGGTATTGATGGTATAAGAAAATTCGAGTGATATCCTTGCAGAAACTTCTCGAAAAATTGATGAAACTTCTAGAAAAAGGGAAGAGAAGGCGAGCACAATACTAGCAGAAAATCAAGAGAATTCTAGAATTACAATTGAGAAACTTCAGGAGATTTCTACTGAAATAAATTAAATAGTAAATGACATGGAAATTGAATACAGCAAAAAGCTGTTTGATTTAAAAATGAAGTTGATGAACAACTACACAATCTGGAAGTTAAAGTAAATTATTAGCAAGGCCAGGAGGGAGCGGTGCGCGTTTTCCCGGAAGTCTAGTAGAATAAAGGCCCCTTGTTTTGAAGGTAGTGTTCCATTTATTGTTTTTAAGTTCCAGTTTGATACAGTTGCTAACAGAAATGCATGGAACAGTGATGAAAAGGCCATAGAGCCTATTCTTCTATTATGATGCAACGTAAGTATGGTGGTGAACACAGAAAAGAAGTATACAAAATGGAGTTGCGAGGCAGAGTGCAAAAGGCAAACGAAACTTTACAGGATTTCGCACCTAGATAGAGCGATTGGTGCAGCTGACATATGAGAATCATCCATTTTTGGGTCACTTCAAAACAGGCATTTGTAAACGGAATTCGAGATGCGGATGTAAAACTTGCGGTGTATGCATCACAAAAACCAACCTTTGCAGAAACTGTTTTATTTGCCCTGGCCCAGGAAACCGCAAGTCATTTCCAAGCCACAGACGTACAAGGTGCGAAAACTCGATATGGAGAGCACCAAGAAAGCTAACAATATCAGCTTCACCGCCAACAAACAGCCAGCATGCTAGTTACCAGTCATCACAGGAGTTCCTGTTAAGTATGGAGAGTGTGCTACCATTCACATCTGAGGACTCTACAATAAGTTTGGTAGTGCAAAAGAGCAATATAAGTGTTACAACATGTGGTTACATCGATGGCAAAGAGCGCAATTTGAGTATCGACACTGGTGCAGGATTTTCAATTATAAGGCCTGATTTGGTTAGAGGAGCTGTCGAACCACTAAGCGGGCTGAGCTTGCGGACAGCTACATGTGAGCCTGCTACTATCTATGACAAAACACGTGTGGTGTTAAAAATTTCCGATATAGTCACTTTTCATGAGTTTCTTGTAGCTGACTAGACGAATTACTAATTGGCCCAGATTTTATAATTCGTTAAAACATAAGTCTGGATATGGGAAAACACATAATGTATTTGGGTGATGTTGAAATACCCCTTGATGTTGGGTATGGAAGCGAGGCTCGTGTGGGACAGCCGCTCGCTTGTATTCGTCCGAAATCGTCAGCTCACAGGAAAGTTGAAAAATGGGAAGAAGCGGTTGCTCATGTAAGACAGATAAGTGCATTAGAGGCTATGCACTGTACGAAGTTCGGTAAAAGGGAATGCATCAGTGAAGGTTGCACATTACAGGTAGAGCCCAGTACAGACTGTATAACGGCGCAAAGAAGTGATCCCATATTGGCGAAGATTATGATTATGATGAAAGCATATTGGGTACAGTGGAATAATTTTCGAATGGCAAATGGTTGCCTATACCGAACATGGCCGATGGCAAGTCAGTTAAAAGCCTAATGGTTGTGCCGTCTACTAAGGTATGTGAAGTGGTGCGGACAATTCATAACGGTAATCGTAGTGATCATCTCAATGTAAAGAAACCCGTAGAAAGGTTGAAGAAACGTTTCTACTGTGTTGGATATAAGCAAGCCGTGACGGATTGGATATTAAGCTGCAAAAAATGTGTTGCAGCCAGGGGTACAACAAATAGAAGTTGTGCGCCGCTCCAGCAGTGCAACTCTGGGGCACTTAATGTACAGGAAGACAATGAGGTATCTTCCTTGGAGCACTAATTAGTGTTAGCACTAATTTGTCCAGATATTATCCGGCGGTGAATTCTGAAGGATTCAAGAAGGGGCAGTTGGTTATGCTTAGGAACCCACAACAAAAGGACTAATATTTTTGACCAAAATAAAGCGGTTATGCTAATACATTTTATCAAAAATTGAGAACGATTTGTGCGATAGTCATCATTTACAAAATGATTAGGAATAAAATTTCCTTTGAGTCATCTTTTTGTTTTCAAAACTCATTAAAAAAAATTATTATGAGTCATCTTTTTGTTTTCAGAACTCATTAAAAAAAATTATTAGGTATATTACAAATAAAATAAGCCATGATATCAGGAAAATTAGTTAACAAAATGATAGCAAGACGTGATTGAATCAAACTGTGAACAGATTTGGATTCAGCACGATAAGGTCGATTAAAATCACATAACAAATTTCTCTAATATGTACATAAATATGTTACAGTCTTATTTAAGCGATTTTAAATTGTGTTTTAGAAATTTTACGTGGAATTAATGAGTTAGAGGGAGAGGCAAAATTACATGTACACAAAGTTTCTATCACTTTTTACATTTTGCTCTAAATAAACTAATAGAAACTATAACCACCCTACAAAAAACGCATAACCAAAAAAAAAAAAAAAAAAAAATTTTACAACACACTTCCAACAATTTTACATTTAATTAATAAGTTAGAAAGAGAGATATAATAGTAAGAGAGAGTCAAAATCCCATGTACACAAAGTTTCGGGCCGATTTGCATTTTTCTCTTAATAAACTAATAATAAACTCATAATTTTTCATAATTTTTTATAATTTATATATTAATTATTATTTTTTTGTTACTTATTACAACATTATTTTAAGTTATATAATATTTTTTTTATTGTAATAATTATGCTAATTAACATTGTAATAATTCTGTGCGATAATAATAAGATTTTAAATCTTGTAGCACAGAAACACAAATTAAATAAATAAATAATAGAAACGCTAGCCAATATACCGGTGAGCACTATTGGTCATCTAACTAGTAAAATGAACGGTAGTCTTCTTGTAGGGCATATATCCGTTAGCACTACCAGTCATTCAGCTAGTTAAGTGACTGGTAGTTTTCTCGGGTATATTTTTAAAATCAACGCTTAAATTGACTATACATATGCTAACAACACTGTTAAGAAAGAAGCAAAATAATTTTTGTTATTTCTCTTTGTGTAGTTGTACTTCTTTTGTTTTTGGTAAAAAATTTCCTTTTTGCAAATTTAATAACAATTTTCTGCTTGTAATCACGAATTTAAAGATTGAAAAATTATTAAAAACGTTGGAGACCAAAATCTCGTCAAAAAAAAGTTATTATATTTATCTTGGTTAAAAAACGGCTTCAAAATTGGAAAAATAAGGAAAAATAGAAAAATGAGCTATAACGACAAAAACGATGGGATTTCGAAAGAAGAGTGGTTAATGCGTCTGGAACATTTTCCGTTTAAACAAGCCGATATGAATCGTTTAATAATGAATTATTTAGTAACAGGTACGTTAAAAAACTTAAAAAAGTAAAAAGTGGATGGAAGAATCAATTTTGTGTTTTTAGAGGGATTTAAAGAGGCTGCAGAAAAATTTCAGATTGAAGCTGGTTTAGAACCAAGCATTGAATTGAACTCATTGGACGATCGTATTTTAATACGTGAAGCAGTTCAAAATGGGCGCATACAGGAGGCAACACATTTAGTAAATCAATTACATCCTGAATTACTGGATAATGATCGTTATTTATTTTTCCATTTACAACAGTTGCAACTAATTGAACTTATAAGGTAAGTGAATCAGATACGGGTAAAATTATCTCTAGATTTAATTGATATTTTATGATTGTGTATATATTATTTATTTATTTGTGTATGTATATAATTTGTGCAGAGAGCATATTAAATACTATACATGACATAATAGACTGAGATTATAGTGTATTATATTTAAAACTTACTTTTGGTTTTCAAAGTTCCAGTCTTTTTTTTAGAATCTGGGAACAACGGTATTAGTATTAGCTTGGATTATTTGACTACATTGGATTGTTTGAGAGAGAAGGCAATTTTTACGTATAAATAACGCTAACTAACATATGACAATAATTAGAATATGTAATTGTGTTATGGAACTTTCAGGTACCGTCAGGCTGCAGATTTAACGATTTATCATTTTGACGATATTTGGGTACATAAGTGATCAGTTGATGATTGGACGATTTATACCCTACATTTTACAATTTTTCATATGACAATTTTTATACAAATTTACAACTGTTTTTATTTTAAAATAAAATTTCATATTTAGTATAGATAGGTACCCTTATTTATTTGATTGGTAGTAATTTTTATGTCGTAGCTGTTCATAGTCCAAAATACGCTTTATTTTAGCCCGATGCATAATTCTCAAGTTTAATTTGCTCAGTTGGTACCAATTTATTAAATCCATTTTACAATAATTCTTTATACGTGTAAACGAGGGTTCCGATTCCGATACTTTTGAAAATTATTTGATTGTATTACTCTTATAATTATGGTGCTAGTAACGTCTCCTGTTCGTAGTTCTCAAAGATTTGTATCCATCCCTTATATAGCAGTCATATATTCACAGGCAAAAATTTACTTATAACACCAATATTTTTTGGATTAATTTTTCAATGTTCAAACTTACATAGTTAATGAAAGCGATAGTTGTATTTTTAGATGTTTTTTTAATACATAATATATTTTAATTCTATTAGAAACGAAAACTAAAAATTTTACGATTTTCGACCAATATTAACTGGCAGCTATGGTTACCGTTTGTCTTTTTTTCACTTGCATCTCAATTCCATGGTCCAATTAATTCTGCTATGCTCAATTCTGTTTAAGTTGTCATCCATATAAATCTTTCTCTTAGAATAATATCTAAATAAATAAAGAGCAGACTAAATCAAATTAAGATAAATCAACTTTTATCCAATTAAAAAACTTGTAAAGTAGAGATGAGCGATATTTCTGTACCTGTGATTTAATCACTGTTACTGAAAAATCACGAATCACAGTTGTGACCAAATTTGTCAAGTAACAGGTACTTTCTAAGTCGTTCTTTTTGTATTTTGTTACATATACAAATTTATGATATTTCACTGTTTGTGTGGGTAATAGCGTTTTTTTAATGAAATGTCGAATGATATTGCTGTTCCTTTCATTCTCTCTTCTATCTTATTAGAATTTTTTTATGCCAAAATTTATTTGTTCAAGTATGTATGTATATGAAAGTAAACAGATTTTAAAGCTCTTACAATTTGTTGTTGTTTCACATATACCTTGACCGCAATTCCTTTAAAAGAACAGAAAACTGATAAACCGTGATCACAGTCACAGTTTAAAGGAGCAGTGATTTTTAAATCACATTCACTAATCACGTTGATCTTTAAAAATCACGGGATCGCTCATCTCTATTGTAAAGTACTTATTAAAGGCAAAGGTATGTAGATAATGCACCCGTCCCTCAGCAGAGACCAAAACCTGTTTCTTCTTAATATTAACTAGTGGTGCGGCGAATATTTTGCATTTTCGGACTAAAGTACTTTTCGTTTATAGTCACTACCGGTATTAGTCACATTAGCGATATAGCCTATTTTATCTGTCTATTCTGCAGCTATAAGTAAATTTTATATAAAGTATTTACGTTATAGTCTATTTATCGATATAAGAACATTTGCCATACATGCTATCTATCAGCCGCTATCAGAGGTAAAAGTTGGCGTTATAGTCAATTTTGCTAAACTTAATAAGTTATTTTTATTTTTCGAAAACATAATCCATCTTAAGAACTAATAATTAAATTGTTGAATGTTTGTCATCAACTCTATAATCGTAAAAAATTCGTTTTTGCACTTGGTATCGGTTATGAAATATCTTATTATTATGTTAACTATCTCTTTATACATTATGCAACTCTGTTGTAAAACCGTAATCCTGATGTCAGTGTAATTTATATTAATTTTTTATATGCACATAACTTGATTAAATTCGAATTCAGTTATATGCCTCATAGTGACAAATATGTGAATTAGGCTTATAGTCACATTAGCGATATAATTGACGTCGTCTGCAACTAAATGATGTGACTAAAAGCGAAAAGATCTGTATTCGCTTATTTTTTGCTATTTTCATTCGATAAAATGCAAGCGAATTTCTAATGATGACAAATCCAATAACATCTGAGAGGTAAGGCAAATTAATTTATTTATTTTATCATTTAGAGTGTGCGTATATGGGGAAATATTGAGAATATCACGCCCAAACAGCTAAACAGACTTAGATGATATTTGGTACGAAGATATAATATTATAGCAACATTTATATAGACCATATGATTTCCGAAATTTTATATCTGAAAGGGACAAAATGGTCAAAAAAGGGTAAAAATGTATTTGATTTTTTAAGGTAACCCTTTATCCTAAATTCAAAATTTTGTTGGTTGAAGTTGAACTTAAAGGGGCAGAACATTGCAAGAATTCATACTTTTCGTAACTTTTTTAAACACGCTTTTGTTCAAGATGACATTATTTTTTTTGAAAACAGGTTTTTTTAAATGTGTTCACACAAAGTTGAAACATATGCTCATAAAGGCAGCAAATAAATAAAGTACTTTTATGGGACAAAACAAGATAAAAATCTTACTTTTGGTACTTTTTGCAAACATTTTTTTAATTTTCCTAATTTAATTCTGTACGAACTTTAAGGCCCGTTTGCACAACCTACCGATAGCTAAAAGTACGATTTTATCGACCGTATAAAAAGTGTTCCATTATTACAACTTTACTTTAACCTGATGTCAACGATAGGTTAAAGGAAGGTTCATTCTACGTGATAAGTTGAAGTTAAGTTGTTATAATGAAACACATTTTATACGGCTGATAAAATCCTACCTTCAGCTATCAGTAAGTTGTGCAAACGGGACTAAATCTGGTTAGTAACAGAAAGGAGAAAAACAACTGAAACATATTTAAGATACGAAACAGGGTTAAAATTTGTAGCTTTTCTAAACACGTTGTTTACAAACAGCTTTGTGCAAACTTGGTACTTTTTGTAAAGTAACTTTCGCTAACTTGAAACCTTTGTTCTTTAGCATAAAGGCAAAATGGGTAAGAAGGGAATTTTATTATCTGTTGTAATAAACATACTGAAGATTTACATTTTTTTTTAATAAGTTGAATTGTTTATAACAGAGTTCCGAAAAATTCATATATGATCGCTCATATTTAACCATACATGAATTTTTTCATGAATGAGGAATTTAAAACGTGTAATTTTTTTCACAACCATGAATGAATTGTAAATTTTTTTGCCAATTCATTCATGAGCGTGAGGAAATTAAATTTTTGCCTTTCCTCAGTCATGAAAAATGAGGAAACAAAAAATTTTCTTAACGCTCCTCACCAGTAATGTTGTTGTTGCTCGGCAGTTTGCATGACCACAGCACGAAATGCCTTTGTGTGTACTTTGTTTTTGTTCAAGGCAACGAGCCAAAGTGTGTGTTGAATTTTTTGTAGGCAAATATTATTAAAAAAAAAAAACTAAAAGAACTGCACATATCGTCAACTTAAATGCAGAATATTATAACATCACAGTTTTCATGAGAAGCAAAAAACGTTGTAAAATGGAAATTAATTGAGATATAAAAGCAATTTTAAATATATAGAATAAAAATGCGATAACCGATTTTTTTTTTTTTTTTGATAAAAAAAATATTATTTTTACTGTTATTTATTTAGTTATGTGTGTTACGTTATTTTAATTTGTAATTCTCTAATGCAAAACGACGAATCATCAACGAAAGTAGTATAGTATTAAGTTAAACAATCATTTAAGACATTAAATAATTAAATATTTCTGTTAAATTACAGGTATAATAGAATATAAAGATAATGTACATGGTTATAAATGCAATACTGCGTTTAAACAATAAATTTAAATATGGTTAAATGCACATATAAAAATGATAATCACACAATTAATATGCAGCATCATTAGGAATGCGTTGACATGGTGAAATAAGTTTGCTTTTCTGATGCAGTGCAGGCAGTACTGCATTTGAGAACGTAGAGATGTTATATTATTAGAGATATTATTATGACATATTATTTATAGTTTTTTATTTCTAATTAGAAGTGGATTAAACTAAAAAATTTACTTCATTAAATTAAAATATAAATTGATTTTAATAATCCAACTTTTCCATTATAACTTACCCGTATTTTGATCTCCTTATAATGAATTTTCTCAATTGAATTTTTGTTTACAATAAACAAGTTTTGTAAAAAATTTGACTCATATACATATTTGCATATTTGTCTCCATATAAGGAATTATTTCAAAAAAACTTCTGCAAGAAGTAAATTTTAATTAGTTAATTTTTGAAAAATTTAAATAAGAAGAATGAAAGAGTTTTTCAATTAAAAGTAGTATTGATAGCAGCCCGCGTATTCAATGAAAGAAAATGTTGTATAAAGAAGCACTTATCATAAAAAAAATAGTATTAGTATTTAATAAAGCCGTAAAAGGATTAACACAAAATTTAGCTAAACAATTTATATTCCAGCACTTTATAAGAAATGCTATTATTCTAAAGATGTAGAAGACAAGTAATTTATTATTTAAAACCAAAGGCTTTATAACAGCCTTTTTGAGGATATTGATGAAGGACGACTTGGAAGAATGCAATCCTAACAAAAATACCAGATTATTTTAAATATACGTAGAAAAAATATTTATATTGTATTATAAACTTTCTATATTAATAATGAAGATATATTCTGATCCAATAGCAACAGATTCATTATAGGGAAATTCGACTGTATTAACATTTATTAAAAACTATATATGTACATATATAAACTCATTAGGTTGGAAAACGAAATAAATGATGGAAAAATCATATAATAAAAATAATGGCAGGCTGCTGGAAGCAAAAAACTAAGTACCTGCAGATGGTACTATTTATTCTTGGAAATTCATAGCGTATGGGAGTGCAATGGGTTAAGCTGTGAAATTTCTAACAGTCCAATGTAGAAGAAGCTAATAGTCATACTTAATATAGGTTTTTCAATACATATATATATGGATTCGGTTTATATTAATTTTACAGCACTGTTTTTCTTTTTGCTTATGCAATAATGTGCAGTTTGATCACTTATTCCACTAACACGTTCAGAGTATGAAACAGAATAACCATTTTTGACGAAAAAAAAATGAATGTGTTCGTAAAAATATATCAAATACTCTGCTATTTTTTTTTTAATTAAGATTATTCATTATGTTTTTTAAGGAAATTATTTACTTAATGATAAGCCATTTTTGATTTTGTTAATAGCTTGGATATTTTTTAAGGTGGAAGTTTAAAATTTTTTTTAAAAATTTAACGTGAATCGTAATCAATAAACAGTCTATTTCAAAATTTTCAATGATACATTGCTTTGCATTTTAGCAAGCCATATTTATACTATTGCAAAAAAAAATTTTTTGCTTTAAAAAGGGTCGGTCCTTTTCTTAAGCAGACATAAAGGCAAAACTTATTGAAAAAAAACTCCATGAGCAAGTATAGAAACCTGAGCGCTGTTTCTCAAAACTACAAATTACAAATCTACAAGTAAAATACATTTGAACAAAATCCAAAGTTGTAAAATTGTTGCTTTTTTTTAACGTAAATGAAGTGATGTTATGGTCCCATGCAGAATTATTATAGGGAAGTTCGATTGTACCTGATGTCACAATTGCTTTTACGTATAAAGGTTGTTTACACATAATTTTTTAGCAAAACAAGCCTTTTTTTCACTTTAATAATTAAAGTTTAATTTCAAATAGGTTTTTGTTACCTACTTAAGAAAAATTTTATCAACGAAAAAACCCAGTTTTGGTTGGTAAAACCAAAACTGTATTACAACAACAACACGTATTGACTACTTGGAGTTCTTTTCAATGAGTTTTGCTTTTATGTCTGCTTAAGAAAAAAACGTTCCCTTTTAAAACCATCAAAGAATTTTTTACAAAAGTATACATATCGTTTGCTAAAATGCAAAGCAATGAATGTATCATTGAATAGACTTTTTTATTGATTACGATTCACGTTAAATATTTTAAAAAAAATTTAAACTTCCACCTTAAAAAATATCCAAGGTTAGGTTAGGTTAAATGGGTAGCCGTCACGAAGACGACTCACTTGGGTCCTTATAGCGGTCCCTTTGTGATACCCCCAGCCAGTGACAAGGGTCAGCCAGTATCCACCAGACTATTCCCCAGAGGTCACCGCAGTCTCGAACCACCCCGATTCCCTGCAGAACAGGTAGATCGATTTCAGTCCTGCATTGGACAGATCGTCCAGACATGGCAATTCCGGTCTCCCAAAATGCCTCAACCTAGCGCCCGCCAGTCCGGGGCATTGGCAGAGGAAGTGAAACACCGTCTCCTCCTCCTCCACATCATGACAACTCCTGCAGTAGTCATTGTACGCAAGACCCATCCTCCTAGCATGAGTCCCTATCACCCAGTGACCCGTGATGACCGACATCACTGTCCTTATCCGATCCCTGCCGAGACCGAGTAGTACGCGCGTTCTCGCCGCGTCATAGCCAGGCCATAGAGTCCTGGCCATCAAACAGGTATGCTCGCCCTGCCATCTCTCCTGAGCCCTTCTGTACGATTCCCGTCTGATGAGAGTCCTGCAGCGGGCCATTGAAGTGCCAATCAGGCCGTCGACGAACATGTCGTCCAAGAGACAGCCTTGTTTGGCTAGACTGTCCGCAGTATGGTTGCCCAGGAGCCCACTGTGTCCTGGTACCCATGCCAGCGTTACACTGGAATGTTTCGCGATCTCATTTAGAGACATCCGGCATTCCACTGTTAACATAGATGTCGTAAAGACACCAGCCAGAGCTGCAATGGCAGCCTTGCTGTCCGTAAATATACATATATCCCTCGATATACGATAGTACCTCAGCCAGTTTGCCGCCCGCCTTATGGCAGAAATTTCCGCCTGCAGCACACTACTGCCATCTGGCAGCCTAAAAGAGACCCTGATGTCCAATTCCTCGATGAAGAAACCTCCATCCACTCTGTCGCCCATCCTGGAACCATCGGTGTAGACCCGCAGGGTCGGCTCCAAAGATCGCGTGTTATCGAGCAGCTCATCATAGTTACCATGATGAACCGTGAACAAAGCACCGAAAAAGGGTTCCGGAGTGCAATAGTCCAGCCCCGCCAGGTCCTGAGACGCGCGAAGCGTGACCCTGGCATGACCATAGTTCCGCGAAGACCATAGGCCCACCGCCCCCAGTCTCATAGCGGAAGTCAAGGCCTGTTGTTCGGCCATGATATCAATCGGCAACCAGTCTAACATAGTAAACAGTGCCTTTGTCGGTGTCGAGCGGAGTGATCCCGTGATCATCAGCGCAGCCAACCTATATACTTTCCCAAGCATCCTGCAGTACCGTCCCCTTTCCATGGCAGGCCACCACACTATGACCCCATAGAAGAGAATCGGTTTTACCACCGCTTCAAAGATCCATTCGACACCCTTGGGGCCCAGGCCCCAGCTCCTGCCCAAGGATCTCTTGCAGGTGTATAAGGCCACCATAGCCCTATCAACCCTCGTCTGAACGTTGAGTTCCCATGATAGTTTGCTATCGAGAATTACGCCCAAATATTTGGCACTGTTCGAGAGCTTCAGCTCCGTGCCGTTCAGCCTAGGAAGCCTAAAGTTGCCAACCTTGTACTTCCTGGTAAAGAGTACCAACTCAGTTTTCCGTGGATTGACACCAAGTCCACAGGAAATGCTCCAAGAGCTTAGAATCCGCAATGCAGATTCCATACAATGGGACAGTGTGTCCAGGTGTTTACCCGCGACCGCCACCGCCACGTCATCCGCATACGCGACGGTTCTTATCCCCAGTCTGTCGAACCGGCACAGCAAAGTGTTCACCGTCAGGTTCCACAGTAGAGGGGACAGAACCCCACCTTGCGGGGTGCCCCTGTGCACAAATCTGCAAACATCGGTAGCACCCATCGTGGATTCAATGATCCTATTATCGAGTAAATTACCAATAAATCCACAAATTGCATCGTCAACCCCAACCTCTCTCATCGACTCCAAGATGGAGTTGGGTTTGACTTAAACCCATTTTTTTTAAAAATTTAACGTGAATCGTAATCAATAAACAGTCTATTTCAAAATTTTCAATGATACATTGCTTTGCATTTTAGCAAGCCATATTTATACTATTGCAAAAAAAAATTTTTTGCTTTAAAAAGGGTCGGTCCTTTTCTTAAGCAGACATAAAGGCAAAACTTATTGAAAAAAAACTCCATGAGCAAGTATAGAAACCTGAGCGCTGTTTCTCAAAACTACAAATTACAAATCTACAAGTAAAATACATTTGAACAAAATCCAAAGTTGTAAAATTGTTGCTTTTTTTTAACGTAAATGAAGTGATGTTATGGTCCCATGCAGAATTATTATAGGGAAGTTCGATTGTACCTGATGTCACAATTGCTTTTACGTTTAAAGGTTGTTTACACATAATTTTTTAGCAAAACAAGCCTTTTTTTCACTTTAATAATTAAAGTTTAATTTCAAATAGGTTTTTGTTACCTACTTAAGAAAAATTTTATCAACGAAAAAACCCAGTTTTGGTTGGTAAAACCAAAACTGTATTACAACAACAACACGTATTGACTACTTGGAGTTCTTTTCAATGAGTTTTGCTTTTATGTCTGCTTAAGAAAAAAACGTTCCCTTTTAAAACCATCAAAGAATTTTTTACAAAAGTATACATATCGTTTGCTAAAATGCAAAGCAATGAATGTATCATTGAATAGACTTTTTTATTGATTACGATTCACGTTAAATATTTTAAAAAAAATTTAAACTTCCACCTTAAAAAATATCCAAGGTTAGGTTAGGTTAAATGGGTAGCCGTCACGAAGACGACTCACTTGGGTCCTTATAGCGGTCCCTTTGTGATACCCCCAGCCAGTGACAAGGGTCAGCCAGTATCCACCAGACTATTCCCCAGAGGTCACCGCAGTCTCGAACCACCCCGATTCCCTGCAGAACAGGTAGATCGATTTCAGTGCTGCATTGGACAGATCGTCCAGACATGGCAATTCCGGTCTCCCAAAATGCCTCAACCTAGCGCCCGCCAGTCCGGGGCATTGGCAGAGGAAGTGAAACACCGTCTCCTCCTCCTCCACATCATGACAACTCCTGCAGTAGTCATTGTACGCAAGACCCATCCTTCTAGCATGAGTCCCTATCACCCAGTGACCCGTGATGACCGACATCACTGTCCTTATCCGATCCCTGCCGAGACCGAGTAGTACGCGCGTTCTCGCCGCGTCATAGCCAGGCCATAGAGTCCTGGCCATCAAACAGGTATGCTCGCCCTGCCATCTCTCCTGAGCCCTTCTGTACGATTCCCGTCTGATGAGAGTCCTGCAGCGGGCCATTGAAGTGCCAATCAGGCCGTCGACGAACATGTCGTCCAAGAGACAGCCTTGTTTGGCTAGACTGTCCGCAGTATGGTTGCCCAGGAGCCCACTGTGTCCTGGTACCCATGCCAGCGTTACACTGGAATGTTTCGCGATCTCATTTAAAGACATCCGGCATTCCACTGTTAACATAGATGTCGTAAAGACACCAGCCAGAGCTGCAATGGCAGCCTTGCTGTCCGTAAATATACATATATCCCTCGATATACGATAGTACCTCAGCCAGTTTGCCGCCCGCCTTATGGCAGAAATTTCCGCCTGCAGCACACTACTGCCATCTGGCAGCCTAAAAGAGACCCTGATGTCCAATTCCTCGATGAAGAAACCTCCACCCACTCTGTCGCCCATCCTGGAACCATCGGTGTAGACCCGCAGGGTCGGCTCCAAAGATCGCGTGTTATCGAGCAGCTCATCATAGTTACCATGATGAACCGTGAACAAAGCACCGAAAAAGGGTTCCGGAGTGCAATAGTCCAGCCCCGCCAGGTCCTGAGACGCGCGAAGCGTGACCCTGGCATGACCATAGTTCCGCGAAGACCATAGGCCCACCGCCCCCAGTCTCATAGCGGAAGTCAAGGCCTGTTGTTCGGCCATGATATCAATCGGCAACCAGTCTAACATAGTAAACAGTGCCTTTGTCGGTGTCGAGCGGAGTGATCCCGTGATCATCAGCGCAGCCAACCTATATACTTTCCCAAGCATCCTGCAGTACCGTCCCCTTTCCATGGCAGGCCACCACACTATGACCCCATAGAAGAGAATCGGTTTTACCACCGCTTCAAAGATCCATTCGACACCCTTGGGGCCCAGGCCCCAGCTCCTGCCCAAGGATCTCTTGCAGGTGTATAAGGCCACCATAGCCCTATCAACCCTCGTCTGAACGTTGAGTTCCCATGATAGTTTGCTATCGAGAATTACGCCCAAATATTTGGCACTGTTCGAGAGCTTCAGCTCCGTGCCGTTCAGCCTAGGAAGCCTAAAGTTGCCAACCTTGTACTTCCTGGTAAAGAGTACCAACTCAGTTTTCCGTGGATTGACACCAAGTCCACAGGAAATGCTCCAAGAGCTTAGAATCCGCAATGCAGATTCCATACAATGGGACAGTGTGTCCAGGTGTTTACCCGCGACCGCCACCGCCACGTCATCCGCATACGCGACGGTTCTTATCCCCAGTCTGTCGAACCGGCACAGCAAAGTGTTCACCGTCAGGTTCCACAGTAGAGGGGACAGAACCCCACCTTGCGGGGTGCCCCTGTGCACAAATCTGCAAACATCGGTAGCACCCATCGTGGATTCAATGATCCTATTATCGAGTAAATTACCAATAAATCCACAAATTGCATCGTCAACCCCAACCTCTCTCATCGACTCCAAGATGGAGTTGGGTTTGACATTATTGAAAGCTCCCTCAATGTCCAGAAAGGCCACAAGTGAGTATTCCCGAAATTCAAGGGATTTCTCAATGTAGCCGACCAGTGAGTGGAGCGCCGTCTCCACAGACTTGCCCTTGGTGTAGGCATGCTGCGATGAAGAGAGCAAATGTCTAGGAATAGACATCCTCAGATGAATATCAATGACCCTTTCCAGGGTCTTGAGAAGAAATGACGACAGGCTGATTGGCCTGTAGTCCTTAGGTCCGGTGTGGGATGTTTTACCCCCCTTTGGAATGAAAACAACCCTACATCTAGTCCATCGGATGGGAACGTACGAGAATCTAATACATTCCGTATAGATAGCGGACAGCCAAGGAATCAGAAGCCCCGCGTTCTTTTGAAGGTCGGCCGGAATAATACCGTCCGGACCAGGAGCCTTAAAGGAGTCGAAGCTCCTTATCGCCCAATTGAGCCTATCATAGCACAGAGAAATGGACACTGGTCCAGGCTCTGATAAGCAGTTGATCTTCCGTGGTGTTGGAAGGGAATTGCCAGGAAAGTGCGTGTCAATTAACACCTCCAGCGTCTCCTGACTATTCGTAGTCCAGCTACCATCAGCTTTCTGAATGTAGCTAGGGACAGCCGGGCAAGAAGCCATTATTTTGCGCAACCGGTTTGTCTCAGAGGATCCTTCCACGCCACTGCAGAAGTTCCTCCAGGCATTCCGTTTCGCCGATCTAACCAAATTCTTGAACCTATTCAATGCCGACTTATAATCCGCCCAGTTTCCCAGACGTTTAGCCATATTGAATAACCTACGACAGTCTCTGCGAGACTGTGCAATCTCAGGGCTCCACCATGGTGGCTTGCCCCCCTTCTTCCTAACCACTGGCCTACAGGCCAGTGCCGTTGCCTGTCGCAGTGCCCCCGATAGGAATTCCACTGCCATTTCAGTCTCCGTAACGCCACTAATGACAGGGACTGAGCCCAGAGAATCAGCGAGTAGACTAGCCTGATAGTCCCACCTCGTTCTCCTCCTATTCACAAAAGTACACACCCCCAAGGGGGGTGGACCCAATTGAAACTCAACATACCTGTGGTCCGAAAAAGAACAGTCATCTGAGACCGCCCAGTTACTTATCAAGTCGGAGTGTTCCGAGCTGACCAATGTCACATCAAGAACCTCCTGCCTATTAGCTACAATGAACGTAGGTTCCGCGCCTATGTTTGCTATTTCTAGATTACTGCTACAGATAAAAGAAAATAGCGACTCACCTCTAGTGTTGGTGTTGGAGCTGCCCCACGTGATGTGGTGCGCATTAGCGTCAGCACAGATAACCACCGGGGTACCCATGGAGCCGGCTTTGGCTACCAAGCCACGAACAAGCCTATTAGGTGGCTCATTGTCCTGGTCATGCGCCATATAGCCCGATACGATCCAGGTCGTTATGTCGCCCATCTCTAGGGCCGCTGAAGTTGTGTCTCCATCACTGAAATCAGAAAGAATGAAGATATCCAGCGTGTTTTTAGCCAAAATACAAGATCTAATTTTACCTGTTGCTTTGGCATATAGGAGCTTATAGCCCTTGAGGTTTAATCCGCAAACCCGATCCTTGTGGATCCATGGCTCTTGGATCATTATTAGCTCCTCCTCTCTCTCTACCACCCGGAGGAGCAGTGCAGCGGATGCTGCCTTAGAGTGGTGAAGGTTTATCTGTGTCACCTTCACCATGTCCAGTATTAACGACCGTGACATTGGCGTCCTCCTGATCTGATTCCAGGAGGGCGTCCTCATCAGCCAATTCACCCATGCGTTCAAAGAGGTCACCCAGCATGTCAGAGACGGACGGGGTGTCTTCATTGTCACATGAATGAACGGAAGCGTCATTCGTGCAGTCCGCAGGCTGCGTAGGCTCCACAACCTTCGGAGCGGGATCGCCCTTGTCATCACCTCGGTAGACACGGAGCAAGATGGTACTAAAACCGTAGTAAATCTTGCCCTGTTTCTCCCTCAGTGGCTTCAAGGAGTCCTGATTCAGGACAACGATCGCCGTTCTTGAGGATCCTACAGCTGCTGAAACCTTGACAACTTTCCAGTTATGAGTGGGAAGTTGGGGGTTGCAGCACTGAATAATCTTCAAGATTTCCTCCGGTGCAGAAGGTTCCGCTGGGATGGTGACGATGGATCTAGGTCTCCGTGGTATCTCACTCACCAAAACCACGTCGAGCCTAGCACCTTCCCATATTTCGCCAATCGCTCCAATGGCAAGCTTTAGCAGAAGTGCAGAGCGCTCATCCACACACGCCATCAGCTTAACGTGACCCTGGTACCAGCCAGCATCGTCGCATTGCGGGGGTGCTCCTGGATTCTCACTAAGGATCTTCCAAAAGACACCCATCATTTGCTGTTTCACCAAGTCCCACCTAGAGTGGGAGATGGATCCATCAGCAGCACTTCTGTCTATAATAGCCCTAACAAGATGGTCTTTCGCCACCTCGCTGTAGGACCTATTAGTCGACTTTGGTGCGTGCTTGGGACGTTTTGTCCCTGGTTGCTGTCTAACGGCTGTCGCTTCTTCCTCCGAACGTTGCCGTTTAGGCATTGCCTTTGCAGGGGCAGGAGGTGAAACGCTTTGAAGCCCAGCAGTAAGGGCCTTAGCCCATGCCAATGAAGCTTCCTGTTCTGCAGAAAGCTCATTGGCATCTTTGGAGCCGAATAGCTCGATAACACGCAAGGCAGCACGCCTTGAGTTAGATGCCCTCTTTGAAGGATTTTTATGCCGAGGTGTCTTCTTAATGACGCCGGAGTTGGCGGGGGGAGGTACAGAAGTGGGACAGGATGTAATCATCTCCGTCCCTCTTTGCACAATAGGCATATGGGAAGCTGCTTTGTTGGACGACTTTGTCATTTCCAACTTTGCAGTACCCGAAGCATGGACTTTATCCGCTCTGACGGAAAGGGCTGATGCGGCTTTTGATGTACTTGGCGCGAAAGACAGAGGTACATCTCCGCTGTTAGGTGTCGAGGCTGATACAGCCACCGACGAAAAATAATCCAAGCTATTAACAAAATCAAAAATGGCTTATCATTAAGTATATAATTTCCTTAAACTACATAATGAATAATCTTAAAAATGGGTATTCTGTTTCATACTCTGAACGTGTTAGTGGAATAAGTGATCAAACTGCACATTATTGCATAAGCAAAAAGAAAAACAGTGCTGTAAAATTAATATAAACCGAATCCATATATATGTATATATATGTATTGAAAAACCTATATTAAGATGACTATTAGCTTCTTCTACATTGGACTGTTAGAAATTTCACAGCTTAACCCATTGCACTCCCATACGCTATGAATTTCCAAGAATAAATAGTACCATCTGCAGGTCCTTAGTTTTTTGCTTCCAGCAGACTGCCATTATTTTTATTATATGATTTTTCCATCATTTATTTCGTTTTCCAACCTTATGAGTTTATATATGCACATATATACTTTTTAATAAATTTTAATACAGTCGAATTTCCCTCTTTCTGTTACTATTGGATCAGAATATATCTTCATTATTAATATAGAAAGTTTATAAAATAATAGAAATATTTTTTCGACGTTTATTTAAAATAATCTGGTATTTTTGTTAGGATTGCATTCTTCCAAGTCGTCCTTCATCAATATCCTCAAAAAGGCTGTTATAAAGCCTTTGGTTTTAAATAATAAATTACTTGTCTTCTACATCTTTAGAATAATAGCATTTCTTATAAAGTGCTGGAATATAAATTGTTTAGCTAAATTTTGTGTTAATCCTTTTACGGCTTTATTAAATACTAATACTATTTTTTTTAGGATAAGTGCTTCTTTATACAACATTTTCTTTCATTGAATACGCGGGCTGCTATCAATACTACTTTTAATTGAACAACTCTTTCATTCTTCTTATTTACATTTTTCAGAAATTAACTAATTAAAATTTACTTCTTGCAGAAGTTTTTTTGAAATAATTCCTTATATGGAGACAAATATGCATATATGTATATGAGTCAAATTTTTTACAAAACTTGTTAATTGTAAAGAAAAATTCATTATAAGGACATCAAAATACACGTTAGTTATAAATGAAAAGTTGGATTTTAAAAATTAATTTAAATTTAATGAAGTACTTTTTTTTAGTTTAATCCACTTCTAATGAGAAATAAAAAACTATAAATAAAATGTCATAATAATATCTCTAATAATATAACATCTCTACGTTCTCAAATGCAGTACTGCCTGCACTGCATCAGAAAAGCAAACTTATTTCACCATGTCAACGCAATCCTAATGATGCTGCATATTAATTGTGTGACTACCATTTTTATATGTGCATTTAACCATATTTAAATTTATTGTTTAAACGCAGTATTGCATTTATAACCATGTACATTATCTTTATATTCTATTATACCTGTAACTTAACAGAAATATTTAATTATTTACCCCCGTATTCATAAACGGTTATTAAATTTAACAAACGTTTATTAAGGAAAATTTTCATAGAAAATTTGTTTTGTAAACCTTTATTAATTTTAAAATATTTTTATGAATACAGGCATTAATGTTTTAAATGATTGTTTAACTTAATACTATCATACTTTCGTTGATGATTCGTCGTTTTGCTTTAGAGAATTACAAATTAAAATAACGTAACACACTTAACTAAATAAATAACAGTAAAAATAATATTTTTTTTATAAAAAAAAAACTGGTTATCGCATTTTTATTCTAAATATTTAATATTACTCTAATACCTCATATAATTTCCATTTTACAACGTTTTTTGCTTCTCATGTAAACTTATGAAATTTGATTTTACAATATTCTGCGTTTAAGATGACGATATGTGCAGTTCTCTTATTTTTTTTTCAATAATAGGTGCGTTTGTTTACTTTTCCAGTAAAATCCAGTAGTTGAGTAAATTTTGGGCAATATGAAAATTTTACTCTCAAAAATGGCTCTTGCACAAAAAAGTAAGCGAACGGAAAAATTGCAAAAACTTGCAGGTTAATTCAAACAGCTGATCGCTAAAAAGCTTAGTGTTGTAAATTATGTGTTGTTTAGACTACCCAGTACATAATGTTTTTGGTACTTGATGAAATGCATTGTAATGATTATAAATTCATAGAAAATTTATTTATTAAATGAGCTTCTGTGGAAGTTTTAAGACTTGTTTATTTTGTACATGAATTTTAATTTTGTTTCTAGTTGAATTACATACGAAACTACATCAATATTTGATTTTTGATATTTGGTACCCTCAATAATATGCAATAAGAAGTAATCATATATTCATTAGCTTTACATCTCTAAAATATTAATGTAAACAAAAACAAAAATAAGTAATAATGAACAATTAACACAAATTTTACCATGGATGCCAAAAAAAGAAAACTTAATATTTCATGCTCTCCCGGAACATTTGGGAAGGTACAGTGGTAAGTAAAATTGTTTAGGATGTAATAAATATTTTTGGTTTTTGTTGCACTTTTAATTCAGCTTTTGTTCTTTTAAATGTTTTTATTACAAATTGTATGCTTTTTGTTTGCTTACTTTTGTTTGTTTACTTAAATGAAACATATGTTTTTGTTTTCTACTGGTTTTTACTGGTTAAAATTGTTCAGTAAAAATTTGCAGACTCTTTGCTTACAACTGTCACTTTACTCTCTCAGTAGATGCTCTCTTTTGAAAATTTTTGTGTAAGCGAACGCATTTCAGTAAAATCCAGTAAAAACTTGCACAAATTTGTGCAAATTTTGGGGTAAACGAACGCACCTAATATTTGCCTACAAAAATAAAAAACAACACACACATTTTGGTTCACCAGTCAAGAACTAATTTTACAAAAAAAAATACACACAGACTAAACGTGCTGACCGGCGGGGAAAATTGCAAGCGAATCACTTTTTAGGCCTTTAAGAATGTTTACAATTGAATTTTTAGTAAACTTTTACTTATTCCACTCTGCCTTTTTTTAAAAGGTCTTTTAGAAAGGTTTTTATTTAATATTTTACAAATTCAAATTTTCTATTCTAAGATAAGGCCTGTCGCAATCGTTTTATTAGTAGTTATGTTAGAAGGTGTTGCAAGTTTAGTTATTAATTTACTCATTTCGTATTATTAGCAACAACAATTAAACTTGAATAGAGCTTTATTCTTAAATCTTTTTAGAAGCTCTTCCAGAAGTGTTTAAAATAGATGCAAAAGTGTTGGTCTCAAATGACACACCTTGCTAATTGGTAATAAAGTTGGAATGCGGCTGGGAGATCTTATGTCTGCAAAAAGGCCTTCTATAAGGCCACTTTACCACTTGATTTCCCCGCTAGAAATGGTTGGGCAAATCGCATTTTTTTCCTTGTGAAGAATTTTAACGTGAATTTTTTCAAATTTTTCATATCTGAAAAATCACATATGAATTTTTTGTTTTTGCTCACTCCTCATGAGCGAGGAAAATCAAAATAGTTTTTTTCCTCACCCTCATGAGGATGAATTTCCAGAAAAATTTTTAAATTTTCACGCTCGCTCATGAATGAATGAGCGAGCGTTTCGGTACTCTGGTTTATAAGCTCAAAATACCATTGAAAATATATCATCACCTTAAGCCGTAAAAAAGAATGTTCAGTTTTAAAACTTTGGAGAGAGAAAAATTTTTAGAAAAGGGTAACTTACCACTTTTTCTTTAACTTTAGTAGACTAATCACTTTTACGTACCATTGCAAAACGACAAATGGGACCTTTAAAATAATAAAGGCATTCGCGTAAATTTTTTACCCTTGCCAATGTGCAAAATAGCAAAGTTGCACTTATTTGGGGTGAGCAACCCATTTTGTTTGCACCTTCAATTTCCAGCTTTTCCGAAATAATTTTTAAACTTGCGATTATTTAAAAAATTTTTTTAATAAGAACAAAATAATTTCATTAATTTGCAAGTCCAATATATAACTTACATACCTCAAAATTTTTTTCATGTAAGTATTCCAGTATTATTATTATTTCTGCTTTTTTTAATTGTTTTATTTTTTACAAAGTTCATTTTTCAATACTATAATTTATAATATTTTTCAATTCAAAGAAAAAAATGTACGTTGAAAAGGTTATTTGGTTTTTGTGCCTTTACTCTGATAATTTTGCACTTAAGATTTACCGTTATTGGGGTTTTCTCTATTTATTAATTTAAACATAGATATTAATTATACTACATACAGATTTTTAACTTGAAATCAGTCTTTTCCAAATCAAATTCAGGTTGTTAAAAAAATGTCCCTTTTTAAAATGAATTTGATTAAAAATGTCTGATTTTGATAAATAGAATGTGTTGGTTCATTGCAAACCAACAGATAGTAAAACATGTAACATGAAGATACAATATATTCTCGTAGTGTATAGAATCTTTCCTAATTATATGGGGTAGTGCACTCATTTTACTGTTTCAACTCACAGTTAGTGATAGTGCAAAATTATTGCAATCATTTTGTTGATGCTGAGTGATGAATTGAAAATTAGCAGCCTCACTAAACATGAGTGAGAGTGATGCTAAAAAATTTTGCATTAAAAATAGTTAATTTAAGAAAAAGCAATTATCAGTTTATTGAAACTTTTTTGCTCTTCACTCTTTTGAGTTAAATTTAAAAATTTGCACTGAATTTACAAACAAAAAACTTGTTTTTTTCATGATTGAAGCCATGAGATATTCCGTTATTGACAAATTATTGACATGTTGTTTAATTTCCTTTCTAATGCATATCATAACAAGATTCAAAAATTATGCTCATACAAAATTACATTTTTCAAATTTTAGTGAGAAAATAGTGAAAAAATTTGCCATATCACATATTTTTTTTAGTGGTAGTTAAAAAAAAGCAATCATCTCTAAAGCTGGTAAAAAAAGAGGGCAAACTAATTTTTTTGCCATTTTATTTATTGATAGTGCACTGCTGATTTAAATCAATATTTAGTGCACTACCCCCAACTATGATATCTATAGCTTCAATTAACCAAAGGTGGGCTTAAGCAAAAAGTACGAGTCCGTGACTTTTCGAACTTCCCACGTAGTTATATGAAATGCAACACTGCTCCGATCAAGTACCACCTGTTAATAGACTACTGTCAAGTTTTAAGCAAGTTCCGTCATTTACTTTGCGTTTAACAGGTGTTCAAAACATACAACCTCGTGGATTTTTTTAAAAATGGGAAAAAGTGAATTTCGAGTGCTCATTAAACATTATTTTTTGCGAAAATAAACCGTCAATCAAACCAAGGAAAAGCTTGATAAATACTATGGGGACTCTGCACCATCGATTTCAATGGTAAAAAAGTGGCTTACTGACTTTCGTTGTGGTCGCACAAGTACAAATAACGCTGAACGTTCTGGACGGCCAAATGAAGTCAATACACTTGAAAATGTGATAAAATTTACGATATGGTGTTGGCCGATCGAATCAGCTGGGTTTAAGAAAGCTGTCTGCAAGATGGGTGCCGCGCTTGCTCTCAATTGACCATAAACGTAATCGTGTGACAACTTCAAAGGATTGTTTGGAGTTGTTTAATCGCAATTCGAATGATTTTTTGAGGCGTTTTGTAACTGTGGATGAAACAAGGATCCATTACAACACTCCGGAGGCCAAGCAGCAGTCTAAACAATGGGTTTCTTAGGGTGAACCGGCTCCGAAGAGGGCCAAGGTAAGTTTGTCGGCCAATAAGGTGATGGCAACAGTTTTTTGGGATGCACGCGGGATAATCCACATCGCTTACCTTCAAAAGGAAAAAACAATAAACGGCGAATATTATGCCAACTTATTGGACCGATTTAACGAGGACTTAAAAAAACAATTGCCCCATATGGCCAAGAAAAAAGTTCTTTTTCATCAAGACAATGCATGGGTGTACACTAGGGGTATAACCAAAAAAAATACCTATCACGACGGGGTGGGCACTTTTGTATATATCAAGAAAACAGTTTTTTGAGATCAATTTGGATAAAAAACCTCCCCCCCAAACCGTTTTTTCTAAAAGCTTCCAAAAATTAATAATATTTGAATTTTTATTTTTTAAATATCATATATTAACTTCAGATACTAAAAATTATCTTTGTTGAAGGAAATAAACTTTAAGTTAAAGTGGGTGTTGTTCTGCAATATTGTATTTTTAATAAACAAAAAAAATCCAAATACTAAACTTCAAAGTGATTTGGGGGGGAACTTTTTTAACGCCCGCGAAAAAGTGACCCCACTTTTCATCATAGATTTTCATGGTCTATATGACATGGATAAGTATTTTTTGATAATTAAAAAAATTGTTCAAAAGTTATACCCCTAGTGTACACGTGTGCAGTCTCAATGGAAAAACTCATGAATTGGGCTACGAATTGGTACCTCATCCGCCATATTCTCCGGATTTAGCCCCCAGTGACTATTTCCTATTTCCGAACCTATAGAAATGGCTCAGTGGAAAGAGATTTAGCTCCAACGATGAAATTATTGGTCAAACAAATGCTTATATGGATACACAAATTGGAGAAACGTTGGACTAAGTGTATTGAGCTAAAAGGAGATTATGTTGAAAAATATTTTTTTTTTGTAAAAAAAAACTGCTTCATTCAAAAAGTCACGCACTTATTGATCCGCCCTCGTATGTGAAAGGAAGGAATAAGACTATTGCAAGAAAGCTTTATAAATTGAAATTTGATTTATTATTTATTTATATGAATAATATAACAAGCCTCTTTAGGCCAATTGACTTATATTACATATCATATTCTTTAATACTTCAAAAAAGAGAAATAATTAACAATAAAATTTTACTTCAACACATAAAATTACATTTGTTCCCAAACCAAACAACAAACAAGCACTAAAGAGAGTGTAAGAAGTTATAGTAATTGATCCCAAAAAAAATAGCAACAGCAATTTATATAAATAATATAAATAATCAAGTTTATTACACTTGGGTAAGGGCTAACAGTAGTTTCAGGCGAAAAGCATTATTCGTATGGGAGAAAAGACGAAGTTCCAAAGGCAAATAGTTCCAGTGTCGGGATGTTCTTACAATAAACGATTTTTCAAATAAAGTATTATTTATTCTTGGTATTAAAAGTTGAGGGTTTCTAGAGGAATGAGAAAAATTGAATTTAGAGCAAAGTTTCTTAGGAAAACCCCGTTTAATGGTCTTATAGAAAAAAATTAAGTTCCGACTAATCATAAAATTATGAAAAGAACAACCCAAGAAACTTTCTACAAACACTGAAACATGATCACGTCTTCGAACATTGTAAACGTAACGAACAACCATATTTACAAGACAATTTAATCTAGAAGTAATATATGTCATAGCTCCTGAATAAACCTCAATACCATACAAAATCTGTGGCATCAATATTGCATGCGCTAGACGAGACTTAATACGATTCGGTAAGTATATATTCGAAGAATAAAGTCGACGTGAAGATCCAGAAATCTTTTGACTTATAAAATTCAAATGACTCTCGAAATTTAAGCGTCTGTCCAAATAAACTGGCAACGCTATGCCTGAATAGAACGTGTTTGTTACTCAGCTGTCACTTAAACTTGGAAAACTAAAAACTTTAATTGTTTAAAATAATAAAGTGTTAAATTTTTGCCTACATAATTACCCCTGGATAATATATTATTGAAATATTATAAAAAACCAGAGTTTTTTTTACGTTTTTATCTGCCTTAATAAACTTGGTTAATATGCCGAAAAATAAAAATGGTTAATATGCCGATTTTGATATTTAAAGTGCCAAAAAATTGCAATGTTGCAACTGTTAACTGATTGTTTTCACTTGGTTAAAGGTTGTTTAAATTTCATCTCAACACACACAAAGCGTGAGTGTCCACATTTTGGCTTTGTAGTTTAAAATCGTATTAAATAAAACAGAGTTGTACACTTAACACAAAAAAAAATTAAACTATATTTCAGAAATGAATTAAGAAAATCGATCAAAATTCATCACGCCTTTAAAAACAATCGTTTTAATCGAAAATTGTGTGCTTCCCAAGCCGTTTGCGTTGTTTGTTTGACTCTTAAAGCTTGTCACTGTTATATGAGTTTGCGTTATGCAAATAAGCAGAGTACCGAAACGCTCGCTCATTCTTCATTCATGAGCGAGCGTGAAAATTTAAAAATTTTTCCTCATGAGAGTGAGGAAAAAAAATATTTTGAATTTCCTCACTCATGAGGAGTGAGCAAAAACAAAAAATTCATACGTGATTTTTCAGATATGAAAAATTTGAAAAAAATTCACGTTAAAATTCTTCACAAGGAAAAAATGCAATTTGCCCAACTATTTCCAGCGGGAAAATCAAGTAGTAAAGAGGCCTTATAGAAGGCCTTTTTGCAGACATAAGATCTTCCAGCCGCATTCCAACTTTATTACCAATTAACAAGGTGTGTCATTGGAGACTAACACCTTGCACTTTTGCATCTATTTTAAACACTTCTAGAAGGGCTTCTTCAAAGATTTAAGAATAAAGCTTTATCCGAGTTTAATTGTTGTGGCTAATAATACGAAGTGAGTAAATTAATAACTAAACTTGCAACACGTTCCAACCTAACTACTAATAAAACGATTGCGACAGGCCTTACTTATCTTATAATAGAAAATTTGAATTTGTAAAATATTAAATAAAAACCTTTTTAAAAGACCTTTTCAAAAAAGGCAGAGTGGAATAAGTAAAAGTTTACTAAAAATTCAATTGTAAAAATTCTTAAAGGCCTAAAAAGTAATTCGCTTGCAATTTTCCTAGCCGGGCAGCACGTTTAGTCTGTGTGTATTTTTTTGGCAAAATTATTTCTCGACTGGTGAACCAAAATGTGTGTGTTGTTTTTTTTTGTAGGCAAATATTATTGAAATAAAAAAAAAAAAATAAGAGAACTGCACATATCGTCATCTTAAATCCAGAATATTGTAACATCAAATTTCATAAGTTTACATGAGAAGCAAAAAAACGTTGTAAAATGGTAATTATATGAGATATTAGAGTAATATTAAATATTTAAAATAAAAATGGGATAACCGATTTTTTTTTTGATAAAAAAATATTATTTTTACTGTTATTTATTTAGTTATGTGTGTTACCTTATTTTAACTTGTAATTCTCTGAAGCAAAACGACGAATCATCAACGAAAGTATGATAGTATTAAGTTAAACAATCATTTAAAACATTAAATAATTAAATATTTCTGTTAAGTTACAGGTATAATAGAATATAAAGATAATGTACATGGTTATAAATGCAATACTGCGTTTAAACAATAAATTTAAATATGGTTAAATTCACATATAAAAATGATAATCACACAATTAATATGCAGCATCATTAGGATTGCGTTGACATGGTGAAATAAGTTTGCCTTTCTGATGCAGTGCAGGCAGTACTGCATTTGAGAACGTAGAGATGTTAAATTATTAGAGATATTATTATGACATATTATTTATAGTTTTTTATTTCTAATTAGAAGTGGATTAAACTAAAAAATTTACTTCATTAAATTAAAATATAAATTGATTTTAATAATCCAACTTTTCCATTATAACTTACCCGTATTTTGATCTCCTTATAATGAATTTTCTCAATTGAATTTTTCTTTACAATATACAAGTTTTGTAAAAAATTTGACTCATATACATATATGCATATTTGTCTCCATATAAGGAATTATTTCAAAAAAACTTCTGCAAGAAGTAAATTTTAATTAGTTAATTTTTGAAAAATTTAAATAAGAAGAATGAAAGAGTTTTTCAATTAAAAGTAGTATTGATAGCAGCCCGCGAATTCAGTGAACGAAAATGTTGTACAAAGAAGAACTTATCCTAAAAAAAAATACTATTAGTATTTAATAAAGCCGTAAAAGGACTAACACAAAATTTAGCAAAACAATTTATATTCCAGCACTTGATAAGAATTGCTATTATTCTAAATATGTAGAAGACAAGTAATTTATTATTTAACACAAAAAGCTTTATAACAGTCTTTTTGAGGATATTAATGAAGGACTACTTGGTAGAATGCAAGCCTAACAAAAATGCCATATTATTTTAAATAAACGTGGAAAAAATATTTCTTTAGTATTATAAACATTCTATATTAATAATGAAGAAATATTCTGGTCCAATAGTAAAAGATTCATTATAGGAAAATTCGACTGTATTAAAATTTATTAAAAAGTATATCAGCCGTATTCATAACGAAAATTTGGCATGAAGTTAGCACAAATTTCATTCATAATATACTAACCAAACTCTGGCTAACGATATGCTAAACTCTTGTTAACGAGCTGCCAAACGTTTGCCACCTTGTGAAAAACAGGAGTTTAATGTTGACTAATTTTGTTTGTTTTTTTAATTCACCGTCTTTTTTTTAATTAAGTCTTTTTTAAAATATTATTTTAATTTAAAAACATTTAACATTTTTATATGGGGAGGCAAAAATAAAAAAAATTATGAAATGAAATAACAAAACCAGCGATGATTTATGCAAAACGTGTTGCATTTTTGAGCACTATAATGTGGCATCATTAATATTCAGAGTTGATTTATTAAAACTTAGCAGACGGATAAAATTCGTTATGAATAAACTCTGTGCTAGCAAGCTGCTAAGCTTAATCGGCATTCTAGTTAGCAGCTCGTTGTACGTAGTGTACAAACTGTGGCTAACTTTTTGTTATGAATACGGCTGTATATGTACATATATTAACTCATAAGGTTGGAAACAAAATAAATGATGTAAAAATCATATCATAAAAATAATGGCAGTCTGCTGGCAAAAAACTAAGGACCTACAGATGGTACTATTTATTCTTGGAAATTAACCCATTGCACGTATGGGAGTGCAATGGGTTAAGCTGTGAAATTTCTAACAGTCCAATGTAGAAGAAGCTAATAGTCATACTTAATATAGGTTGTTCAATACATATATATATATATGGATTCGGTTTATATTAATTTTATAGCACTGTTTTTCTTTTTGCTTATGCAATAATTTGCAATTTGATCACTTATTCCACTAACACGTTCAGAGTATGAGCAGAATACCCATTTTTAAGATTATTCATTATGTAGTTTAAGGAAATTATATACTTAATGATAAGCCATTTTTGATTTTGTTAATAGCTTGGATATTTTTTAAGGTGGAAGTGTGAATTTTTTTTTAAATATTTAACGTAAATCGTAATCAATAAAAAAGTTTATTTAAAAATTTGCAATGATACATTGCTTTGCATTTTAGCAAGCCATATTTATACTATTGCAAAAAAAAATTTTATGCTTTAAAAAGGGTCGGTCCTTTTCTTAAGCAGACATAAAGGCAAAACTTATTGAAAAAAAACTCCATGAGCAAGTATAGAAACCTGAGCGCTGTTTCTCAAAACTACAAATTACAAATCTACAAGTAAAATACATTTGAACAAAATCCAAAGTTGTAAAATTGTTGCTTTTTTTTAACGTAAATGAAGTGATGTTATGGTCCCATGCAGAATTATTATAGGGAAGTTCGATTGTACCTGATGTCACAATTGCTTTTACGTATAAAGGTTGTTTACACATAATTTTTTAGCAAAACAAGCCTTTTTTTCACTTTAATAATTAAAGTTTAATTTCAAATAGGTTTTTGTTACCTACTTAAGAAAAATTTTATCAACGAAAAAACCCAGTTTTGGTTGGTAAAACCAAAACTGTATTACAACAACAACACGTATTGACTACTTGGAGTTCTTTTCAATGAGTTTTGCTTTTATGTCTGCTTAAGAAAAAAACGTTCCCTTTTAAAACCACCAAAGAATTTTTTACAAAAGTATACATATCGTTTGCTAAAATGCAAAGCAATGAATGTATCATTGAATAGACTTTTTTATTGATTACGATTCACGTTAAATATTTTAAAAAAAATTTAAACTTCCACCTTAAAAAATATCCAAGCTATTAACAAAATCAAAAATGGCTTATCATTAAGTACCTATATAATTTCCTTAAACTACATAATGAATAATCTTAAAAATGGGTATTCTGTTTCATACTCTGAACGTGTTAGTGGAATAAATGATCAAACTGCAAATTATTGCATAAGCAAAAAAGAAAAACAGTGCTATAAAATTAATATAAACCGAATCCATATATATATATATGTATTGAAAAACCTATATTAAGTATGACTATTAGCTTCTTCTACATTGGACTGTTAGAAATTTCCAAGAATAAATAGTACCATCTGTAGGTCCTTAGTTTTTTGCCAGCAGACTGCCATTATTTTTATGATATGATTTTTACATCATTTATTTCATTTCCAACCTTATGAGTTAATATATGTACATATATGCCAGCAGACTGCCATTATTTTTATGATATGATTTTTACATCATTTATTTCGTTTCCAACCTTATTAGTTAATATATGTACATATATACTTTTTAATAAATTTTAATACAGTCGAATTTCCCTATAATGAATCTTTTACTATTGGACCAGAATATTTCTTCATTATTAATATAGAATGTTTATAATACTATAGAAATATTTTTTCCACGTTTATTTCAAATAATATGGCATTTTTGTTAGGCTTGCATTCTACCAAGTAGTCCTTCATTAATATCCTCAAAAAGACTGTTATAAAGCTTTTTGTGTTAAATAATAAATTACTTGTCTTCTACATATTTAGAATAATAGCAATTCTTATCAAGTGCCGGAATATAAATTGTTTTGCTAAATTTTGTGTTAATACTTTTACGGCTTTATTAAATACTAATACTATTTTTTTTAGGATAAGTGCTTCTTTGTACAACATTTTCGTTCACTGAATACGCGGGCTGCTATCAATACTACTTTTAATTGAAAAACTCTTTCATTCTTCTTATTTAAATTTTTCAAAAATTAACTAATTAAAATTTACTTCTTGCAGAAGTTTTTTTGAAATAATTCCTTATATGGAGACAAATATGCATATATGTATATGAGTCAAATTTTTTACAAAACTTGTTTATTGTAAAGAAAAATTCAATTGAGAAAATTCATTATAAGGAGATCAAAATACGGGTAAGTTATAATGGAAAAGTTGGATTATTAAAATCAATTTATATTTTAATTTAATGAAGTACATTTTTTAGTTTAATCCACTTCTAATTAGAAATAAAAAACTATAAATAATATGTCATAATAATATCTCTAATAATATTACATCTCTACGTTCTTAAATGCAGTACTGCCTGCACTGCATCAGAAAAGCAAGCTTATTTCAACATGTCAACGCAATCCTAATGATGCTGCATATTAATTGTGTGATTATCATTTTTATATGTGCATTTAACCATATTTAAATTTCTTGTTTAAACGCAGTATTGCATTTATAACCATGTACATTATCTTTATATTCTATTATACCTGTAATTTAACAGAAATATTTAATTATTTAATGTCTTAAATGATTGTTTAACTTAATACTATCATACTTTCGTTGATGATTCGTCGTTTTGCTTCAGAGAATTACAAGTTAAAATAAGGTAACACACATAACTAAATAAATAACAGTAAAAATAATATTTTTTTTATCAAAAAAAAACAACTGGTTATCGCATTTGTATTCTAAATATTTAAAATTGCTTTTATATCTCAATTAATTTCCATTTTACAACGTTTTTTGCTTCTCATGAAAACTGTGATGTTATATTATTCTGCATTTAAGATGACGATATGTGCAGTTCTTTTATCTTTTTTTTTTTTTTAATGATATTTGCCTACAAAAAATTCAACACACACTTTGGCTCGTTGCCTTTAACTAGGGATGGGCAATAACTATCGATATTTAAAAAATTTATAATCGATATATATCGCCGATATTAAAAATACCGATATTTCGATACATCGATATTTATCTACGACTATCGAATTCGATATTTTTAAGATCACTTTATAATAAAATTCAACATTTTAACCGTTGCTCAACTGCTTACAATATTATTGTTTTTTAAGAATTCCTTCATAGGTTTTTTTTTTAACTAATATTAAGAAAATAAAGGCGTTTTTCCATTGTACATTTTCATAGATTACACAGGTCAGTTTTGTCTTGGTTGTTTAAGAGATGACAACAAAAAAGTAAGCGCGGAAAAAATATTCTGGAAAGGGTTCCTAGAATTATGCAATGAATCGACTCATGAAAGTTGGAATGTTAATAATAAAAAAAATATTTTTTTTTTTTTTATTTGAGCATGTTTTATATATATTAATAATAAAATATTGCACTGTTTACTTGTATAGTATGTGTTACAAGTTTTGTTTACCGGCAGTATAAAATCCGGCATTATATAATTCTAATTATTTTTTTTAAATTTCATATGGCGAATAAGTAAAAACTTTTTTGTATTCTTTACTTTTTTAAAATTTTTTTGTAATATGTAATACGTTTGTGCCTATGTAAAAATGTATTGTCATAGGTATATTAAGTTTTTAAATTTAGTAATAATTTCAGCTTTGTACGTTCGATACATCGATATTTTTAATTGATATATATCGATACTCTTAAAAAATATCGATACGATATATATCGATATATTTTTTCAATTTGCCCATCCCTACCTTTAACAAAAACAAAATACACACAAAGGCATTTCGTGCTGTGATCATGCAAACTGTCGAGCAACAACAACATTACTGGTGAGGAGCGTTAAGAAAATTTTTTGTTTCCTCATTCTTCATGACTAAAGAATGGCAAAAATTTATTTTTCCTCACGCTCATGAATGAATTGGGAACAAAATTCACAATTCATTCATGGTTGTGAAAAAAATTACACGTTTTAAATTCCTCATTCATGAAAAAATTCATGAATGGTTAAATATGAGCGATCATATATGAATTTTTCGGAACTCTGCAAATAAGGTAAGATTTAGAAATATGAAGTAATATCGGGTGATTCATCGTGAGGTTTGATTTATAATGTTAAATCAATTTTAAAGTGAACTTTAAATATTTTTTATCTGTTGAAAGAAAAATGTATAGCAGTTAGTGGTTGAAAATGATAGCATGTAAATGTTGACCATGACTACTTCTGAGGTGGTCCATTTGGAAGGTCCAATTTTGGGGGACTCGTTCGAGCATAGCGACTGGTATCTCGCGAATAAAACGAGAAATGTTGTCTTCCAAAGCGTCAATCGTAGCTGGCTTATACCGGAAGACCACAGACTTTAAATTTCCCCAGAGAAGATAATCAATATACCGTAGCAAAACGTTAAATTAACTGCTCACCAAAATTGTTTTCAACAAGGTCATTGTTTCACGTGCTGTGTATCTCGTCGCGCCGTCTTGTTGAATCCAGAGCTCACCAAGACCATGCGCTTGAATTTCAGGAAGCACATGCTTCGTTAACATTATGGATTCTATTACCGGTATTACCGACACCGAAATACCGGTATTACAGGCTACAATCGAATACTGAAATACCGCATGCAACAATACCGTTACATGCACCATATACATATCGCACTGGTTCCTCTAAAGGGGGTTAACTTAAAATTTTCAGTAGAGACAAAAAACTGTTTTCTTTTTATGTGAACTCTAATATCACAAAGGGGGACACAATTGCATTTTTTTTCTGCCAAAATACTAGAAAAAATGATGTAAAATTTTTACATGTATTGACCACAATACATCGATTTCTTGCAAAAAGTAAAAATTGAAAAATTTTAAGTTAACTCTCTTCAGAGGAACCATTGCGATATGTACGTAAAAATAATAAATAAGTATAAAAAATGATATCGACGATGATATCGAGCTGATTAATATTAAACCAGAAATTCCTGTTCAGGACAAATCTCATACAACTAAGCAAAAGTTGCCAAAAATTTTAATGGAAAAATCCAACAAAATAAGTGCGATAATGAGATTAATTCGAAAAAATCAGATAAGGATCTCGCCAAAATTATTCGAAGGGAAATCTCCTATTTCGAATCTGAAAATATGAAAGGAAAATAATTGCAAAATGTGTAAAATTTCCTTACAAAATCTCTATTCGTAGGGATTTTCTTTAAAAAAAATGACCGTAGGGAAAACAAGGACTGATATTTTTAAATCATTAAAATGTAGGGACTTTTAAAAAATGTGGCAAAACTGTATATATTAGACAATCTTTTTCGATTTGTGACTATATAATACTAATAAAATTGTTGTTATGGAAACATTACAAATTGTTAAATTTCTTTGAGTGTTTTCTTGCCCCCATTTCAACTTTGATTTTAAGGTAAATTTGTGAAACTCTCTTTTAAAAGAATTTAATTTTTCAGAGCAATAAAAAGATAACTTGTTTAAGATGGACGTCGAATTCTTTTGGAGTAAAGTCACCAAAATGAAAAATTTCATTATAATACAGATAGCGAAATGTCTTTACACACCTATTAAATATTTGATTTCCTTTCAGTGCACCGAACATCAGTACTCTTGTTAGGAAACCCCTAAGTGAAAACTAATACGGGCAAACAATTAAATTTTCTATAGCCGTATTCATAACGAAAATTTGGCATGAAGTTAGCACAAAATTTATTCATAATACACTTACCAACCTCTGGCTAAAGATTTGCTAAACTCTTGTTAACAAGCTGCCAAACGTTTGCCAACTTGTGATAAACAGCCGTTTTATGTTGAATTATTTTGTTTGTTTTTTTTTAATACATTGTTTTTTTTTTTTTAGTTAGAGTCCTTTTTTAAATATATTTTAATTTAAAAACATTTCAAAATTTTACATGAAGAGGGGAAAAAATGAAATGAAATGACAAAACCAGCGATGATTAATGTAAAACGTGTTGCATTTTTGAGTATTATAATGTGGCATCATTAATATTCAGAGTTGATTTATTAAAAGTTAGCAGACGGATAAAATTCGTTATGAATAAACTCTGTGCTAACAAGCTGCTAAGCTTAATCGGCATTCTAGTTAGCAGCTCGTTGTACGTAGTGTACAAACTGCGGCTAACTTTTTGTTATGAATACGGCTGCTAGTATCCAAACGTACAAAATACATACAAACATATTTTTCATTGTTTCGCTTTTTTTAACCAATAAACTAATTGTAATTTAAACTGAATATCACTGGTTTTTTTTTTATTTATTTATTTTTTGGTTTATAAAAAGAACTGATTCCATGGTATTTATGAATGTATAACAACGTTAAATAAAATGTATATACATTAACACCAACGGTTTTATTTTTATTGATATATTATCATTTAAATGTTGTAGGGATTTTTGCAGGGACAATTTGTTGAGCGCGTAGGAAAAATAGGGACTTTTTGGGCTACGTAGGGACTTTTCAAAAAAGTCATATCACTGTTTCCTTAAGACCGTTCGTCATATAAGTGCAGGACCTGAGTGTGCCTTTTCCGCAGCAGGAATAATCTGCACGAAAATAAGATAGCGCCTATCGGATGAAAGCATCGACAATTTATTTCTGCAAATATAATTTAATTCACAAAAAGAAAAAGTTTGGCTACTTCACCTCTGTATTAATTACTGTATATTATATTTCATTTTGAATGTTTTGTTTTATTTTTAACTAGCAGATACCCGTATGCTTCTACGTTTCCCCTTCCCATTTTTGAAAAAAATTTATATCTTATGTGTTATATATAAATATTTTTAATTTCATTAAAATTTGTTAGACGGAGAGGCAGACATTGCCTCCTATCTCCCCTCGTGGTCCTGTTTTTATAAAATGCATATCTAATGTCTCCATATAATTAGGGATCTAACTATGTTTTAAATTAGTATCGGATAGGCAGAAATTTCCCCCTTCCTCAGGTTAGGTTAGGTTAGCTTAAGAAGGGTTATGTTCCCAAGGGCGCATCTCCACTCGGAGACCAATGAGGTCCATTGTGAATCCCATCACTATAGGAAAAGAGGAAAGAGAGAATTAAATAAGAAAAGAAGAAAATAGTCCACAGACAGATAGACAGATACTGCGTATGACCAGTCCCCCCTATGGCCCCCCCTACAGAAACAGCCGTCCTATTTCCCTGGCAAACCCCAGCAGATCGGCTGGATTACATCCAGCGATACACCCCAGTTCGTCGTGAAATGTAGCCCCTAGCCATTTCTGCCTGGGACCCTGCATCCTAGGACTGTGGCCCTCCAGATCACTAGGATATCAGCCTGGAAGACACTGCACTCATCCAGGAGTTCCCCCTACCTTCCTTCATGGTACTTTTTTTTAAAAAATGTATAGCTAATGTGTCTATATAAGTAGACAGAAATTGCCCTCAAACTCCCCTCGTGGTTCTAGTTTTGAAAAAATTTATAGCCTTAAACCATCTTTGGAGCACATCGGTTGAATGGTTTCAGAGTCTATAGCGGACATACATAGGTAGAAAAACGAGCTGTTTTTTTTCTTTTTTTTATAACAATAAATTAATTATCTTTTCTTTTTTTTAATAAATATATTAAATAAATAATAAATTGGATTGAATATTTTAATATAATGTCAAAATTTTTTTATTCCCTGTGCTTTGTATTAATATATTTTTATTCCATAAATAATACCGAAAATACCGGTATCGAGATTTCCTCAATACTGAAATGTCGAAATACGGAAAAGCTTTCGGTATTGAAATCCCTAGTAAACTTGGTGTGATAACAGTTTCCATTGGCGGTAACAGTCTGATTTTCCTCATTTTTGAAAAAATATGGGCTATTGATTCCACCAGCCCATAAACCACACCATGCAGATGTTTTTAATGGATGTAATTGTAGCTCTTGGTACTCTTCGGGTTGCTCATCAGCGAAAATACGGCAATTTAGTTTATTAACGTATCCATTGAGCCAGATATGTGCTTCAGTACTGAACAGAATTTCACGATAAAACACAGGATTTTCATTTCTCACAGAACGCTAATTTTTATAATACAGCTGAACAATATTTTAATATATCCTTTGTACATATGTATATACAGTAAATATGTATTTGTGATATAGTAAAACATAAATAAAAATTTATTTTGGATATGACTTTTTAACACATGTAGGTATTCGCTTTCGCATTCGCCAAAAATTTAATTTGATTATTCGCATTCGCTAAACCTATATTTGTCACACCCTAATATTTACTATAAAAATTAAAACAATAACATCTTTGTAAGGAAATACGAACTATAAGTACACAACGGTTGTTGTTGTAGCAGCGAGACCTGAAGAACAGGTGTTGCTGAGTTAGCAATCCTTGGTCGGTGTTCGTCGTTCCGATGCGTAGAACCGATTGTGTACAACGGTAGTTGTTTTTGCATTTTTTCATTGATTATTGAAAAATAACAAGTTTTTGAGTTGTTACTCTTATCTGAATTTTTTTAATTACTTGATGCTGTGATTTTAAGTTGTGCCATATTTACTTAAACTGAATATCATTGAAGTAAACCGCGGCACAACTCCATATATTTGCCTTAAGTTTAAACAAAATTGATATGAATTGAGCTTGTATTTGGGGACATCTTAATCCTTAACTGCCTAAAGTTTCAAATTTGATACCGGACCTTAAATCGAGTTGTGCACTTGCAATTATTAAAATGTTTAATATTATCAAAATAAAAAATATTAATAGTATAAAAATTGATACTTGCTTTATTTTTGCAATTAAATGCATAAGAAATAAATGTAATTCTTAAAAGAAATATTAAGCAAAATGCTGAACAATTGGGGTTATCTGATTATTTTTATTTCCAACTAGACAGCGACCCTTAGCATACGGCTGAAATTGTTAAGGTTTGGCTGCTGTACAACGTGCCAAAAATGTTACCTCCACAATCCCCAGATATAAACCCAATAGAACACCTATGGGCAATTATGGACCAATTATCCCAAAATTCTGAAAACTGATTTCTGGTATTACAAAAAATAAATTAGAATAAATTTCAATACAGCAGTTTTATTTGTTTTAGCGTTAACAGTGAATTTCACAAAATTGCATGGTGTTTTTTCTAGCCATATGAATCTACGTTCGAAGAAATTTTACCGCAAACCATATCTGTTATGGTTTTGGGCGAATTTAATTATTTCCTAAAATGGGCTTTATTTGGTTTTAGGGGCAATAAACTGTTTTCCGGGAGTAGGGTTTATATGGGGCCTAGGGTTAATTATGGACCGATCTTCCCAACATTTGGCAGTGTGATTTCTCGTCCTATAAAACTGTGACGTACCGAATTTCATTATGATAGCATTATTTATTACGGTTTTAAGCGTAATAAATGGTTTTTCGGGGGAGTAGGGTTTATATGCGGCATAGGGTTAATTATTGACCGATCTTCACGAAATTTTACAGTGTGATTTCTGGTCCTATAAAACTGCGACTTACCAAATTTAAGTATGATAACGTTATTTATTACGCTTTTAGGCGTACTAAACTGTTTTCCGCGAGTAGTGTTAATATGGGGCCTATGGTCAATTATGGACCGATCTTCACGAAATTTAACAGTATCATTTGCAGTCGTATAAAGCGAATTCGTGTTTCATATCTTTCCGTGCATTATTCCACCATTTATGCTAGTTTTTGTATCAAAATTAACATATTTTTAGGGTGGTGGTTCCACATTTTGATTCATAGTTCTGATCCTACTGAACCGGTGTTGCTGGATTTCAATCCCAAACTGCTTAGTATAACAACAAGCAATTTGAGACCAAGTTTGTTCTCTTCTTTTGCGTTTATCGAAAGTGAGCTTGTATTAAACAGACGGACTTTATGGGGTCTTAGATGTATAATAAAAAAGTTTCACACGGAATGACAAACTAAGTATTCACCATTAGTGGTGTGGAGGGTATAAAAAGTGTCAAACAGTCTCCTCTTACAGATTTTCATCTACTCAGGACATTGCTTGTTTTATTTTATGTGTTTATGTTTAACAAGAGTATTAACAAAAATGTATATCAAAGTACCAGATGTAGAACGAAAAAGTACCAAAAAGCTCCCCCTTCCATATTATTATTCACTCAGGACTATGCATGTTTAATTTAATCTTTAAAGGTCCAATGTAAACAAAAATTTGAAATGACCAGAGGAAGAGCAAAAAGGTACCAATATTTTTCATCGTACAGTTTCTCATTTACTCAGGATCCTGCAACTACAATATTATGTTTTAAAGTTCAATACTATAGAAAATTCACAAATTACCAAGTATGTAAAAGAAAAAAATTTAATTTTCCGCATTTTCCTATTTTGATACTCCGCATTGAGGTTCGTTTGACAAATAAAGGAGGAAAATGTTCTTAACTGGTTTGCCTTTGCCGACTTATATAGACGAAATATTCAAAAACTGGTTTCTGAAAAATACCCAGTTTTTTTATTTGATAGAAAAACTTTTTGTAATTGGAAAAAACTTTTTTTTTATTTATGTATATGTTTTGCATACATATGTATGCCTTAGTAGCAAATTTGTACGCTTATACATACATCCGAAAATAAGTATTTTTAAAGTCATTAAATAAACAAACAGTTAAAACAAATCACTAATATCCTTTAAAAAAAGATTATTATCAAAGTATTATTTTTAATTTAATTTTCATTTGCTCTAAAAAATTATGCATGAGGAATTATTAAACATTTAACCAATCTAACCAAAGATTAAGTTTGGGCTGTTTTGTGAACTCATTTATACAACTTTCGTGAACTAGAACGCTTTTCGGTAACATTTGTATTCCGCGGAGTCCTAATTTTAAGTACATACGGTACTATAACTATTTCATTTTTCAAATATTAAAAATTCCACTTTATTTTACATAATTTTATAAATTTATATTATTTCACACGCACTTAGCACCGATCACATAGCAATTTAAATACAAACTGAGCTCTTTTACGCATTTTCCTTTTGTAGTATTCACTATTAAACAGCAAATCGTTGCAAAGAAGTCAATATAGTATGGGAATTGTTCAGTTGTGCTATTGTTGTAATATATAACTGTTACAATTATCTGAACAACTCATTCAAGTGACGAAAAAGTATAATTTGAGAACTCATAATTCGATTCTAACGTATTTTGTTCTTGTTAAATTCCAAAAAATCTACTGTTTAACTATCAAATGTGACGAAGTAGTTAAAATTCGTAGACAGTCGAAAAACAGTCTGACAATTGCTTGGAGGGTAGGTTCTGTGTGAATTCAACACACATAAGAACAACAAAAACAAAACAAAATTTTAAATTTTTCAATTTAAAATTTTTCACAATATAACACTTCATGTTTTATTTTATGACTTAAACACATAATTAATATTTTTTTTCAATACAATTTGCTAATTTGCTGTTGCAAAATGTTTTTATTTTTCACAAACTAAAAATTTTTAAATAATTTTTTTTGACACTTAATTTTTTCTGTTCCCAATAAGCAATTTTGCTGGAAATCATGTGCAAAACAATTGCTATTCAAGTTCGAATTTCCAGTTTCAAGGGTTGAGATATACTTTTGTTACACTTTATTTCAATAGCATTCTCCAGTAAAATGGGAACTTGAGTTCAAGTGGATTATTACAGTTTTAATATAGTTTAATTCAAGCATTGAAATACAGTTCAATTCAATCCATGAATTGTAGTTCAATTCAAGCATTGATTTAAAGTTAAATTCAAGTCGTGAGTTACAGTTAAACTAAAGCTTGAATTACAATTAAATTATAGTTGACTTTTGTTTGAATTCAAGCTCAAACATACAATGTTTTTCAAGTAGAAATTAAACCACAATTCAAATTTTCTTTTCTGGTATCTAACAAATTTTTTTATGAATAATAAAATAAAAGTAGTGAATATAACAAACTACGGTCAATAACTAATGTTACAAATAAAAAATTACATTATGGTTAACTTTTGAAGAAACGAGTTTTTGCCGGCTGAAAATTAATATATTGGTTTTTCAATTTGGTTCCACTATAATCAGCAAACTTTTGAATATATGCACTGAAATATTTTAAAATATACATAAGTATGTAAGTGAATTTGTAATTAAAAATAAAGTAAAAATCTTATTCACATCTTACATTTTATGGCTTACATTATTGAAAAAACTTTTTCAATATTTCCTTAGAGCCTTGCCAGCAAAATGCTTTAGCGACTTCATCTTTAAAAACAAGTCCCAACAATTTGTAATAAAATTCGCGAACTGTCCGCTCATTCTTTAAGTTCTTTTACCTAAAAAATACAAATAAAAGATTTTTCATACACACCAATGAACATGAAAAATTTACAATACCAAGTTTATAAAGGTATCGTCCGATTCTTGGATTTTTTTTTTCAAATTTTAAAATAGAATCCCTCGTTTGAAAGGTGCTTTTAGGTAGAAATCATGTTTAATTTGAAGAAATTTGTTCATTGTTTTGTACCAACTTAATTTCCTTTAATATTCTCTGCATAAGTCTTGTTGCATCGGGCTCCATAATATCTGAAATAAGATATTTGTGTGAAATGATATAATGTATTTTAGCTGTAATAACTTTAACGGCCCTGTTCGATTAAAAGGTCCAATTAACTTTAAACCGTATATTGCAAAAAAATGCCATTATACTAATTGTAATGTACGATACTTAACTTTCTTTGTTGCAATCTCTACAATATTAATATTCAGAGCGTGTAAATTTCGACTGTTAGCAGGCAACCCATCAGCAAGATTCTTCAAAATGTTTAAAAGATTATTGGTAGCATCACTGACTATGTTAAGCGAAACGGTCCAATTAGCTAACTAATCTTTTAATTTAAAATTTTACTTAAATTATTGTTGCTTTTGTCGTGTTTAAATTGGGTTTCAGATTCGTTTTGCATACTTACATTGGCAATTGCTGAAACTTGGATGGGGGCTTCGTTCACATTAATTGAGTAAACAATGCAACAGTTTTCAGCGCAAAGGACTTCTGTTTTGTTTTCACCATTCTTTCACGTTTTATATTATTAACTTACTGTTTTAAATATGTATATGCATTTTCACAATAGTATTAATTATTTGTTTTCGCAAGATTTTATTTATTTCGAATAAAAAAAAAAAAACATTTTTAAATAATTATTTGACAACAAAAATACATTTTGAAAATATTTTTTGAAACTTGAAAAGCACTTAAAAACTTGGTTGAACTCAAGTTAATATCCAGTTAAATTTTAAGCACTTGAAATTTAATTTTTGAGTGCTTATTGGGTTGTTAATATTATTAAAGCCAGCAGAGTAGCATTTTGTGGTAAAAAATAATATTTGAAATCATTAATTATTTATATATTATCCGATATCGCAGAATAAAAATTTAGCAAACATGGCTTTTAAAAGTTTATAAATGCAGCCAGCATTCAATAAATTGAAAATTTATTGAACTAAGAAAATTTTATTTTGGAAAAAAATTGTTGCCACATTCTATACGATTTTATGCAACTATGTTTAGTGGTGGAAATAGTTTTATACACCAATACATTTGAAAAAAATCTTACTAATACAAACATAAAATATGTACCACTGACAGTTGAGTTATGTCCCTGTCGGAAAATGAGTTAGCTCAAAGTCAACTCATGGTTAACCAGAAGTTAGTCAGAGGTGACTCACAAGCTAACTCATTTACATGGTTAAAGCTATTCAGTTTTTACACGCAATGTCCGCAGTACGAGTCAGTACTCACTCACACTGCATAACTTTTTAGTTAGCCATAAGTTAGCTCATTATGAGTCAGCTTGTGGTGCATACAATATGTTGACTTTAATAAAAGAATAAAAAAAAATTACGTATTTTGCTTTATTTATTTTTTAAAGAGAGACAGAGCTCTGTCTCTGTCTGTCTAGACTATTACACATATGTTTTCTTTCACTTTTGTTGTATTTCCCCTTTGTCTACAGAAAAACTCTCAGTTATAAGACACCATCAGCATGCCCGATATGGCAAAAACCGGTTTTCATAATAATTCTACTTTGAAAATAAGATGTATTTAACTAAATGATATTAACAAAGAGAATATGGGAACTTTTGCTTATTATTTAACTTTGAAAAAGTACACAAAACAAGCAAAACGTGTTTTTACCACAGTCCACTGCATCAGCTTTGAGTTAGCCAAAGGCTAGTTCAATACTTATCGAGAAAAAGTCAGTCGCACAAAACACAACTCACTAATCTCTGCATCAGCTTTGAGTTAGCCAAAGGCTAGTTCAATACTTATCGAGAAGAAGTCAGTCGCACAAAACACGCCTGACTCAAATCTGCACCAATTATGAGTTAGCCACTAGTCAGTTGTAAATAAGTTAGCTAAAAGTCAACCAAATGTTGAGCTAGCTAAAAAAAATCCGACAGGGGTATCTGTCAAAGAGTCGGCATACTAGTTGTATACTATGACATATACGTTCTGTGTAAATTCAACACTCACAAAAACAACAAAAACAAAACAAAATTTAAAATTTTTCAATTTAAAATTTTTCACAATATAATGCTTTTTGTTTAATTTTATGATACAAAACCATAATTAATAAATTTTTCCAGTACATTTTTTATTGTAACACATATGGCTATTTCCAAAAAAACGTCAACCACGGACCAAATTTAAAAAATGGAAAAAAAATTTTTCTTTTCAAGATTTATTTAGAGAATTGCTTATATTTTTTTAATATATAAAAATTTTTTTGTTTTATTTTTTGTTTATTTCGAAAAAATCGACCTAATTGGTGTAAAATAATATTATTGCATTTGACCTCTATTTGTCTAATTTTTCCAATTTTTTTTTCAGTGTTTAGTATAATATAGTTCGCACTCTTCTTACTAAGTTATTGTACAATCACCAAAAAGTAAAGAAAAAAATAGAAGAGATCGAAAAAAGTCTAAGTAACGGTAAAAATTTTACTTATGTCTTACATGCTACTTCTCTGTCCCGTTTACAATCAAAAAAAGGCATTTAGTTTTAGTACTCGGTGATCATTGATCGAATCAGTTTGCAAATTAAAGTTTAAAGCTAAAGTAGTGAATTTGTTAAAAAAAACCGAAAATTGAAACATTTACAACAACAACTTTTTTTTTGTTAGTGCTCAAAGTGTGTCCCGTTTACAATCGTTAGTATACTTGTTTTAAGAATTAAGAATTTTTTTTTTAATTTAAATAAATATTTTTAAACAGATGGAAAATAAAAGGTGTGAAGACAATAAAAAAAATTATAAGAGGTTTCTGATTAATAAACGAAGTACTACAACTTTTAGCACATACTTGTGTCTATTAGAAAATATGCATTTGGAACAACAATACTCTAATCTAAGGCATATTTATGATCTGAAAAACATTTTTTATTAAGTTTATTATATAAAGGATTATAAATAGCAACATAAAAAAAATTTTAAATCATGGTGGAAATATTGCCCCGTTTACAATGTCCCGTTTACAATTTCTCTAACAATTTATTTAAAAAAACCTAATTCATATTTTATTTTGAAATCGAAACCATTTTTAGCGCACATTAGTACGCAACATTTTAAAATTAATCCCAATAAAATATTGTGTCAGGTTTCGCAGAAATCACTGTTTAAACGGTTACCCCTTAAAACCCACTTCCATTTTTTCCCCGTTTACAATCACTGGTTTTTTGCAATTATCTCGAAAACCACGACAGTAAGCGAAAAATTTCATTTGCGGAAATTAAAGAGCTAATTGAGAGTTACAAGAATCATTAATTTAAAAAATGAAAATCAGGTTGTTTTTTACAGTTTTGTCAATATAAACGTGTGCGAATGTCCCGTTTACAATCTTGGAAGTGCCCATATTTTATATGTTTTTATTTTTCACAAACTAAAAATTTTTAAATAAATTTATTTGACATTAATTTTTTTCTGTTGTTAATATTATTAAAGCCAGCAGAGGAGCATTTTGTGGTATGAAAATAATATTTGAAATCATAAATTATTTAAATATTTTCCGATATTGCAGAATAAAAATTTTGCAAACATTGCATTTCACAAATTGAAACTTTATTGAACTAATAAAATTTAGTGGTGGAAATAGTTTTATACACCAATACATTTAAAAAAAATCTTACTTATCCAAACATAAATTAGGTTCCACTGACAATTGAGTTATGTACCTGTCAAAGAGTCAGCATTCTAGTTGTATACTATGTTAGAAAGTTTGTTCTCAATTTTAAAACCCATGTAATGTAAAACAAAAGAAAACTACGATAAAAATTAAAACAAGCGTCAAAAATCAAATAAATTAATTATATTTTTTTTAAAATTTCTTAATATAAAAATTTTGTAATACCAAATTTTAATCAAAAATCAGTTTTAAATAGACAATTTATTGAATAAAATATAACTTTATATACAAAAGCAAGTTTGCAATATATACAAAGTGCCATATACATATGTCGAAATTTCAATATCTGCAATTGAGTAATGCTTCGTTGTTTGACATTACAGTGGTAAATAATGACAACTCTCCCTAATGAACCTACTCGGTACTTATTATACAATGGTAAAAGCTAAATTTAAAAATATACATTTTTTTAAATAAGTTAATTGGATACTTTAAGAGCTTAGACTTATGGCACGTAGTTTTTTCCTTTAGATGTCACAGTTATTTGATCTGTGGAAATACCAACACATTTAGCGTGGAATGATTTCAAGCATAACACACATACGCTTCCTTGTGTCTTAGTTATATTTTTTCCACAAGACAATAGGGAACACCAAAAATTATCAGTGAGAGACATGATAAATACAATAGGATTTACCACGTTGGAAATCTGAGATTATGTTTAAATACTTATTTGAAGGTAATATACATATGAAGTTTAAGAAAAAAAGGTATTCACCCTTATCGTGGTTGGCGAATTTAAAATACGCATGAGATTGTTTGGTAATGGACTAAAAGAAGTAAGTTCAGGTTCTCTTTAATCTATTACCAAACAGTCGCAGGCGTATTTTAAATTCGCCAACCACGATAAAGATGATTTTTTATAATTATTTAATTTATTCACAACTATTGTATTTACATAAAGAGGCATATCTTTATGTAAACACCGCGCCGATATAAATATTTTTATTTTGTTTAACTAAAATTGTTTTCTTGATACAGAGTAGGCAAAATTGAAGATGCTCTAACATTTGCTCAAAGTAAATTATCGGAAGCTGGTGAGGATATTCCAGAAGTTTTAAGTGAATTAGAAAGGACATTGGCACTTCTAGCTTTTGAAAAGCCGCAAGACAGTCCATTTTCATATCTGTTAGAGCAATCTCATAGACAAAAGGTACTTCTGCCTCAACTTCATTATATCTTATAACTTTTTTTAAATTTTAACTATCAAAAAGATTGCCAGCGAACTGAATGCAGCCATACTTAAATGTGAACACAGTGCAGATTCAACACCGAAAATTATGTTTTTATTAAAATTAATTATGTGGGCTCAATCTAAATTGGACGCAAGTGAAGTGAATTATCCAAAAATGAAAGATTTGGAAACTGCCCTTATTGAACAGAAATAAGTGTTTAATCATCAATTTTATTTGATCCTTTTTTTTTTTTTTTGTTTAATCAACATTAGAAATATACATATAAAAAAATTTAATAAAAAAATTATTTTAGAAGTTGTACCTAAATACATACTACTTTAATTTATATACATACTATTTTAATGTCATTCATTTGTAACTGGTAGATGTTAAAAAAATAATATGTAATAAATATGCAATGTAATAAATACTAATAAAACTTTAAAGTTTAATATTTTTTATTTCTAAATAAGGTACACAATTAATTTGCAAATAGACAGGTAAGAATGTGTATAAAACAAACATATTTGCCTTATTGTGTAAGGCGTTGTCGGTAACGAGTGAGTCGTTTTTTGTAATAGATAAAAAAACATAGGTTGTGTGTTACGTTATGTGCGGTTTTTACAATGCAAGTTATTGAACGTTTAGTAAAATTTATATGAAAAGCACTCAGTTTTATGAAAAAACGACTCAGTCGGTAAAAACAACGCCTTACACAATAAGACCGATAATTTCAAAACCATTATTGATTTATATTAGGGAGTAAAATACGCCTTTTGCCGATACGATACTCAAAAACAAATACTGGCGATACCGATTTCGATACCGACACTCATATTGAATTTGGATTCAAGTTTAAATTAACAAAACTTAAGTAGAGTATTATTTTTTATTATGTAAAATAACAGATTTTTATTAATTATATTTAAAAAGATTTAAAAAACAATGAATTGAATTTGAATTTATGGTAAAATTAACACAAAAATAAATAATTTTTCTATTCAGAAAAACAGTGTAAGCGATTATTAATATTAATAATTTATATAAAAAGGTTTTTTGTTAAAAAAACAAAGTGCTCAGTGCTGCCACGACTAATACAATTTTTACAACCAAAATTTTTGAAAAAGTTACCAAATGTGAAAAAATATTACCAAATTAGAAAAGCCTTTTGTTAATTGAGAAACATTAAAATTAATTTTAAGCTGCTATTTATAAATAACAAAAAAGGAAAAAATTAAAGTATTTCCGCTTTTTAACTGTCAGTGGCAGGGTTGTGCAATGTGGTGATTTTTAAATTCTTTTGGCGATGAACATTTACCTTTGGCGATATGACGATTATTTTGGCGAAGTTGGAAAGTGTTGGCGATATGGGAAATACATTTTTTGTGAATATATTCCAATTTACATATACCTAAAATATTAATTAAATTGGTATAACTTGTTTCTCTTGTTTGTAAGTTGTATTTTAAAATCATCATCATCATCATCATCATATATATTAATAGGCAAGTGGTTTTCTTAGGATCCCTTTTACGCCTTAACTATATATTTGGGGGATTCACAAGGTGTCATAAAGTCATATGTCTTAAAATAATAACAGGAAAAAATACGACTGTTGTGAGCAACCCCTCATAATCTAATGTGCTATTAATTACGACAGCACAATAAACATAGCAAGCAACGTTCTATTTATTTAAGACACTTTTTGTTTACAAACCAACAACAATATTTTTAAACCATTGTAAAATGTTAGAACATTATGACAATAAACCATGATAGCACACCTTGTGAATACCCCAAATGTAAACACATAACAAAAGCAGTATGCTTTGTTTTTGTGTTAACATTAGGGAGATCGAACGGTTATTATTCGACCGGTTTTAACCGGTTATTTTAGCTTTGCCCAAGTCGGTTATTTTAAAATGCCCATTTTTCGAATATCGAATAAACCGGTTATTTTTGTATAATAAACCGGTTATTTGAGTAATGTGTAATTTATATACATTTTCCTTACTCTTGTTGTAGATGTACCCGTAATTTAATAGCCTATTTCTGATGTGCGAAAGAATTCTTTCTTTCGTATAACTACATTGAAAACAAAAACAAATTTTTAGACTTTGTTTTTGTTTTCAATGTAGTTATGCGAACGAAAGAATTCTTTCGCACATTGGAAATAGGCTTTAAGTATTTTCTAATTGAATATTGGCCAAACTTAAACTTTTTATGAAAAATGTCAAAACAAAATGTAACAAAGGTCAAAAAACATTATGAACACTGTTAATACAAATCGCTTATAAAAGCGTGTGTTCTTGTAGAAAAAAAACCATAAACTATTCAAAATACTACAAAAACGTGTGCAGTTAAAAAGTAAATAGTAATTTGTGCAAGAGTGTTCTAAATATTAAATATATTTTTATATAAAGGTTATCTCTAGATCTTTTTCGAACGCGATTAAAAATACAAAGTAAGGTTTTTGAATGATAAGTGCCCTCCTAAAATGATAAGTTACAACGGTTCTTCCATGTCACGACTTATTAATCACCTTTAATTAGTATACATGCTTGACATTATTGTGATCTACATGAAACTTAACTCGAAGCAGTTCTAAGGAGACGACAAATAATACTTTGCCAAAATACGCTGCCAAAAATGAATCATTGGGTGAAATATTAGCCCGTTGTTGTTGCCGAGGACGAAATGCCCGTTAAGGCACTAAAAACTCTTAAGTAGTTCTAACATCTCTTCATGCTGAAAACTACAACATTACAACGGAATCAACCATATGGGAAAAATTTCTACCAGTTTTATTTATTAAAATGCCAAGAACTAAAAAACAAAAATGAAGAAATCAAGCAATGTCATGGAATGTTTTAAATTGTAGTCGACGAATTGACGAATATTTTATACAAAAAGAATGTTCAGTTCACAATTCGTTTCTATAGATATATATATAAATATATATATAATGCTGAAACAAAATAATTTAAAATAGATAATCCTGGCTAAGAGGTTTTGTTTGCAACTTTTGAAAAATATGGTTGATTTATATAGATAGCTTAACCACCAACAAATTAAAACTCATTCAAAATAAATTTGAGAGAATATTTCAAAAAATTACTTTATAAAATTCCTATAATTTATTTGCTTTTGCAAAACGTTTGTCTAGATCAAATATCATTCAACAGTTTCTTAATAACATTATACAAATATCTTCTTACAAATAAAGTTTAGTAAATCAATAAAAAATTTTTGAAAACTTAGCTAAAGTTGGATCCATTTACTGGTCCCATTTTTCTTCGATTTTATCGTAAAATATTTGTTAGGTCTGTAGCTCGTTTCTGTATTTCTCGCATTGCAAAATTTCTCACATTAAGTGTGAAACAAAAAATTCCATCGTTTCTTGATTTGTGAGAAAAAAGTGTTTCTGTATTTGAATGCGAGAACAGACAACACAGATTCTGTTTTAACTGGAATACTTCCAGTAATTAAGTGTCAAATGCAAGCGAAACGTCAACGAAAGAAATAGATATAATAAAAATAGGGCTGCCAGATTTAACGATGTATCGTCATTTTGACGATTTTCTGTTCCAAAATTGGCAAAGTGCCGATTTGCTGATTTTTTCTGGTGACGATATTATTCAGGCTTAAAAATAAAATAATTTTTATTAGTTTAATATGTTTATATATTCGGCACCACAGAAAAACGGTATCTTTAAAAACAGGCAGATTAAAAAATTTATGGGCAAAATCAAAATTTCGAAGAAAAACTGTTTAATTTTTATTTGCGTAGATTATTTAATACATTTGTTTATGTTATCAAAACATTAAACTATTACGCCATTTTTCAATCAATGCACTTTAGGAAATTTTTGTCTTTTTTTTTTGGCAGGTTCAATATGTTATTTTGTCACGCCTTTAAGTGATTTTTTCAGGAAAAAACAATCTGAAATTTTAAATTGTTATCGGATTAAAGAGAAGAATAAAATAAATAATTTTATTTAAATAGTATAAAATATGGATTTTACCCATGAACTTTACCAATTTTTTTTTTTTTTTTTGATTATGTTTTAATAAAAATCGAACAAAATTTGTCAAAATTAATTTTTAATATGTCAGACTTTTTAAAACAAATTTAGCCGATTTTTTTTTTTTTTCTTAGGAAATTAACGATTTTTTCAAAAATTTATCTGGCAGCCCTGCATAAAACGAAAACAATGAAGGGCTTAAAAAAAATTAAAATAACAAAATACAACACATAGTATACAACTAGTATGCCGACTCTTTGACAGGTACATAACTCAACTGTCAGTGGTACATTTTTATGTTTGTATTAGTAAGATTTTTTTCAAATGTATTGGTGTATAAAACTATTTCCACCACTAAACATAGTTGCATAAAATCGTATAGAATGTGGCAACAATTTTTTTTTCCAAAATAAAATTTTCTTAGTTCTTAAATTGAAAATTTATTGAATGCTGGCTGCATTTATAAACTTTTAAAAGCCATGTTTGTAAAATTTTTATTCTGTAATATCGGAAAATATTAAAATAATTTGTGATTTCAAATATTATTTTTATACCACAAAATGCTACTCTGCTGGCTTTAATAATATTAACAACAGAAAAAATTTAGTGTCAAAAAAATTTGTTTAAAAATTTTTAGTTTGTGAAAAATAAAAACATTTTGTAAAAGCAAATTAGCAAAATGTATTGAAAAAAATTATTAATTATGTGTTTAAGTCATAAAATTAAACATGAAGTGTTATATTGTGAAAAATTTTAAATTAAAAAATTTCAAATTTTGTTTTGTTTTTGTTGTTCTTAAGTGTATTGAATTCACACAGAACCTATATGTGTGATGAGAGTTATAAAAAAAAGAGAACGTTCTCACCAGTCGGCATACTAGTTATATACTATGATACAACAGTTGTGTTTTAATTATTTTCATCATTTAAATTCTTTCTCTTCAAATAAAAAAAAATAATACACATTCTTGTGTACATACATACATAATTTGTGCTCCATTTTTTGAAATTTTATTTTTCTCGCATCAATTTTAAATGTAACTTATTTTGACAGTTCTTGTGAGAAACTTTTAGCAAAATATTGATACACTTTTTCTCACAGCCTTCCAATAAATGCTAGAAAATTATTTAAATGACAGATAATTCTCCCAAAGTAAATATACAGAAACACTTATGTCAGAAAAACCATTTTTTGTTTCATATTGCGCTGTTTTTGTTATAATTCACTTGTTTCATGCGGGAAATTTTACGATGCGAGAAATACAGAAACGGGCTACTGATCTAATCATATCTACATATCGTTACCTAAAACGCAAAAGGCTCTAACTAACCAAAAATTAAAAATTGTCTTTTTTCATTGATTCTGATGTATTGCATCAACACAAATCTCCACAACAAATTTTGGAATCCATTGTCCGAAATTAGCGATTTTATAAACAAAAAACCAAAAGCCCTTTCTACAACATATTATACGATAAACGCTAAAAGACATAACTTACAGTTTGCATTATATGCATCATTGATATTTGTCAAAATCACTGGTAAGTTTTACAAGAAAAATAGAAGAAAAACAAATTTTAGGCAGTTTAAGGCAATTTATTAGCTTGTAATTTTAAATAGTTTTTTAATTCTCCTGTAAAATTTTCAAAATGTTAGATATGGCCTTTTGCGTTTTAGGTAACGATATGTATTTTTTTGGTTCCTTACCTTTGCAAATTGTTTTGTTTTTATTCAAATTAACGTTTAATTTTAAAAACTTATTTGATTTTTCTGTTTTAAGTATTCGAATTAAAACCGGTTAACCCGTTATTTAAAAATTGCTTAACCGAAAACCGGGTTTTTTAAAATAGCAACTATTCGTAATATTCGAAAACTGGTTATTGAAAAAAGTCGAATAATCGATCTCCCTAGTTAACATAGTAAAAAGAATGCATTAAATTGGAGAACAGTAGATATTAAGAAATAAAAAAGAGAAAGACAGTTTTAAATATTTTGTTTTCTTTTTGGAAGAGTTGTTGTTTTTAAATGTTACCGTTGATTTCTTAAATTTTGCACTTATGAATAATTTTAATGTTATTGTTACATTATTAATATGGTTACATTGTAAAGAATGTGTTTATTGCATTTTTTTTTAAATAAAGTGCGATCTTTTGATGGGCTGCGATTTTATATAACAGACACTACCGATAATGGTCATTTGTTATATGATAATCATGTATTTACAAAAAATTTATATATAGAGAGGTTATAACAACATAATTCATCAACGAAATAAATATAAATGGAAAATATATAAAAGGCTTTGTTATATAGCATTTTCAGTTTAAATAAAACCTTTTTCAAATTAAACGAAACCTTTTTCAAATTAAGCGAAACCTTTTTCAAATTAAACGCAACCTTTTTCAAATTAAACGAAACCTTTTTTAAAATAAATGAAACTTTATTCAAAAACAGTTAAAAATTTTTAAAAATAAATTAAACCATTTTTAAAAATTTGTAGGGAATTTATTTTTTGGATTTCTTTGAATAACTCATTAATAAAGAGGCGACACTTACAATGTTACGATCAGTGGTAAAATATCTAAATGATGATTGGGCATGAAATTTTAACTTTGAAAATGTCTTCTCTATCGGGTTCAGCATAGGAGAATATAGTGGTAACATTTCAATGTACATTCAGTATTGTCCACCATATGTCATATAACTTGGGATTTATGGATTCTAGCATACTCCATAATTAAAAATGAGTTTTGTAGCATTGGGCTGATTTCAATTTTATCTAAGAGCTCCCGAAGAAATACTTGGAAACGGGCCGAATTCACAGTGGATACAGAAATAACTTTATGGTAAACAACGCTAGTATTATCTGTCGTAGCAATTAGAGTTATATTCTTTCTCTTTACGGTTGGCAAAACACCATGAGCCCTTTCACCTTCTTTAGCAAAAAAAAAAAAAAAAAAAAAACTAAATTCCTACAAAATTTTAAAAATGGATTTATTTAATTTGGTATTTGAATAAAGTTTCGTTTATTTTTAAAAAAGTTTCGTTTAATTTGAAAAAGGTTTCGTTTTATTTGAAAAATGTTTTATTTAAACTGAAAATGCTATACACATTGAGATTAGGGAACTTATGTTACATTTACATTTTTAGAAAAATTGTCACTAAATTTCATATGCCTAAAAGAAATATGCCTCATAAAATTAAAAATTGTTCTGCTCTACTGAGAATTATTACATTTTCAGTTAATACCCTCTTTATAATCAAGTGCGATATGTTTTTTAACATTAAATTAATATATTTCTACATACATATGTATATCGATGGCTTAATATAAAAAAGGCGTAACTCGATTTTGTATTAATTTACACAGGAAAGAAAGAACTGAATAAAATCCGTAGAATTTTAGACATTAAAAAAGTTTTAGTGCGATTTTTAATAAAAAGATCCAATAAATTTTCTAATATAGCCCTCTGAAATTTAAATGAAATATGCATTTGGCATTTTTTTTTACAAAAATAAGTAAAAATCCTTATTTTGAGAAAAATTGAGTTACGCCTTTTTTATATTAAGCCATCGATATACATATTTAATAAAGTTTTAACCCATATGATTAAATAAATATTAGAAATTATGGTACAAATAAGTTATTTCTAAATTGCAGACGATTGTGTCGACTGCTGGCCCATACTAGTTATAATTGTTACTCTATACTAGTTGAAAAAACAGACAAGCCGGGCACATGGCGTTTTAAAATAATTAGGGTACGCTGAATCCAGTGGTGCCCGCGGTTTTTTAAGATTGGCTCTGGTTTTCGAGATATACCGTTATTTCGAAAATAGAGGAGGTTGCACAACATAAGTTCGCGTAACTCAAAAACGCTTTAGCTTATTGAAAAAGCTTAAAAAACCGAAATTCCGCAATTTTCTTTAAGAAAAGTAATAAAACTAATATTCCCAGTCGGTTTAGAAACATAATTTTTTTTTTGGAAAAAAAAATAATTTTTTTATTAAAATTTCGAAATTTTTGTTTTTTTGCAGACATATAAAAAACGAAGCTGCAAATAAAACAAGCCATAAATGATTAAAATCTGTTAGCAACTTTTGATATTATTCACAAAAGTCATAATTTAATTTAATTTAAGAATTTCATAAAACGCAATATTTGTATGGGAGCCCCCCTAAGAAGTGGTGATTATTAAATTCTTTATTCAACATAATTAATGTATATATGAAGAATGTGTCAATGAAGAAAATTTATTTTCAATGACATTTTGACGTAAAATTTTTTAAATGCGGTTTTTGTGCCATTTACAATACAAAACACAAGAACAAATATTCAAATTTATGCTATTCCAAAGAAATATGCATGCATTATTACCACACTTTCACTTTGCGGTAGGAATTTTGGAAAATCCACAGTTACCGATTAAAAAATTCTTAGAATTAAGAAATAAAGTCATAAATGCTTACATCTTTGTATTTTATTGTGCTTACAAAACCACACAAATTGGTATTTTATTGTGCAGTCAAAACCGCACTAATCGGTCTTGTAAAAAACTTATATTAATCGTCCTGGCTTTGTTTTTTTTACAAAAAATGTTATATTGATATATCTAAGATCTTTAAGTGTTATATATGGTAAGAGTTGGACACCATCAATAGTGTGTACACACTGCATTTACCATTTAAATAAGTGGGGAAAAAATGGAGACGCCATGCCATTTGGTGTTCCAATGATTTGGAGAGATCCCATAGTTCATGTTGCAGATGAGTGTTATGCGTGCATAAATTATACAACGGGTATGAGCAGAAGAAAAATGACTTATATATCTTATACTGAAACAGCATATGCTCGATTTCCACTGCCACATTCTGATGAAATTTCTGTTCCGGATATCCAAATACCAACAGAACATATTCCCTTAATAATTTATTCTGTTGAAGCGGGTGGACCAGCTACTTCAATGTATCAACCGTCATGCATCACGGTTCCATGCAGTCACAATTTAATCACGCAAGATCGTCTGGATATAATGGTACGGCGCACAGTGGCGCCCGTAGAGCAAGCGAGGTTGCAAAAATCAAAATTTTCATGAGTGCCGACGAAGTTTTGAATAAACCCATGTTATAGGAAACTTTTCAACGATTTCAAATATGCCACTCTTAATAATATCACATTTTTAGTTTAGAAGATATAACCGTTCAAAGTTGACCGACTTTCGGTTTTCAAAAAAACACACAATTTTTAGTCAATTTGTTGCGATTTCAGGTGTAATATCACGAAAAATAGGTAACGAATCGCCTTATTTTTTATTTGTATTGATTGATGTATTTATTAAATGTATAATGATAAAAAAAAAATTAACTGTTTGCTTTGTGTTTCTCCTGGTAAATCACTATTTAAAAACTATCCGTTTTTTCACTATTTTTCAACTTTGACGGAAAATAAAAAAAAACTATATTTTTCTATATTTGCCATACGTGCAAAACCTGTTCTTTGATTATTTCTTTACATAATTCAAAAGGTTTTATCTGCCCGTACGTGCCCGTTTGGCTTCTAGAGGTAAAAAAGTTCAAAAAGACATGGTTGCAGAAATTGTATGGCGTCCATCCCTTATATGTTTTGACTGACAGTAGTTTGATCTAATAGTTTGAAAAAAACTACTCATTGAAATTAGCAGGTACGTACCTCACATAAACAATACTTTGGCGTACAAATGGTCAGGAACAATATTGACTTATGGTCCCTACAGGTAGGCACAAATCTTATTTGGACACATGCATAATATCAAAATTGCATTATTTAGCCTAAATCCATATGTATGCAGGGAACAGGTAAATTTTTAGGCATGGTAGCATAAGCCTATATATTGCAAAATAAGCACAATGCCTGGATTAGTCTACGCCTGAAAGTTGGCGCAACAATTACTGAAACCATTAAACAATTTAAGTACTGAAAACATGGCGTTGAACAATTTAAAATTATTTGAACTGTTTAGAAAGTCAACCACACCAAAGTTTTTCACGGAAGTGAAAATTCTTCCTGAGAAGTTGACATTGATCAGCAAATGGGGCTGCGATGGATCATCCGGACAAAGCGTTTATAAGCAAAGGATATCTTTCGATGACGCTACAATATCGGACGGAAATATGTTTATGGCATCTGTTGTTCCTTTGCGGCTAAAATCGGATGATTCCCTACACTGGAAAAATCCACGTCCGTCATCAGTGCATTATTGCCGACCAATAATGTTTCAGTTTGCAAGGGAATCGGCAGAACTCATAAGGACTACGGTGAAGGACATTGAATAACAAATAAGCAAGATTAAGCCTACAAAGCTGCAAATTGGAGAAGGAAAATATATTGAATGCAATTACGAGTTCCACCTGACCATGGTTGACGGAAAAGTCGTAAACGAACTGACAGGAACAACCTCAACAATGTCATGCCCGATTTGCAAAAAGAGTCAGAAGAACTTTTTTCAATTCAATCCAATTTATTTCATATATAATATGTTACATCTCAATTTTATATAATTAGTTGTAAAGAGTTTAAGATTAGTATCTTTTTCTGCTTAATTATAATATATTTCAATTAGTTTTCATAGACAGAATTATATTGGAGGTAAAAATTTAGCAAAAACCTATCTAAACCCCTTTTTTCGTATTATTTTTATATTTTTTTTATCGATTTTATATTATTATTTGTCAGAAGAACTTTGGTAATTTAAACGATTCTATAAATGAGGAGAATTACGAATATGGAATGTCACCATTGCACGCAAGGATAAGGTGTATGGAATTCTTGCTAAAACTGGCATATACCCTACCACAAGAGGAGGAAAACTTCGATGAAAATACATCAATAAAGGATAAGGAAAAGATCAGAAAGAAGCAAATACAGGATGGTTTTTTTGAAACAAGTTGGACTAAAAGTAGACTGTCCCAAGCACGGATACGGTAACTCTAACGATGGAAACACTTCTAGGAGATTTTTTGAAAATGATGAGGCAGTAACTAGAATCATTGGAATTGACAATCAAATCGTGAAAAGATTGGGAACGATCTTGGATGTTTTAAACTGCAAAGAAAATGTCAATTCTACAAAATATGGAGAATATGCGTCGAAAACTGCATCTCTTTTAGCAGAAATGTATCCACAGAAGAAGTTGACCCCGACCGTCCATAAAATATTGGCGCATGGCAAAGATATAATTGAGTACCAGCCTTTGCCAATTGGAGAGCTTTCTGAAGAAGCACAGGAGTCTCTTAACAAATTTTATAAAAAATATAGATTGCAGAACACATTCAAAGCATCAAGGGTAAGGCAAAATAAGGACCTCTTCAACATGTTGGCAGCATCTTCCGATCCACTTATTTCTTCCCTGCGGCATGTGAATTCACGAATAGAGTTACAAAATAATTATAGTTTAGAAATTGTTAGTCTTTTAGATATACCTTCTCTTACGAATTGTGATGAATATTTTACAGAAAATTGAAAAAATAAATTTAAAAAAATAAATAATTTTTTTTTTTTAATTTGTTGGGTAATAATTTAAAACATAAAACCCTTAAGAAAAAAAATAAAAACAATCTAAAAATGTAAAAATAATTTTTTTTAGTTACCATAAAATTGATTTTTCTACTAATTTTAAGTTTGATAACCCATAAGTAGGCCCCTACAAAGCGTAGCACCCTTTCCAAACGCTCATTTCATAGGCTGAACAGTTATCTATCATATGCTGTTTAAACTGTTCAATTATCTTATTCGGTTCAAAAGATATGATTTTTGCAACGAAAAAACTCAAATGGCGCCACTGTGCGGCGTCTAAAATTATCTCAAAGACAGCGCATTCTCTAGACAAAAGAGTTAAAACGAGCTAATATTTTAGCACCAGGTGTACAAATATACGGGGCTATCAATCGCCATAGACGATTTACGACTTTTTTAAAATCTATTGAGAATAATTCTATCGCGTATTGTACTGACATCCGCGGCTTGGTTTTAACAATGCAAAATGAATATAATCCTGGAGATTGGCGCTTATTCATTGATTCTTCCAAAAGTAGCTTAAAAGCAGTTTTGCCACATGTCACTAATTTAAAAAGTCCTATTCCGATAGCACTAAGCACAAATACTAAAGAGACATACGCATCAATGGAAAAAAATAATACAGTTAATTAAATATGAAGACCACAAGTGGAAAATATGCGCAGATTTAAAAGTGGTAGCTCTTTTTAGAGTCATGCAATTGGGCTACACTAAAAATATGTGCTTCATGTACTTATGGAATACGCGTTTCGATGGCGACCAGTACAATACACGGGATTGGGCTTTACGTGAGGAAAGCAGATTGCATAGAAATAATCACTTGTGCCGATGGAAAAGATTTTGCTTTCTCCACTCCACATCAAACTGGGTATTGTAAAAAATTTTATAACTTCTTGCACAGTGTTATTATTACCAGGGCTGTGGAGTCGGAGTTGAAGAGTCGGAGTTGAGGTTTTTGTACCGGAGTCGGAGTCGGAGTCGCAGTACCCAAAAAAAAACGCGCGACTCCGACTCCAAAATTTTTCGGCATAAAAAATTTAAAAAAATTTCTAATATTTTCCAATATAAAAATTCTTCGATTCTGCGATGCAATATTTTGCAGATCAATATGAATAAGTAGATTTTAATTTATTTTATGAGAAATAGTTGATTCAAGTACTTTACTATTTAAGTATATTTAGGTATATTTTTTATACGTGCGGGAAAAAGTCTAAATTACTTTAGCAAAACTTATACTCAGTTATTGATCTAGTTGAAAAAGATGTATGATTTTTTAAATAATTTACTCATGCTAAAAAATGTGTCATTCAGTCGGTCGTGCTCGATGAGAAAAGACGTGTTTCTTTTAACTCCGCATACGGTTCTTTTTTTTAACATAAATTAGTTAATTTAACAAGCGAATTTGGACGCTCAATATAAAAGTGAACAATAAAAAAATAAAAAAAAAAAAAAATTAAGAAAAAAAATACAAGTAAAAAAATATACCTACATATGTATGTATGTACGCACATACATACTTGCAAATAATCTGTGCAAAAAAAATATTTATTCTTTTTTCTTTTATTATCTCGGTGTAACAACATTATACATAATAAAAAAAGAGCACAGTTAACAAAAATTAAAAATAAAAAAACGGTGAAAAAAACAAAAACAACTCTATATGAGTAATAACAATGAAACAACAACAAAAATAAATGATACTCATGCTAGTGTAAGCAATGTGGAAATAAATACAACAACAGAAATCAATACAAGCGTTACCATTGACAACATAAACTCGAACAAAGACGTAATGGAAAACAAACAAGAAAAAATTTGTCAAAAACCACAAGTGCAAGTTGGTATGGACAGGTATGTAACCGTGCTTAAACGTGGTCGCAGCCCTGCCTCTTCAGCTGTAGCCTCTGCCTCGAAAGTTCCATCTTTTGATAGAATAAACTCGCAAAATCGTTTTGCAATTCTGGAGGATGAATCTTCTGAAGCACCTAACGTCATAAAAACGTCAAAGCCACCCCCGATATATCTTAGAGAGCAAAACTCAAGTGAGCTTATAAAAAGTTTAATCTCGGTGATAGGTGAAAATTCGTTTTACGTAGCTGCAATCAAGCGTGGTAATATAAACGAAACAAAAATACAGGTTAATCACGAGAATGATTATCGCAAAATAATTAATAAGTTTGAAGCACTTAAAAAAAGCTTCTATACATACCAACTGAAAAGCAGCAAAGGTCTTCAGGTTGTGATAAAGGGCATTGACTCATGCGTGGACTCAGACGAAATAAAAACATTTTTAGAAGAAAAGGGCTTCAAAATAAAAAATGTTACAAATATTAAAAATAGGGAAAAAAATCCCCAACCACTATTTCGAGTGGAGTTAGAGCCCGGCGATGTTAAGCTAAAAAAAAATGAAACGCATCCCATTTACAGTTTAAAATACATTCTGTACAGAAAAATCACGATAGAGGAGCCGCACAAAAGAAATGGGCCCGTTCAGTGTTTAAACTGCCAAGAATTTGGTCATACTAGGGCATACTGCCATTTACCCCCTGTTTGCGTCGTATGTGGAGAATTACATGGTACCGTCCGGTGCGATAAGTCCAAAAATGACCCTAACGTAAAAAAATGTAGCAACTGTGGTGGTAACCACACTGCCAATTATAGAGGATGCCCGGTATATTCGATTGTCAAGCGTTCTGTTGGACAGAAACTTAATCCCCCTCAAACGCAGGCAACTAATCAAGGAAACACGTACGGCGTTCAGATGCCTCAGCCAAATAATAACAGAACCTCGTACGCTAATGTATTAAAATCTAATCCTATGCAACTGCAAGGTGATGTACCAAATAACGACGAAATTCCCATTTCTAATTTAACTCGGCTAGAAAAAACTATGGAAACATTAGTGCAAACAGTTAACAATTTTACTAACACAATGGGTAACATGATGCAAGAAATGTTAAGAATGCAATCGATGTTATTGCAAGCTGTACTAAACAAGCCATGAACTGTTTAAAAATTTGCTTTTGGAACGCAAACGGCATCCGCCAACATAAAAATGAACTAGAATACTTCCTTAAAAATAAACAAATTGATGTTATGATGGTTTCTGAAACTCATCTGACCTCAAGAAATACGTTTAAAATCAATGGTTATATATTATATGATACCAAGGACCCTCGAGACAGAGCTTGTGGCGGTTCTGCCATTTTGATAAAGAACCGAGTAAAACACTATTTAATGAGTGATCATCGTGAAGATTATCTCCAAGCATCGAACATTTGCGTTGAGGAATTAAATCGAAACATAGTAATTTCATCATTATACTCCCCACCTAGATTTTCTATATCAGAAAGCCAATATAATAAATATTTCAAATCATTAGGACCTTGCTTCCTGGCTGCTGGCGATTATAACGCTAAACACACTTTCTGGGGTTCACGACTTATTACACCTAAGGGTCGTGTTTTGTTTAACACAATTTGTAAAATGGATCTAAATGTAGTCGCGAGCGGACAACCAACATATTGGCCTTCTGATCAGCAAAAAGTTCCAGATGTTATCGATTTTGGAGTGGTTAAAAACATCCCCGTAGAAACGATTTATGTTGAAGCTTCCTTAGAACTATCTTCTGATCACACACCTACAATTCTTACAATAACAAATCCTAATAGAATTGTATCTCCGTCTGATAACTTAGTGACGTCAGCCACTCAAATAAATTGGTTAAAATATAAAAAATATCTCAGTACCCACTGCACTGAAAATATTCCGCTTAGTACACCGGAGAATGTGGATATTTCTATTGTAAATTTTGACAGTTATCTGAAACTAGCTGTTCAACATTCTAGTATAACCCTCAAAAAAACCAAAAATAGTAAAATATATTCTGCAGATGTTGAGCGTCTCTTGACTGAAAAAAGGAGAGCTCGAAGAGAATGGCAATTGCATAGATCCCCTCAACTTAAGAATTTACTAAAAGAGTGCACAAAAAGGCTAAGAAAGTTACTGCAGTCTCAGAAAACGGCTTCCCTGGAAAAATATCTTAAGGAACTTGATGCAACTTCTCAATCAGACTACTCATTATGGCGTGCAGCTAGAAATCTTAATAGACCAGTTATCACTAAACCACCATTAAGAAACTTAAATGGAAGTTGGGCACGAAATGATGAAGAAAAAGGAAATCTTTTTGTTAATCATTTGAAAAACGTATTTACCCCGCATACATCTCCCGATATTGTAGTCGAGTTGCCACCAGTTGCTGTTAGAGCTGCTGTTCCCCTTAGATTTGAGATAAAAGAAATCGAAAAGGCTATTCATAATTTAAACCCCAAGAAAGCCCCTGGTTTTGATAAGATCAGCAACAAAATGCTTTTAGAGCTACCCAGCATAGCAAAGAAAATTATTCTTTTAATTTTTAATGCTATTATACCTTGAATACTACCCACAAGAATGGAAAGTATCCTTAGTTACAATGATACCTAAGCCAGGAAAGGATCCTACAAAAGTTGAGTCATATAGACCTATAAGCTTATTGTCTAATATATCAAAGCTGTTTGAGAAGCTGTTAGTGTCAAAATTAGCCCCAATTATAAATGTAAATAGATGTATTCCTAACCATCAATTCGGCTTTAGAAGAGAACATAGCACAATCGAACAAACCCATCGTATAGTAAACGCCATAAGAAAAGCCTTTGAAGAAAAAAAATATTGTTCCGCCCTCTTCATCGATGTTTCCCAAGCTTTTGATAAAGTCTGGCATGAAGGGTTATTACATAAATTGAAGCTAAACTTACCAGTAAACACACACAAGCTGTTAGAAAGCTACTTAGTCGGCCGAAAGTTTATTATTAAAGAATGTGATTTTATAAGTTCTCCTCAGCCAATTGACGCTGGAGTCCCTCAGGGAAGCATCATGGGCCCACTCTTATACCTTATATATACCTCAGACATGCCAACAAACAACCACACCCTTACTTCAACATTTGCTGATGATACAGCTTTTCTAAGCGTACACGAAAACTGTCATGAAGCATCCCGTTACTTGCAGGATCATATATTTGAACTGGAAAAGTGGTTAAAACAATGGAGGATAAAGGTCAATGAGCAAAAATGCGTACATATAACATTCACCTTGCGTCGGGAGTCATGTCCCCCTATTAAAATCAATAATCAATTAGTGCCCCAGCAATCGCATGTAAAATATCTCGGTATTCATCTAGATCGGCGTTTGACATGGAAATGCCATATAGAAGCAAAACTAACACAAATGAAACTAAAAGCAATTCAAATATATTGGCTTATTGGAAGAAATTCTGTTCTTAGCCTCGACTGCAAACTTCTACTTTACAACTCTATATTTAAGCCAATCTGGTGCTACGGTATTCAGCTATGGGGCACTGCCTCGGCCTCAAATATCGAAAAAATTCAAAGGCGCCAAAATAAACTTCTTCGAATAATCACAGCCGCTCCCTGGTATGTTAAAAACTCTAATATTCACAAGGATCTCAATGTGCCATTAGTAAAAACTATTATTACGAAGTACGCAGCAAAATATTTAAAAAGGCTTGAGTTGCACCCAAATCCACTTGCTCGAAATATTTTAAATGACAGTGGACACTCTAGATTAAGGAGAAGAGATACCGCAGGACTCATCCGAAGGGAAAACCGCTGAACATCTACATATGTGAACAGAAACCGTGAGGAGAAAAATTTTCGTCTAGCATTGGCAGGACAAAAATAAAGTATTAGTATAAGATTTGATGAATTATTGTTAGTTCATATTTAATATATGAAGATTCAATAAATAAATAATGAGAAAAAAAAAAAAAAAAAAAAAAAATGTTAATGACAGGAATTGCCAATAATTTTAATATCAGAATTTTTTAACCATCAACGCTGAAATATTTTCAACATTGTACAGAATAAGTGTTGCTATAGCGCATAAATACTAGTGTGTATTAGAAAAATTGTGACGTAAAATTATTTCTCTTTTGTGTAGAAACATCTGTGTCGGCCTGCCTTTAATTCCTACCATAACACTCATGTTTTTCTTATGCACATTACGCGGAGATTCCCATAATTCGTTTAATAAAGATGTTTCTACACAAAAGAGAAATAATTTTACGTCTCATTCATTTCGCATCACGGTTAGAGTAGGAGTCGGAGTCGTGAGTCGGAGTCGCACTTAAAAAATTTCAGCGTTTGGAGTCGGAGTTAGTACTTTTTTCGGACGACTCCATAGCCCTGATTATTACTGTTTCAAAATTGTTCAATTTGAAATATTTTGTGAATCATTGTTTTATATTATGACGAATATAAACAAATTCGTGTCTCAGAACGTAAATTCAATGGGGAAAATGTATATGACTGACAGTCAAAGGTTGTTTTGTTATAAATAAAAAATATTGCCAAATTATTATCTAAAAAACATTAAATAAATATACATATCGACAGGTTATAATAAGTAAAATTTAAGATTTTTTAAATTCACGCCATTTTCTTACGGTAAATTTCATAAGTTCTAAAATTATAAATAATATATCCATTTATTTTGAAAAATCATTAAAATGCCTATGTGCATTTCAATATATTAATATATACTTTTGGAAATAACGAAAATTTAGAACATTTAACTTATATTCAAGTTTTTAGAAACACTAAAACTACTTTTGTGTACTTTTTCAGTCATGTTCTCAAATCTATTCCGCGTGATATATGCACTTTCTACTCTACCACTTACCTTCACTACTCTTCAAATCAGGAAAAACTACGCGCATTCAAAAAATTAATTGAAAATCTCCATCAATAAAACTTCATTGGATTTCAAGTTCAGAACATGGCAGTTTCTATTATTAAAATCACATTTGGCAATTTTTTTCCTACCAAAAATCCTTACAAATATCTGTTAGCTGTTTTGAAAGGGATTTTTTCTTTACGAAAAAGTATAAAAAAACTTCCGTTCATTTGAATCAAATAACGAGAAAATCGTAGTACAAAGTGCACATTGTTTGAATTCGTATATAATTTCCTCCGAATTGACCCCCCATGTAAATTAAAAATTTTAAAAAACGTAAATTGAAACTGTATCAAGAAAAACCTATTCATACGTATTTTATATTTTAGAAAAAAGTAACCAAAATGAAAAATATATTCACATCTCCACATTGAGAAAAAATTAACCAATTTTGGTTAGAAATAACCAAAAACGGCAGCGTTGAAAGTGATCTCAACTTTTGCGGACATAGAAAATTTTACAAATCCGTTTGAACCAGACCTGCAGTGGAAAATAGTCTCCCAGATGCGACAGAACTCAATTTGTTTGGGTATAACATGTCATTCACTAGTAAACAGCAGTTTTGAAATTAAGACAAATCTTAAAACGTACAAATACATACAAAATGAAGGCCGTTGTATTGTTTTGATTTTTTTTTTGAAATTTGCTCACTGTTTTCAATAACTACTGTTTCTATATCACAATTTGTTTTATTTTTATATGATTTTCACAGATTGTGTAAAACAATACCGGTTGTGAGTTTCTTTAATCTATTACAAAAAACGATACAATCGTTAACGACAGCGACAACTGTAATAAGGCTGAATAAATAAAAAACTTTGCCTATCTTGGTTCTGAAACTCATAGTACTTACTTGTGAGCCTTTATACTACTCTGTGGTAGTAAAGCCATTTAATATCTAAAAACTCTTTATAAAAATCCGTTGCTATATTTTTTTTTTTAGAAAATTTTATATACATATGTACCAGAAATTTGAATATGAACGATGCGGTAAAAATGATCAAAAATAATGTGGTTGACTTTCAAGAGTGTCAGTTTTTAAAGACCGAAGAAAAAATTTAATTTATAAGCCAGGTATCAAAATTTTGCCTAACCCCGATTTCGTTGTTGAAAAAAATTTTTTTATTTTCATGGCTGCTCAACCATAGTTTGAAAGCTTATAGGGTCAAAAATTTTTGAAATTTTTCGGAAGAGGTTTAGAGGTCTCACACGTCACATTTTTGGCAAAAATCTGGTTTGCAGGTGTTTTTTTTTTTAAAACTGCACCGCGGACCTACTAAAAGTTATAAAAACAATCCACAAGGAAAACTTTGTCTTCACCCACGATGACATGTGTAATCAGTACGTCTATAAAATGCCGGTAAGAGTGAAGATAGTCAGATGAAATAAGATCCCCGTTAAGAATACCGATAGGCGATATATAGAAGCAGTCGGACCAACTAATATAAATTTCGCGATTATAAACATCCGATATAAATGTGTGGAATTGGAGTCTTCAAGCAAAACTTTGCATTATTTTCAGGGCACAAATTGGTGACATTAGACTCCTGGTAAATGTATACATTCGGATGCCTTCTATTATACGTTTCAAAATTACGAACTATGCAAACCCTCAATACTCTACGACCTATACAAACCCTCCCACAACGTGAGCCTTAAGTGTCAAAACTAAATAGAACTACTGATTATATTTCTATTATTTACCAAAATGTGGCCTGAGAACAAAACTTTCAACTCTATATATGAAAAGCTTTAATATCGATAATCATGTCCTAGTATTTACAAAAACATTTTTAAATGATAATTTTTTAAATACCGAAATAGTTTGAAACAATTTCAATATTTTTCGCCGATATCGTGGTAAAAAAACTAGTGGTGGTGGCGTTCTTATTGCAGTTTTAGCAACTTTTTCGCAGAATTGGTTACTGTTGATTCAACGTCCCCGCAGTGCCTACACCAAACATGCTGAGGATATTGCAGAAATTGCTCGTTCCTCTTTCGATGTGGATTCTGTTATCATTTTTGGTGAACAATGATTAATGTTTTGATGTCCTGTGTGCTTTAAGCCTATACCAAATTAATGGCATTACGAACAACTGTAATCGAATTTCTAGTCTTAGTGTTCGTCAATGATATAGCTGATTGCTTCATTAGGCGCTCATCACATATTGGACATTTTTAAGAAATTTACCATCCTACAATTGAACTTCTCTTCTCAATTACATGTAAGCCTGTGTCCTCGTATATTGGAAATAAAAAAGTAAATTCGTTCAAACGTTCTTACTATAATATGTTAAATGAGCTATTTTCTAATACAAATTGGCACAATACTAATCCATAAGCATAACGAAACATTCCGAACTTGCACAAAGTTACCCAAAAGCGTTCAACATAAAAATTTTTGTGCAATTAAGAGAGTAATTGAGAGAGTAATTTATCAATTACAAATTTGCAGGAACTTATTCAAGGCCTATCCAATAGGTCTGCTTACCGCTACAACAATACAAAAGACAACAGGCATATTGTTTTTGTAAAATTCCTCACGGTTGTCAAAATCTTACTACTACATAGGGAAAACGAAGGAAAAACGTGTTTTGTATGCAGGTAGTGTAACAAAAAACAAAAACGTACACAAAAATATAAATGTACACAGAAAAAAGTGTTTTATCAATTAAAAAAATGGTTTAAAAAGTATTTTAATTTAATTAATGTGATAATTGAATCAATTATTTTTTTTGTTGAAAGAAAATTAAACATTTAATTTTGATTTAATTAACATTTTAGTTGTTTTGAAATAAATTTTCAATTAAAATTTTAATTAAATAACAAAAAATCTTAATTGACTTTTTTCGTTTAAAATAAAATAATTTAAACATGTAGAATTGTTGTTGGGAATTGTCAATATTTATTTAAATAAATTAACACATTGTTTGAAATGGCAAAGTTTTTTGATCACTTTTTTAATTAAAATTAAAAATATCATTTATTGAAAATATTTTTTCAAAATTTTAAAATTTTTAGTTATCAATATAATCATTTTGGTAATAGGTGCAAAATCAACAACTTGTTTGCTTGATATTATGAATTTAGAACAAATTTGGTGATTAGAGAAATTTAATAATTTTTTCTGTGTATGTATAAGCAAAATGTAAACAACTTTTGTCAACCTAAGGAAAAAAGCAAAGTAAACATCTGGCTCCTTGCGCAGACCTGTTGGATAGGGCTTGAACTTATTATTTGGGTTAGTCCCAATTTACACGTTGTAAGTCTTATTGATCAGCTTGTTAATTTACAGGCGAAAGAGAAAGACATCGAATCGTTTCTTTCCTCGTCTCTCTCGCCTATAAAGTAGCAAGCTGATCAATAAGACTTGCAATGTGTAAATTGGGACTAAGCTCGGTCAAGAATAAACAATCAGCTGTTTTTCTTAACATATGAAACTGATAAATTAATCAGAAAGCTTACAAGCAAAAGAAAAAGTTAAGTTTTTAATTAAAAATATATTAAACAGCAAAATTTAAGGTTTTAATGAAAAAATTAAAGTGGGAAATACATTATTGCATACATATTTCCCATTATTTGTATTATAAAAAAAAAACATAAAAAATGGCAGTAATGCAAATGTTTTGGTTTTATAATTCTATGACTTTTAAGCGTCTTAAATCACTTAAGTAGATCTTAATTTGAAAAATAAGAAGCATTAGTCTTTGAAGAAGTGCAAAAATGGTTTTTCGCGTTCCAACAATTTTGCGTAGATTTGGCAAATTTAGTAATAACTGGTCCACCCGACAATAAACAATTAGCTCATGCTAAAAACAAAAAGAATAAATAACACAGAAAATTCAAGCATTCCGGATCATCGTAGGATTATTTAAGATACTCGACTTGCCTCTCTGAATACACTTTACTTAAAAAGCGTATGACGAAAATTATTTAAATTCAATAAAATATTATTTCAAGCGTAATTCGAAATCGTTATTTAGATTTGTTAACTCTAAGAAGAAAACAATTGGCTGTCATTCATCCATGAAATTCCAACATATGGAATGCAGCGATAATGGCACAATAAGTAATTGGTTTACCGATTTTTTCTTTGCAACTTTTTATGACGAAACAGTTAAGTATCTATTCAAGATAAATACAAGCCAAACAAATCAGATTCCATTTATTAATATCGCAAAAATCGTTGAGGAATTAAAAAGTCAAATTTTCATTCAATTCTGTTCCTGATAACATTCCAAGTAACATTTAAATTAACTGTGCTGACAACAACTCGTTTAAAGCGGGAAATAAATCTGATGTTGAAAATTACTGTGGTATTGCAAAAACCTAAAATTTTCGAACAAATTATTTCCGAAATCCTTCTCTACAGAGTATCAAATCATCATGAAGTATCATTATCAAAGTAGCAAATTATCATGAATTTCAAAAAAGATGCTCTACTACAACTAATTTTCTTCATCTTATAACTGCCATATATCGGGGATTTATACAACAACTACAAACTGATGTGATTATTAACCAAGGTTGATAAAGTTAACCATAGACTTTTGAAGGTTAAACTTCATTTACTGGGTTTTATTGATATAAGTATAAAATGTATATATTCATACCTAACCAACAGAACACAAACGATTTACTTTAATATCGCAATTTCTAGAAGCATAGAAGTTCTGTCTGGTGTACCTCAGGGAAGCCATATTTGGCCACTTTTTTTACATTGTATATTCTGATGTATGCGGACGACGTCAAAGTTTTTATTAGCTATCGTAACATCTGAGCAACAACTTCTGCAAAACGACTTTAATTCTTTTTACACGTGGTACAATGTAAATCTTATGCAACATAATCTTAGATAATGTAAATACATGCGTTTTATTAGAAAGAGTCCAATAAATGTATGCTACTTTTTTTTATCAGTTGGAGTCGGTGGATAATTTCTTAGATCTTGGATTTCTGCTTGACTCGAAACTAAATTTCATTGAACAATGAATGCTTATAAAGGCAGAGGTACGATCGATTTTGTAAAACGATGGGATAAAGAATTCAAGGATCCATATGTTACGAAAGTATGTCGTTATCTAAAACGCAAAAGAGCGTACCAAAAAAATTCGAAATAGGCTTAATTTATTTTTGTTTGTTTTCTTAAGCTACATGTTCACAATAGATCCCTGCGATAAAAAATGGCGACTTTATTAAAGAGTAAAAAAGATAAAGTGTTGTAACGCCCTTCTGCATTTTAGGTGACGATGTATACTTCCCTGGTAAGACATTCCCTGCAAGGTATAAATGAAATAATGTGTGCACTTAGCAGAAAGTGATCCAAAAAGAACGATCCACGAGGAAAAGTGGGATTAACATCACATATTCTAACAAACTGTAATCCCGAGTCCCCTAGGCAATTTAAAAGATTTCTTTTATTCAGATTTGTAAGCGTCAAGTAATTGACACTTGTGTTCTGTCATGTTTTTTACATCTGACTTGTCAGCTTTACAAGTTACATGTAATTGTGCATGTCGGTCAAAATTTTTATTTGTGCCGTAAAACAATTAATCCATCTTAACATTTTTTTTCTTAAAATTCGAAGAAACCTATTTAGGATATTATAATAAAACGTTTTTCTTTATATGTATGAACATAATTTATATTCAATGGTGAAATTATCATACATACATCGGTATTGTAAAATATTAACTTCAGTCGGCTAATGATTCCGTCAATAGTGCACCGCCGCTGCCGGTTTATCCCCGGCATATATTTCTGACAAAGCTGATGTCAAATGGTTTGTCAGAAGAAAATAGAGCACGCTCTAATTGAAATTTTTTTGACTTTGCGTTTGCAATGTTTTAATGGTAACATGCGACATGTATGTATTTTACAGTGGGAAATTTGACAAGTCAGTTGTATAAAACATGTCTACGGGCACCTTAATGTGTGCGTGACTGTTGGAATCCGTTCACGTCTTCAAGTAGATAACGATCATTTCGCAATACTTTCGATATTTTGTAAATACCCTTATATTTTGGAATTAATTTACGCGATACACCAGCCGTTGATTCGAAGTTCTTCACCATTACGTAATCACCATCCTTATACTGTATTGGAGCTTTCCTTCGTCTATCAACATACCCCCATTATAGTCCTGTAACCTTTTCTGTCTCTCAGCTGCCCTCAATCTTATCATTTAAGATCCTGCCTTTCCCTTTCATTCACATCAACGAGACACTCATCTAACAAGTCGGAAACGTTCCCACGTTGCCTTAACCCAAAAAACATTACGCTTGGGTGTTGATTAACCGACTTATGAATGGTGTTATTCAGTGTGTACTCGACACGCTCAAGTACCGTATCCCTTTTCCGGATCCACTAACTTTGTCAGCATAGGCCCAATCGACCTGTTGACCCTCTCTATCTGTCCATTCGCCTGAGAAGAATCAGTAGCTAGCAAAACGTGTTTGATATTACAATCAAAAATTTCGCAAAGTCGTTTGAAGTAAAACACGCACCACGATCACCTTTAATATACCTAGGTCGGCCGTAATATCTGAAATAATCCCCTAACGCCGAAATGGCCTCATCTGAGCCATTTGTCCTTGCCGGATAAAGTCTAACGAATTAAGTACAAGCATCGACTATCACCAGTATGTGCTTCAATTTCCTACCGTTGTCCAAAGCACCAAAATGATCGATGTAAATGTAAATAGTGTCAAATGGTTCATTCGGTTTCGAAATGCTATCCAAAACCGATAGAAATTGCATCACAATGGAGTTCGGTCTAGTCCTTCGGGTCATATAGTTCCAGCACCGGTGCCTCCATAAGTTTTGTTTTGAGTAATTCAAAAGATTAAAGATCATCCTTCATACATCAGGTCATACAAAGGTTTGGCCAACGTCGTCCCTAGCTAATCTCTTAAAATATGAGCACAATCCCAAAAACCCCAGCAATGAATGGCACTTATCCGGTACCGAAAATACCCTTATATCCCTCAATCCCTTATCATCGGCCTTTATACCATCCCCATCTATAGTAAATCCCAAAAACTTATCCGAAGTCTGAAAGAATTCTCACTTATCGTTCCGTAACTCCAAATTGCTGTCGACCAAACGAGTAAAAACTTCCCTTAAAATTTTGAAATGATCCTCCTTACCACCCGTCGTAATCATAATATCGTCCAGATATATTATAGTATTATCGTCCCTAACCATAACAGAGAAAATCTTATTCACAAATCTCTGAAAACCCGATGGAGCATTCTTCAAACCAAATGACTTTCTCAAAAACTCAAATTGTCCAAGGGGCGTCACAAATGATGTATATTTTACCGAATTAGGATGAACAAACACATGAAAATATCCATTTTTCAAATCCAGTTTCGTAAAATATCTTCGCCCTGAAAGTCTATCCAATAAATCATCAATAAGAGGAATTGGAAAGTTATCCTTCGCAGTAACTTTGTTCAGAGATCTGTAGTCCATACACAATCTTCAATCCACCGTCTTCTTCGTTTTAAACACCAGTACATTTGAAAAAATCTTACTAATGCAAACATGAGTTAGGTACCACTGACATTTGAGTTAGGTACCTGACAAAGAGTTGGCATACTAGTTGTATACTATGTTAGCAAATAGGACTTATACTACTTACTTAATATTAACAAAGTATGTATTAGACAAAGACAGAAACATACTAAGCTCGACCAAAAATGGATAACAGTCATTATTCACAGAAAAAAATACATGAAGATGCACAGTAGTAGGGAAATTGGGAGGCAGTATTTTTGCTGCCCCCCATTAGTTTTTTTTCCCATATACCACAGCGGGAGCATTTTGCTTTTCATTTAAAGCAGCACAAATTCTGCCTACCCATTAGTTTTTTCCCATATACCACAGAGGGAGCATTTTGCTTTTCATTTAAAGCAGCAAAACATGAGCTTTTTTTTTTTTTTTTTTTTTTTGCTCCCAATGTATTTTTCATAAGGAGGAGTTTTGAATATAAATAAAATAAAGAATATAGGTGCGTTCGTTTACCCCAAAATTTGCACAAATTTGTGCAAGTTTTTACTGGATTTTACTGAAATGCGTTCGCTTACACAACAATTTGCAAAAGAGAGCACCTACTGAGAGAGTAAAGTGACAGTTGTAAGCAAAGAGTCTGCAAATTTTTACTGAACAAATTTTTACCAGTAAAAACCAGTACAAGAACATATGTTTTATTTAAGATAACAAACAAAAGTAAGCAAACAAAAAGCATACAATTTGTAATAAAAACATTTAAAAGAACAAAAGCTGAATTAAAAGTGCAACAAAAACTAAAAATATTTATTACTTCCTAAACAATTTTACTTACCACTTTGTAGCTTCCCAAATGTTCCGGGAGAGCATGAAATATTAAGTTTTCTTTTTTTGGCATCCATGGTAAAATTTGTGTTAATTGTTCACTATTACTTATTTTTGTTTTTGTTTACATTAATATTTTAGAGATGTAAAGCTAATGAATATATGATTACTTCTTATTGCAAATTATTGAGGGTACCAAATATCAAAAATCAAATATTGATGTAGTTTCGTATGCAATTCAACTAGAAACAAAATTAAAAGTCATGTACAAAATAAACAAGTCTTAAAACATGCACAGCAGCTCATTTAATAAATAAATTTGCTACGAATTTATAATCATTACAATGCATTTCATCAAGTACCAAAAACATTATGTACTGGGTAGTCTAAACAACACATATTTTACAACACTAAGCCTTTTAGCGATCAGCTGTTTGTATTAACCTGCAAGTTTTTGCAATTTTTCCGTTCGTTTACTTTTTTGTGCAAGAGCCATTTTTGAGAGTAAAATTTTCATATTGCCCAAAATTTACTCAACTACTGGATTTTACTGGAAAAGTAAACAAACGCACCTTATGTTGAGTAGTGTTACGAGTAAATATAAATAGAGTAATATTAAGCTGATCATATCATATTTTCTTCAATGAAGAGAAATTTAAGAAATTCTATAATATATATAAATGTATGTTTGAGTATTTTAAATTAAGAGAGAGTAATATGTAATATAGTTTTAATATTCAACATATGTAAGTATATAAATAAACTCAATTTGTACTCTAACCTAAGCAAGTATGCCAATAATATAAAAAGGCTAAAGCTGGGATCACACGCTTGCCGCAATGCACCAGTTTTCACACTTTTTAATACCCCAATCGTGTGACGCACAATCAATTGCCTCATGTACCAATTGAGGCAATATTGTGCTTACTTTTACCAATAAAATGCAGCCCTGGTGCGGCAATCGTGTGACTACTTGATATGCAAATGCGCGTCAATAAAAATGACAAAAATGTACCAATATTTATTGGTTTCTTCTGCGGTAATTAAACAGTACAACACGCGCCAATATTTGCCTTTTTTAATCAATTTACTTTTGTGTGTTTCTTTTAGTAGGAATAAATTAAATATAAAAATTAAGTTTATCAAAAATAAAAATTGGGAATTTAGCAACTCATTAATAAATAAATTAATACTAAATTTTGTATTCCCGAAAATTTTTTTTAAATTAGTGCAATAGCTGTTCAGGACAATATAAAAGAATATATACAGGAAAACGAAGCAAATTGTATTGAAATTCTTTAAACCGAATTTAGTTTTATATATAAATATTCTCTATTTCTTTATATATTTAAAATAGAATTTTACTTTGTTTAATTTTTGGAATTTCATGTATATTAGTTAAAAAATTTGTTTGAATATATGATACAATTTTCTTTTTTTTAATAAACAAACCAACTAGATCCTCCAAACAAATAAAAAAGCTACTACAACAGCTGTTTTCGCAGTTGGCACAAGTAAGAACAATCATGTGACTGCGCTGCGGCAATTACTGTACCCATTTCGCTTTGTACCAACTAGCGGCAATTCAATTTGTATAAAACAGGGCAATCATGTGATTTCAGAATATTTTATTGGGACAATTTCTTTATTGTGCGTCAAAAAAGCACAAGAATGATAGAAGAAAGATTACGACAACACGAACTCAAAAATTGAATTTTCTGCGCAGGTGGGTCAAATGATGTCACGAAACATACACGAATAGGTAACAATAGCTTGGGTTAAGCTACATCGTCTAACGGGAAAACATGCGCATGGCGTAATCTCCTTTTATATCATTCTTGATAAAGCACAATCAAAATTGTGTCATATTGGTGCATTTGCGGCAACCGTGGTATCCCAGCTTAAGGGAGTATATCCCACATCATTATCCTAATTGCCACTTTAAAGGAAACTTTATAAAAATGGTAAATAATTCCTATATAATAATGTTATATTTAATTATTTATTTTTATTATTTTTTTCATGTTTGTTTTGTATAAAAAAATTGTAAATATTGCCCAAGGTATTAAGCCAGAGTATATTAGAATAGATGATATATGTACCTTTAAACCAATCTTTGAAAGTTGTGAATTTTGAATGGAAAGAACCACAATATGGTCTAAAAGTCATTGCCAATTAAGATAATAAATAGTTTTATCTTCCCCATAGAATGATGAAATTTTTTAAGCAAGGAGGATCCATACTTAACCGTTTCAGTATTTTTGTCGAATATATTCGACGGTGGGGTGCTTTAAAACCATGTGAGATAAGGCCATGATGGCTTTATCTCTCATTCAATAGGGAGATAAAGCCTTTTTTCATTTGAATGGGAGATAAAGCCATCATGGCCTTAGCTCACATTAGTAATATTAGAAAAAGGCTTTATCTCTCATTTCAGTTTTGAAGAACTTTTGCATTTTACATTGATTAATAATAGAATTTCCCTTTTACCAAAAGTGGCTTCGCATACTAAAGTTTTTCTGCGTGGCGGCCTGCGGCCGTTCTTACGGGTTTTCTCTCCCAGTAGGACACGGCAGGTGGCTTCGCTGAATAAAGTTTTCCTGCGTGCGTCACAAGAATAAAAAAATGTCTTTTTCCGGAAACACTAAAGTAAAGTATTGGAATCTGGCTTCGCATTCTAAAGTTTAAAATATGGCTTTATCTCTCATTTGCGACAAAAAAGTATGGCTATATCTCTCATTTCGCAAAATTTTAAATATGACCTTACCTCTCAATGATTGGGCAATAAGGCCATTATGGCTTTATCTCCCATTCAATTGAGCATTAAAGCCATAATGGCCTTATCTTACATGGTTTTAAAGCACCCCACCATATTCGACATTGCATTGTACTCTCTTTCTACGCACTTTTACTGGGTGGGGTGCTTTAAAACCATGGGAGATAAGGCCATGATGGCTTTATTGCTCAATTGAATGGGAGATAAAGCCATAATGGCCTTATTGCCCAATCATTGAGAGATAATGTCATATTTAAAATTTTGCGAAATGAGAGATATAGCCATATTTTTTTTTCGCAAATGAGAGATAAAACCATATTTTCTCAGAATATTGTTATGCATGGTGTAAACATTCTGTAAAAGGGAAATGTGACGCACGCAGGAAAACTTTATTCAGCGAAGCCACCTGCCGTGTCCTACTGGAGGAAAAAACCCCTAAGCGCGGCCGCAGGCCGCCACGCAGAAAAACTTTAGTATGCGAAGCCAGATTTCAATACTTGACTTTAGTGTTTCCGGAAGTGAAAACTATTAATCAATGTAAAATGCAAAAGTTCTTCAAAACTGAAATGAGAGATAAAGCCATTTTCTAATATCGCTAATGTGAGATAAGGCCATGATGGCTTTATCTCTCATTCAAATGAACAAAAAAATAAAAGACTTTATCTCCCTTTTGAATGAGAGATAAAGTCATCATGGCCTTATCTCCCATGGTTTTAAAGCACCCCACCCTTTTACTGTACAAAAATGTACAGTTAATTATATTTTTTTTGTTTTATCTGAAAGAGGGACACTTTTGGTATTTTAAATTGTTATAATAATAGACATTGACTTTCTTTTCTTATTATTGAGTGCATTGTCATACCCAAGTCAGAAAATTTGTAAAAAGCTTAGATTTAGGAAGAAAAAAATAAATAATAATTTCGGGGATCAGGCGATATTAAAAAAAATTTTAAGTGTTGATACATGCGTAAATAAGTATTATCTTGAAAAAAAATATTGCAAAAATAAATTGTAGGTTCTTTTGTGGACATTTGAAGGTTAATTTTGAGTATATTCGGCATTCTCTAAAAACCAGGGGAGCTGCATGAGGCAAAAACTATTATTTTTTATAACGGAAATTGTAAAAATATATATTCTTTTTTTTTTTTTTGTATATATTTTAATGTTAATCAAAGCATATTTTGAAAAATGATCTATGGCTATTGAACTTTTAAGAATCTTCCGTTCAATAGGGTAAAAAATGCAATCGTATGCATTTTTAAAGTTTAAAAATTAACCTTAAGTATTTGCTACACATTTTTATTGTTACAACTTTGTTACGAAACCTTACTTAGGAAATGTGAACAAGCCCAACTAGCTCATGATAACGGCCGTGTCTTCTCAACCCTTCTTCACCTTTCCGGTTTCTCACAATAAAAACAACTGTACAAAAAAACCAAAAGACTAATTTCAAACAAAAAATATAACCCTAAACACATCTCGAACCACAATATAAAAAAAACTACAGGAAAAGGTTTTCACTTCCTGCCACGCCGCCCTTACCCAACCTATATCATCTAATCAGGTTCTATATAATCCCGTTAGTGTACTCACCAACAATTTACCCGGCCATGCAAAATCACTATCTGAAACCCTTTAAAAAGACAATTACCAAAACATTTTCATAATACAATACTCAAGACATTTATTACAAAAAACAAAAATACAAACTAAGATAAACAAATAAAATCTAATAAAACTTAATTTATCCCTAACATATTTTTAAATAATAACATATGGTTTGATATTAAAACCCAAAAAAAATAAATAAAATCTAATATCAAGAACCCTATATATTATCACGATAATTAAAAAAAAAAAAAAAATTTAAGGACTAACTATTATTGGGAATACATAAAAAATTGTTAATGGAAAATATGTCCTCCGATTTCGATGTAAATACTACCCTGCAAGAGCTCTCATTAGGTGTCTAATTTCAGAAACCCTTTTTTTCTTTGTTTCTGAGTTCGCGGTCTTACTGAATAATCCTATAAATAGTTAATTCCTTAAAAAACTATGGTTCTTAATTTTAGATTTCCAATAAACAAAACTAACACTAATTGAACATAAATTAACAAAACTTAAATCTAATTTGGCAAAATATTATTTTTTTTTTTTGACTTAACACTAAACAATACTAAGAAAAATTAAAATTTATATATTTTTGTTTTTTTAATTTAATTTATTTTCGGAAATGACTTTTTCTCTGGGTATCGCCCGTTTCATATACGATATAAATTAAAATTGTGTGTGTGTATACGGCTAGACTATTCTTACCACACTAGGTTTTTTCGCTTTCGGTTCTTAGCCCCGCTTATTAACTCCGCCGATCAATACCCTACTTTTAATTTCGTTTTTTTTTCCTTTTTTTATGTTTTGAATAAAATAAAATCTTTGTTATCTTGACTTTAACTCGTTTTTCTCTTACTTGGTAAGACCAGGGACCAATTTTACAGAACGTGTCCTCTTAGTTCTTCCCCACGACTCCAAAACCTTTCCTTCAAAGTTCGATCTAGGAACAATTTAAGAACTATTAACTAAGATAATCTCTCAAACTGTGGACTGTTAAATTTTCTTGCTCCATACTATGGCTAACTTCACAATGACAGCAACATTCGCCCTTGGCGTGCACAATAACGTACAAATTTTAAAATATAACTCACTTTATTTTTCCTTAACCAGAAACTTAAGACTTTCCTGTCTAAACTTCTCACTAAGTTTTTCTACACTTTTTACTTTTATCCTTTGTTTTTTTTTTTCTTTTTAAACAATAACTTTTCACTTCTTAATTGAACCACTTATATTTTGCTAATGACCTACACAAATTAAATTCTACCTAACTTAAGGTCACTTTGGCTAAGCTACGCTTAACGGACAGAATACACGAACAAAACTATGTACATATATACAGCCCAATTATGAAAGAAAAACTCCCCGGGAGTTTTCTCCCTTCTCCCATTTTTCCTATGTTAATTCAATTGTAGAAATGGGAAAAGGGAAAAAACTCCCAGGGAATTTTTATTCATAATTGGGCTGATAAAAAAAAACCAACCACAACTACAGAACTTTAACATTATATACAGCCATAAGTTTCCCAAGAGGTCAATGATCGTTTCCTGTGATTTTAAAACTTTTTATATAGACGGAAGAAACTCACCTCTCTTAGGAACTATGCTTATCGTTAACGCCCTGTGTTAATAGTTACTGGGTTGACTACCATAATCCGCAACTGTAATTTTTCAATTATGTTATCGTCAAATGTCATAGACCAAATAAACAATACTTGACAACCAAACCAATCACATGCAACCAAAATACCCCAAAACTATTAACATAATATAATTAAATAAATGAACACCACAATACAACACAAAAAAATCAACAATTAAACCGAACCACCACCAAAGGAAAACACATAACAACCCCACACCCGGACAACAAAAACCACAAGGTGAGTAAGACTAAGTACTAAAATCACCAAATGGTTTTTTTTGCTTGTGTAGTTTTTTTTCCATAGCCCCATATTACTGATGCCCCACATCACCACCACTTATGGCAATCCAGATCAGGCCCAATGTCAACAACTTTTTTAAGTCTAATAATGTACATATTTACAAATAGATTTGGCTACATATATATATGTAGTATTGTTAAAGTTCTTCTGATATATCACACCTGTATCTAAAAAATTTTAAATGAGGAACATTAAACAAAGGGAATCCCAACAAACAAGACCAAAAATGTCCTATTTTAAGCAATATCTACAAACATTCTTAAAAGACTTCGAAAATGTGCTCATGTTTGAGCACAGGGAGTGCATATGTCATTTTTTAACAATGATAGAGGAAAATGAGGACTACGGTGTAGATGACGTCGATGAAGGACTAAACGTGCCTAATTTTATTGATTAATTAATTTATTAATGATTTTGTGGGAAAGCTAGTTTCTATGCCTAATTTTGATTGCCCCATGGCATAATACAAATTGTATGGAGGGTCCACTTCCGTGCAGGTGCACGATATACTACTTAAGAGAAAAGGAATGTAATGAATTTGATTAATAATTATGAGTTTATATTTAATATGGAACAAAAATAAAAACAAAAATGTGTATTTCTTCTTTATCTTTTATCATATTCTTAAAAATTCTTGAAAATATGCTTATATAAACTTACAACTAAAATATCATTATAATATAAATTAAAATAATTAAACAATTTTAAAATTTGTTTTTACATCTTAAATAAATAAATACACAACAATAAACGTCACATAAAATTGAAGTTTCACTCCGAATTCGAAGACTATTATAAGTAAAAGTTTTACAATTTTTATTTGAAAATAACCTAAAAGATTTATTTTATTTGGCCAGCAGAACAAAAGTACTCGGCTGGTTTGCTTTTAGGAAAATAAAAAGCAACCCAATGCTGTCCAGGCATATGTGATGGATCAGTGTTAGCAACGTAAAATTATGGTTTTAAAACTGGTTGTGTTGGTAATTTATTACATGCAAATACTCCTTTAAATTTATATTTCGTTATATTATAGGACTTCAAAGTATTTTTAATATTTATTGAATTCATAGTGTTTGAATAATATTACGCGTTTTATCAATTTCTATAACACTATCAAATTCACAGTATACTAAGCACGTTATTGCTTCAATAATTGGTTTGCCCTTCAATACGAATAGTTCCCTGGTTTATTAAATTACCGCAATTAGAATTATATTATGAATAGTGGTTGATAACCAAGAGTACTTATTATTCCTCCGTTATTGTAGTTTAGTTCAATTGGTTGTGCAGGAAATTGTACTCCATTTACAACCAAATTAAATATTTGTAAATTAAAATGTTGAAAGTTAAATGGATTTTCTTTTTTCTCTCCAGTATATGCTTTATTAGACACCATTCCAAAAATTAAAAAATTGGTAATTGTCCTAGTATAACGTTTTCTAAAGTTAATGAGTGATTTCCGGGGTGTATTGCAAATTTTTTTATTTCCACTTTTTTATAAGGATAAATTGCATTTCTTGATTGTAATACATTATGATAAGCCATTAGAATATTATGATTAATAGAAAGATGGTTTATATATAAATTAGCTTCGTGTATTTTAATATAAGATTCATTTTTATCGCCACCTTCTAAAATGTAAAATTCTAGTTTTTTTGTTACCTTCAGATCAACATTATTAAGCAAATATTTTTGTTGGTTAAATACATCAACATGAAGTTTTCCAAAAAGCTCTACTCTTTTTTCCATTCTTAAATAGTTTTTTTCTCTTGTCTAAGCCGGGATTTTTCTTTATCAACTAATGAATTTATTTTATTTATGTATATCAATAGCCAGCCACATGATTCAAGATGCGTTGATCTAGCATCATTTCCATAATTTAACAATTTTTCTATATAAGCCCTATAGTGATAGTTATTATCAGGTTGTGATACATTTTTATTGTTAAGGTGAACAATACAATTTCTAAACAAGGAGTGCAGTAAGTTATTAACAACTCCGTTTCCTTTTAATTCAATAACCAGTCGAAGATAAATACTATTAAGATCACGATATGTTTCACCATTGCCTAGTGATACAAATTCAATTGTGCTAGAATTATCTAGTGAGGCAATTGGATTGTAGCATATTTCTTCGGTTTTAACAACGCTAGTTTGAATTGGAGGAGATTCAAATAAATCAAACTCACTCTTCATACATTCTATAAATCCTGACATTTCCAATTTCCAAAAATATCCTTGAAGTTCTTTCCTCTACAACGTTTTGATTTAATCTGTTGCTTTTGCTTTAAACGTTTGAGTTTTATACGTCGACCTTTACCTTTCTGCGTTGTTTTCATTTTATCAAAAGTAGCTTCTTTTATATTTTGTATGACCTTTTTTCCTTTGTTTAGTAAGATTTCTTTTATTGGCTTCGTTCCAATTTCTTCTAAAATTTCCTTTCCAATATCTAATGATTTATTCTTTAATATATTCATCCCCGTTTTAAATAATCGTTTTAGATGTGAAAATACAGCCGAATATATGGATCCAATACCACGACCGTATTGTAAAATTCTTGGTGCGTGATATATTTCACCAATATTTTGTATATTTTCTCCAGACTGATTATTATAATAACTTGTATAAATCGCATCCATGGTTGCAATAAAAATGATTAATTTTGTTTTGTTACGCAACAATTTTATATACATTTTTTTTTTTAAAGTATAGAGTACAATAAACAGGAACTAATTTATTAAAGTTTATCTCTTCTCCTTCATCATTTCGAATCATTATGGAAATATCATTTATATTATAGGATTCAAGAGGAAAATATTCAATTCTATTGAAATGTATATACATACATAGTTTTTTAATGTTGTTACTGAAAAAAATTTTAAACATTTAATTTTTTTACTACCAACATGTCGAGGTTTTATTATATCAGTATTAATAAATATGTTTTCATTTATATCAGACGATTTAAATTTATTGGTAAACTGATTTATGTTGTCAGAAAATTTATTCAAAGATTTTTCGAATATATAATTTGTTGACGATAAAATGGGATCTTTTTCATAAGTTGCTGTAGTCCAGAATTAGTAACTTGAACATTTTGTTCTATGTTTGAACTTTTTATATTTACGTTACGAGTATCTTTTTCTTTTATACATATGTTTATTAGATTGGGGGTTTAACAATGTTTAATGTATTTAAAAGTTTAGAAGTTTTATTAATATTTTTTAGTTTTAGCTCGTCGGATGCCTCCATTAGTTCTTTAAATTTTGTTTTAATTTCATCATATTCATTATTAGAGTCAATTTTCAATGTTTTTACAGATTGATTATTAAAATTTCAAATGTTGCGTTTTTTACGTTTAAGTATATTTTGATTCATATTTAGTTGTTTATTCGTTATCGAAAAGGATATATCTGATAATCCGACTGCCCACTGGTCACTCATGGTAAGAGATTGCTTTAAAAAATTTGTGAAAGTACTTGAAGTGTTTTTATATAAATTTACTGAATCGTTAATAAAGTAACATAAATACTTCTATCCTCTGTGCTTGATGCCATATTTATTATAAATGTTAAATATTATAAGTTGTGTGTTATACATATACATATGAAAAATTTAGGTTATCAACTAAAATCTGTTTGATTAATCCATGAATTATATTCTTTTCCGAAACCCAACCATTTTACAAATAGTTTTTCACCTCTACGTTTTAAGACTTTTTCAACTAAAAAGATGTTAGGGACTTTAGTTTTTAATAACTCCTCTTGATAAAATCTGCCTTTAATTATTTTTCCATTAAAATCTTTTAGCTGGTAAGTGACAGGGTTTGTTGCATTAATTTTATTTACTTTAAAAACTTCTGTAGACCAATTTGGTGTATATCCCTTTTCAAAAACATTTATATATTTGCTTATGCGAACAAAATCGTTAATATTAAATTTTCCATTCTTAAAAACTTTTAAGTTATTATATACAGTTTTTAAAAGTTTTTTTTCATTTCGCTTGCGAAATGCAATAACCATTGTAATAAAAATTATCGTACCTATGCTTGCATCGTCCCTAATTACCAGTGTTGCCACCTTGTGGGTAATTACCCGAGATAAATTTCGTGGGTAATTTCTTTGAGATAAAGATCGGGTGTAATTTGAAATTCTTTTCTTTTAAAGCAAATAATATAAGGATTTGATTTTAGTGATAAATTGTATACCATTTAAGATATTTTTGATCTAAAAAGTATGCTGTTTATTCAACCAAAGTCACTGTTTATTTAAAAAAAAGATTTAAATAGTTTATTAACCAAAATATTGATAGTGATTGGCGCCTGAAGGACAGTTGGATTTCGATAAATATGAGCTTCAAAGTGATTTGATAAATAAAAAATCCCCTAGAACGATATATTTCCAATATTACAAAAAGTAATAAATTTTGTGTTTGATTTAACATTTAAAAAGCTTTAGCTGAGAAATATTTAGGGCCCTTAAAAATTGTTAAACTGATTCAAGAAACAGGCTGCCATCTGAAACCATTACAGGAATTTTATATACTAAATAAAGTCTACAAAGGATGAACATAAATATGCACCTTCCCTAGATAAATGGAAGTAGAACTTATTATTTTAAGTTTTCATTTCATTTTTATTAATTTATTTGAGCTTTTTAATGTTATTTTTGTTAAATTATTTTGAACTACTATAATAATCTTAATATTATGACTAATATTGATCTTATTTAAGTGAAAAGGGTATTATGAGTTTATGCTGATGTGTGAAACACATACAAATATTCGTTGTGGTACACCGATCGACTTAGAATAAGAATCTGAGTCGCCCGCCCTGCTGGATAGTTGTAATTCCATGTAGACCTTCTACGCAAAGAACAGGTTGCAATTGTTGAGATAATTTAATGAAATTTGGTTCATAAGTTTTTTTTTCGAAAATTTTGAGAATCGGTCCATAATTGCACATTGCCCCCATACGAACTTTTTCCCTAATAGAATCTTTGTGCCCTTATTTTGGCCAAATTTATTCTATTTCAACCAAGTCATCTTATGAAATTAATTTTGGAATCAGTCCATATTTGACCATGGCTCCCATAAAAATAATACCCACGAAAATAGCTTGAAATGCCGTAACTGACTTATAAATATTGGTATGTATTGATAAAAAAAAAATAGCTACTATGGGACGGTAAAATTTTGTACTTTTAGCAGAGTTCCAAATATTCACTCACTATTCACTCATGGGTAGGAATAAAAAATTGTATACACTGTTGTGTGCTGTTTTATTCGTGCTTAAAAACACAAAAAAAATTTTGCTTTATTCGTTCTTGTATAAAAGTATTTTCATTATTTTTCGTTTCTACAAAACACATGAGATAATAATAGAGATTTAGTTTTTCTTACATTTGTACATGAGAGAATTTTTTTTTTTAACTGCTTTTGCTCATCTTGCATTCTTATACATACTTCCAAATATACACTTACTATTCACATCATAATCTCTGTTGTGTTTTGCTTTATTCGTGTTTAAAAACACAAAAAATCTCTTGCTTTATTTGTTCTTATATTTGTATTGTTTTTTGTTTCCATGATACAAAGACACCAAAATAGCTCATTCAGCTTTTAAAAATGAAATGTAGAAACACAAGTAAACAAACATGTGTATAATGTGCTGATGTGACTTAATATTAAACAGTTAAATTTTGTAAATAAAAAAAAACATGCGCAATGCGTAATCTGTGTTTATATCATTCTTGTGTTGTTTCTACAAAAAACATGAGATAAGACAAATTATTTATTATAAATGTTTGAATTTTACTATTCATACATAAATATTTATGAACGTTGAAAAAAAAACAAATTTTCAACAATTAGTGGCACGATTAGTTTTTTTTTATGTCTTTTTTTTTTGAAGTGCAAATTTAGAGAAAAAAAATTTTTTAAGTGAAAATACTGCTCATAAAAAAAAACAAAAAAATAGGTATGATTTATTTTATATTTTTTTTTATTAAAGTTTTAAAAAAACATAACACAACACTTTTAAAATAAGTAATTCATTGAAAATTTGTACTGTTGTTATATTTACAATTCTTCAAAATAAAGTTGCAAGTGTTTTTATTTTCTTAATGTATGAAAAAACCACGAATAAACGACGCTTAAAAAAACACTTTTATCATGTACAAATCAGGGCTACAAATACTATTAAACAAGAACAAATGAAGCAAGCGATATTTTGTGTTTTTAAACACGAATAAAGCAAAACACAACAGAGAGGAACTCTTTTTATTATAAACATAAATGACAGCAACGATTAGTCTCTCATATTTTAGTTTTTACAATTTTGTACTTTTCTTTATTCACATACGTTCATATGTACAAACTGGAAAATAAAAAACAAAACTATTCATGTGCTTAAAAATAAAAAAAATTCTTAGCTATTCATTTTGCAGTGTGAGAATAAAACAAAAAATTTTGCAAGCATTATTCATGACAATTTATCATGAATGTTGGAATTTTAGAATTCATGTATGAATATTTCTGAACCTTGACTTTTAGGTTTAGGAACGTTTAAGACGAAAAAAAACTCAAATAGATGTAGTTACCCAGATAGTATTTGGCGGTAAGAATTCTTATATTATTTCTTAACCTCATAACATAATTTTATTTTAATAGGTCCATAATTGAATATGCGACCCAACAAGGAAACACTTAAAAATTTGCCTGTAAGCACTCTAACTTGTCTTTTTATAATTTTCCTTTATAATTAAACGTTAATTTGATATCAGATGTAATTTCAATTAAATTGGGTAATTTTGCGTAATCTCAAGTGTAGTTTTGAATTTTGCTGGTGGTTACACTGCTAATTAAGTTAAAGTCATGGAAACGATGGTTGCATCACGGTGAAATCTGGTCTCCTGAATAAAGGCCACATCCACTACGCTCTCTATAAGCACCTTATTCAACTCAATTCTCCTACTGGTCTTCAAAAGAGACCTAACGTTAAAATTCATGATGATCAAACTATTACGGACCATATTGAGCTAGTGCTTCCTGAAGAAGCTTTCAATACTCCCTCCCTCTTCCCTTGGTAATAATCTATAATTCTGTTTAAATCTCGAGTCTCCGAATACTACTGCCCAAAATATTCCGCTATCCCGAGAAATTTATCAATAATAGCCGGTCTATTAACCCCATTGCACGAATTTTTGGCATCGTAAAATTTGCTGGCATATGATTTCCCTGAAAAGATCATTGAGTCGAATCAATAAAAATATCGCCGAAACACGATTTTTATCGATGCTACAGGTGGAATCGTAAAACAATTTGATAACTATTCAAAAAGTCTTTCTATATAGCATCATTTTGCATGTGAAAGTCTCAAAAAAAGGAACTGATTCCTGTCGCTAGAGCTTTTATATTTTTTTTAAGACTTTCCTAGTTTACAAGATTAAAAGCGAGCCCCGACTCATTAGATTCATGTTGAAAATATACTTTGATATAAATATCATCATATATGTATATACTAAGAATATTTCTTCCACAAAAAAATCAAACAAAACAAACAATTTCAAAAACAAAAAAGAGCTTTAATATGCAGACACTATGAAGACGACATAAGACGATTTCTTCTGGAATTGGCCATTGTCCAAAAGAGTCGAAGTTGACTGGATCTTGTAACGAATCCCACCTTGCGGCCTTGTTCTCTCACTCCACTAATTCAGAGCCAGTTTTTGAAAGCGGTGAACAAATTATGGGTACCGCCTTCCGAAATAATTTAGTTCCTGGAACTTGGGAATCAATAGCACGCAAACATCAAAAGATTTCCTTCGTATGAAAAAATTAGTTTTATTCAAAATTGAGAGCTTTAAATATTCACTTGACCATCAAATTTATTAGTTTTCTTGTTATATTAAAACCATACGTAAAATTATCCAAAAATATGATATAAAATTAAATAAACGCAAGGGTTGAATGGCAGTATCTAAGTTTCTTAGGTAATATTACTATAAATTTAGGTAATTTCCATGTTCGAAAGAAGATCTAAAAATTTTGTTAAAATAATTTAAACATTTAAAAAAAACTACCAATGATAGCTTAGTCAATTTATAGTTTTATATTAGGTATAATGTCCAAAAAAAAAGTATTTTTTATTTTTGTAAAATTATCTAAGTAAAATTTTATACAAGATAAATTGTAAATTACATAAATTGAATTCTTTTTAATTTGATAAAAAAAAAAATGGATGCAACTATAATAAGAAAACGTGTGGATATAAAGAGAGTTTTGTATGAAAACCCGAAACGAAAATATGTATTTAGTTAAATATCTCAATTAGTAGGTCGCAAGTGGTAAAGTTTTATAAACCATTGGATGCTGCTTCAAAAACCCTTTTCAATGATAACAAATTTATTTATGTCTTCTTGGAGCAAAGTACAACAAAATGAAAAACGACCTTTTTTAAAAATGGTCCAGCTCACGGATGGTCAACGCTAGAACCAAAATATTTTGGGAATCATCATAAAACATATCAAGCTTTATTTTCAGAGGGGTAACTAAAACACTTTTTTCGGCTCCATACAACTTGAGTCGGTCTAATGTACATGTTTTTAAAATTTCTTTTTATTTTTTAGTTAAATTTAAATTATGTATGTAAATCGTAAAATCGAAAAAGACACCTACCTAACTCAATTAGTAATATTAACAAAAATTTTAGGCTGCATTTATTGTATAAATTATCTTAGTTAATCAAACTTGGTATTTTGTTTTTTAATAAAAATATTATTATATTATGTTTTTGTGTGTAAAAGAAAATTTTCTTTTTCTTATATTTTATTTACGTACACTCAGCAGAAAAAGTCTGCGTACAAGCCATTGATATGTTTAAAATGGCGTATGTAACTCACACCCTTAATTTTATTTTGTTTCTACTCCGTAAAATTTATATTTTTTTAAAAGTATAAATTTTGCAAAGATAATAAATTTAGAGAAAAATCCGTTTGATAATTGCTGCCATGTAAAAAAACGTCATTTAGACAGCTTTCGTTGTTTTAACATGCTTGTTTAAATTGTAAAACCGATATACTTAAACCGGTATAAACGTTTATGTACCGGCAAATCGATATAATTAAAATACCGATATCGATACCAAAAAAACAATTAATTTGATGCCGGTGCCAAAATTCGCTTCGTTTGTCATAAAATTAAAATCAAATTGAAGTAAACAAAATATTTATTTAAATTGTTGTTGTACAAAAGGTAAACAAAAAATAACTTTAAAACAAACACTGCAAAATTTAGAAATAAACTTAATATAAATAAGTTGTATAAATTAAACTTTACCAACCAAAAAATAAGTCCATAGCTTTATTCATTATACCGGAGCTTTTTTGGGGCGCATTAACACCTGCCACTACGGAAGTATCATTTTGAGCACTTTTATAAGCTGTCTGAGCCAAAGGGCGCACCTTAGGAGTAAGTGAACTGCTGCAATTAAAAAATGGAATTATTTTAAATGCTAATAGGTTATTTTGATATTCAACCCAGTAATAAATAAAAATTCCATGTTAATTTTTCTTTTATTCCATTTTAATACCACTGCAAGTGGTGATGTACTAAGTTTGTCATCCCGTGTGATATTTTTTTATCAATCATCTCAGACCTTATGTGAAAGTATGTACGTTCTGGCTTCTTGAGTAATTCTAAGTCGATGTATCGATGTCCGTCTCTCTGTCCGTCCGTCAGTCTGTAAGTCTTTTGAAAAAACGCTCACTTTTGAATAACTCAAAAAAAGAACAATGTAGGTGTCAAATTGCTTCTAGTTATCCTAATTGGTTCAGTAGGATAAGAACCAAATGTGGAACCACCAACCTAAAAAATTGATCATTTAGTTACAAAATCTAACATAAATGATGATATGATATATTGATATTAGATTTTGCACAAATTCGTTTTATATAACTAGAAATCATACTGTTAAATTTCGTGGAGATCGGTTCGCAATTTGTCATATGACCCATATAATCCCTACTCTCTGAAAACAGTTTAGTATGCCTAAACCCGTAAAATATAATGCTACTATAAAAAATTTGGTACTTCACAGTTTTATACGACTAGATATTACAATGCCAAATTTCGTGAAGATCGGTCTATAATTTACCATAGGACCCATATAAAGCCTGCTTTCGGGAAACAATTTAGTACTCCTAAAACCGTAACAACTAACGCTTGTGTAATAAAATTTAGTACGTCTGTTTTAAGGTACTAATATTACACTGTCAAATTTAGTTAAGATATGAAGCCTACTCTCAGAAAAAAGTTAATAACGCCTAAAACCGTAACAAATGTTGCTATTGTCATAACATTTGGTACGACATGGTTTTGAAGGACTTTAAATCACACTATTAAGTTTCGTGAAAATCGGTTCATAATTTACCATATAAAACCTACTTTCGGAAAATAGGTAAGTACGCCTAAAATCGTAGTAAATAGTGCTATTGTAATAAAATTTGGTAATTCACGGTTTGAAAGAACTACAGATCTGTGCATAATTTACCATAGGCCCCAGCTATTAGAAAGGAGTTATGTCTCCTTAAACCGTAAATAAAACCACTATAAAACGCAATAACAAATTTCTCTACTATATAGAAATAATTTTAGGTCGGCTAAAACTGTTACGAATAGTGTTACATATTTTACTGAAATTTGTTGAAATAAAGTTTTATAAGTATGACTAGAAATAAAAGCATAAAACTTTCTGATTGCCAGTCAATAATTTGACACATGTATATAGACCAGATCCGCGACGAATTTTAATACTGTCGTCAGTTTTTATAAAGATTAATTAATTATTTATAGATCCTATAAAGGAACCACGACTGAAATATTCTGTCGGTGAATGGTGTCAAAGATTCGGCACAGCCGAATCTAGCACTCTTACTTGTTCCTATTATAACTGAATGTTAAAAATGGGAAAAGTAAAAAAGTTCCCAGAAAATTTTTAATCATAATTGTGTCGATTGTTAACTTACTTTACATTGTTGTCGCATAGATTCTCTTTATCAATTATACTTTTGTCTTTGCACTGTGTGACACCAATCATTATGTTGTTGGCTAATATTTTTTCATTATAATTGAGTGCCTTGTCACATTCCAGTCTCGAAGAATATTTTAAATGTACCCAGTTCCCATTTTGAGAGGGAAAAACTTTGTCCACAATAGTACCACACTGGGAAAAATGTTGCAGTACAATTGAAGTTGCACTGGAGGGAAACCCGAAAACGGTTACCCAGAATTCAGTGTATCGGGGAAGAGGGGGGCACTGCATCATTAGGGAGGCATTTATAACACCTGTGTTGATGGCATTTGGTGTCCCAGGCACCAGCGGAGACATAACACCCATTCGTGAGACATTAAATGAAGTATTACTGCCCATATATGATTCATTAAACTGAGATGATGTAGTATTTGAAAATTGTTGTTGTTGACTTTGATTTAAGCCATACGCAGAATTGATGCTACCATTATGCTGCCCAATCACTGGTGTGCCAAATTGGCTCTGAGGTTGGAGAGAGCGTGTTGGTGTATGAACCTGATTGCGTTCATTACGCAAAGAATCGAAAAGTCCTTGTGTTGGCGGTCCGGACATGCTGGCATTATGGCTTTGAATTGGTGTTCCAGGAAAATTAGTACTATTTTGAATGGCTGGAGGAGTTTGCTGATAGCCACCGAAAAGAGTTTTTTGTCCCAATACTGCACGATTGTATTCTTGAGGAGAGTTGGCTGTCATTGCACTAGGTGATGTTGCAAATCCAAATGATACATTTCTTGCTACCGCCTTATTTGGTGACAAGGTGTTGTTTCTGGGAGTTGCTGGGGTTTGTTGCTCACCCAATAAAAATGATGGTAAATATTGGTTAGCAGCTGGGCTGCCACTAGGGCTTCCTAAAGCCATTGGTTCCATTTTCTAATGTTTAAACAATTAATTTTTCATTAACAATTACTAAAACAAATCTGTGCGGCCGCACCAAAAAATCCAGTTTTTTTTGGAGTGACAGCTGTCAAAGATTTGAAAACAGTTAATCGGCTGCACTTATCTATTGTGAATAAGAATTTATACACTGACAAAAAAAGAGTTTTGGAAGAAAACGGTAAAGTTTTTAAAAGAAAAAAAAAAAAAACGGTCAAAATACAATTATCATGCTGGATGTTCCATCAAGCATTCACCTTTAGTTTGATTTTGTGCTGTTCGTTTAGTAAAAATGTCTCTAAATAAAGAAATGTTAAAATGTTTGCCTGTTTGCAAAAAAAGGAAGAGTAAAATAAGTAAGAAAATATAGTCGGTCAAGCCCGACTATATGATACCCTACACCACAATATTAGAATAAAAATTTGCTAGTATATTCTATTTTAGACCCATGGGAATCATGGACCCGCCACAACAACATTGTGTATTTGAGTTTAAGATTCATATTAAATTTCGACTCACAAAGTCTGAGACGATCGGTGTACTTAAAGGTTCTAGGACCAATATTTTAAGGTGTTACAAGCTTCAGCAAAAATGCATAAAAAGTTTGATCAATTTACTGGTCACGCTTTTTTGGATATTTTCATCAAACATTTGTTAGGTCTGAACAAACCTTAATACAACCTTAGCGCTTAATGTATATTTTGACCATGTACAGACCCATAAATTTTTGAATTTCCATCATGAGTTTTCGGTGTCACGCATACAAACTCATTTTCACAGATGCTCCATAGTGCTTGATGCACATTAAAGATTTTTTAAATAAAAAAATTGGTAAAGAGAATAAAATATATTTGTATGTATATTATATATTACGAGGAAAATATCAACATAAACCTAATATTAACATAGACCTACCGACCATTTTTTTTAAAAAGATTTAGGTAGGTATAAGGTGTATATATTTTGAAAACCCCCTTTCTGAATCCAAATCCTGTTTTTTTTGACATATTGTTTTTTGACATCTTTATCATGTTATAAACATGGCACAACTACACAAGGTAAACTCGTTGCTACAACAAGTACAACAAGACAAAAACAACAGGCCAAATTGTTCTTGTATTTTGAACCGAGACGTCAAAAAAAGCAACCTGTGCCTTCAAAATAAAAACACAAATTGAAAAAAAACATAACACGTGAAGGAAAAAATGGCGCGCACTAGCTATGTGTAACCCTTGCCTGGGTAACAATCTTGTCGAGATGCGAGGGCTTAAGTGCACTCTACGGTTCTGATCTACTGAGGTGATGTATCTGGATATATGTACGTCTTCGCAGGAGGTTATGAATACTGACGGAGTGTGCGACTAAAGGTTACTCATCTTGTCAGGATAATGAGGCGGTGGTGGTAATGTACACTGTCCAGTCCATTATCAGTACATATAGAATGTAATGCCAGCCCGCGGGTTCGCCCCTTGTAAGGTGGGGGCTTTACCAGTGGTTGGTACGCGACATATGCACTTTTAAGGTCAACGTGAAGGTAGCAGTGCCGAGGGCCTGGGTGGCTAGTTAGTGCAAAAAGAAACTAGTCGTTAACAGCTCCCCTCAGCGTCATGGCAAAGCGCTGTTGTATGTGTGGATGGTCCGACTTTACGGCCTACTCGTGGGATCAAAATTGAAAATCATAAAAATTATAATTTAAAAGGAAGGAAGGAGGACGCGACGGACGGTGTGATCGACCAGGATAGAGTCGAGGGTCGATCGGACGTCATGGTCGGGGAGTCGGGCAGTGCTTGTAAGGGGGGGGGGCTGACCCTATCGGCTGTTCATAACAGCATCATTGGGCACGAGAGACAGGCGGACAGTCTTCTGGAACTGCGAGTGACTCCTGTGGTGAAACCGGGGCTACTGAGGGGTTGAAGCGGCTGACTCTGCTCTCTGACGAGGAGCATGATACTGAAAGTATAATTGCTCACAGTCAGACTACAGAGCCTGTCCCTTCCACCGATGAGACCAGGGGACATCAAAAGGGACACTCGGGAGAAGACTGTCCACTACTTGTTCGGCAGGGCGAAGTGGAGGAGATGGCAAGTGCCCCTCCACGTGGTATTAACAACACCAGCCGAACGAAGGAGGAGAAGGCGCGGAGCGGGACAAGGAATTCTCTGGTGTATCTAGATAAGATGGCGCAGAGAGATCCTTCAACGTTCTCCGCGAGGGAAAGGTACCTTCTGAGACGACACCGACAAAGCGTCGCTAAATTCGAAAGAATTTACGGCCCTGTCAGTACCGTTCTGGGTTGGTCCTCTCCCTGGAAGAAGCAGGTGGATGCAGCTTCCAACCCTGACACTGCTCAGAAGAGTAAAGGGCTGGTGGCTTCATCAACCTGCCGCAAGGTAGGCAACGTAGAAGGTGCTGCCCCAATGACCAAGGCGCTCATGTCTCCGGAACGAGCTGCGGAGGGCAAAGGAGCGACACCCAAGGTAGTAGGGAAATCTATGAAGATGTCTGGTGCATCATCGGCTGAAGCTCCTAAGGGTCCCAACAACAAGGAGACCATTAAGAGAGCCAGATCTTGAGATGATCAGCCTTCTTCATCGAACAAGAGAACGAAGAAGTCGGTGAACCTGGTTAACCATCTTCAGGTAGCCGTCATCGATCGGAATGATCCAGATGGGAGGATCAGTGCCGATCTATGGCAGTTGGTTGAAGGTAGGCTCATCGACGAATTGGCCGTATTTAGTGGCAAAGAGGAGGATGTATCCTTCAATGGGGCAGACTGGGTTAAGGGAGTGAAGACTGTCAACTGTGGTAACAAGAATTCCTTGGAATTCTTAAGAACCACGATTGACAAGTGTAGTGACTTTAACCCAGAGGCAAAGCTTGAAGTTATACAAGCCTCCGAACTGCCACTCAGGTCCATAGTGACAGTATGGATTCCACCACCCGTACGCCCGGTGGAAACCATACTGGCAGTAATGGGCAAACAGAACGGTAGGCTCCTTACCAACCAATGGAGGCTTGTGACCTCACTGGCTTGTAAGGAGAACACCGGGAAGGACTTCCGGTTCGCCGTGGATCGGGAGTCCATGAAATTCTTAGAGGAAGTTGGGGGGGTTGTTAAGTTCGGTTTAGGTTGTGTCAGGTTCCGGTATCCGAAACATGAAGGACCAAAGAAGCTGCTAGTGGTGCAAATAAACCTGCACCATTGTGAAGCAGCTTCAGCCGAACTAGCAACTTTCCTCAACAACACTCGGACGGACGTAGCCCTAATCCAAGAGCCTTGGATAAACAAAAATAAGGTTTGCGGGTTAAAGGTTACGGGATACACTCTTATTGTCCCGTCCACAGAGGACAAGGTAAGAACGTGTATACTGGCGAGGAATGAATTGAATTTTCTAATATCTCATTCTTTTAGGTGCGGTGACTTGACCGTCGTTAATAGAGAAGCCAAAGGTAAGCGTACCCTTACACTGGCTTCAGTGTATATGCCGTACGAGGCAGTAGATCCACCTGGCGAAAAGGTGGAAGAGCTGGTGGCGTATGCAAGAAGGAGTGGTGTCATCCTGGTTTTGGGATGTAATGCAAATGCACATCATAACCAATGGGGGAGCGCTGGTATTAACAAAAGAGGTGAGTTAATGTTTGATTTTATAACTACTAACAATCTTATTATCTGTAATATGGGTAACACTCCGACGTTCAGAAATAAGGATAGGCAGGCAGTTATAGATCTGACATTAGTGAACCGCGACGAGCAACTTGTTGCGGATTGGAGGGTGGCAACGGACTGTACTTTCTCAGACCATAGCCGTATAACCTTTACACTGAATTTCGACCTGTCTAGGATTAATCCGTTTAGGAACCCGAGGAGGACGAATTGGGACTTCTTTAAAGAAAGGGTCCGCTCTGGGTTGGCGCAATGGGCCCTGTGCGACTTGCTGCCAACTGAGGTGGAAGGTGATGTGAACAGATTCACTCATCTGCTAAGAGAGAGCTGAGCTGTCTTGCCCGGTAACTTTTCCGGGTAGGCGTGAACAGCCCAAATGGTGGACCAGGGAACTTCAGGTTCAAAGGTCGACGGTAAGAAGGCTGTTTAACAGGGCCAAGCTCACTGGAGCATCGAGTGATTTGAACACCCATAAGGTGCATTTCAATAAGTATAAGGCGGATCTTAAAAGGGCAAAGCGGCTCTCTGTGAATCCATTGATAATGTCAACGAGTTGTCTAGATTCCGACGAATTTTATCCAAGGATCCCAGGACCCTGGGGTATGTCCAAAGGAATGACGGCTCATGGACTGAGTCTAGCTCTGAGACCCTAACCTTTTATTTATTTATTTTATTTATTTATTTATTTATTTAATGTGGATATCACATACAACAAGATATAAATCTTTTTAATTACAGTATGTGATCTTATAGCGATACAATCAATTTGTGATAATAATTAAAATATTTTTAAAGAACAAAAAATGTACATACAAACAAATAAACTAAATTATACAGGTATAAGAATAAATGTAATTAAAATTCAATCCATAATGAGGGAAAATATATATGTATAATCAATAATGAATTAATATTTAAGATAGTTGAAAATTTGAGATAAAATCATGTTTAAACAATTCGTTCTTTAATAGTAAAGCGTTGTCCATTATTTGTAAATTGTTGGGTAATGAGTTCTACAGACATATGGTATTAATAAAAAATTGCCATCTAGAGATTACGGTTCGATATCGGAATTGTATAAGATTATTTCCTCTACTGGATCGTGCAAATTGAAGGCGTTCAAATAAATAAGTTGGTTCTTTGGTATATATTACCTTGTAAAGTAGAATTAATGATCTTATCCTAAGTAAGTCCATGAGGTTAACTCCGTACAAAGACTGAGAATACTCAGAGGTTCCATCATATCTCTTAATACGGTATACATAACGTAGAATCGCATTATACGCTACTAATAATCTCCTCTTACTTTGTGAATCACAATACGCAAAAATTTCGCAACCATATAGAAGCTGCGGCATTATAAAAGTTTTAGCTAGAAGCACACAAATGTTTAAAGGCGTAAGATGTTGTGTAGGGTACAATGTTCTAAGCATCCCAAATATTTTTCCAGATACAGAATTAATGTGATGGTTCCAAGTGAGCGATTTGTTAAAAATTATTCCAAGATTCCTAGCTGATTCAACAATTGCAATATTTTGGTTACCTAATGATACTGGAACATCCATGGCGGTGGTTTGATTTCTTTGTGATATTAATAAGCATTTTGATTTTTTGGGATTTAAATAAAGTCCATTTGACGATGCCCATAAAAATATTTTATTGAGATCCTCATTAAGCTTCTCAGTGCATTCACGAATGAATCCTTTCTCACAGCTTATATAAATTTGAACATCATCTGCATATATATGGATATTGTTGTGTGAAAGTTGACTGGGTAAATCATTGATGTATAATGTGAACAACAATGGGCCTAGAATAGAACCTCGTGGCACTCCCTTTGACACATGTAGGGCACGGGAAATTTTATTACACAAATATACAGATTGGAAACGATTAGTAAGATATGAGGCTAGCAGCGAGACGGCAGTTGAAGTGATCCAAGAGCACCAAAAACGTAACATAACCATTATCAAGATTGTGTCTGATATCCTCAGAAACATTTACGAGCGCTGTGACACAGCTATGCTTAGGCCTAAAACCCGATTGATTTTTAACTATGAGATGATTATTAGTTAAAAAGTCATTCATTTGCCTATATACCAGACGTTCAAATACTTTAGATAAGTATGGTAGTATTGAAATAGGGCGAAATTCAGTACCAGTTTTCTGAACTGGAATGATCTTAGCATATTTCCAACAAGTTTGAAATTGACTAGTGGTAATAATGGTGTTAAAGATGTGGGTAATGTAAACTAATAACCGAGGTAAAGGAAGTTTTAGGAATGTTGGATGTATCTGGTCAAACCCGACTGCATTAGACTTCACGCATAAGCAACTTGATAATACATCAATAGGAAGGACAGATGAGAATTCAAATTGATTCAATGGTGAAAGTTGCCGAGGCTCATTTGTTTGATTAATAGTTTGATTTTGATCCACTAATACTGTTGAGGGAATATTGATAAATGATGCATTTAGTTCGTTGACATCAACATTGCAAATATTTGGTTTTTTTTTTTCGATTCCAATTTCCTTAATCGTTTGCCATTTCTGTTTAGAGTCAGCAGCCGTTCTAAATCGGGTTGCGTAATAATTTGATTGTGCATCTCTTATGCTTTTATTAACATTTCGATGAGCTGTACGGTATTCTTCATGTAGTTCAGGGGTTCTAAATCTTTTCCAACGTGAATAAAGCACATCACGATCATTGATTTGGCTTTTGATGGAAGAATTAAACCAATACTTTGTGGTTTTACCACCACGGTAGATTCGCAATGGAACAGTTATATCGAAGAGGCGGAGTAAAAAATTGTAACTGTTCATCAGCAGATACCATATTGTATATAAAGTTCCAGTTGGTGATGTTAAATTGTTCTTCCAATAAATTAAAGTCAATGTTCCGAAAATCACGAAAACTAATGGTACTTTCTGTTTTCATCAACTCAAAATCATAAGTAATAAAAATTAGATCGTGTTTTGAGAAACAAGGCGCAGTTATCTGATCGTACAGCAATAAATTTGAAATATTGCCTAACATAAAAATGTCTAAAAGTGTGCTACTAGTGTTGGCGAAGTGTGTAGGATGCTCAGAGTTTACTATATGTAAGCCAATGGACAACATTTGACCCTGTAGGTTTGAGTCCATCAGTAAGTTGCAGTTAAAATCACTTGCAATAATTACATCATTGTATTGAGTAGCCAAAATTTCCAAATCACGCAAAAAAAAATTATAATTTGTTTCACGATCTGGTCGATAAATACAACCCAATAATAGTTTTTTTATCATCACCAATTATTTCAATAAATACATACTCGATTGCCGCACTATCTTCCGATCTTTTTACTTCTTTATAATGTATATGGTTTTTGATGTAAATCGCAACCCCTCCAGCAAATCCCTTTCTATTATTTCTTAGTATTTTGTATCCATTGGCCATAACTAAACTATCTGGTAAAACTCTATCATACCACGTTTCCGATATACATACTATATCCATCTTAGATTCCTCAAATAAGTAACGAAACTCATCAATTTTAGGAAGTAAGCTTTGGGCATTAATATGGCAAATATTAAGACCATTGCGTTGCTTCGCCAGAATTTGAATCAGATTTCTCGTACTGACTGTAGAACCCAACCCAGAGCTATTGGAAAACAACATTATCAATATATAAGACAGAGGAGACAACGCTATTACAACAAAGCACTGCCAAAATTATATTAAAAGTTGATGAGATAATAGATGAAGTTGGGAAAATAAGACTTAAGACTGAGTATTTCATAAGACATATTTTAAATTGATTTCTTTTATGATTAAATATATAAAAAATACTTAAAATAAGGATGTACGAAACATAAACATAATATTTTTTGCAGTGTAAAAAATGATAAGCATATAACATCACGATTTCATCAATGTAGAATTTATATGTTTTCATTAGTTGATGGAAAAAGTTTATTAAGTTCGCTTAAATCTTCAATACGTATTGGTTCATCTGTCGGATTTATTTTGATATATACCAGTCCACGTAGAGAAAAGGCTGATGTTAGACGAGATCTTTTACGTAAATCTATTGTTGCGTTTAATATTTTAAAATTAGTCGACGTTAAATTTTCATTCAAGTAAACGATTTTATTATCATAGCGTTCCTGTGAGTTAAACCCAATATTTTGGCTATAAAAGCCAATTGTACCTTCTTGCTCATGGAGGCGCACTTTCCTGGGTGCACGGAAGACGGAGGTATCAACGATGGTCAATGGGACGGAATGTCTGTGATATCGAGTCATGCGTCCGCCTGCGTCGAGGAAATAGTCACAAGGGAGAAGCTTGAGTGGGCTGTCAATACCTTCGACCCATATAAATCACCGGGTTCGGACGGTATTTTTCCGTCCATGCTCTGCAATATCCCGGACGACGCATTATTTCTGCTGGTGAATATATTTAGGAAATGCCTCAGTGGGAGGTATCTGCCTAGGGGGTGGAGAGAGGTCAGGGTAATTTTTATACCCAAGGCTGGTAGGGCAGGCCACTCGAAACCGGGAGATTTCAGGCCTATTAGTCTGTCTTCATTCTTATTGAAGACACTCGAGAGACTGATAGACCTCTATCTTAGGAGTAATATTGATACCCACCTCATTAGCAGCGCTCAACATGCCTACCTTAAGGGTAAATCTGTTGAGAGTGCGCTACACGAGGTGGTGGGTTGCATTGAGCACTGCCTGAGGCATAAGGAATATACTCTCGCCGCGTTTCTGGACAAAGAAGGAGCCTTCAATAACATTAGGATTGAGGCAATCAAGGATTCATTGGTGGAGCTGGGAGTTCTGGGCTTTCTGGTGGAGTGGATAGTCTGCATGCTTGGCAGCAGGATTATAAACTCGAGCCTGGGGGATCATAGTGTTAGGAGGAATGTTACCAGGGGGACACCACATGGGGGTGTTCTATCTCCTCTACTGTGGTTGCTTGCGGTCAACGGTATTCTCAGATCATTTGATTCCAAGGGTATGAAAGCCGTCGCCAATGCGGATGACATAGTTCTACTGGTCAGGGGAAAGTTTCTGTCCACGATCAGTGAAATTATGCAGGTGATGTTGGGCGAACTCTCGGATTGGGCGAAAGATAGAGGGCTGGGGGCGAACCCGGCGAAGACTGAGCTGGTTCTTTTTACCAGAAGGTACAGGATAGAAGGTTTTAAGGGGCCAGTGATGGATGGCGTCGAGTTAACTCTATCTGACTGTGCTAAGTACTTGGGTAACTTCCTCGACTGTAAACTGTCTTGAAGAAGAAACACCCAGGAGAGGATGAAAAGAGGACTCAATGCCTACTACACATGCAGAAACTCCATCGGTAAGAACTGGGGACTGAGACCGGATATGGCAAACTGGATTTACACATCGGTGGTTAGACCTATTCTTACCTATGGATGCACTGTTTGGTGTGATGCGTTGAGAGTGGACAGCTATAGGAAGATGCTCAACAAGGCCCAGAGGAGTTCATCTCTTGGCATCACTGGTGCAAGGAGAGGCACGCCGCAGGCGGCGTTGGACATCCTACTACATCTGCCCCCCATTGAACATTATGTGAAGAGTGTGACTGCCAGGAACTTACTTAGACTCTATGAGTCTTCGTTGATTGGACCTAGGCGGGATAACCACACAAGAATTCTATACGAAGTGGGTCTGCTTGATCAGGAAAGGGTTCCGGGAGGAATCTCGGATCATAGGAGTATGACCTTGGACTTCGGTGTAACACCACCGGTGGAGTTCCCGGATAGGGAAGTTTGGCGTGGATCCAACGGACTGTTTGAGGGGTGGGCAGTATATACGGACGGGTCCAAGATGGACACTGGCACTGGTGCTGGTGTTTTTATTGCTTACACTGACGTGAAAAGGTCATTCAGACTCCCGGATGAGTGCAGTGTCTTCCAGGCTGAGATCCTAGCGATCTGGAGGGCAACGGAAGTGATACTGGATCACATCGTGGGGGGATCTGTTGTGACAATCTACGTCGACAGTCAGGCTGCGCTAAGAGCATTGACAAATTATACGGTGCGATCGTGCCTGGTTGCACGGTGTAGGAATGCTCTGAGAGAGCTCATGTTGTCATTTACAATAAGGCTGTGTTGGGTACCAGGCCACTGCAAGGTGGATGGCAACGAGGTGGCGGACGAACTCGCGAGAGGGCGCTCGAATCTGGACTTAGAGGTAAGGGACATGTCACTACTATGGGGTGATACGGGAAAAAATCCGTGATGCCGTTAACCGGTCCTGGAGGGATAGAACGGATTGCAGGGTGTCAAGGGCCTTATGGCCCGGATTGGACGCAGGTGCAACCAGTAGCCCGTTTCTGTATTTCTCGCATCGTAAAATTTCCCGCATGAAACAAGTGAATTATGACAAAAACAGTGCAATATGAAACAAAAAATGATTTTTCTCACATAAGTGTTTCTGTACTTTTACTTTGCGAGAATTATCTGTCATTTAAATAATTTTCCAGCAATTATTGGAAGGATGCGAGAACAAGTGTTTCTGTAACAATATTTTGCAAAAAGTTTCTCACAAGAACTGTCAAAATAAGTTACATTTAAAATTGATGCGAGAAAAAAAAATTTAAAAAAATCGAGCCCAAATTATGTATGTATGTACACAAGAATGTGTATTATTTTATTTTATTTTAAAAGAAAGAATTTAAATGATGAAAATAAGTATATAAAACACAATTGTTATATTCTGTTATTAAAATTTTTTTAGCCTTTCATTGTTTGTTTTATGAAGGGCTGCCAGATAAATTTGTGAAAAAACGTCAATATCCTAAGAAAAAATAAAAAAATCGTTTTTTTTTTCGGAAAATTTTAAATTAATTTTGACGAATTTTGGTCGATTTTTATCATATAATCACAAATTTTTATCATATAAACACATAATCAAAAAAAAACATGTTCATGGGTAAAATACATATTTTATACATACATAAGCTTGAGGTCTATTTAAATAAAATTATTTATTTTATTTTCCTTTATCCGATAAGAGTTTAAAATTTCAGATTGTTATTTTTCCCTGCAGAAATCACACAAAGGAGTGACAAAATATCATATTGAAATAAAATAAACACTTTTGGACAAATTAATAGGCAAAAATTTCCTAAAGTGCATTGACTGAAAAATGGGGTAATAGTTTAATCTTTTGATCACACAAACAAATGTATTAAATAATCCAAGCAAATAAAAATTAAACAGTTTCCGTTCGATATTTTGCTTTTGCCGATACATTTTTTAATCTGCCTTGTTTTTAAAGATATCGGTTTTCTGTGCTGACTAATACACAAACATATAAAACTATTTAAAATTGTTTTATTTCAAAGACTGTATCGTCACTAGAAAAAAATCAGCAAATTTTCACTTTGCCAATTTTGGAACAAAAAAAATCGTCAAAATGTCGATAAATCTTTAAATCTGGCAGCCTTATTTTTATTATATATATTTCTTTCGTTGACGTTTCGCTTGCATTTGACACTTAATTACTGGAAGTATTCCAGTTAAAACAGAATCTGTGTTGTCTGTTTTCGCATTTAAATACAGAAACACTTTTTTCTCACAAATCGAGAAACGATGAAATTTTTTGTTTCACACTTAATATGAGAAAATTTGCGATGCGAGAAATACAGAAACGAGCTACAGGGTTCTATTAGGACTGGATAGGAGTAGTCTCAGGACTCTGATAGGGTTTCTGACGGGACATTGTTCTGTTAGGGCTTTTATGGGTAAATGGGACATTGCGATACCGTACTTATGCAGGTTGTGCGGAGATGCCGAGGAGCTGGAGACGGTTGAGCATGTACTGTGCCACTGTCCTAGGATGCACGGCCCCAGGAAGGAATGGCTAGGGGCTGGGTTTCACGACGAACTGGGGTGTATCGCTGGATGTCATCCAACCGATCTGCTGGGGTTTGTCAGGGAAGTAGGACGGCTGTTTCTGTTGGGGGGGCCGTAGGGGGGAATTTGTCCTGCGCTTTTACTAATATGTACCGAACCTTAGGTCTATTTTCTACTCTTCTTCTTTACTTCTCTTTTTCCTCTTTTCTCCTCTACTAAAGGGATTCACAATGGACCTCATTGGTCTCCGAGTGGAGGTGACTCCTTGGGCGCATAACCATTCTAAACCTAACCTACCTAACCTAGCTATGTGTTAGCAAACATAAACATTTTTTGACGTTTGGGTTCTAACTGGGGTAAACAGCTGACAAACATATGGGCCAACGAGTCTACCTTGTGTAGTTGTACCATGGTTATAAAAAATTTGTGTTGTTTATTTATTGTTGTATTTCTGCATAGACGTAATGATCACAAGAAAATAAATTTGTTGAAAACATTTATTAAATAATAAACACTTGTTAATAATTATATAGTAACTCCCATATTCATAAAAAATATTTTAGGTTTATAGCAGGTTTATGACACGAATTTTCTATGAAAATTTGTTTAATTAACTTTTTATTAATAAAAACTTTTTTTTTATTAATATGGGGGTAAAACTTTATAAAAAAATAAAAAAATGTAATTGTTTTTGTAAAATAAAACCAAATAAAAGCAACAAATTTTCTAATGTTGACTTTTTGGTAGATTGTATATATTTTGTTGTCTGCTGTTTGACTGTTCTTATCATATAACAATAATAAAAAACCTCTTGTGATTTTTAATTGTACATTTGCTGTAATCTCGCGGCTATCATATATTATTGTACCATTAACCGATTTTTACACGGCGTTAACATTTGCCAGTACTTGCAAATACTAATACATGCAAATTTGCTTAGTTCATATAAAAAACGTTTAGCTGAAACGTACACATGCAACGTTAACATTTGAAATTTTTTTAAAAGTGAACTATCTTAATTACTTTCTTGACGTCTACGTCATGAGTGTCAGTAGTGATAGTTTGTTATTTTATAAAATTTGAATTACACTGTTATTTAAATAAACCACATTCTTTCCTAGTGCACTTTCGTGTCATTTCGATGTAAAATTCAAAAACTGTAATGGGAGCTAAAGAGTTTAAAATTTTGTATTAAATATTGAATATTCAGAAAAATCTTTTCAAGAGCTTTAAGATGATACCAATATTGGCCATATACGTTTAGAATTGTAATGGAAAATCGCATATTTGTATAAAAACTTTAAACGTCCATAACTCGAAAACTAACATTTGCGCCAATTTTTAATATATTTTTTCTTCTTATTTTTCCATTTTCTATCACCCTAGGTACTTTTTTTTATTTGGAGCTGCGGCGGTAAACTAAATTTGTTCCCTAATTTGTATTTTATTACTAACCGTCTCCACTATCCATTAACTTGGTAAGAACATCATGTCGCACATGAATTCTACTCGTGTAGACTGTTCATGTTCATATTTCGTCCATGGGCTGCCATCGTTGGCTAAACATAGGTCTTAGAAACCATGTTCGCCATGATGGTCGCTTTACAATGCCATTTTTTGTCTGCAGCCAAACTCACAACATCAAAAATTGTGGTAAATCAGAACATGAACATCAAAACTTATTCGCCACATACAAAAACATGCACAAATAAATACCGTTGCTCTGCCGGCCTTATGCTCATGTCTTGCTCAAATCGATAGCGTATAGAGACGTGGAGTTACTGTCTTGGCAGTACTGTCAAATGTAAACGCTATGTTAACATAAAAACAATTAAATGTCATCACCAGTGATGCCATTAGGATACGAAAGTTACATTTTTCGTATCATTTGATGACTTCATGTATCATGTATAATTCTGACATTTTTCGTATCCTTTGAATCTGTACGCAACATGTACAGAAATAAAATATTTAAAGTAATTATTTCGTTATGAATACTAACAAAAAACAGTGATAACTTAATAAGCTTCGTACAGACGGTGGTCAGAGGTGGTTGCTCAAATTGCATTTCAATTGAGTAAAAATGTCTTGCTACTGTTTGAACATTGTAAGCTCATTTGTATTTGGCAGAAGTGTAAAATTAATGCATCTGACAATTGCACCATTGTCAGAAAAATATTTCTATTGGCAACGCCTGCTTACAATATTGTATGATCTGACAACCGTCTGTATGAAGCTATGCAAAAATAACATGTATTTTAATGTTAGGTTTTGGTAGTTCTTTCGTCTGCTTATTCTAGTGTATGTGTGTTAAGATAAAATTTTAGAAGAAAAATGGATGTGAACTTTTTAATATAATCGCCTTACTGTATTTTTAAAAATTACATACCTACTGCCGTATTCATAAAAAATAAAATAGATTTCAAACGTATTTTAAAACAAAATTTCCATACAAATTTTCCTTAAAATAGATTTCATATCCAATTTAGTTTTTTATGAATACCGCAGCTAATATTTTTGACTTAAATAAATATAAAAATTTTCTTTGCAATATTCATTAAATATGAAATAAAAATATTATGTTATTAATTGTTAAACGTTAAAAATTGATTTTCAAATTTTTTTCAAAATGTATCTTTTTGGAAACTTAAATTTATCTTTCTCGAAATTTCACTGGCAACACTGGTCATCACATTTGTTGACATAGCTGCCAGAGTTGACGATTTATCGTCATTTTGACGATTTTTAGGTACAAAAATGGTTTATTGACGATAGGACGACTTATACCCCAAATTTTGACGATTTTTTAAATTAAAAATTTTGTTAAAATTTACAAATGTTTTTAATAAAATATCACATTTTATTTAAGCTTCTAATATAATTTTATTTGAATTATTTGATTAACATTAATTTTCATGTCTTAACTGTTCATCATATAATATACGATTGTTTTTTTAGTACGATGCATATTTCTATTTGATCGTTAGTACTTCTTTATTGCAGGCATTTTACAACCATTCTCTTTAGTCTGGGTTCACATTACAAAACAGGCTTAAGTTCTTAAGCAGGATTTTCGACGTAAAAATACGTGTTTGATATTTCTTGGTTTTAGTTTATTTTCTTACTTTTCTTATGAATGCCAATACATTTAAATATTTTTTGGTTGTGTTACTTCAATAATAAGTATCTAAACGAAAATTTTCATTTAATTTAAAAAACAGGCAGAATATATTAACACTTTATTAGCAACGGAAACTAAAAATAACAATTAATTTTCAAAACTTATATAAAATTAGGGTTTTTTACAATGACATTTTTTGTGACGATTTAGCTTAGTCCCAATTTACACTAGGGACATTTCTTGCCGGACATTTTTTGAATTCTCTTTTAATCTTACCTGTAGCGTTTACATATGAAACATTAGAAGTCAGACAGAAATTTTATACTTGTTTCTTTCTTTTCTTCATTCGTAAAATTTGGCGGCTTTTTCTTGTAGTGTTTATTATAATAGTCTGTGGTGTTATTTTGCAAATTTTAATTGCCAAACATTTTTGTAAAATTAAAACCCGAGTATTATATTCATTTACCACAAAAATGTATTTTTATTAATAAATTTTTTGTTTTTACTTTAATTTATTAGTTTATTTATTTAGAAAGCACAAGGCAAGTTAACAACACCACAAACATAACACAATACAAGCCAAACTGACGACAAATTGAGAAAAATAATATAAAGCAACAAGATGTTAACTACGAAAAGTAAGAAAGAGATATGAAAAAATGTCCAGTACAGATAGTCATGTACTACACACTCTACCTTTTCGCCCCTCGCCTTCAAACTTCGTCTGTCCAGCAAGAAATGTCCCTAGTGTAAATTGGGACTTAGTCAATTTGACGATTTGACGATTTTTTCCTCAAAATTTGACGATTTTCGACCAATTTCATCTGGCACCTATGTTTGTTGACGTGTTTGTGAGAGAGTAACGATTGTGCTGAGAGAAGAAGAAGAAATCTTTACCAAAACAATTTCTTTTATTTGAATAATTACTTCTTTAAAATTTGGTAATAAAATTGCCAAGTTTCTAATTTGCGAAAATCAAAATGAAGTGTCAATATTAAAAACTAACATAAATTTTGAAAAACTGTGCGACAAGTTAAATTAAGTAACAATTTAATTAGATAACAAGTTATTAATTGTACACTGCACACATTTTATTTAACGAAACTATTCCGAAAAATGAATGAAGGAAGAGGAAAACGCACTGGCTCAAGACATGTTCTGATCGTTTTAACATTATGTATTCTTTGGTACATTATTTCATCCAGCAACAATGTTATTGGTAAAATGGTTCTTAATGAGTTTCCGTACCCTATGACCGTAACAATGATACAATTGTGCAGCATCACTTTGTACAGTGGACCATTCTTTAATTTATGGCGTATACGCAAATATCAAGATATACCAAGAGGCTATTATATACGTCTAATTGTGCCACTGGCTTTCGGTAAATTTTTAGCATCTGTAACATCACATATTTCTTTGTGGAAAGTACCAGTATCTTATGCTCATACAGGTAATTGAAAATCCATACAATATCAACAAGAAACACACAGCACATGTGTATTGTTATAACTAAATATGTGTTGTAATAATTTGCTAATTTTGTTTTTTAATATTTAAATTAATATTTTACAGTAAAAGCTACTATGCCGTTATTTACGGTAATATTGACACGTTTGTTATTCCGTGAGAAACAACCTACTCTGGTCTATTTGAGTCTGATACCTATTATAACAGGTGTCTGTATTGCAACTATGACAGAAATATCTTTTAACATGTTAGGCTTAATATCGGCTTTAATATCAACTATGGGCTTTTCCTTGCAAAATATATTTTCAAAAAAGGTAAGACTTTATAGGAATTTTTTATGACAAGATGAAATTTAAAAAAATTATGTGTTAACTGGATGTGCTAAAAATAGTGATGATTTTGTTTGGAGTTGTGATGTAAATATATTAGTCAACTTTTTTGCTGGAATTGATTACTTGGTGCGTTTAAAAAGTAAAACCTGGTAGTGACTACATTCCTGTCTAGTTTGTTTAACTTTTTATATATTTCTCCGAAGGATAGAGGCTATATATAAGTTTTTCATTCCGTAATTTCTACAATATTGATCTTAGACCCTATAAAGAATATATATTGCGGGTCCTTATAATTAGGGAAGATGATTTTACGATGTCCGAATGTTCGTGGTTATGTTAAAATGTGTTTTTTGAATACCCTAGAAATTTATATATGTGGAGAACGACAAGAACCAAAGTTTCAAAATTAGGAAAAAAAAATTAATTTGGTTATCAAAACACAATATCCGAGAAAATATAAGCGGCATTTGAGTAGTGGGCGTAGCACAAAATAGATTTATATCTTAAGAATATTATTAATATAACTTTTTCTTCACAGCACACCATGGTGAAGGGTATTTTTGATTTATTATTAAACTTAATTAACTCTTTTTTGATATCTGTATTTCCTTTGTTTTGGAAAACTGCCCGTGTTGTGCCTATTCCTAAATCAAAGTTTATTAAGGGTCCTGATAATCTTAGATCTGTATCCATTATTCACCTTATTGAGGATCAAATACTTCGATCTATTAATATCAAGATTTATGAGTGGCAGTATGCTTTCCGTGAAGTTTTTAGTACTACATCCTTTAATACTACATCCTTACTATCAGATAGAAAGTCAATATACATAGTTAAATTAAGTGCATTGATTTTACTTGATTTATCTAAAGCCTTAAGTACTATATGCTATTCAAGGATGTTCAGAAAACTTAAAAGTCAATTTCAATTATCTAATTATGCTTGTAAGTTAATAATGTCATACTTGCTTGGTTGCTCACATCTTGTGGACTTTAAAGACGAAGAATCTAGTTTACCTAATCGGTTCCCCAAGGCTCAGTATTAGCACCTGCTTAATTAATTTAATACGTAAATGGCTTATATAAACATACTCATTCGGGAGATTGCGAGACATTTTTGTGCTGATGAAATTTTTATGTTATTTGAACTTTAGTTTTGCTTCGCATAGATCTTCTAATATATTCCTTAATATATCTTTATTCTTAAAGAATTGGATTAAGTTTCCTACAACTTAAACTGTTGTATTAATAATTCTGCTATTGAAATTGTTTGTCAGTACATGTGACTAGTAGTAATGATTGATAGTGGCTTTACGTTGGGGTGTCATATTGATACAATATCAGAAAGAGTCTGATGTGCACTACAGAGACTTTATTCAACTATTATTTATCTAACATTTTATGTTAGACGAAGATTAGCCCAAGCCTCGAGATAATATCTGGTCATTCTGTTGTTCCCGTTAATAGATTAAAATGTATTGTTAACACTATTGCTAGATTTGCTTAAACTATTATGCGTTGAAATATTGCAAACTGGCTTTGTTTTATAGGTAGGTAGGTAGGTAGAAAGGCTGGTGTGAAGTCTCCTTCACACCCTCACCCAGAGACCAATACGGTCCATTGTGATGCCTTGTTTATAGTTAAGAAGCTGAAAAAAGAAGGTGAAGAGAAACAGCAAAAGAATCAGAAAAGATAAGAACAGATAAGAATAGATGAGAAAAGGAAGTTCTGACCAAACCCGAGAGAAAAGCCTCACTCAACACAACACCAATCCGCCCTATGTGCGGCTAGCTCCCAGTCTCCTGCTGCGCAGCCAGGCCATCCCCATTACGAATCCTATCAGACTCTCGAGCCCACAGCCCGGGACGTCCCCTAATTCGCCTAGGAATCTGCTGCACAGCCACCTCAGCCTGCTGCCCTGTAGCCTGGGACAGCGGCACAAAATGTGCTCAACCGTCTCCAGCTCCTCCGGGTCCTCACACAACCCGCACATATCCGACACGTCGGATCCTAACCTCATCGCCATCCTGCCTATCATGCAATGACCCGTGATGATTCCTATTATGGTCCTCACGCAGACCCTGCTTCTGCCCAGCAACAACTCCGAGTCGGACTTCCTGAGCACCGGCCACATCGTCCGTGATACCCGGCAGTCCGTTCGGTTCCCCCAGGCCCTATTGGTCGCGTCCAGAATCCATTCCCTAATCTTCCCAAAGTAGAATCCTATTGGAGGCCTAATTGCCTCTATGTGATTAGGATCCTCCATCTCTGAGCCCTGTCTCGCCAACTCATCAGCAATCTCGTTGCCGCTTATGTTGCAGTGACCAGGCACCCAGCACAATCTCAACATATACTCTCCTAAGGCTCCCTCCAGAGCCCTCCTGCAACCGTCAACTAGCTTGGATTTCACGTAACAGCCCCTTACGGCCATAAGGGCCGCCTGGCTGTCGACATATATAGTGACCTCCGAGCCCCTATCAATGTTGTCCCTCATCAGTTCCACGGCCCTCAAGACCCCCAGAACTTCCGCCTGAAAAACACTGCAGTCGTCCGGAAGCCTATATGACATTCTGATATCCAGATCCTCAATGTAGACCCCCGCACCCGTGCCTCTCATCTTCGAGCCGTCAGTGAAAATAGCAAATCCATTAAATAATCTGCTCCTACCTGACCATCTCTCCCTAGAAGGCGTTACCACCTCCGGCAACCGTCCGAAATCCACCTTGGTGCCCACGAAATCCGTGGAGCCGGGTGATCCCAGGCAGTAACCTCCAACTTCGATCTCACTCAAGATCCGTGAGTGACCCTGCGTGAAATCCCTAATCAATCCTAGTTCCCTCAGTCTAAGAATGCTTCTGGCTGCCATTCCCATAACATACTGCTCAATGGGCAGAAGATGTAGAATGACATCCAGTGCCGCTTGAGGTGTACTTCTCATGGCACCTGTCATGCCGATTGAAGCACACCTCTGAGCCTTAGACAGAAGGTTCCTTCGACAAGCCACTCTCAATGACTCCCACCAAACACAGCATCCATATGTAAGAATGGGTCTAACCACCGAAGTGTACAGCCATCCCACTACTGACGGCCGGAGTCCCCAACTCTTACCTATCGATGATCTGCAAGCATAGTAGGCATTGAGGCCTCTCTTAAGTCTCTCCTGAGTATTCCTTCCCCACGACAGCTTGCTGTCCAGAAAAACTCCTAGATACTTAGCGCTATCAGATAGTCTAAGCTCTACTCCTCCTAGTACCGGCAGCCTAAAATTCTCTACCCTGTACCTCCTAGTAAAAAGAACCAACTCGGTCTTCTCCGGATTGACTCCCAAACCCTTATCACTCGCCCATGCTGACAGTTCACCCAGCGCCCCTTGCATGACTTCGCTTATTGTCGGCAGAAACTTGCCCGATACCAATATCACTACATCATCCGCGTAGGCCACAACTTTCCGACCCAATCTGTCAAAAAGTCCCAGAACGACGTTGACAGCTAAGAGCCATAATAAGGGAGAGAGAACTCCCCCCTGTGGGGTTCCCCTAGTCACCAGTTTCTTTAAGCGCTCGTTTCCCCAGTCCGAGTGAATAACTCTGCTGCTGAGCATCAGAGTTATCCATTCGACCAGGAACAGAGGAACGCCTAGATCCACCAATGCCTGCCTGATAGCCTCTATCTTCAAATTATTAAAAGCGCCCTCTATATCCAGGAATGCCGCCAAGGTGTATTCCTTGTTTCGCAATCCCCGCTCCACATAACCCACCACATCATGAAGCGCACTCTCAACAGATCTACCCTTAAGATAGGCGTGTTGAGCGCCGCTGATGATGCCGGCGTCAATCTTCGTCCTCAGATGTAGATCAATCAGTCTTTCCAACGTCTTCAAAAGAAAAGACGATAAGCTGATTGGTCTAAAATCCTTGGGTTTAGAGTGACCGGTTCTTCCCGCCTTGGGTATGAAAACCACCCTGACCTCCCTCCACCCTTTAGGAATGTACCCGTTCAGCACACAGACCCTAAACAGTTCCACCAACAGCAGGAGTGATGATCTCCCGATATTCTGTAACATCGCCGGAAAGATACCGTCTGGTCCTGCCGATTTGTAAGACCCAAAGGTATTAACCGCCCATGTTACTTTTTCCAAGGTGATCATGTCCCCCACCGTCTCCCTCTCCTCACCGCCCGATTCTGACCCAGAGAAGGGGTTACCACATTCAATCTGTTCCCCCGTCCCAGGATCCACACATCCCGGAAAGTGAGTTTCCATTAGCAGACAAAGAGATTCAGAGCTAGATTCCGTCCATGAGTTGTCCGGTCTCTGAATAAATCCAGGGACTACAGGGTCCTTGGATAAAATTCTCCTGAACCTGGACATCTCATTTACAGATTCCACTGACTCGCTAAACTTGACCCACGAGTCCCTTTTCGCCCTCCTAATGTCTCCTTTATATCTATTGTAACTCAATCTGAAGTTACTCCAATCTTCTTCCCTACGCGTATACTTCGCTCTATTAAACAACCTTCTGACAGTGGACCTTTGAGTCCTCAACTCGTCTGTCCACCATCTTGGTTGTGTGCGCTTGCCCGGAAAGTTCAAAGGACAGGAACGCTCATAACTACTAGTCAGTACCCCCGTGAAGGTGCCCACCAGTTGCTCTACACCGGTCGAAGTCGACCCCCAGTCGCGTGTAACTCTAAGGTTACTTTGCACCAATCTCGAAAAGTAATCCCAATCCGTCCTTCTCGGATTCCTATACGGACACCTTTTCGACCTCTCAAACATTAGATTAAAGGACAGGCGACTATGGTCAGAGAAGGAAAACCCCAGGTCCACCCTCCAATCCTCCACTAATTCCCTACAGTTCGTCAATGTCATGTCTATCACTGCCTCTCTATCCCTAGTTCTGAACGTAGGTGTATTCCCTCTGTTACAGATATAAAGATTGCTGGCAATAATAAAATCAAACATAGACTCACCTCTTTTGTTGATGTCGGCACTTCCCCATTGGGTATGGTGTGCATTGGCGTCACACCCTAGTACCAGCCTCGAGCCAGTTCTGCCTGAGTACTCCACCAACTCTCGCACTTTTTCACCAGGTGGATCGGTAGCCTCGTACGGCAAGTATACCGATGCTAATGCCAGGACCCTTCTGTCCTTGGCTTCTCCTGTCACAACCGTGAGGTCTCCATTACTATAAGAATGAGAAAACATAAATTTAAACTCAGTTCTCGCCAAGATACAAGTTCGTACCTTCTCATCTGTGTGGGGTACGAACAATGTATACCCCGTGACCCTTAATCCAACTACCCGGTTTTTATTAATCCAGGGCTCTTGGATTAAGGCCACGTCCACGTTGTTGTCGATGAGGTGGGTTACTAATTCGGTTGAGGCTGCTTCACAGTGGTGCAGGTTTATCTGCACCACTTTCAACCTCTTAGGGTCTATCATTTTTAGGAAACCTAAATTTGATAGACCCCAACCCGAATATTGCAACCCCTCCTATCGAATCAAGCTTTTTAAGAGACTCCCGGTCCACTGCGAACCTGAAGTCTCTTCCCTGGTTCTCTTTACAACCCAGTGAAGCTACCAACTTCCACTGGCTTGTATTGAGCCCCTTGTTCTGGTTGGCCAGTACCCCCAGTATGACCTCCACCGGTTTTATAGGTGGAGGTATCCATACCGTGACTACCGGCCTTAATGGCAACTCAGACGCTAGTATAACGTCCAGACTAGCTTCAGGACAGGAGCTGCCACACTTACCAATTGCAGCCTTTAAAAACTCAAAGGTTTTCTGATTGCCGCAACTGACAGTTTTGACACCTCTTGTCCAGTCAGCCCCTTTGAACGATACTTCGTCCGGCCTTCCTTTGGCACTAAAGATTTCGTCGAGTAGTTTGTTCTCTAGCACCTGCCATCTCTCGACACTGATCCTTCCATCGGGATCCTTACGATCAATGACAGCCGCTAGAATACCGTCCTTACTCGACGACTCCTTTAGTTTCTTTGAAGTGGATGGTTGGTCCTTTCTGGAGTCAGTCCTCTTATTGATCTCCTTATGGGGATCTTTAAGAGAACTGACCACAGTCTGACCAGTCCTCTTAGCCGCAGGGGATTTCTGGTCATCACCAGACCTCACTCGCTTAACTACCCCCTTTTTGGGGCCCTTAGCAGAGCTCAGTCGGTGATCACCCGATTTCCCTGCAGATGTTGACTGGTCTGTCCCAGCAACCCTTCCTTTAGTGACTCCTTTTTGGGAGTGACTATCGGAAATTACCAAGACATTTCCAGCCCTCATCGCGCGACTAGTAGTGGGTAAAACGTTCTCAGGCCTAGCTCCCTTAACTGCGACCAAACTGTCACGATTAAGAGGGCCAGTCGTTGAACCTTTACCCTCCTTTTCCTTATCTTCTGCTTTATCCGAGGATTCAACAACAGGGGGTGCTGGGGATTTGCTGTCTTTACTGACAACATTTGTATCCACAGCAGCCCTTGTTGTGTATCCCGCAGGATAGGGAAGCCCTAGGATGGCACCGACAGAGCCGTGGATTCGTTCGAATCTAGCAACGTTCTTTCGGTGCTTCCTCAGCAGATGCCTATCCCGCCCATCGTGCAGTGAGGAGTCTTTCTTAGCTATCTTTTCCAGAAAGGCTAAGGAGGCTCTCACACCACTCTTGGCTTTATCGTAGCTCGTTCGGCTATCTGACGTGACCTGTTCTGTCGCATCTTGCCGAACAACGAGTTTTGATACACTCGCCAATCCACTCTCCAACCCGAATGTGACTCCGGAAGTCGATGGCCCAGCCCTATGGCCCTCATCATGAGCCGAAATCAGAGTTATTTCGTGCTCATCATCAGAGCCCAGAGTTAGGTCACCGAGTCTTTCCGATGCCCCTGTACGAGACGGAGATCCGATTGGCGAGTCTATCCTGTCCGTCATGACTGTCAGTTCTGTCATTAACTGACTCTCCTGCAGCAGAATATCTCTGTGAATACCCAGCAAGTCGGAGTCCAAATCTGACCCCGAACCTGCTGAGCTGACAGAGACATTCCCTGCGCCAACTTCTTCATTTCTTTCTTTAAAATTTAAATTATCCAGTTTTTGGTCCCACGAGTAAGCACGTAAACAAAGCGACCATCGCGCGCAGTGACGGCGTACGCGGACTAGGCTAGAATTACAACTGACCCTTGCCATCGGCGTCAGAGGGAAGCTGTTCACGACCAGTTTCTTTTACCACTAACTAGCCATTCAGGTCCTCGGCACTGCTATCAACCACCTTGACCTTAAAAGTGGGGGATGTAGGGAATCAAAGGGAGAAGTAGGTAGGATTATAGGTAAAGAGGATGGGATATGGGATGGATAACCCTTGGTCATGCTGGCTTTAAAGCTTATGCCTTCGAACTTGTTCCGGTTAGACTGTACCGAAACAAGTTCCAAGACATACACTACCGCCGGCATTTAAGCCACCACATCGCGGCAAGATAGTTATCCAGGTGGTGGGGTTTTATAACTAGCATAACCTGGCGCGCTTCGCTACCCTCGTTGAAATTTAGTAAAAATATTTTTAAAACAAATCTCGTGTATTGATAGCAAAGCAATTTTTACTAAATTCTGATACTTTTACTGTTACCGTTCTCCATATATACAGAAATCTGTATTGAATATATATTAAAGCTGTCATAGATGTATCTCCGATCCAGACTAATTTTTATCAAATTTTTTGTATAGAAAATCAAACTATTTATTCCAAAGTTAAACACTTACACTTCATAACAAAATGTTAGCCACAGCTTGTACACTATGTACAACGAGCTGCTAACTAGAATGCCGATTAAGCTTAGCAGCTTGTTAGCACAGAGTTTATTCATAACGAATTTTATCCGTCTGCTAACTTTTAATAAATCAACTCTGAATAATCATGATGCCACATTATAGTGCTCAAAAATGCAACATGTTTTGCATTATTCGTCGTTGGTTTTGTCATTTCATTTCATAGTTTTTTTTTTTTTTTTGCCTCCTAAAAGCCCTGCTGGTAACTTTTTTTCTTTAGCTTTATAATTGTTGCATGCCAAATTTTTTTTATTATCTTTGTTTCTGTTTTGATTTGCTTCGGTTTTTGACATTGTACAAGGATTTTACAAAAACAAATTGCTTGTGGTTTTTTATACGAGTTGTACTACCGAGATTACATAGAATGAATTCGCCTTGGTTAAATGTTTTTTAATTAAAATAAATTTAAAAAAGGACTTAATTAAAAAAAAGGACTGTGAATTAGAAAACAACCAACAAAATTATTCAACATTAAACTCCTGTTTTTCACAAGGTGGCAAACGTTTGACAGCTCGTTAACAAGAGTTTAGCAAATCGTTAGCCAGAGTTTGGTTAGTGTATTATGAATGAACTTTGTTCTAACTTCATACCAACTTTTCGTTATGAATACGGCTGTTAATGTTACCGTTCTCCAAATTAATAGAAATCTAAAGTCTTTGCACGCCCACTTACCAAATCCAATATAAAAATCTATTTTGTACCTCGCAATAAATGACTCATTGATACCGAAGCTATTTGTACCAAATATGAAATCTTTAATTGTTACTGTTCTCTATATACACAAACATCTGTATTCTGCTTATGTTGAAGATGCCACCGTAACTTCTTTAATCCAGACAAATTTTTGACAGATGGTGTGTATTGATTTGTACCTAATTTGTATTCTAACCGTTTTTCAGATATTGTCCGCTTATAACCAAGTTATTTGCTTCATGTATTGGTAACCAATCTACATATTTGTACCAAATTTGGAAACTTTAGCTTTTGCCGTTCTTCAGATATATAGGATTCTGTATTGTCTTTATATGGAAGGTGCCAAGCCCAATTAAATTTCCAAAAAATATAAACCCAATAGTACCTTCCAGACAATCAGTAATCTATATAATATATAATTTCTTAGTATGTCCTGATGTTTGTATGTATGTCCTATTCTCTTTCCGCAACTTTCTGAAGCCATCTGATGACATAGGAAGCTGCCATACTTAAAGTTCTTTCTCTGCGGAAGATCGTAACGAAGCCAGATTTTTTATTCCTGCCTGACATGGTGAGGCTTAACAGCTAGTATACTATAAAAGTTTCATAAAGATCAGTTCAGCAGGGAGATTACCTCCTACATTACCTCTTTATTATATTGCTGTTTAGTGTTTTTATACAGGGAAAAATCCCGGCATCCCGGAAAATATATTACATTAGATAACTTCCATAATAACATATTTCTAAATAAAGTTATTATGACAAAGAAACCAAAGTATCTCTTTGATCGCTTGCGATTTGCAAGATCACCAATAGGTAAATTGTTGATTCAATTTAGATATCGTAGTCACTCTTCTGAAAGTCAGTTCTTTATTCTAAGGATCCATCTCTGGAATGAACTCCCTAATAATTTGCAACGCAATAAGGTAAAGAAAATTACTTAAGGAATATCTTTCGTACATTTAATCAAAAATGTTTTAATATTCTACGAAAAAATTAATGTAATTTTTTATTAGAATCTGGGAATTATTTCTTTTCATAAGATACTTTATTATATTCACCATTTTTTATTTTTCGAATTTATTCTATGAGTTAAATTTCAGTTATGTATGTATTTTATAAAGCTTTTTTGTAATAGTTCTATTCCTTAAATTTATAGGAATGACTTTATACACTACCAGACTATTATCTTGTATTTTCTTGTTACCTTTTACCTTAGCTATCCTGATATTTAACTTATAGAATAAATTCGAAAAAATAAAAAAATGTTTATATTGTTATTTTTTCTAAATTTCATACTAAATTAATTAATTTTAGGTTTATTTTTTGAATTGTTAAGGTCGTGCTCGTTGAGAACAGACATTTTTTTAAACTCCGCAAACGATTTTTTTTCAACATTAATTTGTTTTAATAATATTTAACAAGCGAGTTGAACGCTCAAAGAAAAATTTTTAATTTTAATTATATAATAAAAGTGAACAATAGAATTATTAAAAAAATATAGAAAAATACAAGAAAACTAAAAAATATATGTATGTACGTACATACATAAGTACATATAATCTGTGCAAAAAATTATTTTTGTTTCTGTTCTTTTATTTCGGTGTTACAACAACATAAATAACAATAAGAAGAGGACAGTAAACAGTAAAGTATATGAATAACGAAAAGACAATAATGCAAAACGAAAGAAATGCATATGTTACAGTGAATGTAAGCTATGCAGAAATAAATATAAAACATGATGATGGTAAATACCTAACGGCTAAACCTATCACTCGTACGCTTTCCCTCTCACCCTCTGTACGGTTAATTTCAGTATAAAACCCGCAAGTGTTGCCTCAGCGGCAAAAACAAATTTAATAAGTGATGAAAAGATTACCCCCAAATCAGGCATAATGGAAAACTCAGTATCACAAGTAAAAAGTGGTCAAAAGCCTCCAGTACAAGTAGGTATTGATAGGTACATAACAGTGCTTAAACGGGGTCGCAGTCCAACCTTCGGTCTCAAAAGTCTTAAAAGATGGTACAGCTGGTAGAATAATTTCACAAAATCGTTTTGCAGGTCTGGATGAGGAATCCTCGAAAGCACAAAATGTTATCAAATCTTCTAAGACACCCCCGATATATCTTAGAGAGCAAAACTCAAATGAATTAATAAAGAATTTGATCTCGGTAATAGGTGAAAATTCTTTTTATGTAGCTGCAATAAAGCGGGATAGTATAAATGAGACAAAAATATAAGTTAATCGTGAAGATGATTTTCGTAAACTAATAACTAAATTTGGAGCACTTAATAAGATCTTTTATACATATCAACTGAAGAGCAGTAAAGATCTTCAGGTAGTGATTAAGGGCATTGAATCATGCGTTGACCCAGGTGAAATAAAAAAGTTGTTAGAATAGAAGGACTTCAAAATAAAAAAATGTAATAAATATTAAAAATAGAGAAAAAATTCCCCAGCCACTATTTCGAGTGGAGTTAGAACCCGGCGACGTTAAGATTAAAAAAACGAAACGCATCCCATTTACAGTCTGAAGTATATATTGTATAGGAAAATAACGATAGAGGAGCCGCACAAAAGCAATGGTCCCGTGCAATGTTTAAACTGCCAAGAATTTGGCCACACTAAGGCATATTGCCATTTAACCCCTGTTTGCGTGTTATTTGGAGAATTACATGATACTGCTCTCTGCGATAAGTCTAAAAACGACCCCAATATAAAAATTTAGCAACTGTGTTGGTAATCACACTGCTAACTATAAAGGATGCCCTGTATACTCTATCACCAGGCAACAAATCTAGTTAACACTAATGACATTCAGGTACCTCAGCCTAGTAATAACAGAACATCATACGCTAACGTCCTAAAATCAAACCATATGCCAATGCAAGGTGAGTTGCCAAATAATGATGAAACTCCAGTTTCTAATTTAAGTCGTCTAGGAAAAACCATGGAAACATTAGTGCCAACAGTAAATTACTTTACGAACACAATGGATAATATAATGCAGGAAATGTTAAGAATGCAATCGATGTTATTGCAAGCTGTACTTAACAAGCCATGAATTGTTTAAAAATTTGTTTTTGGAACGCAAACGGCATTCGCCAACATAAAAATGAACTAGAATACTTTCTTAAAAGTAAACAAATTGATGTAATGATGGTTTCTGAAACTCATTTGACCTCAAGAAATACGTTAAAAATCAATGGTTATATATTATATGATACCAAGGACCCTCGAGATAGAGCTTGTGGAGGTTCTCCTATTTTGATAAAAGCCCGAATCAAACACTACTTAATGTGTGATCACCGTGAAGATTATCTGCAAGCAACGAACATTTGTGTTGTGGAATTAAATCGAAACATAGTAATTTCATCAGAAAGCCAATATTATAATTATGTATTTCTAATAATTAGGACCCTGTTTGCTGGCTACTGGCGATTATAACGCTAAACACACTTTCTGGGGGTCACGACTTATAACACCAAAGGGTCGTGTTTTGTATAATACAATCTCTAAAATAAATTTAAATGTGGTAGCGAGCGGACAGCCAACTTATTGGCCTACTGATCATCCAGATGTCATAGATTTTGGCGTGGTTAATAACATCTCCATAGACACGATTCATGTGGAAGCGTCCTTAGAATTATCTTCCGATCACACACCTACAATTGTTACTTTAATGAATCCAAATAGACTCGTATCTCCGTCTGGCTACTTATCGACATCAGCCCCACAAATAAATTGGTTAAAATATAAAAAATATCTTTGTGCCCATTGCACAGAAAATATTCCTCTTAGTACACCGGAAAACGTGGATCTCGCTTTTGTTAATTTTGACAGTTATCTCAAACTAGCTGTTCAACATTCCAGCATAACCCTCAAAAAAACCAAAAACAATAACATATATTCTACAGATGTCGAGCGTCTATTAACTGAAAAAAGGAGAGTTCGAAGAGAGTGGCAATTGCACAGATCCCCCCAACTCAAAACTTTATTAAAAGAGTGCATAACAAGAAAGTAACTGCAGTCTCAGAAAACGGCTTTATTGGAAAAATATCTTAAGGGACTTGATGCAACTCCATAATCAGACTATTCATTATGGCATGCAGCTAGAAATCTCAATAGACCAGTTATCTCTTAGCCACCATTAAGAAACTTGAATGGAAGTTGGGCAAGAAATGATATTGAAAAAGGAAATCTGCTTGTTCATCATCTGAAAAATGTATTTACCCTTAACATGTCTCACGATATAGCAGTCGAAATACCGCCTGTGAATGTTAGAGCAGATATTCCCCTAAGATACGAGTTTAGAGAAATCGAAGAGACTATTTGTGGTTTAAACACCAAGAAGGCACCCGGTATTGATAAGATCAGTAATCAAATTCTTTTGGAGCTACCAAGTACAGCAAAGAAAATTATTCTTATTATTTTTAATGCTATTTTACGCCTTCAATACTACCCTCAAGAATGGAAGGTTTTCTTTGTAACCATGATACCAAAGCCAGGAAAGGATCATACAAAAAGTTGAGTCATACAGGCCTTTTAGCTTATTATCTAATATTTCAAAGCTATTTGAGAAACTACTAGTGTCAAAATTAACGCCGATTTTAAATGAAAATAGATGTAATCCAAATCATCAATTCGGTTTTAGAATAAAGCACAGCACAATTGAACAAACTCATCGAATAGTAAATGTCATAAAAAAAGTATTTAAAGAAAAAACATATTGAAAAGCACTCTTCATCGATGTGTCTCAAGATTTTGATAAAGTCTGACATGAAGGATTATTACTGAAATTGCAGCAAAACTTACCAGCAAACATACACAAGCTGTTAGAAAGCTACTTAGTCGGTCGTCAATTTATTATTAAAGAAGGCGATTTTTTAAGTTCTCCTCAGCCAATTAACGCTGGAGTACCACAAGTCAGCATCCTGGGCCCTCTATTATACTTAATTAATACTTCGAACATGGTAACAAACAGTTACACACAAACTTTAACATTTGCGGATGACACAGCTTTCCTAAGCGTACATGAAAACTGTCAAGAGGCATCTCGTTACTTACAGGATCACATATTTGAACTGGAAAGATGGTTAAAACAATGGAGGATAAAGATCAATGAGCAAAAATGCGCACATATAACATTCACATTGCGTCGGGAAACATGCCCCCTATTAAAATCAATAATCAAATAATACCCCAATATCTCGGTATACATCTAAAATATCTCGGTATACATCTAGATCGGCTTTTAACTTGGAAATGGCAAAAAGAAGCAAAATTAACACAAATAAAACTAAAAGCAATACAAATTAATTGGCTAATTGGAATAAATTCTGGAGGCTTATTCTGAATTGCGATGCGAAAATCAATGCAATGCTCAAATGAAATGCGATGCGAAAGAAAATTTGTATTCTGTTAGACTTTCGCAATCGCAATCGGAATTAATTTTAAATCGTGGCAACGCTGCTCAAATAAACGTCAGTGTCAACAAACGTCAAATTGAAAATAAATAAATTGCTTGGGTTTGGCTGTGAAAATTGTTTATAAATTTTATTTAGGACATTCTGTAAGAAAAAAAATAATAAAAACGGATTCTGTGGCACTGTGGTTCGACGACGAAGAAGGGCATGAGCAAAATGAAAGGATACAGTGAAGATTGCTTAGAAGCAAATCCGATATTTTATTATATTTTATTAGCTTGAATGGAAAAATGTAATTTATTTTGATGCTTGCGAAAACTAAACCTTTACTTATGCAGAATATTTCTTTTAGTTCTTCAGTTAATGTTTGCCACAAAGTATTTGCCGACTGACTTGCATCTGGTGTTTTCAAATGGCCTCTTGCCAATTGGCTGTGCTTATTCATAAATTCTATCATTATTTCAAATTGACGCGCTTTGGTGGTCTTGTTGCTTGCTTCCCTGAATTAAATGATAAATATATGATGAATAAAATATTATCTTTACTTACATGTTTGTACTTTGCGACTGCTATTTTGTTGTCGAATAAATTTTGCGAATTTGACATTTGTTTTCGCAATGTAGAATATCGACTTGCCACCTTTTCGTACTGCGAATATCGCAATACAGAATAGCAATTGTTCGCATTTATGTATTTTCGCATTGCATTGATTTTCGCATCGCAATTCAGAATAAGCCCCCTGTTCTTAGTCTCGATTGCAAACTTCTACTTTACAACTCTATCTTAAAGCCAATTTGGCGCTATGATATTCAGTTATGGGGCACTGCCTCGGCTTCTAACATCGAATAAAATTCAAAGGCGCCAAAATAAACTTCTTCGAATAATCACAGCCGCTCCCTGGTACCTCAAAAACTGTAATATCCACATGGATCTCAATGTGCCATTAGTAAAAACTATGATAACGAAATATGCAGTAAAATATTTAAAAAGGATGGAACTTCACCCAAATCCATTAGCTCGAACTATTTTAAATTATGGCGGCCATAGGAGAAGAGACACCGTAGCACTCACCCAATCAGATGAGCGATAAACACCTACACATGTGAACAGAAACCGTGATGACGAAATCTTTTTTGTCTGGCACTGACAGGGCATAAAGTAAATATTAGTATAAGATTTGATTAATTATTGTTAGTTCATGTTTAATATATAAAGATTCAATAAATAAATACTGAAAAAAAACTTTGATTCCAGATCAGATCCAAAATATTTGAAATATATTTTATTTTTATTATCCTTAGTTTGTTTGCAAAACAAGTTTGATTAATTTTAATTTGTTGGGCTATTCTTTCTATCACATTCTTAATTTTACTTGCTGCAATATCAATTAACTTGACTTGAGTTTTAAGTGAACTAAATCCCTCCGAATTAGTTATTGCTTCACCAATATATCCGTAGTTAGAAAATACAAATGCTAACTAAAGGACTTCTGATGTAATTTAAATTAAATATTTGTTTTAAGATATCAAAAAGCTATTTAAACATTCTTAAATTGCTTAAAGTTTTTTGAATAGAATTCTGAAGCACCTAGCGAGGTTCCCCATCTTTGTTCTACTGGCTGCGGTGGATGAGGAACCAAGGTATACTATTCATTTCAAATTGCAATATTAAATTGGCTGCTAACTTCCTCTGTAACGTGGTATAACCCATGTGTCAAGCAAATAACTTGTAACAGTTTTGGATAAACTATTTAAAACCAATTGGCAGCCGTAACCATGTAAGGAGCTGGCTGCATCGGTTAAAAATAAAAGGATATTTTGTCGAAATCTTAAAAATCTTGTACTTTAAGCAAAGCTCCAAAAGAATTTATTTGTTGATAATAAAAACTTTTTTGGAGGTTTTTTTGTGTATTGAAAAATTGTTTGAAGAACTTTAGAAGAAAAAAAATACTAAAAAATTTCAAAATATGCATTTAAAACCAAATTATGCAAAAATATGCATTTTCAGCAAAATATTCAAAAACAAATCGATGCCATTTCAACGAAAATTTGATGATTCGGAAAGATAATTAGTCGACATCGTTCGTAGACTATCGACAAAAAACATGCATTTGCATTTTAAACAAACATTATATCAAACAAACATTTTACATATTTTGGTTATAAATAACTATTATACCAATCAAAAACACTTTTGGTTAAAAAATTAATTAAAAAAAATATATGCATTGCATTGCGTTGGAACTAGGAAAATAGGTTTTGTGAATGAAGAAAGAGAAAGTAGTGCGACTTTAATTTATTCATTTTGAAAGTGAGAGGATAGACTGAAGCAGGAAGGTTATTCCACATAAAAACAGTCCGGACAAAAAACGAATTTTCCCTGTAATGCGTTGTACGATTCACCGGCCAATCGACCACAAAAGAATGGGCTCTTGAGGAAAAACGTGTATTACGAACAAACGTAAGGGTTTCGGGAACCAGATCCATTATTTTATCAGAACACATCCCGTTGTAGTAACGATAAAACAGGCAAATATTCCAGAGTTGTATTCCATTCGCGGTCGGATATAAGTGGTATAAATTGTAAGCATATCAGATGGAGTGTGTTATGTATTAATCTGGCATCTTTGTTATGACAACTTGAAATGTAATATATATGGTAACCATTATAAGTAAAAGCACATGAATATATTATTCTGTAATTGATACCTTTTTGTAAGGAACTTTATTGTTCATTAAAGATTATTAAATAATTAAAAGTAAACTTGTTTAAATACTTAAAAGTGGTGTCAGAAGTGGGATAGCGCAAAATGCCGTTGGATTCGGAAGATTTGAAGATAATATCGGAGATATTTGCAAATGCGTTAAGACAGTCTGCCACAGAAACTGCGCGGGTAGCGGCGGCAGGTAATTCACAACAAAATCCAATGGTGAAGACAGCAACACCACTCTCTATATCGGCTTACAAGGCAAGTGACGCTACGTCCGTCGACGATTATTTTACACGTTGCGAGTGGGCATTCAAGTTGAGTCGTATCCCAGAAGCTGAATACAGGGACTACATTCTGGTACATATGGGGTCGGAGCTCAACAATGCACTTAAAACTCTGATAAGCCCGAAGATGCCGGGAAGTCTTTCATTTGTTGAAATCAGGACGACATTGGTAAATCATTTCGACAAGAGAAAAAATCAATATGCTGAAAGCATAAGGTTTCGGCAGGTCATCCAGCAAAAGGATGAAACGTTGTCCAGCTTTGCTTTGCGTCTTAGACAAGCGGCCACACATTGCAAGTACGGAGAGTTTTTGGAAAGAATGCTGACCGAGCAACTACTTTTTGGTCTGGAGTCGCGTAGTACTTGTGATCAGATAATTGCAAAAAGCCGGAAAATTTTAGCGCCGCCTATGAAATAGCTCAACGGCTGGAGGCATCACATATGTCTTCAATGGAAATGAAGAATGCGGCGGGTGGTTCAGTTCCTGTGTTAGAGTCTACATTCAAAGTGGGCTACGATGTGACCAAATTTAAGAATATACCGAAGTTCAATTCGGCACGTAACAAGGAAAACGTAAGGGATACCAATACCGATCGGTCGAATTGTTACGGTTGTGGTGGAAATCATGCCAGAACACTTTGCAAGTTTCGTAATGCCAAATGTTATGTATGTATGCGGTAAAAACGGTCATATTGCAAAGGTATGCAAATCAAAAACTGGACAAATCTCAGAGGAGCAAATAGAAGATGACGGTGATGTGATTCAACGGCTGAATAAAGTTGGTACGAGAAGAGATTCGTGTAGACATTTGATTAGGGTGGAAATAAATGGTGGCAAAGTCAACATGGAATTGGACACGGGTGCACCTTGCGGAATAATGAGTATGGAAACGTTGAAATCATGTACTACCAAATATAGATTACTTACAACTGATAGAAAATTTACGAGTTATACTGGCCATAGAATTGATTGCGTTGGACGAGTGGTGGTAAATGTGAAAGTGGACACTACAACCCGCAAACTTAATTTGTATATCGTTGACGGCAATTTCGATTCGTTGTTCGGCAGAGAGTGGATTGCACAGTTTGTTGAGGAGATTGATTTTGTAAAATTATTTTCTCCATCAGAATCGGTTGATGCAATTAAGATAGATTCCCCTCGTTTATTGCCCCACGAATCTCAGCTGCTACAACAGGTGCTGGCTGAATTTAGGGAAATTTTTAGTGAAACGGCCGGTAAGTTAAATTTTCCACCTATTAAACTACATTTAAAACAGGATGCCAAACCCGTATTTGCCAAGGCCAGGGAGATACCATTTGCTCTAAGAGAGGCGTACGCTCTTGAAATTGAGAAGAAGATAAAATCAGGGTTTTATGAAAAGGTTGACTTCTCGGAATGGGCTTCCACGACCCATGTCGTTTCAAAGAAAGATGGACGTATTCGTATAACTGGGAATTATAAACCTACTGTCAATCCTAGAATTATTGTGGACGAGCACCCCATTCCAAAACCCGAACATCTTTTTAATAAAATGAATGGAGCAAAATTTTTCTGTCATCTTGACATAACGGATGCGTATTCCCATTTGCAGATTGACGATGAGTTGGCACATGCCCTTACATTAAACACTCCCACTCATGGCTTGATTCGGCCCACCCGTGCTGTATATGGTGCTGCTAATATACCAGCAATATGGCAGCGGACGATGGAGTCGGTTTTACGGGACATTCCAAATGTGTGCAATTTTTTTGATGACATTTTAATTTATGCAGACAGTTTTGATAATTTGTTATCGGTTTTGAAAACAACCCTTACGCGTTTGAGGGATAAGGGCTTGAAGCTGAATCGTTCTAAATGTGTGTTTGCTGCAACAGCCGTGGAATTTCTAGGTCACAAGATTGATATTGATGGAATCCATAAATCCGATAAGCACGTGGAAGCGGTAAGAGATGCTCCTAAGCCTACAAGTCATGATGAACTGCAGCTATTTTTGGGGAAGGCCACATACTATGGTTCATGTATACCCGATCTGTCCACACGTAGCAGGGCACTTCATGACATGCTCTTGAAAAAGCCATTCCAATGGACTAAAGAGGCTGATCATTCTTACAACGACATTAGAAATGCACTCATTTCACCACAAGTACTATTGCCGTATAAACCAGAGTTACCACTACTTCTTGCTACTGATGCCAGCAAAACTGGTTTAGGTGCCGTGTTATCTCACCGCATGCCGGATGGTCGGGAGAGACCCATAGCTTACGCTAGTCGTACATTAACGGGTACTGAACGTAAATACCCACAGATTGATAAAGAGGCCCTTGCAATTGTATGGGCCGTACGGAAATTTTTCCTCTACTTGTATGCTCGTCATTTTACTCTTATTACGGACCACAAACCACTTACTCAAATTTTGGATCCGTATAAGTCTCTTCCTGTTTTATGTATTAGTCGTATGGCCAACTATGCCGATTTCTTGGGAAATTTTGATTTTGATGTCATGTTTAAGACAACGAAGGCTAACGCTAATGCGGATTATTGCTCTAGAGTTGGTAACGAAAATATGGTCAAGCAAATGATGGAAAACGAGGAATATGATGATTTTGATTTTTTCGTCATAAGACAGGTTAATCAACTACCAACGAATGCTGACAAAGTTGCTTCAGAGACGCGTAAAGATGACAGGTTGGGAAAAATTGTTAGAATTCTGGGAAGCGGTAAATCCCTCCACGCATACGGGTATAAGTCTCCTGAGATAAATTACAGAATTGCGGGTGACTGTTTGACTTTCGAGCATAGGGTGGTTATACCTGAAAAGCTTCGTTCCAAGATACTTCAAGATTTACATTCAGGCCATTTGGGCATTGTCAAAATGAAGGGGATTGCAAGATCCTTTGTGTATTGGCCGGGCATTGACAAGGATATTGAGGCGGAGGCGAAAAATTGTGATGACTGTGCTAAATTTGCTAACGACCCACCAAAGTTTAGAGAGCACCATTGGCAGTATCCAAAGGGCCCCTGGGAACGCATTCATGTGGATTATGCGGGACCGTTCTTGGGCACGATGCTTCTTATAATCACTGATGCCTACAGTAAGTGGATTGATGTCAAAATAACTTCCACAAGTACTTCGGCCGCTACAATTAATATCTTGGATGAACTGTTTGCGAACTACGGGGTGCCAACTACAGTGGTTTCGGATAATGGGACGTGCTTCACATCAGCGGAATTCAAGGAGTTTCTTACCAATGTGGGTGTCAAATACCATAAGTTAACAGCACCATACCACCCATCCACCAATGGTCAGGCTGAGCGATCAGTGCAAACGGTTAAAAACGCAATTAAATCAATGGGCGCAAACAGAAATAATCTTCAAAAACATTTAAATATTTTTCTCCGCCAATATAGAATCGCACCCCATTCCACAACTGGCAAACCTCCAGCACTATTATTTTTCGGACGTATATTGCGTACTCGTTTGGATCTACTTCTTCCTCAAGATTTGACGACGAAGATAACCGATAAACAATATTTGCAGTTCAATTCTACTTTCCGTTGTTTCGAGCCAATGCAAAATGTTTATTTTTTGTCGAATAACTGCCGGGTTAATAAATGGCTACCAGGATTGGTGATGAATCGTCTCGGGGATTTACATTATGAGATTCTTTTCAATGGCAGGCGTGTTAAACGCCATATTGACCAAATTCGATATCGCGATGATTCAAAAGTGCTGACGAATGAGAGCGAAACACGGTCTGTGGATATTGATCAAAAAACACCAAGACGGCGGTCTGATTTTGAATTTTATGCTCCAAATACATCTTGTCCAGATGGGGAGGTCGTAATTGATGACCCACCTAATAATTGTTCAACACCCCAACCGATCTGCATGGACAATGACGCTACATCTCAGACTGGTATTTCTACACCGCAATCGAACTTCCAGGGATTTAGCTCAGCGGGAGAGGATAATGAATGGATGTTTTCCAATGAGCATCATCAGATACAAAACAGCGAGAATGCAAGGAGTCAGACGGATATTGCAGAAGCAGAACCGAACGATATGTGCCAAGGGCCCCAAGCTCCATTACGTAGATCTACCAGATTACGAAGACGAAGAATAAGATTTTCACCGGAATGATGGACTATGTGAGGGAAGAAATGTTATGTATTAATCTGGCATCTTTGTTATGACAACTTGAAATGTAATATATATGGTAACCATTATAAGTAAAAGCACATTAATATATTATTCTGTAATTGATACCTTTTTGTAAGGAACTTTATTGTTCATTAAAGATTATTAAATAATTAAAAGTAAACTTGTTTAAATACTTAAAAGAGTGAAACATTTCTTACACCGTTTTAAAAAAACGCGGCACTTGAATGCTTCTTTCGACACTTTAAAGAAATGTTTTGTCCATCGGACATCACATTGTATCTTCATGCGCAGAACATCAAGAGATTCTGATTCTTCAATAATTATACCACCCGTATGTACAGATATATAAGATACTCTGATTCGTCACGCGTTTATGTGTTAGCATGCAACCTGGGTCTTTCGGGCATTAAACTCGACCCTATTCGCACGACCCCATTCCGAGATTATGTCTAGGTCTCGGCCAAGCGTATCATTCATGTTCTGTCTCATAGCACCAACATCGGATAAGCATGGTCTATAATCAAATGAATACGAATGGCCAATGTTGCTGTCATCTGCAAAAGAATAGATAGGGTTGGAAGTTTGACATTGGAGGTCATTTAGAAAAATAAGAAATAGAGTAGGAGAAATAACGGAGCCTTACGGCACGCCTGAATGAATCTTGAACTTGTTTGACGAAACCCTATCTAAAACAACTCGTATAGTGCGATCTCTTAGAAAGCTCGATATAAATATGTAGATAGATTATCACCGACATGCAATAAGTTGTGACAAGAGTGCACCATGCCAAACTCTGTCAAACGCCTTGGAAATATCTAAAGCAATTACCTTACTTTCGCCAAAATAATGAATGGAACGGCACCATTTTTTTCACTAACAGGTCGCTAGTAGAGCGACATCTACGATAGCCATATTGGCGGTCGCTTAGTAGGTAATTTGACTCTAAAAATTTGACAAGATGGTGATTTACCATACTCTCCATAACTTTGGAAAGTGCCGAACAAATTGCCATTGAGCGGTAATTTTCAGGGTTATTAGCCACTCCGTTTTTAGGAATAGGCGTTACATTAGCAATTTTACCAAAGATGGGAAATTCCCCGGCATTGTATAAAGTGCTGAAAAGATTTGCTAAGGGACGAACTTGCGCGAAGAGCACTGCACTGGTATACCAGTGCAGGTATACCATCCGGCCCTGGATACTTGTTCATGTCGAGATCGAGATTCAAACATCATTTTGATTTAATTATTTCAAATCTTTATTTATCCGGTTTTCGAATATAAGCGGCCAACGTAATTGTATTTTTAATATCTTTGATCTTATGTTTTTATTCTGAAAGCAAAGCCAATATTGTTCCTTCTCTGAGATATTCTAACCTAAAGTTTTGTCAAATTTTTTTGCGATTTTTTTTTATAAATTTGTCTTGATTATTTTTTTAGATGGGTTCAAAATTTGTTGGCTTGTTTAATCAAAACCATTCTTAAAAATAGTTGAACTACTTGTTAAATATGTACTTTTAAGTTGATTTAGGTAATCAGGTATAATTCTGATTACTTTTTGATTCTTTGGGAATCAAATAGTCATCAAAAGTTGTTTACCAAAGGATTATATTATCAATACATTACTTTTCTAATCAATAGCTTCTTAAAAAATAATTGGAATCGTAAAGCAATAACTATGACTAATAATGAAATATCTTTAAAACTTGAAAAAATAATTTAAATCTTTTATTTAAAAGGTACTAAAAGATACTGGTATTCATCATTTACGCTTATTACATTTACTCGGTAAATTAGCTTTATTCTTGTTTTTGCCCATATGGATTTATGTTGACAGTTTCACCGTTATCCAACATCCGGCAATCGTAAGTACCACTTATTATCGAGTAGTGTACCCTAATGATAAACAATGATTTATTTATACAATTTTTAGACAAATTTGGATTATCGTGTTATAGCTTTACTATTCGCCGACGGAGTTTTAAATTGGCTACAAAACATAATTGCATTTTCGGTGCTATCGCTTGTTACGCCGTTGACATATGCTGTGGCAAGCGCATCGAAACGTATTTTTGTTATAGCTGTATCCCTGCTAATATTAGGAAATCCTGTGACATGGGTAAATTGCTTCGGTATGACTTTGGCTATATTAGGTGTATTAAGCTACAATAGGGTAAGTTTTAATTATTAAGTGTATTCAGTTCAGATTTTATTGCAAAAATGTAAAAAGGCAACTTTTTATTACAACAAACGCCAGGAAACGGTTTACCACTAAGGCCAGGATTTTGAGATCTCAGTCAAATTGAGTTAAGTTATTCTGAAAACTGATTTGTGCCGCCGTTACCAAGTTTGTATACAACCTTTTGTAGGAACATAAACAAAAAAAAATAAAAAACATTTCGCCGGAGATTAAAACTTCATTTACATATCACAAAACCCGGTCTAAAAGTTCCAATTTAAAGCGTTTTTTTCCATTAACAACCACATGTTGTTATGTTTTTGCACTTTTGCTTTTTCGCAAGGAGGATTACCTTATTATTTTCATATATATCATTTCTTTCCATTAACGACTTATAATTAAGATAATTAATCAAATTGCTTTTAAGCCTTTTGATTGACAGGCTGTTTAACTAATTTTTCTTACACGTCAATTATGATAAACTGTACACTTTCAAATTATAAAAAATCCGCTAACTCTAACATGAGTGCAATTCTCCATTTTTACTTTTTTGCATTAAAAAAAGCTGAACAGAATACCATTATTTATTTCCACCATTATAACAGTGTAGACTAACATTCATATGTATATAATTTTAATTTTAGGCAAAACAAATAAGCAAAGATAAATCAATTATACCAACATCACTGCAAAGTAGTAATATAAAATACACATCCTTGCAAAATAATGTTGATTCCTATAATCGTGGTTTAACTGCAAAAAATCATAAACTTTCCAATGGCTATAGTGCGAAAAATATTACAAATAGTATTTTGGCTAATGGCAGTACAGTTTCAAATGGTACTACAACTCGACTACTATTCGTTTAGTTACAATTTCTTATTAAATTTTATGAAAGAAAAAAATCTAATAATTGATTAAAAAAAATACTATAAAATTATTTTATACAAACAAAAATATACATAAAATAGGTTTAATTTTTAGTCAGAAAAAAATACATGTACAAGAAAAGTAACTTTATGTTTTAAAGCAGCAGGCTATCTATTAAGAACACAAAACTATGTATTTTAAATTTTGCCATACTCTTGTAAAATTTTGTAAATGTGATTTAATTTCTCAGTATTTATGTTGTTTTATATTTTGACAAATCAGAAATTAAATTTAAAATAATAATTCATTTATTTATTTTAGTCTATACTTTAGTCTTGTTCTTTAAATATTTAACAATTGTAAATATACCGTTGTAACGAAAAATTTTGTACAAACTTTCTGTTTTACAAAGTTTAAGAAAAGATTTATTAATTAAAAAAATAATGACGCAAACTTTTGTATACATATTAGAGTAAACTAAAAAAAAATCCGTTAAAAATACATAAATATGAATGTAAATTGTTAAAAAAATAAAAAAAAAACAATTTATGCAACTTGGAATCAAGGGATTTTAATTTGAATATGCATCAGAATAAGGATTTCTAACATATAAAAATATAAGTACGTATTTATGACACTTGGGTTGTTCACAGATGGCTGGAGTCACAGATTTTTAAAATAATGCTTCAAAAATCTAAAAATATTTTATAAAAATGCTAAGTGGTAAATGAAAATTTTGCAGCTAAAAAAAATTTTAATGCTAAATTTAGCAGCAAAAATGCCAAAATTGTCACACTGTGCACAACATTTACACAGCGCTTACATTTGACACAACTAGCAAGACAGTAAACAAATATGTATATATCAGTTGCCAAAAACACTACTAACACTAGATTCAGACCGTGATTTAAAAATCATGTCTTTTTTTTAATTCCTTTTGAAAGTTGCTTCCAAAAACACAACAGATTCAAACGAACATTTTCCCCCCATGATTTAAGGGTTGATTTTTTCCCCATTATCGGTAATTCTTCTTTACTTGCTTATTTATTAAAACAAACAATTTAAATCCACTCAATGTTTTGAATTGTTAAGCGATGTTGCCACATTGAAATAAAAAATAAAATGAAGCAACATAACAACAATACGAATGTGTGCAAAGAAAAATATAAAAAAAGACACACAGAACAGAGAACGTGTTTTTTCTCTACCCCGCTTGGTTATCTACACCGTTCGCCTACAAACACCAAAAATCATGTCTTAAAAAACAATGAAAAAATCACCGTCTGAACCGCGTGTTACTGTCTTCGTGACGTAGGCGTCAAGACAGTAGTTAAGACAGTTAGTTCACTTTTAAAAAACGTCTAACGTGAATGTCGCAGTGCAAGTTTGAGCTAAACGTGTTTTATATGAACCTAAAAAATTAAGTAAAAAATAAAAAGCAAAGCATAATTTATTAAATTTCTTTGAATTGTTGATTTCTTTTACTTTCGCGAACAAAACTTCAAATTACTGTCTGCAAATGTCAAATCACTGACCAATTTTACTGCCTGCGAAATTAGCAAGACAGTACCAAGACAGTTGTACATGTGTTAGTGAAAAAGTTTGCATGTATTGCAACTGTTTTGCCTGGCAAATGTAAACACCGTGTTATAACATGGCCCAATCATGGTCCAATTAGTAACAGCCGTACCTAAACAAGAGCGGAAGGCGAACGGTTTCTTCAGCGTAGCTTTTTCGCTGATATGCCATACCTAAATAAGAGCGTCAGCGTTGTGCCATAAACAGTAGTGTTAACTTTCGTGCCGACTAAAACCCTCCTAAAAGACATAAGAAATTGAATTAAAACCGCTAGTTTGACCTAAAAATAGCTAATTTGTCATTATTTATTATCATACAATAAAAACTGGGTTATCAAAACAACAAATATAGCAGCCCTGTTTATTTTAACGCGCTGTCAAAATCGGATTTTCCAATTGCAAAGCTTTGACGCGGCGCTATTTAGGGATGCTTCATACAAATTGTATGGGCATGAGGATTTTTGACAGCTAGAAAAAGCGTTCCGCTCTTGTTTAAGTATGGTTGTAAGTCTGCTTAAAACGCCTACTGATTTTTTGCAGAGTTGTGTTTTTAAACATCATACATATGCATAAATTTGCAAAATGTCAAAAGTTGTTTACATTAGCTATGTTCGTTTACCCCAAAATTTGCAAAAATATGTACAAATTTGTACTGGATTTTACTGAATTGCGTTTGTTTACACACAAATTTGCCAAAGAGAGCATCTACTGAGCAGAGAACCAAGCCGAACGGCTCGCCGCCGCCGCTTGATTTCTCCAAGCCGCGCCGCCGCCGATTTACACGGCTTAGACGACTCAATTAAAGCCGCCGATGACAGCAGCTGCGCCGTGAAATTTCTTAATTTTTGTAACTAAGTTTATTTTACTTCAGGGTTACACTATCAAGTTTTGTCTTTCAAGTTTTAATACGCTCTCACTTTTTTTCCAATATACTAATACTTTTTATAGTGGAAGGCCAATGTAAGCGGCATGCGGTCGCGTGCGTCGTCAGTATTACCAGTGAATAAAACATTTGTTTGTTTGCAAACCAATTCATACAAAAAGTTTTACATATTACAATTAATTAAGCTTGGCAATGCTGTCATAGGCGGCCACGCGGCAAAGTTGAATTTTGTTCAACTTTTTTTTTGCCGCTTTAAACAATGTTGCTATACACAAACATATGTAAACATAACAAACTGTTTGACACAATAAATTGAAAAAATTTAAATAAAATGGAAAAAATAGACGACGAAAAATTAATTTTAGAAATTAAAAAATTTATTAGTTTGTACGAAAAAAAGTTCTATTGGATATAGGAATAAGTTTAAAAGGGCAAATACCTGGGCTAAAGTAAGCACAGCAATGAAAGTAAATGGTAAGATTTTTGTCTGTAAATTTAATGTTTGTACGAAAATTTTTAAATTTACATACATATGTTATCTGTAGAAACTATTTGCCAATCGACATGGAAAAATATCTTGTAAAGCTTAACCAAAAAAAAACTTCATGAAGTTTAATGAATCACCTGGAGTTTTTAAGTGACCATATCCAACCAAGGAAGTAAATCAACTTTAATATTTTTACTTGCACATTCATAAAGTACACACAGATGCATATAAATATGTACATATGGTACTCAGTCAATGAATCAGTCACTATACTTTGTACCTACCGAAGACTCATCTAGTACACCATAAACTTCTAGAAAAAGGAAGAGTGAATGAGATCGCGATGATCAACTGACCAAAAAGATGTGTGAGTTAGTAACACAGTTTACAAAATACATATACAGAAAGACGCCAGCCCGATACAAATAAGCATGAACCTTTCTTTAAAATGTTGGAACAAAAATTTCAAAATATTCCGGAGCAACACCTCGACCAAGTGAAATTAAATATGTTGAATTATGTTTATAATTATGCTATTTTCTCCAATATCATAAAAACTTGGAAAATCCAAATAAATAAAAACAAGTATTCTTCAAAGTCACTATCCATATTTTTGAAAAAAAAAAAAAAACAAAAATCGTTTTTTATATAATTTAAATTTTATAATAAGCAAATCGAATTAATTTATTTTGACATTTGCCGCTTTTTAATATGCCGCGCTCATTTGCCTACCTACATAAAGTTCAAGCGGCAAGTAGAACAGCTGAGTGGCGCGCGCGACCGCATGCTGCTTACATTGGCCTTCCACTATTAAAGTTGAAGCGAACTTGCCTTTAAAATTCTCTTTCAAGTGAGTGTATCAATTTACGTTCAAGAAAACAGCTGATTACAAGTTTGATGAGGATATTGTTCGTTTGTCTTTATAAATTGTGCTCTTGATGAGCTTCGAAATTGCGTGCAGCCTACGTCACAGCTTCCAATTATTGGAAATCTTGACAAACTGTATACATATGTTAAATACTATCAAGTAAAAGTACCTAGATCGTGTCAGTGTTTAAAAAACTTAAGTCAAAAGTCGAAAAGTCGCAAAATTTTAACTTTTCAATGCTTTTACTTTTGTCTGCTTTTTAAAATCAAACATTGATTCTGTTAAAACTTATGAAAACAATCGGTAGTTGTGCTAAGTTTTCTTCTGCTTTTGATAAGTTAAAAAAATCAAAATCACAAGCAGTGTCTTTGCTTTTGAAAGTTGTCAGAAGTCGCAGTCCTAAAAGCAGGCAGTCTTTTAGTTTTGTACATTTTTAACAGAAAAATATTCTCTTTTCTCTTCTGTTATTTTTTACATTTATACTTACTCACACACAGGGGTGCCAGATGGTGTTGGTAAAAAATCGGCATATTTTCAAAAAAAAAAAAAAAAAAAAAATCGGCAAATTAAAAATGTCTATTTTAAACACAAAAAAACATATTTTTAATAACAAAATCGAAAAATTCAGCATAAGATATAAAAAGTAAACGTTTTACAACGGCTTATGTAAATTTATATATTGTAAAGTTCAGCCCTATTTAATTATATTCAAAGAAAAATTCAATGAAGCGGATTTTAGCGATACGGAAAAAAATTTTTTTTTTCGGATTTATAAAAAAATATTTTTAATTATTCTAAACATACAAATATTTTTGTCAAAAACTAAAAAATAAATGCTATGGCGATTTTGGCGATTTTTGACATTGAATTTGGTGAAAAAGTTCAAAATCAATCTGACAACCCTGATTGGGACTTATAATTTGCAAATACAAAGAACTTTTTGCTTCTGCGACTGTTTGCGACTTACAAAAGCAAAGAGATTGATTTTACTTTTACTTGCGAAACTGTTCAAAAGAAAAGAAAATCAAAATCACAATTTTTAAAACAACTGCTGGCAAAAGTTTCGTTCAACTGCTTGTTTTTCGTTTTGTGATTTTGCTTTGACTGAAACTGTTGTTGATTTCAGAATCACAAGCAGAAGTCAAATCAAAAGAAATGAAAGTTATTGCAGTTTTTTAAACACTGGATCGTGTGGCTGCAGTGTTACAGATTTGCGTTTTAATGTATTAATTTCTTTGTTAAAAATGGTATATTTTAGCATCAATGTGCAACATTCAGGTGCCGTTATATTTTCTTAAAATTTTTCAAAGCGTCATTGTACTTAACAACATTCAAAAATCTCTGCAAGAATATTTATTTATGTACAAATTTATTATAATTAAATTACTATAAATCTCTGATAGTGAAGTTTTTAATATGCCAGAAAAAACTATAAAATATTACCAGCAGTTGTTAAATAAAAAACACAAAATTAAAGAAGTGTCTCACATTAAGACACTGTATGGAAGTGCAGAGTGTTGGCAATATTTTGGTCATTTGGTTCAGGTTAAGGAAATTGTATATTTTAATTTTTAATTTTTTCACCTTAAAGCTTACATTTTGATTAATAATGTATTGCAGAAAGCTTTACTTTTTTGAAATGGATATGGGTATGTGGTCCTACAGATAACATCAGTTTAAAACAGTATTGAGGAAAAAACGAATTTGCACTATCCCTTTATAATTATTTAATGTTTTGTACTTTAACATAAACATAAATAGATATAGAAATGATTAATAGTTTTCCTTAAATAACAATTTTAAATATTTCAAGCCGACATTTAAGCCGCCGCCGATTCATTGACGCAAACGCCGCCGCCGTCGATCAATTATACCAGCGCCGCCGCCAATCACAATTTTTAAAACAACTGCTGGCAAAAGTTTCGTTCAACTGCTTGTTTTTCGTTTTGTGATTTTGCTTTGACTGAAACTGTTGTTGATTTCAGAATCACAAGCAGAAGTCAAATCAAAAGAAATGAAAGTTATTGCAGTTTTTTAAACACTGGATCGTGTGGCTGCAGTGTTACAGATTTGCGTTTTAATGTATTAATTTCTTTGTTAAAAATGGTATATTTTAGAAAAATTGATTTTAGAAATTAAAAAATTTATTAGTTTGTACGAAAAAAAGTTCTATTGGATATAGGAATAAGTTTAAAAGGGCAAATGCCTGGGCTAAAGTAAGCACAGCAATGAAAGTAAATGGTAAGATTTTTGTCTGTAAATTTAATGTTTGTACGAAAATTTTTAAATTTACATACATATGTTATCTGTAGAAACTATTTGCCAATCGACATGGAAAAATATCTTGTAAAGCTTAACCAAAAAAAAACTTCATGAAGTTTAATGAATCACCTGGAGTTTTTAAGTGACCATATCCAACCAAGGAAGTAAATCAACTTTAATATTTTTACTTGCACATTCATAAAGTACACACAGATGCATATAAATATGTACATATGGTACTCAGTCAATGAATCAGTCACTATACTTTGTACCTACCGAAGACTCATCTAGTACACCATTAACTTCTAGAAAAAGGAAGAGTGAATGAGATCGCGATGATCAACTGACCAAAAAGATGTGTGAGTTAGTAACACAGTTTACAAAATACATATACAGAAAGACGCCAGCCCGATACAAATTAGCATGAACCTTTCTTTAAAATGTTGGAACAAAAATTTCAAAATATTCCGGAGCAACACCTCGACCAAGTGAAATTAAATATGTTGAATTATGTTTATAATTATGCTATTTTCTCCAATATCATAAAAACTTGGAAAATCCAAATAAATAAAAACAAGTATTCTTCAAAGTCACTATCCATATTTTTGAAAAAAAAAAAAACAAAAATCGTTTTTTATATAATTTAAATTTTATAATAAGCAAATCGAATTAATTTATTTTGACATTTGCCGCTTTTTAATATGCCGCGCTCATTTGCCTACCTACATAAAGTTCAAGCGGCAAGTAGAACAGCTGAGTGGCGCGCGCGACCGCATGCTGCTTACATTGGCCTTCCACTATTAAAGTTGAAGCGAACTTGCCTTTAAAATTCTCTTTCAAGTGAGTGTATCAATTTACGTTCAAGAAAACAGCTGATTACAAGTTTGATGAGGATATTGTTCGTTTGTCTTTATAAATTGTGCTCTTGATGAGCTTCGAAATTGCGTGCAGCCTACGTCACAGCTTCCAATTATTGGAAATCTTGACAAACTGTATACATATGTTAAATACTATCAAGTAAAAAAACTTAAGTCAAAAGTCGAAAAGTCGCAAAATTTTAACTTTTCAATGCTTTTACTTTTGTCTGCTTTTTAAAATCAAACATTGATTCTGTTAAAACTTATGAAAACAATCGGTAGTTGTGCTAAGTTTTCTTCTGCTTTTGATAAGTTAAAAAAATCAAAATCACAAGCAGTGTCTTTGCTTTTGAAAGTTGTCAGAAGTCGCAGTCCTAAAAGCAGGCAGTCTTTTAGTTTTGTACATTTTTAACAGAAAAATATTCTCTTTTCTCTTCTGTTATTTTTTACATTTATACTTACTCACACACAGGGGTGCCAGATGGTGTTGGTAAAAAATCGGCATATTTTCAAAAAAAAAAAAAAAAAAAAATCGGCAAATTAAAAATGTCTATTTTAAACACAAAAAAACATATTTTTAATAACAAAATCGAAAAATTCAGCATAAGATATAAAAAGTAAACGTTTTACAATGGCTTATGTAAATTTATATATTGTAAAGTTCAGCCCTATTTAATTATATTCAAAGAAAAATTCAATGAAGCGGATTTTAGCGATACGGAAAAAATTTTTTTTTTTCGGATTTATAAAAAAATATTTTTAATTATTCTAAACATACAAATATTTTTGTCAAAAACTAAAAAATAAATGCTATGGCGATTTTGGCGATTTTTGACATTGAATTTGGTGAAAAAGTTCAAAATCAATCTGACAACCCTGATTGGGACTTATAATTTGCAAATACAAAGAACTTTTTGCTTCTGCGACTGTTTGCGACTTACAAAAGCAAAGAGATTGATTTTACTTTTACTTGCGAAACTGTTCAAAAGAAAAGAAAATCAAAATCACAATTTTTAAAACAACTGCTGGCAAAAGTTTCGTTCAACTGCTTGTTTTTCGTTTTGTGATTTTGCTTTGACTGAAACTGTTGTTGATTTCAGAATCACAAGCAGAAGTCAAATCAAAAGAAATGAAAGTTATTGCAGTTTTTTAAACACTGGATCGTGTGGCTGCAGTGTTACAGATTTGCGTTTTAATGTATTAATTTCTTTGTTAAAAATGGTATATTTTAGCATCAATGTGCAACAATCAGGTGCCGTTATATTTTCTTAAAATTTTTCAAAGCGTCATTGTACTTAACAACATTCAAAAATCTCTGCAAGAATATTTATTTATGTACAAATTTATTATAATTAAATTACTATAAATCTCTGATAGTGAAGTTTTTAATATGCCAGAAAAAACTATAAAATATTACCAGCAGTTGTTAAATAAAAAACACAAAATTAAAGAAGTGTCTCACATTAAGACACTGTATGGAAGTGCAGAGTGTTGGCAATATTTTGGTCATTTGGTTCAGGTTAAGGAAATTGTATATTTTAATTTTTAATTTTTTCACCTTAAAGCTTACATTTTGATTAATAATGTATTGCAGAAAGCTTTACTTTTTTGAAATGGATATGGGTATGTGGTCCTACAGATAACATCAGTTTAAAACAGTATTGAGGAAAAAACGAATTTGCACTATCCCTTTATAATTATTTAATGTTTTGTACTTTAACATAAACATAAATAGATATAGAAATGATTAATAGTTTTCCTTAAATAACAATTTTAAATATTTCAAGCCGACATTTAAGCCGCCGCCGATTCATTGACGCAAACGCCGCCGCCGTCGATCAATTATACCAGCGCCGCCGCCAATCACAATTTTTAAAACAACTGCTGGCAAAAGTTTCGTTCAACTGCTTGTTTTTCGTTTTGTGATTTTGCTTTGACTGAAACTGTTGTTGATTTCAGAATCACAAGCAGAAGTCAAATCAAAAGAAATGAAAGTTATTGCAGTTTTTTAAACACTGGATCGTGTGGCTGCAGTGTTACAGATTTGCGTTTTAATGTATTAATTTCTTTGTTAAAAATGGTATATTTTAGCATCAATGTGCAACATTCAGGTGCCGTTATATTTTCTTAAAATTTTTCAAAGCGTCATTGTACTTAACAACATTCAAAAATCTCTGCAAGAATATTTATTTATGTACAAATTTATTATAATTAAATTACTATAAATCTCTGATAGTGAAGTTTTTAATATGCCAGAAAAAACTATAAAATATTACCAGCAGTTGTTAAATGAAAAACACAAAATTAAAGAAGTGTCTCACATTAAGACACTGTATGGAAGTGCAGAGTGTTGGCAATATTTTGGTCATTTGGTTCAGGTTAAGGAAATTGTATATTTTAATTTTTAATTTTTTCACCTTAAAGCTTACATTTTTATTAATAATGTATTGCAGAGAGCTTTACTTTTTTGAAATGGATATGGGTATGTGGTCCTACAGATAACATCAGTTTAAAACAGTATTGAGGAAAAAACGAATTTGCACTATCCCTTTATAATTATTTAATGTTTTGTACTTTAACATAAACATAAATAGATATAGAAATGATTAATAGTTTTCCTTAAATAACAATTTTAAATATTTCAAGCCGACATTTAAGCCGCCGCCGATTCATTGACGCAAACGCCGCCGCCGTCGATCAATTATACCAGCGCCGCCGCCGCCGATCAAACGCCCTCGGCTTGGTTCTCTGCTACTGAGAGAGTAAATTGACACTTGTCATACTTGTCATTTTTGCCAGTAAAATCTAGTAGAAAACAAAAACATATGATTCAACCAGGGATGCAAAATGAGAATTTTCAAATTGTACCAACATGTTAATAAAATTGTACTTTTTGAACCCCAATTGTCCTAAACAATTTTTGTACAATTTCTTTTTTAATTTTTATTTTAACAACAAAAACTTCGTGCATAGCAATTTACTAATATATTTATTTATATTTTTAATAAAAGCTAATAGTTTTTACATATCGCACTTAATCAACAAGAGGGTATTAACTCAAAATTTAAACATTTTCAGTAGAAGCAAAACAATTTTTAATTTAACATTGAAGGCATATGGAAATGAATTTTAAAACCAACCGTTTCATTACCGAAAAGTAGACAAAAAAAAACAAGATATTTTTACAGCGGGCAGATATGAATATAACGTGTAGATCTTTTCGAAAAAGTGGAAAAATAAAAATTTTGAGATAATACCCTCTTATTGATTAAGTGCGATATTTAAATAAAATTTACAAAACATCGTACAAATAAATTCATTTGTACGTTAAAAGAACATAAAAAACTAAAATATAAATATTTTTATCTATTTTATAAATTTTTAAATATTTAAAAGGTGCAAAACGGCTTACAATTGCAATCAATCATATATTTGTGGATAACATTTAATTTTATTTTTAAAATTATGGCAACAAGAATTTCGTTAGCTAAAATCCAAAAATGGCGTAACTACCAAAAATTTCAAAATCGAGTTTTCCATTGATTTTTGTGAATGCCACTAAACTACATGTCTTGACAAAATTTTACACTTCTGTCATAAAAAATGACGCTTTTATTAAGAGAAAACAAAGGGACGTAACTACAAGTGTGTTTATTTGATATATGCAAAACGACATAAATACACCTTTTTTTATATATAATGAAATGGTTTTCTTTGAAAATTGTGTAGTAGTCCGACAACACTGTGTGAATATGTACTTTAGTATGACATACTTGCTCGAAAATTCAAATATGTCACCAGTTGTTAGTTCTTGGAATTTTTAACAGTTATTATATTTTCAAATTTAGCTTTAATTTTCATTCGGAAATGCGATTTTATAAGATATGGACTATTTTTATATAAAACAAAACTGTGTGAAACATTAACAATAATCAAAGTTAAAATAAAAGTGAAAATAAGTAATAAATTATAAACAATTACTAACTGTAAAGTTTTAATAATATAATTACTGAAATGAACTCAAATTGTGAAAATATGTCTCAAGCTAATTTATAGAGTGAGAAGTTTAAAAGTTCCAATAAAAATGTAAAAAATCAGAGACGCGAAAATAAAAATAATCGTATGGAAGGTAAAACATATAAAGGTATGTCCAAAGGAAAAGTTAGGAGTGATAAAAAACCGAGAGAATTAAAAAATGCGTGCAACTCTAAATTTTGCGAAAAAAAGTGCATTGCGACACTGCTCCTATTTTTCGGAAGACTTAAGTAAGGAAATTTTTAAAATGTTCTGGAAGATGACGTGGACCAAAAAAGACTTTATGTAATAAACCTGATTGAGTGCTCTAAAACAGCGTACTTTAGTGGAAAACTCAACACGTTCAAATACACAATACTATTTTTTGAAGCAAAATACAAATCGTATTCAAGTGTGTGCTAAAGTATTTATCAACATTAGGAATATCTGAAAAAATGGTCAGATTATGGTTAAACGCTAGTGGCTTACATTCCACTCAAATGAATCCTAGAAAGCAACAGACTCTTAAAACTCAAGCAAAGAGAGAAACAAACCAAGGACAAGTATATATTAAAAGACTTAGCTTTCTACGAAAATGGTTGGAAGACGTTCCAAAATTGGAATCACATTATCGTCGACAATATACAGCCAAATTATATTTCCAGGTAGACTTTAAATCTTATACACAAATATATGATCTCTATACCGGGGCATGCAAAGAGCACGAAGATAATGATGTTGTGGCAGTCTCTTTTTCCAAATTTCATGAAGTTAATAAAAACTTGTAATTACTCCATTTTCAAACCACGAAACGATCAATGCGACATTTGTTTGTCATACAAATCGAAAAATATCTCACAGGATGAATTTGAAAATCACTGATATGAAATAGAGCAAATGAGAATCGAGAAAGAAAACGATATTGAAAATGCTAAATCTGGGTTGAGTCTTCTACTTTGCATGGATATGCAAGCAGTGAAGCTTATACCGCAATCGAAAACCAACTCCGCTTATTATAAAATGAAATTACAAGTTCATAATATCACAATTTATAATATTATAAATCATGACTCTTATAATTATGTTTGGGATGAAACAGCAGGAAATCTGGTATCATCGACATTTGCAACAATTATCATAAATTATTTAAGAAATGCTGTTGTTGAATCCCCTGACATACACCACATTATTGTCTATTCTGATGGTTGTTTTTACCAAAATATAAATGTGGTTCTGTCTAACGCTTTACTTTCTTTATGCGTAGAACAAAACATCACAAAAGAGCACAAGTACTTGGTAGTTGGTCACACTCAAATGGAATGTGATTCAACCCACTCTTTGATTGAAAGGAAAATTAAAAAAAAAACAGTTAAATTTACCTTTCCAACTTGTTGAACAAGTTTTCCATTGATTTTTGTGAATGCCACTAAACTACATGTTTACATTTTCTCCAAGCTGCTCGGAGAAGCCCTAAACCTTTCACAGTGCATCATATAAATCATAATTATGTACTTTCTCAATTATGAGTCTACTCCTAAGCGATATGCTTCTATTAGACCAGGTAACGATCACTCTAAAAAATTTTAAATCCATAAACTTGTTCCAAAAAAATTATAAATTTAAAACTTTTTATTTGATATTAGGTAAAAAGGCCGGAGATCCCACTGTCAATATGATCCGTGCTTTGGCATACGATCCAACTGGAATCATTTACTTCAAAACAAATATAACTGAAGATTACGAACAGCTTCCACAAAGAATTGGAAACAGATTCACACTTTTTGCACCTTCCCAATTACATGAGCAGAGAATCAAAATTTCATTGAAAAATGGCAACATCTACAGGATATCAAAAAGTTATTACCTACATACAGATTGTCATTATTTTTATGACAATATTACATTTCAAAAATAATTTTGAAAAGCATTTATATGTACATATGTATATAAAATAATTCATATAAAAAAGGTTAATAAAAATATATGTATAACTGAATTAAGTTATGAATAAGGCCGTATATGTATAACAAACTCAAATTAACTGCCAAGCCCACAATATCGACAAGAACCTTTCTTTCGCATTTTTATATTGAAAACAATAATAAAAAATTTAAATTTGTTTTTGTTTTCAATATAAATATAAGAAAGAAATGTTCTTGTCGACATTGTGGGCCAGGCTGTAAAAATGGAAAACCCTTAATTTCAAATCCTTATGTTAAACTTTATTTTAATCAATAAACTTAGGCCCTAATCATGTACAACGCAGCGCAACGCCAAACAATAACATTGAAAGCACAAACAATGTCATAAATATTTTGTAATTTTGTTGTTGCTTTCAACAGAAATTCATGTACCGTTTTAAAATTTTCAACGACACAAGCAATGGAGCGTTTGAAATTTTAAGACGCAATGTGAATTTCAGTAGAAAGCAACAACAAAATTACAAAATATTTATGACATTGTTTGTGCTTTCAATGTTATTCTTTGGCGTTGCGTTAGTTCTGTGGCGTTGCGCTGCGTTGTACATTATTAGGGCCTTAATTTCCTTATAGTCAATTATTAACTCGTATACCTTCTTTAAGCCGAAAATAAACATTTTACATTTTGACATTGGGAATTATTTCTTTTTCATAAGCAACTTTATTATATTTAACATTTTTCATTTTTCGAATTTATTCTATGAGTTAATTTCAGTTATGTATTTTATAAAGCTTTTTGTAATAGCTCTATTCCTTAAATTTTTTTAGAAATGACTTTATACACTACCAGACTATTATATTGTATTTTCTTGTTACATTTTACCTTAGCTTTCCGTTGGATAGCAATGAAGTATATTTATGTACAGAAAAATTTACAATTATTAGACACCAGCAGAATGTAATGCATTTTCTGGCCCGCTACGGCCTTCGTCAGCATTCTTTGTGTCACACTGGATAGTGATACTTTATAATATAATAGTCTGGTAGTGTATAAAGTCATTTCTAAAAAAATTTAAGGAATAGAGCTATTACAAAAAGCTTTATAAAATACATAACTGAAATTTAACTCATAGAATAAATTCGAAAAATGAAAAATGTTGGACATTTTACATTTTATTAAATACTTCAACTATATGTCTAAACTTATTCGTTGTAGATACGTCTTTTTGTGTTTCAGAAAAACAGAAGTCTAAAAGGCGTAGCTAACATAACTCTTCAAATAATTTAAAAAAAAAAAATTTTAATTTATCGGTTGTGTTTAAAGTGAAATAAGAAAAAACTTCTTTAAAAACGTTTATAATTATTTTTAATTATTTAAGCTTGAGAGGACTTTTTATTTATAAAAAAATATTATATTTATTTATTTTTTCAATATTTCGCTAACCTTTGGTTAGCATCTTTAGGAAATTAACAAAATTTTATATAACGAAAAAAAACAAACAATTACAAAATTATGAAAAAATTATTTGTCATAAATTAAATTCAAAAACCTATTTTTCATAAAAAATTTCAAAAACATAATAACAAAAAAATAAAATATAACTAAAGAATAACAATTCATATAAACTGAAAAAATTTCTTATCTATAAACCTAATTCAAAAACTATCAGCCATGTCACATTTTTAAGCGCCTTTGTGTTTATTTTTAAATGTTTAATTTTTAATATGCTTTTTAATTTCGTTTCGGGAAATTATATTGTGATTTAATAATTGTTAATTTAATTGTTTAAAGTGAACAAACATTTTAAATTAAAAGTAATAACATAAAGAAATAAGTGTTATAATATTAAAATGCGGTATTGCGCAGTGTGTAAAAAATATTTTGCAAGCGGAAGTGGAACGTTATTTTCATTGCCAAAAGGCCCAGTGGAAGGGGCAAAATGGGTTGAAATTTGTGGCAGGAATTTCGCAACAACACAGACCATTTTTCGGAAACAAGCATAGTGTGCGCGGCTAAGAAAGTGCGCCTTTTGACAAACGCAGAGCCTTTAGCTAAGCCCTCTGAGCTAATGACAATTTAATATGGGAGAAACTGGCAATTCCATCTCCACCAAACACAATTACCTTAACAAATTTGTTTGCATCAATTTCAATATGGTTTTGTTTGTCAAATGATGAGGTTACTGCTACCCAAAAGGTGAAAACTGTAGCAACAGTAAAGGCCCCACAATATTATGCATAAGTTACCTTAAAATACTGTCAAAAATTAACGAAAAGTCTGTCAAATGCATAAGAAAATTAAAAGAGACTTTAAGATGGCCATAATGTACTTACATAAACTTAAGATCCATGTTGAATTTTTGTATATCTTGCGATTACTTCAAATTAAAAAGTACCAAAAATTGGGCCTTTGAATGTTGCAAAGGACAATCTTTTCCCAGTCTGTTTTCTCTCATTGTTCCCACCGCTTTAATATTTCGTAGCTTTACGAAATAATGGGATATCTGACTTGCTATACATCAACAAATTAAAGAAACGCACTGGCACCCAGTCCTAAGTGCTTATATTTGTTTTCCAAAGGTGTGGAAGCGCCTTGATAAGCTCAAACCATAATATATACCCCAATCGAGTTGTGCCGGCCCATAACTTATAGCCACATCGAATTGGCTTGCCGTGGATGAACTGTTTAGTACAGTGATGCCAAAAATATGGTACCATTGTATCGTCAATGCTATGAAATTCTTGAAGTGGAGCATGAAGTACAAAATTGTTGCCAATAGCATCAAAAAGTGGTCGAAATTTCGCGAATTTGTCTTCCTGTTGTAGTTTTGTATTATCGCAGCAATGTATATTTTGCATTATGAAGCGGAACAACTTCTTGGCATCGCTTCACAAATCACCTAATTGTTGATATCTTTAGTATTTTCCAATACATTTGCCGTCTCGGAACTCGAACTTACCCACTCAACAGCAAAACTCCAACGAAGCAACGCATTTCTTCCTGTGTCACATCACCCGAGCGGTTATGGCTGACTGCATACATATTTGTGTATTGAACAAGTTAAATATAAATTCATCAAAAAGTTAAATAAATATTTCCATGGGATCTGGATTTTGTTGGCATTCGGAAAATACCTACCATGTTGGTAGGTAAGGAACCATATCCGTTTGCTGCCACTCTTTCACACAGGTTGTTTTACTCGGCCTTTGTCCTGCAGCCCTTTTGCGCTTGACTAGGTCAGCTAAAGCAATATTAGGTACATCTTTATGCACCATTTATTATCTTCATCGCCACTGTCTTCATCTGTTACATCAGCATTAGCTTTGTAAATTGTGCCAAAAACCTCATCTCCACTCCATTGATCAATTTCTTCCAAAATTTCGTTTAGCTTCAATGGCTTTCGGTATGACTTACTGTATAAAAAACACATAAGTAATATGTAATAAAAACTATAAAATAGATAGTATATTTTGCCACCGTCCTTTTAAATGTACGCAGTGGCAAAAACGCCCGTAGCGCTGCAATACAGCATTACGCACGCTTAACATTTATTTGGTGTTTATCTACGATGTTTCTCTTATTAATTTAAAAAAATTACAGATCACTATATGTAAATTATTTACTTACACGTTTCTTTCCATTACGCAATATTAAAAAAAATCACCTTTCACAAAACACTCAATTAAAGCACGATGAATGAACTTCTTTCAACAACTGATTTTTTCAAGTTCAGAAGCTACAAATAATTAACAATAAACATATAAAAAAATGCACAGAAATACGCGTGCATAACGGAACTTTTCTCTCATTTTTTATGTTCTTTTAAAAGGACGGTTGCGCCAAGTGGGTTAATAATGCCGAAACAGATGATTTCGTACGGAATGTGCGTTCAGTTTGGCACTTTGCTTAAGCAAATGACATTTGAGGAAACTTAACGAAAAGTTTCATTAGGTACATTTTAATTGGCCACATATGTTTTATATGTATTCACACTGTTGCTTAAGTTGACTTAATCGACTTCATGCATATTATGGTTGGGCCTTAAATTACCGAACAAATAACTATATATGGTAGGAACTGGCAATTACATCTCCCCCACACACAATTACCTCAACAAATTCGTTTCAACCAATTTCAACATTGTTTTTTTTTGCCAAATGATTAGCTCTCTGCTCCCGACAGGCAGAAACTATGACAACAGTAAATTGGTCAACAAAAAAACAACTTTATATCGGAAGAACTAGCAACCATCTCCACCACACACAATTACCTCAATATATCCTTCCTTTCGACTACAACATTTCTGGATTTCCGCTTCCACACAGTTATACTCTGCTGCGCTGGTGTGCAAAAATAAGCGTAAAGGAAGGAATTTTAAATTCATAAATTGAATTATGCGACGCACAAATAATTTAGACTTGGAAGAAAAACTTACGGTTTTATCATTTGATGAAATAAAGGTCGCTGAAACGTCTCAAAGTATGTGCAGGTGGTTATGGCTCGCGGTCTACGCAAATGTTGGAAACAGCAGGGTGTTTATGCCTTTGATTCCGAGATTACAAAGGACTACCGCCTGCGATTTAGAGCCAAATAAAACAAAAGTTGTGGAAAGAGCTGGGTATTACCGCAGGTAAGTTTAACACAATAATAAAACACTTTACAAGTTATAACAAAACCACACAATTTGTATTGAGACACAAGTTCTAACGGCACATATCTTTAAACAACAAAAGCGTTTGCCAATTAATAGACATCGGAGGAAATCACGATGAAAACAGGTAATCAAGATTTTGTTAAGGGTTAAGATAGGGGACATTAAGGATAAGATTTTTAATTAATATTATACATATAATTTATTTTCAACTGGTTAGTATTAAAATTTGCTTAATTTTTTTAGATTTACAAGTTTTTAGTTTTACGAATTTGATAATTTTTAAGCAGGTTTAATTTTTTAATATTAAGATTTTTTTAGTTTTTCCCAATTTTTAATTATTTAGATTTAATTATACTAGTTAGTTTGTGGAAATTAAGGACAAGATCTTAAATACCAAAATTCTACATTTAATTTATTTTTAACGGGTTAATAGTGATATTTTTCTAATTTTAAGGTTTTAAGTTTTATGAGGTGGGGTATTTTAGAATTAAATCATCATCATCATCATCATCATATACATATATTAATAGGCAAGGGGTTTTCTTAGGATCCCTTTTACGCCTTAACTATATATTGTATTTTAACAAATGATATATCATTCGAAAGATATTTTTTGGGAGATTATGTTAATTAAAATTTTGTTAAAATCGGTTCTGTATTTCACGATTTATACGCGTTAGAAAGTAGCACTAATACATTGAAATAATTCACATACGTGTGAGCAAAAACAACGTAAACACATAACAGAAGCAGTATGCTTTGTTTTTGTGTTTACATAGTAAAAAGAACAACAACATGCAGAGTTTTCTGCTATGCATTCAATTGGAGAACAGTAGAGATCAAGAAATAAAAAAGAGAAAAACAATTTTAAATATTTTGTTTTCTTTTTGGGAGAGTTGTTGTTTTTAAATGTTACCGTTGATTTCTTAAATTTTGCACTTATGAATAATTTTAATGTTATTGTTACATTATTAATATGGTTACATTGTAAAGAATGTGTTTATTGCATTTTTTTTTCAAATAAAGTGCGATGTTTTGATGGGCTGCGATTTTATATAACAGGCACTACCGATCATGGTCATTTGTTATATGATAATCATGTATTTACAAAACATATATTTATAGAGAGGTTATAAGAACATTATTCATCAACGAAATAAATATAAATGGAAAATATATAAAAGGCTTTGTTATAAACATTGAGATTAGGGAACTTATGTTATATACCTATACATTTTTAGAAAAATTGTCACTAAATTTAATATGCCTAAAAGAAATATGCCTCATAAAATTAAAAATTGTTCTGCTCTACTGAGAATTATTACATTTTGAGTTACTACTCTGTTTATAATCAAGTGCGATATGTTTTTTAACATTAAATAAATATATTTCTACATATGTTTATACATATTTAATAAAGTTTTAGATTAAATAAATATTAGAAATAACGGTGCAAATAAGTAATTTCTAGATTGCAGTCGATTGTGTCGACTGCTGGCCCATACTAGTTTTTTTTAATTTTTAGTTTCTCAACATTTTATTGTACAAGTTTTCTTCGACCACTCTTCTTTAGATAAACGATGGTTCCTTAATTTTTACATTTGCGGCTGCACCTCACATGGTTAAACTAATACGCAGCCATTTCTTGGACACATGCCTGATGTTGGAAGGGAACTTTTTATCTTCCCGCATTATAGCAGATCTCCTCAGGCACACATCGCAATTGTCTATAACATTTAAAATATCAGAGGACCATCTTTCGGTAAAAAGAGCAGGTAAACCTGTTTCTGATAAAAAAATATACATTACTTAAAACATTTTTAGGCCGGCAAAAAGTAAAACCGGCAGCGCAATTATTTTCTCACACCACTTGCAACGCGATTAGACGTTGCTATTCCCTTGGCTTGAAATAGTATAACCCAATAAAAACAGCTGATTTTATTCAGATAATTTATGATTGGTTCGATATACATAATACCTCATTATCCTGGCAAGGTAATTTTAATATTTAACTATATTTTCTAGGTTATAATTCTTCCTGCGTTATAAAAATATTTTTTCACAGGAACCATAAGGTATTTCGCTAATTGCACAACATGACGTACTCGTGAAAATGAATAACCTTGTCTGCTCCTATCGTTCCCGGTAAAAAAAAGTTGGGATCCTTTTCAACAGGTCATAATTGTATCCAACAATGCCCTGGTAATGCTCCACTAGTATGTCAAGACTTTTAACATGTCGTACATAGTGGCATACCGGTTAAATCAAGATGTGCTGCAGAACTTTTTTTAGTGCTATACGTAGCAAAGGTTGATAAAGTGGCAGTCGGTGTTGAGCTCAGTGGTAGGTAAGTTAGAAATTACGGTGGTTATTTCGCTGTAATAATTGGTAGTGTAGATTATTTTCTTTGTGTGTTTGGTGCTTGTGTAGAAAAAATTGAAGTTGTCGTGGTTATCTCGAAGGTTTTCAATCTATTGCTACACCAGCGTCGAAAGCTGAGCGTAGTGGTGTGCCCGCAGGTGTACGACTACGAGCGACTCAACGCAGCGTTTCCGTGGTTATACAGAAGATTCGTTTGCGTTTGGCTTCACTGGGCCTCAGTTTATGTTTGGTGTTGGTGTAGGATGAATTGGATCGGCCATGGTTATCCCGCAGGGTTTCCAATCTATCCATAAGCGTCGAAAGCCGAGCGTAGTAGTGGGCACGTGGCTATTTCGCTGGTGTACGACTACAAGCAACTCAACGCAGCGTTTCCTTGGTTATCCCGCAGATTCAGTGTCTTTTGGACATGATTTAAGCGCGTGCAATACCTACCTACCACTGTCCAAAAAGACGAGCGAGCTGACCGTACGGCCAACACCGTGTAGCCAGGGTGATCGTGTCAAAATTAAATGGTCTTTAAATTTTCTTTTATGTAAATAAAGTGTGCATCAGTAATTGAAATCATATTCCTGACGTTTTTATTAAAAGAGGTCTCGAACCCATTATAAATTCACTGTCGAGAACCCTGGATAACCGGTGGGTTATACCCCCAGCAAAGAACGTTCGTTACAGTTGGCGCCCATGGGACCTCTTTAAAGAAACACTATCGGTTGAATTCGGTAATCGCGTGGGTCAGAAAACGAGGAATTCATCAATAAATGAAAACAAAGTGAAGGAACATAAAAATCTAGACTGAAATTAAAAGAGAAAACAAATTAGAAAACCCAGCACGAACTGTAATGTCACAATGAATAAAAAAAATCTGGTGAAATAGAATTATAAATACCCAAGTAAAATAAACTTTGATAAAAAAACCGAATTTTCCTTTTAACAAGAAATTAGGAAAAAGTGACATGGTGAAGACAGGGTTAATATTCGCTGAAGCGGGAAGAGTTGATGGTGCTTATGCAAGAGATAAATGACGAAAACGTCAAGTTGAAGCTGGAAGTATGATGACGGTACCTGGCGGATGTTACTACCTCGAAGTCCCCACAGACGAAAAATAAAAGCGAATAAAACCAGCTGGAAATCCATGAGCTGTCGGGAGATACTACAATACCAAATGTGAGGCTGACAAGCTGCAGGAGTAACCTCATGGACCAGGTATGGAAGTAGTGCCTTTCCTACAATGGTAAGAGTGAGCCTCTGAACTTTGTCGAACGGGTAGAAGAACTCGGCCGAGCTGAATTATTCAACCACTGAGAAAGAGTGCTTGGCTGTCGTGTGGGAAGTCCGTAAGATGCGTGCGCACATAGAGGGCTACCGGTTTACGATAATCACAGACCACCTTGCATTGAAGTGGCTTAGTTACTTGGAAAGCCCAAGGTGGGCCCTAGAATTGCAGAAACTTAATTACGAGATCAAGTATCGAAGAGGTTAAAGCAATGTCGTGGCTGATGCATTGTCCAGCCAGCCAAGTGAGAACGCCAACCTGGCCACGTGCTAGGCCACCCCCACCGGCGAATTCAAATGGCTTGACAGGCTGGTTCGGGAGGAGCATGAGAACCCGGGCAAGCAGGCGGATTACGCGCTAATCAACAACCAGCTCTATCGCAATTTCCCACGACAGATGAACGGCAAGTACAGTACGCTGTGGAATCTATGTGTGACCTCTCAAGACAGGACGCGCGTCCTAGAGCAAAACCACAATAATCCCACAGCCTGGGATGCGGATCTGGGGGTGCGGAAGACGACCCTACGGTTTACGAGTCGATACTAGTGGCCAGGGATGTCCCGAGATGTAATAAAGCACGTCAAAGACATTGCCAGTCCAGTCAACAATTTAAGGTGAATCAACAGAAGCCGGAGGGTAAAATGTTGACCAAAATTCCAGAGGAACCATGGGCCATCCTATGTGCTGACTTCGTGGGACCGTTGCACCGGTTGAAGCATGGCAATACCATGCTGCTCGTGGTATAAGACAAGTTCTCCAAATGGACGGAGTGAATGAAATGCGCAAGGCGATGACCGAGGAAGTCATCAAGGCCCTACGGGGGCACATTCTGGCCCGTTACAGGGTCCTGAAGATGCTGCTTACCGACAACGGCACGCAGTTCCAGTCGTCCAAAAATTTCTGAAGGAAATTGGGATACGACAGCAATGCACAGCTCCCTATATAACCTAGGGAATATTGGCTCAATTTGCCGACAAACAGCACGAAAGATGGGACGAGAAGGTTCCGGAAATCATGCTGGCCATCAACTCGAGATCATCCGAAACCACAGGCTCTCCCCCGACGTTCATCACCCAAAGACGAGAGCCTTGGCTGCAAGACGCCCTATACGATGAGGTCAACATGGGAACAGGGGCGAAGCCAGACAGCCCAGCGGAACGACGGACAGAGCTAGATGAGATTTTTGAGATGATACGACATAACCTCATCTAGGCATCGCAGAACCATAAAAAATACTACATCCTAAGGCGGCGACTCAGTGTTACTGCGGCAACACCCATTGTCCAAGGCCACGGAGAATTGCTACCCTGGAACACCCGTTAACAAGGGATACTAAAACCGCCCACATTAGCGATCTTAAACCTTTTTATCCATAAGTCCCGCTAACCATAACTTCTTTCTTTCTCCCTTTCTTTCCCCTTAGACCACCCAACGAGACCACAATGGAAAGAAACGAGCACTTTGAAAAAATACAGGAAGAGCAGGCTAAGAGGCGGCGCATGATATTTTTAGATGACCACGGGTCGGTAGGGACCCGAGAAGGGGTCAGGGGAGAGCACCGAATGTCAGGGACCCGAGGGCCACCGTAGGGAACCCACACCATGGGACAAGTGCCGCCAGGGAACGACGTACGGATACGGTACTCGACGGCCAGGGGAGGCCAGGCATTTCCCGAGATGCACTCAACAAACCACAACCGGTTGTTGACCCAGACGTAATTTGTTTGAGTTCCAAGGACGATAACACCCGGCGATATTCAGAAATTGGCAGGTAGATGATGACATCAGCACGATCGGCTCTACCCCACAACGGGTATCACCCCGTACCACCCTAGCCACAAAATCGCCACCAAAAGGTCAGCCCAGCGAATGAGTACCTCGGTAGGATCAAGAACCCAACCGAGAGTAAGAGCGTGGGGTACTATTGATATCCATGTCTCCAGATGTCACAGTTTTGGTGGGCATCTAGACCACCTCTTCTGGTGGTCTAGATGCGATCTATGGCCGCCAATCAAGGAATCTGCGTCGCACCTCGGACACCTTGCCACCAGTCAGGGTCACTGATCGAGGTCAAACCCAAAATGCCCCAAGAACGAGAGGAAGACGAAACTGAAAGGAGGGGATGGCCCGCACGGCACCTATCAGGCAGTTCTTCGGACCAATCGGCGCCTGCCTCCCCGTGCCTGACCATCTATACCTTTTTATCAATAGTCTCTGTAAATCTCGCAAGCCCCACGAGCAGCGGAGATCAGAATTTGTCTCTCAGAACAGAAAGTATCAACCCGAGCCAACTTCATGTTTCACGACCACCACCAACGCCCACAGCACGTGCTTCCGATAACCAAACAAGCCGGCCAGCTGCCACAACTTTGGATGTCATAGGTCCACATGTTGGCAAACCAGTAGATGCAGAAGTGCCATGGCCGGAAGACCTGAGGTGTGCCATTGAGAACTCCTTACAGGCGCGCAAGCCCGGCCACCGACTGAAGTTCATCCACCGGGCCAGACGAGGTACCAGGAAAATATTGCAAAAGGGGGTGGAGTCCAAGTAGCGGTCCTGCGCCGGGAGGAACGCAGCCTTCAATAAGGAAGGAAGAATGTTTGACGACGAAAGTCGTTCCTACAAGTTTTTGCCCGTCACCAGTATTTGGATGTCCCGTATATATTATGTGTATTTGATTTTCCGTGTATAGTATTTTTGAGGATTTTTATATATTTTTTTTATGAATTTTGATTATTTTTATATTTTTTTTTATATTATGCTTTTTTGTTATGTATAAGTAAAAAAAATGAATTAGATTTTAAATTTAATTAAATTATTATTTGAATTTATGCCATTGGCAACGGCCATTTATGGCGACCTCTACTGGCAGCCAGTATGATCGACCATATGCATGAGAGTCTCTAGCGGCAAGTAGTAGCATCAACGGCTAAAGTGGTTGTTGTATTTGGTGGAACAGCTGGGCAGATGCAAGCACCTGACATGTGCCTAGCCAAAAAGGTATAAAAGGAGAGCAAAAACTGAAATCGAGTAGGCTTGGGCTTTAAAGTTCATTTTGGTGACCGGTCATTTTAGTTCATTTAAAAAAAGAACTAGTTCGTTCTTTTAGTTCACCGGTCACTTTGTCTTTTGTCGCTTTCGTTCAGTAGTTCACTTGTCTTGGTCTTGTTTTGTGTTTAAAGAAACAAATATAGCATACTCGTTGATATTACACTCGAAATATTATGTAGGTAAATTCAAAATAATATTAAGTTTAAAAAACTGAAAATGTAATAAGAAAACGGATCATTTCATTTTAAATAAAGGAATTTTACGGCTATTTTTTTAATGTTCATTTTATAACGTAGAAATTAATTAACTTTTCTCTTTATTTTAAATTAAAAGAATTCAAACTAGGTACAAAAAACATATTCAAATGTGTTTTCAGTTAATTTTAACTAAATTAAAATTACGTACTAAGACAGCTAATCAGTATTTTAACCTGTCATTACTACCTACCAATATATCTTGTTTTTTATTTTCTTTTATTTATTTACACATGTTTGTACACATGTGTTTCAGTTTTATTTTATGCATAAAACTGAACATAACATAAAAAAAAATCAATTAGAGTTTTCATTGTATCTCTTAAAAGTCTCGCTATCTGTGCAAACTGTACATTTTTAAACCTTCTAAAATTAACTGTCGAAAATTGTATGAGAATTCATTTACACAAACTTCGTAAATTTGCCCAACAATTCTGACCCGTAAACTTGTGCTGTTCAATTGTGCATTTATACAAACGAACTTTTTTAGTGCTTACCACCGTTTTCAATGAAAAATTCAAGTGTTAATAAAATAACCAACAATAAATTCTTACAATTATTTAAGCAAATTATTCTGTTTTGCTTTCTTTATGCATGTTTAAAAAACAAATTTCACCTTTTATTCACAAATTTCAACTTTAATTTTTATATTTTTTATTATTTTATGAATTTATTTTTGTATTGACATTTCAGTTTGAAATGACATTAGTTGCTTAAAATTACACAAAAATCAAAAAGGGTATTTATGAAACGAGTCTCGCAAGTTTGTCCATTTGCACAAATGGTAATTTTAAGCGATATCCTGAAAACCCGTATTATTTTTGGAACAAGTCCAGTTTACCAACGCAGCTCCAAATAAAAAAAAAAGTACATAGGGTGATAGAAAATTTAAAAATAAGAAGAAAAAATCAAATGGCAAAATTCTCGGAAACGCATAGTTTCCGAGTTATGGACCTCGGAAGTTTTCATATGAATTTGTGATTTCCCACTACATTTCTGAACGTATATGGCCAATATTGGTATCATTTGAAAGCTTTTGAATAGGTCTTTCTGGATATAAACATTTTATTTAAAAATTCTTAATCCATTAAGGAGCGGCGATGAATTTACGAAAAAACAAAAGTTCAAAGCGGAGCGAAGCAAAAAGTTAGCCAACTCTCATCTTTTTGCGAGCTTTGACAATTGGCTAGTATAATTTTCTTTTTTTTAAATTTTTTTTGCAAAATTCAATTCCAAAAAACCGTCCAATTAAATTTTTAACTTTAATTTTTGTAACAAATAATTAAATGTACAAATTACCAACCGCTTTTATAAGTAAACAAACAATGCTTGAGTGTTGTCAAAGTTTTCATTGTGGCATACACCTTTTGCTTTGCGTTTTTCTGCCGAAGGTAGAAACGTCACGCAAAGCGACAAAGTTGTATCTGACACGGCCTTTACAGTGCTTATACTTTTTTCTTTTAACACATTGCCAGTAGCGATTTGCCATATTGTTTTAAAAAATTCATAGTACAATCTGGGCTGCCATTTCTCTCCAAACGTGGCGATTTTAAAACTTGTTTAGTGTTCTACTTTTCCATTTGTTTAGATAACTTCATTTTAATAGAAAGAAAAAAAAAGTAAAGCGCAATGCTTCTAAAATTAATTTAAACAAAAATAATGTAAGAAAAAAATTTTGAATTAATGTCGTATTTTAAGAACAAAAAACGTTTAAATTTAAACAAAAAAAAAAAAAAAAAAAAAAAAAAAATAAAAATAGCAGCGATATTAAAACAATGAACAAATAGCAATAGTAATTGTGTTTTATTCATGTGTTATATGTATTGTTTTTTCAAAAAATATGATAATATGAATTTTATTTTTTGTTTTTATTTTATAAAAATTAAAAAAACATTTTTAAAATGAGCTAAAAAAAAAAAATAAATAAACCTTTACTATCGACTTATAACGTCATTAATCAATTTATATGACAAAAAAGCTAGTTGCTAGGTTTAAGTACTTGTATTTAATTTGTTTGAAAATTTTTATAGTTAAAATCAATCACATCAAGTTACATAATTTACTTGTTTGTCTACACAAGCTAATCTCGCGACAAGCTTATATATCATATAAATTGCTTAATGACGCTATACGTTGATAGTAAAAGTTCTAAACTAAAATTTTCTTTTTAGAGCATTTAAATAGAATCGCTTTTTTTTAAAAAAAAAGGTTTCTTATTTTTAATTTATTTTTTACTTTTCAGCGCATTTAAGTAAAAGCTTGTTTTTTAAAAGATTTTTTTACTTTTAATTTATTTCATTCAAAACTTAGTCCGCCACATTGGATTTAGAGTAACGTCACTTACTTTTTCGACCTTTTCTCAGCAAGCCCTCCCTTTTATACTCTATTGTAGGAATGCATTAAAAATAATTAGTCCGCCATCTTGGGTGTCTTACCAAGCTGGATTTAGAATAACTTTACACAGTTAACCGTGCATTGTTAGCCAAACTGAACGTATTTCCAAATGTCAGCTTAATCGGTTCAAGGTATCTGCTTCAAAATTGAGTTGCAAGATTTAACCCGAAAAAATAAAAATTCCTTTCAAATTTTGAAAGAGAGGAAAACTCATATTTGATGCTTTATTTTATTTTTTAATAAAATGCTTAACTAAACAATTTGTTGTTGATTTTTTACTTTAAAAATCGTTCCGCTAGATTTTTTTTTAAAAAATTCGTCGATTTGACAAAGATAACTTTATTCCACTTAAATGAAACGTTACGTTTCAGGGTTAAAATACACAAGTAGTTTCTTATAAACTAATTTTTTTTTTATATTTTTCCAGTCATATTCATAAATGAATGCTTAAGTAATGTATACATTAAAAGCGGTGTTTCCATACTAATTTCGTGCTCTAAAACTTGACTAAGCTTTTATAAATAAAGCTGTCGAGTATCGAATTTGGTTATTTATTTATAGGTCTTATTTTAAAAAAATAAATTAAATAAATATGCATAAAATTATTTGCTCATATGAAAAAATTTGCATATGGCGGGTTTGTAGAATAGTTGGGAATGGCAACCAGGGTTGTCAGAATTTTTTTTTGCCAAATTTAATGTCAGAAACGCCAAAGCCTTTTTTGTATTAGTTTTTGACAATAAAACATATATTTTTATTTAAAATATTTTTTATAAATCCTCAAAAATACATTTTTTCCGAATACCTTTATTTCGACAAAAATATAAAAAAGTCGCCATGATATGAACATTGTTTACTTTTTCTTTAAAACAAAATAAAAATTATTAGTGGACACAAAAAAAGTACAATGTTGATTATAAAATAGTTTACGGTAGTCTACTTAAAGCAGCTAGTATTATACAAATATTTTATATATATCTAAAACGGTTTCAGCGGCAAGACAATTCTTATGGTTTTTTCAATACATTGTATTGGATTTTATTGATTGATTATATTGCATATAATTCATAACTCGTAATAACGCGTCAAGAAGTTTCTATTGCATTATATATTGAAGGTGAGTTTTTGTGGAGTGGAGTTCATTATTAAGAAAACTCTTTCAACACAAGCATTAGCAGTTGAAATTACATGCATATAAAAACAGTCAAAGCAAGTTCTTTGAAATGGTACGTACCGGACGTATAGCTATAACATTTTAGCCAAAACTGATTTAAATTAGATGGAATACCAACATTGAAATAATCTTTCCAAATAAAAAACGGTATATTTGTCCAAGAGTCTCAAGACAAATTTATGGCTTATCAAATATGAAATAAAATCGACATACATATGTACAATCTTATAAGCCGCAAAAAAATCGTCATGTCGGCAAAAAGCTTGAAAATCGGCGTTTGTCGAGAAATGGTTATACTCGACAACCCTGATTGTATTATGAAAATCTGTAAAGCAATGTGGCCATGATGGAATAAGGAGGTGGCCTCAGAAAGCCAGCTGGTCACAGTAATTTTCGCCTCGGTGTGACGGCAACTGTCAATTTTTTTTGCTTATTTACATTCATTTTCGCCGTATAGCCAGCGTTACCGTTATACGACTAAAGGCCAGTATTCACTATCCTACACAATCGTACGATTAATTCACACGAAAATCTGACGCAATTCTACCCGACATTAAAAAATGTTTACCAAATCTGCTGTTAATGCCACACTTTCCCACAAAAAAGATGCAAAAAGAAAATCGCATAGAATGTATTATTTTATGAAAATTTTCATAAACATTTGCAAGTCGGTCAGACTTGTAAAAAAATCTGTCACTCAATTCATTTTGAAGCCACACTGTCAATTTTTATTAGTCACACGATTTTTTTTTTTGGCATATCGTACGACTGAATAGGATAGTGTATCGCCGGCATTTTGCCCCTCTTTTGACTGTCTTTATTCTTGTCTCTTTGTAAGTAAAGTTATACCACTTTAAGCTCGTCCAATTAACAAGTAAACAGTAACTGTTTTGTATAAATGATTAAATAAAAATTATATGCAACAGTGGCACAAAATAGATTTCTTTATATCTGATGAACGGCATTAGGTGAAGTTTCCAAATTTCGTACAAATTGGTACCAATACTTTTGCAACTACACCTGATCCAAAAACAACGACAGCACGCAACTTGCTTGCAAGTAGAATTTATTTGGTATTTTAACTTTTTGTAGTAATTTTTGAAATTTTCAATTGTATCGTGGACAATAAAAACACAACACACCCTCTCAGCGTTACCAAATGTGCCGATATATTTTTTTTTTGCAGTTTTTTACTTCAAACCCCGTGTATTTAATTAATTTATTCGAATAATACAAAGAAGCATTTAATTACACAGGCCTGCGAAATTATAGTTTTTGCAAGTTTTTTTCTTAAACTATTATTATTTGTAGTTATTGTCGTAAAAGTAACGGGAAACGATATTGATATGATTCGTTGCATGCACCGATGTAGTTATACTTCTCTTTAAGGCGTCACCCGATTAAAAAATAGCTAAGTTAAATCTAAGATTTTCTGAAAATTTTTTCGTTTTTTGACTATATTTTTCCTTAAAAAAATATGTTTGTGCTCACATGTAATTACAAAATCCATAATATTTGCAAAATTTGAACTTGTAATCAAAAAAGCTTCATATAAACAGACTCTCACTAAAATTTAAGAAATGTATGCCCATAGTTTTTGATTCTTGTGATAATATGCATAAGCAGAGGAAGTTAAACAATATGAAATTTTGTTAATAACGGAATAATTATTGGCTTAAACCATGAAAAAATAAGTATTTTGTTTGTAAATTTAGTGCAAAATTTTAAGTGGCACTCACACGAGTGAACAAAAAAAAAGTTGCAATAAACTCATGATTGCTTTTTCTTAAATCAAAAAATTTTTTTTTGAGTGCAACATTTTTTAACATCACTATCACTCATGTTTAGTGAGGCTGCTAATTTTAAATTCATCACTCAACATCAACAAAATGATTGCAATAATTGTGCACTATCACTAGCTGTGAGTTAAAACTGCAAACTAAGTGCACTTTGGTATCAACAGCCAACGTTTTTAATTTTTTTTGAAAGTTTTTTAAGTCCTCGTCCATATTCAGAAACATTTTCTGCAGAAACTGTCTTCAATTCTCTTTTGAAACTGCATTGGTGTCAATACAATAAAACTTTTGTTGGGCATCATTTAAACAATTTGTATGCCTTCTCTCTTTGTTTCAATAACAAATTTAGAAAAACTGCTCGTACACGAAACAAATACCACGTTTCGTCTTTCCCCTTTCATAATCAAACTCAAATGTTTCGCAGCAAATGTTACATAATGTGGATGAGGACTAAAGGTGAGTTTACACTTTTATACTTTGTATTAATACATGTCAATAACTCAAGTAATATGCAATGTGTTATGAAAATGGCAAGTATTACAAAAAAAAATTTGACATTCCATACGACTTCATCGTTTTTTGAAATTTTTCTAAACTTTTCATTGGATCAGCATGACAGTCACAACAAAACTCATTAGATTTCTATCTCACAAAGTATTATGGAATACGTAAGAAATGTGTGATAGTGTAAACAATCCTTAAGGTGCAGTTTTTCCCATAAAAACAGATTTTTTTGTGGAAATTGTCAGTTTTTTTAAAGCAAATATGGCAATACTGCACCATCATGCATTTAGCCATATTGAATTTTATGTAATTTTTTTAAAGCAAATTGGCTATTTTGACAGCAAAAATAGGCGAATTGGCCTTTTGTTTATATTCAAATCAAGGCGAACGAGCTTATTTTGACATTTGCCGTCACAATTCTAGCAACAAAATGCCTGTTGTTTTTTCTTTTGTTGCATTGTTGTAGTAGTGAGGCCACTTTATAAATACATTTTGAATGTGGCAATGAGTAAAGGGCATAATAAACCACACAAATTGCTTGGCAAACATGCACTTTGTTTTTGCTTCTGTTTTCCAATAGACAACACAATCATATTTTGTACAAACATTTATTTTTGATTTGTTTTCAATGAATGTAGCCGACGCACAGTGGCGCCATTTGAGTTTTTTCGTTGCAAAAATCATATCTTTTGAACCGAATAAGATAATTGAACAGTTTAAACAGCATATGATAGATAACTGTTCAGCCTATGAAATGAGCGTTTGGAAAGGGTGCTACGCTTTGTAGGGGCCTACTTATGGGTTATCAAAGTTAAAATTAGTAGAAAAATCAATTTTATGGTAACTAAAAAAAATTTTTTTTACATTTTTAGATTGTTTTTATTTTTTTTCTTAAGGGTTTTATGTTTTAAATTATTACCCAACAAATTAAAAAAAAAATTATTTTTTTTTTTAAATTTATTTTTTCAATTTTCTGTAAAATATTCATCACAATTCGTAAGAGAAGGTATATCTAAAAGACTAACCATTTCTTAACTATAATTATTTTGTAACTCTATTCGTGACTTCACATGCCGCAGGGAAGAAATAAGTGGATCGGAAGATGCTGCCAACATGTTGAAGAGGTCCTCATTTTGCCTCACCCTTGATGCTTTGAATGTGTTCTGCAATCTATATTTTTTATAAAATTTGTTAAGAGACTCCTGTGCTTCTTCAGAAAGCTCTCCAATTGGCAAAGACTGGTACTCAATTATATCTTTACCATGCGCCAATATTTTATGGACGGTCGGGGTCAACTTCTTCTGTGGATACATTTCTGCTAAAAGAGATGCAGTTTTCGACGCATATTCTCCATATTTTGTAGAATTGACATTTTCTTTGCAGTTTAAAACATCCAAGATCGTTCCCAATCTTTTCACGATTTGATTGTCAATTCCAATGATTCTAGTTACTGCCTCATCATTTTCAAAAAATCTCCTAGAAGTGTTTCCATCGTTTGAGTTACCGTATCCGTGCTTGGGACAGTCTACTTTTAGTCCAACTTGTTTAAAAAAAGCATCCTGTATTTGCTTCTTTCTGATCTTTTCCTTATCCTTTATTGATGTATTTTCATCGAAGTTTTCTTCCTCTTGTGGTAGGGTATATGCCAGTTTTAGTAAGAATTCCATACACCTTATCCTTGCGTGCAATGGTGACATTCCATATTCGTAATTCTCCTCATTTGTAGAATCGTTTAAATTACCAAAGTTCTTCTGAAAAATAATAATATAAAATCGATAAAAAAAATATAAAAATAAAACGAAAAAAGGGTTTTAAATAGGTTTTTGCTAAATTTTTACCTCCAATATAATTCTGTCTATATATATGTATATGATAACTAATTGAAATATGTTATAATTAAGCAGAAAAAGATACTAATCTTAAACTCTTTACAACTAATTATATAAAATTGAGATGTAACATATTATATATGAAATAAATTGAATTGAATTGAAAAAAGTTCTTCTGACTCTTTTTGCAAATCGGGCATGACATTGTTGAGGTTGTTCCTGTCAGTTCGTTTACGACTTTTCCGTCAACCATGGTCAGGTGGAACTCGTAATTGCATTCAATATATTTTCCTTCTCCAATTTGCAGCTTTGTAGGCTTAATCTTGCTTATTTGTTCTTTAATGTCCTTCACCGTAGTCCTTATGAGTTCTGCCGATTCCCTTGCAAACTGAAACATTATTGGTCGGCAATAATGCCCTGATGACGGACGTGGATTTTTCCAGTGTAAGGAATCATCCGATTTTAGCCGCAAATGAACAACAGATGCCATAAACATATTTCCGTCCGATATTGTAGCGTCATCGGGAGATATCCTTTGCTTATAAACGCTTTGTCCGGATGATCCATTGCAGCCTCATTTGCTGATCAATGTCAACTTCTCAGGAAGAATTTTCACTTCCGTGAAAAACTTTGGTGTGGTTGACTTTCTAAACAGTTCAAATAATTTTAAATTGTACAACGCCATGTTTTCAGTACTTAAATTGTTTAATGGTTTCAGTAATTGTTGCGCCAACTTTCAGGCGTAGACTAATCCAGGCATTGTGCTTATTTTGCAATATATAGGCTTATGCTACCATGCCTAAAAATTTACCTGTTCCCTGCATACATATGGATTTAGGCTAAATAATGCAATTTTGATATTATGCATGTGTCCAAATAAGATTTGTGCCTACCTGTAGGGACCATAAGTCAATATTGTTCCTGACCATTTGTACGCCAAAGTATTGTTTATGTGAGGTACGTACCTGCTAATATAATAACTATTAGATCAAACTACTGTCAGTCAAAACATATAAGGGATGGACGCCATACAATTTCTGCAACCATGTCTTTTTAAACTTTTTTACCTCTAGAAGCCAAACGGGCACGTACGGGCAGATAAAACCTTTTGAATTATGTAAAGAAATAATCAAAGAACAGGTTTTGCAAATATGGCAAATATAGAAAAATATAGTTTTTTTTTTATTTTCCGTCAAAGTTGAAAAATAGTGAAAAAACGGATAGTTTTTAAATAGTGATTTACCAGGAGAAACACAAAGCAAACAGTTAATTTTTTTTTATCATTATACATTTAATAAATACATCAATCAATACAAACAAAAAATAAGGCGATTCGTTACCTATTTTTCGTGATATTACACCTGAAATCGCAACAAATTGACTAAAAATTGTGTGTTTTTTTGAAAACCGAAAGTCGGTCAACTTTGAACGGTTATATCTTCTAAACTAAAAATGTGATATTATTAAGAGTGGCATATTTGAAATCGTTGAAAAGTTTCCTATAACATGGGTTTATTCAAAACTTCGTCGGCATTCATGAAAATTTTGTTTTTTGCAACCTCGCTTGCTCTACGGGCGCCACTGTGCGACGATTGTGCTGCGGAAATTTTGCTCGCTATTTGTTTAAAACGGAGAAAAAATATAAAAGATAGAAAAGGATTTAGAGCAATGGTGCGCAAACCATAGAACAATTGTTCAAAATCAAATCACACACATTCTTATGCTCTTGTGGTTAGTAGCGATTGTCGACTCAACGAGACAACGTCGTATGTACATGAGCACGGGTGTATGACTGCTTCTTTATTTTTTCAGATTTTATTTACGTATTTGTTGTAGGTGCACTGAACAAAATAAATTGTTTAATTATGGCATGTAAAAAATATTTTATGATTAAAAATACTTTTGGTAAAATGCAATGCCTGTTTTGTCATAAGTCATTTAAAACAATGAAAGAAATTGTTTTAAAAAGACATTTTGATAGCTTTCATAGCATTACTATGAAAAAGTTAAATGAAGAAGGAAAAGAAAATCTTTTTCAAGAAAAAAAAAAACAAAATTGTTTAAAGATGATTAAAGAATGGTTGGAATAAAAAGAATTAAATCAGTCGTCAAATAAAAAACTTAAGCAGGAGATATCTAGTCTTATAAGTTTAGATGTTATTAGACAAGGTAGACCGTTCACTGATGGGGTATTTATTAAAAACATATTACTCCACGTTATGCAAAAATTAAATTATAATGTTGACATTATAGAAAATCTTCTGTTGTCCCGTGATACTGTTGCACGTCGTAGGAATATAATGTCTTTGAAACTATGTTTTCACTAGAAACCTTTTGCTCAAACGTAACAGGCAAACTATTGTTCGATGTTATTAATGAAAAACTTTTTTCTACAGTAGACTCCAAAAAATTAGCTGGCGTTTGTACTGATGGCGCAAACGTCAGTTTTCACGGCAGGGTGAGATGTTAAAACTTTTGATGCCAGCACTACCAGGTGCACAATGCGATTAAAATTATTGAATATATACTCATGTCGTTTTAGTTGACACATTTAACTTCCATATTTTTTCACACGATATTTCTGTCATCTACACAGAGGTCAATAAATTTTCTGGAGTCCGCAATTGATAAAAATTTTTCATTAATAACATTGAACAAAAACCTTGGCTGTTGCTTTTGTGTAAACAGTTTTGAGAGAAATCATTGTTTCAAAGATTTAATACTCTTTATCTGCGTAACAAGCTAGCAAGTCAGTGCTTTCATCAAAAGCAAAAGAAAAGAAATCAAAATTTTTTATATTTTCTTTAATGGCAAACTCTGCGTATACTCCTAACTAAACAGTACGGCGAGCAAAAGTATCACGGGACAGATGATTCTATAAAATTAAAACTACAATTAAGAATTTGTTTTATTTGGAGGAATATATTCTTAATAAATATTTCGTCAGAAAAAGGTCTACCTTGCTTAATAATAGCTAAATTTTAAGGACTAGATACCATCTGTCTTAGTTTCTTATATCCTATTTTATGATTAAAAATGCTTTTGGTAACATGTAATGCCTCTTTTGTCATTAAACATTTAAAACAATGAACAAAACTCATTTTTAAAAGGCATTTTTATATCTTTTATAGCACTTCTATGAAAAGTTTAGTGAAAAAAAAAACTTTTTCATTTTTATAAGGTATTTATCAAAAATAATTTATTTAAAAGTTTACTTTTTCTTTTATATTTAATTTATTTTCAAAACAAAAAAAAAATTACAAAATTTTTCACACCGTAAAAAAATAACAACAGTTCTTTTAAATTTCACAACTTTTCTCCCAGTGCACCTGTGGTTTTGTCAGTGTATTGGTGAGAGAATTTAGTTTTGCGCTTCACTGATTTAGAGCAACGATCATCACGCTATGCCCCCAGGGGCCGAGCACTTTTCGGGATTTTCACACACACAACACGAATATTACCGAAACTCACTTCAAAGATTGTAAAAAACTATAATTTCATTCAGTTGTATGCTAGCTTTCAAACAAGCAGGTCGCCGTCGCTTTTGTTGTTTGAAAACAAAAACAAAACACATAGTTAATATCTCAACTGAGTACTTTTATTTTTGTCTCTTTTTCAGAATTTCAAATATTTTTAGTACACTTTGAATATTTTTCTCCTTTTGTATGTGTTTATTTAAATGTGGAAAATAGAGTGGAGAAAAAGTTTTCATTTTCATCTAAAATTTTGAATAAAGCTGAATGCCTGTATACAATCAGAAATTAAAAAAAAATAAGTGCATTTATATAACAAAAAATTTGTTTAATACAAAAAACAATTTTTTTTTTATATGTATCTAGAAATTTCTTTCAGTGCACCCAAAATACACACACCACTACACACACATTTTTAACTGACTCTCTTTGTGATTACCTCTGATTTAGAGCAAAGAGTGCTCTAAACAACGAGCTGTTTTGAGGGAAATTATTCTGCTAAAACAAATTGTAATTTACGACTGAAAATTATGTTTTTCTTCTTCTTCTACGTATTTACTCTGCAAAGTTTTCGCTGAAATGATAACTTTTAGCACTAAACAACACAAAAAGTTTGACATATATCCAACATGTCTGCCAAATATTAAACATTTTTAATATTTCTGCAAACATTGCTTCAAACGTTTGTCCAAACAGCAAACACCCTAATTAACAACACAAAATATTTGTACAAACGTAAAATTTTGACATGTTTGCCAAGCTATTTGTGTGGTTTATTATGCCCTAAACAGAAACAGCTCACAAGAATAAAAATACCCAAAAATAGTATTGTTGTTTTTTTCAATCAGTTATTCTATCGAGTAAACAACAAAAAAAGACCAAAAGTGACCTGACAAAAAAAGACCAAAAGTGAACTGACAAAAAATACATACTGACCCAAAACGAACTAGTGAACTAAAACGTACGGTGATCCAAAAAGACCGATCATCGTTCATTTGACTGAATAGTTCAATTGAACTAGTTTGTTCATGAACTACACAACTCTAAAATCGAGGGAGTCGGTGCTTAGTAGTCTTGAGCCAAATCGTTCATTTTAGTGAGCGGTCATTTTCGTTCAATCAGTAAAAGTGCACCCGTTCGTTCAGTTCGTTCATTCCGTTCAATAGCTCTTTTTTATCATTCTTTTTATACCGGTCATTAGAGTGGTATAAAAAGAAAAGAAAAAAAAAAAACAACAAACAAATAAATACAAAATAAAAAAAGTGTTTAATCAAAATAAGATATTATTATTAAATAAAATTAAACAAGCAAATACATATATACAAAATAAAAACGAAAGAAATTATTTTGTGTATTTAATAAAGTTAACAAGATGATAAAGCAATTGTGTATAAAATGTTAATGGAGAATTACCTGTAAAAACAGCAGAGGCAGAAGGAGTAACAACCATTTTAGCCAATGATCCAGATGAAGATCGTCTGGCTTGTGCTGAGAAAGACCTACAAAATTGTCAGTGGGAGGTAAGGAAAATTCCTTTTTTTCTAGTGTGAATTTTAAGGAAACATTTTCTTTACATTTTTTAGGTGTTCAACGGTAATGAACTGGGAGCTTTTTTAATGAAGGAAGGTAAACAAGTACTTTTTGCATTTAAGAAGCCATAAGCTTTGTTTTCTGCTGCTTTACTACATAAAGATGGCGTTAGTACTGCCACACATCAAACTCTCCCTAATGAACCTACTTATTTTACAATGAGCTTGAGCTTTATTTTTCAATCATTTTATTATCTTTACTAAACTTTACTTGTAAGAAGATAATTGTGGAATGTGATTTATAAACTGTTAAATGATGTTTGATCTAGCAAACAAATTTTTAATAAAACTATAACTGTTTAACCCTTTCATGTCCACTTTTTTCCAGGCGGTGTTAAAAATATGAAACCTTGTTTTTCTGTTTATTTTGGGCTCAGATAAGGTATATACCAAGTTTCGGACACCAGGTTCTTCCAGGAAGGACTCCAGAGGAAGTTGCTTTTAAGCAACAATGGACATTAGTGGTATAAAAATTTTAAAAGAAACAAATAAATTTTTTATTTTATTTTAGGAAGAAAAGCTAAATTCTTCCGATTTTATTAAAAAAACTAGTAATGATAGGATAAAAAACAATTCTTATTTGTATTACTGCATAAATGGATCTTACATTTAGAGCATGTTGATAAGGCCGTTGCGGGGTTACAAAAACGGCAACGACCTTTTTCACTCCATACTATCAAATGCTCTAATTTGTCATAGCGGATCGTGTTTGAGGGATCTGGTGTATATTTGCGTTTTTTTGAAGAGCTTCTTCCTATTTCAGAACAGTCACTAGTAGCAGATGCTGAAGACATACTTGATTCGGGTTGAAGGTCAGATTTATTCAAAGAAGGGCGACCTCTTTTTCGAGTTATATCAGCGCAGAGTGTAGGTGACGCACTTAACAGCGATTGGGCTATATATAGCTGGAAATCAATTAAAGGCATATGCTTAGAGCGAATTTCAAGTGGTTGGCATTTAAGTTCTATACCTTTCTCCTGAAGAGCATATAAGTTGGTTTGGTCTGCGATCAATTCAAATAACTCGTCATCTAAAAAATCTGAAAAATATTCAAAAGGCGACTTCAAGACAACGGCATCTGAGTTTTGTTCTTCCTTCAAAGTAGTGTCAACAGCCTCCATACTCTTATTTCTCCATTTTAAATTTTTATTGTAAATTTTATCAGCAGGATTTGCAGCGGCGCTTTCTGCAATGTTATCAGTTTTGCTATTTGAAATAATTCGATCTATAATATCCACCTCAATTTCATGATCATTTGCAATTATTTCCTCAATGTTTTTTTCCAATATTTCTGGTAAATATTCATCTTCAATAACATCCTCTTCATCAGATGACTTGTCCCAATCAAAATCGATGATTTGCTGTATATATGTATCAGTCAATCCTTTGCGTCTCTGCCTTTCACTTACAATTTACTCATATTCATATAAAACTTTGTATACCCTTAACGACCAAAGTTGCTTCTAAGCAACTTCTAATTTCAAAAAATTCTAGCCTATACATTAAAATTTTTTTTTGTTTGTTTTTGCTTTTATAACTAAAATTACCTTTTCTTTCAGCCATAGTTCCGATAAAACAATTTTATAATTTCGAAATTCTAATATATTTCAGTTTTACGTGACTCTGTTTTTGGAGAAAAATTTTTTACACGCACTTACTTTGGATTCTTGTCCACAACTAAATGCTTGTTTACATATTTTTTGATGTTTTTGCATTTTATTACTTTAAACGAATAAACTAAAACAATACAATTTACCGTTATTCCTTAAATTGCAAAGGCAAAGAAATATTAGCTTTGAAAGTCAAAGTTGCTTATAAGTAGAGTTTGTTCCCGGGATTTCCCGGGATTTTCAAAACTTTAGTAAATCTATGTCGGACTGTACCGGTTCAACTCGGTGTGCGCTTGACTAAATACACGCACAGGGCGTTAAAACGCTACAGTGGTCAACACTAGGGCTAAAATGCAACTCTCCAGGGATCAGCTGTGACTTTTAACGAGCGTGGCATTGCCAGATGGACAGAAAGACCAAGTAGACGCGAGATATATATGAGAGACTACTAAAAGAATAAACCCTGGGGGCTGAAGTTGGCTGCAGTGTGTGTTTCAGTAGCAAAGGACTGGGCGGATGTAACATGGACACCAAATGGAGTTTATCCGGTCTTTTGTGATCTGGGCGCGAACGGCTTATACGGTGGACAAATTGTAGCGGAAGAAATCCGCTAGCACAAGCGAAGATAATATCGAGTGTAATTGAGGTAAGAAAAAAAAAAAGAAAAATATGAAATATGAGGTGTTAATTTGTTGTGCTTAAGGAACGAGACGGAAGGAAGGCTGTCACATAGCCAGACTGTTCCCGATATCAACGGATTAGAGGCGATTACCAACGAGGCTTTACCACCAACAGCCTAGGCTGCACCAAACTGCCAGAGAGTGGGTCATAAAATACCAGGACCCCAAGTTGAGTCCTCGATGTGATAAGACACGCGTCAAGCGCCACAAATTCGGTCTTGAACACAGTCCCTGACAGCGAACAAAGGGTACACATCAAAAAGTACACCTAAGCCCAGTGTCCATCCCGTAAGACAAAAACCCTTCTTCTGTGGTAACAACAAACGCCAGTGCTCGCACCAAAAACTACAAAAAAATAAAAAACCCATAATTTAGTAGTGATTGAACAAAAACCATAATTTAATGGTTGAAATAAAACATAATTTGATAATTTGGAAAAAAAAACATAATTTAATGGTGTGTTGAAAAAAAAAACCATAATTTATTGGTGTATAGAAAAAAAAAAACATTATTTGATAATTTGGAAAAAAAACCACATAATTTTCATGGTGTATGGAAAAACTCGTAAATTTCATATAGTAGAAAACCGCCACCTCCGGCGGTAATAACAAACTACAGTGCGTTTAACACAAGTTTGAGCGTCAGGTTGACCATCACCACGAGAGCCATCTACAACAACGTTTAGCTCGCCAGCACGCTCAACAAAAACCAGCACAACATTGCTTATAATCTACACAGCGGCAACACCAAGAATTCTTAGCGACAAAATCAGGTTGACCATCACCACGAGCACAGCCAGCTACAACAACGTTTAGCTCGCCAGCACGCTCAACAAAAACCAGCACAACATTGCGTTTAATCTACCCAGCGGCGGCAACTTAATCAACATCAGCCTTTAACTTCGCCAACAGCGGCATCCATATAAGCCAGCTAAACTAGTAGTTCTTCTAGAAGAGACTTAAGTCAAATACGCCTCAACATCAGGATCCCGGCGGTACGTTATTCATGGCCATCAACCTCTACGGCCGTCATTGAGCACGGTTTACTGCACTACCACGTATATTAGTTCCGACCACAACATCGTGTTACCCGACCAGTAGCAAAAGATAAGTAACATCAATATTTTTAAAGTTTTTCATTAATTCGGGTTATGAAACCGCATCGGCGGGGTATTAGAGTTTCGCGGGGAAAACAGGGAGGGGTAATGTATTGTTAACAGATAGCCGATCGAAGGAAAAAAAAAAGGTTAGAATACCCAATGACACCGGGGCCGTAAAATAGTTAGACGTTTGATCCTAAATTCTGTGAAAACCAAATCACAAAGGGCAAAAATATTAGTAAAGCATTAACGAATAAATTAGTGCAAATTGAACAAAACAAAAAGAAAATATATTAATTAAATTAATTAATTAATTAAAATTAATTAATTGTATATAAACATATGGTCGCAATTGAAAGGATTGTAATTAATTTAATTAATTACAAATTCCAAAGTTTTTTTGTATCGGCTATATAGTATAAATGACCACTATAACTCTTCGTAAATTGACTCACTAATATTAATTTATTGATTTAAAAAAAAAAAAAAAAAATATTTAAGAAAGAACAAATTAGAAAAAGGGCTTGTTCTTCCCATAATCTCTTGTGTATTTTAATTTAAATAGCTAGACTAAACCGATGTCTTCATAAATTACAAAAACATCCAAAAAAAAAAAACGTTTTCATTTATTTATAAAACCTTTACAATTATGAAATAGTAGTGAACAAAAGTCAAGAATCAAATGTAAACAAAAAAAAGAAACCCCCCCCCAAAAAGAAAAAAAAAACATAAACTTATAAATACCTTGTGCATAATTTGTTAACAAATAATTTAACAATTCAGAAGGATGGGAAAATAAATTAAAGAATAAAAAGAAAAAATTTTAAAAAGTTAAATTGTTTACGGTTAACAAATTATGGATGGGATATTTAACCAAACCTGAGAAAATTACATACAGATTACAAAAATAAGAACAAACATAAAGAAATACAGAAACTAAGAAAAGAAAAAAAGACGTCATAGCTTGTAAGTTAGGAGATAGGGAAATTTGATTGATCAACATTACGGATTGAGAATCCTTTGTAATAAATTAAAGAGAAAATGTAAAAAAAAAAAAAAAGTAATGAGTTTATTTAAATAAAAGAATAAATGAATTTAAAATTAAATGTAACGAATTTTTGCGATAATGGACTAATTTAGACTAAGGGTATGAGGTGAGTGTGGGGTGGTGAGATGGTGTAAGTGGGGTTTTCAGCTCGCAAACACTGGTTCAACTTTTCAGGTCCGTCTTGTTCACCGTAATTGCAAAGAACCTTCACCCAGGCCGCGAGCCAAAGCCGAGCAGTAATTACAAAGTAGCCAGTGTGCAATTCGGGAACAAAGTCCGAGAGAAACAGGTAAATAATGGGATGGTAGGATTTGGGATGACTCATCTGGCCATTTTATTGGAGTAAGTTATTAGATATTTTTTTCAGATCTAATCTCGGGTAAGAAACGTGACAGGACTAGTGTCTTAAGTAGTTAAATCCAACTTAATTTCACCACAATATTTAAATTTACTACAGTTTAAGGCGTATTAAGCTCATTTTAAAGAATGTGCTTTATATAGGGCCTATGATAATTACAGGCCTATCTTCACGAAATTTTATTTCTTGTCTTAGCACACTGAAGTGTAAATTTTACAATAATATTATAAGGTTTTGCGGCTACGTGCGTAGTAAAGTGTTTTCCTAGATTGTGCTTCATATGCGGCATTACAAGTATAGCTTTTAGCCATACTTACATGATTTACGAGATTGGTCTAAACATGGAGCCGTAGATAAATTATGGACCGACATTCACGAAATTTGGTGCCTTATAAAACGAATTTTTGGAAATTTAATGACAAAAGGTGCATTTGGCAACAAATTTATGTTAGTTTTTGTTGAGTTTTTAGGGCGGTAGTTCCACATTTGGGTGCATACCTCTTTTCCTACTGAAGCGATTCTGCTAGAATTCAATCCCAAACAGCCTAGAAGATCTAGAACCAATTTGACACCCATATGACTAAATCGGCTTAAAATTAATAAAGGACTCACAATAATATTAAAAAAAGATTCACATAGAATGACAAACTTAGTATACCTTCATACACCACTGCTGATTAAGGGTTATAACATTGTAAAAAAATATGTTATTAAATATATGTATGTAGTAAATAAAATTTCTCCTTCCTGTTGAATTTGTTAAACGGTAAAATTGTTACAGAATTCCAACTTCGTAATGTTGTGCTATTAGTGTCTAGTCGCCCTTCCATAAATTTTGTTGCACTTTGAGCTCTGTATTTGACAATGTACTATATACGTATATTGATTTCTATGATCCTACTTGCATCAAAATAACCTCATAAGTGTCTTGAAATTTCTTTAATCTTAAATTTTTTACGTTTTTCTTATATAATTAATACTAGATTTTATTATTTTAATGGTAATAGCCAGCAAGAAATATTAGTTTCATTGGAGAAATAAGTAAATAAATAAATAAAAAATATTCTGCGGGAATCCCGGGAATTTGATATTTATTTCCCGCTTTCCCGGGAATCCAAAAAGTGCGGGAATAAAAAAACTCTACTTATAAGCAACTTTGAGCGTGAAAGGGTTAACGAGTTAACATTTGTATACCCTCCACCAACACTAGTGGTGAGTGGGGGTAACTAAGTTTGCAATTCCGTGTGAAACTTTTTTATAATTCATCTCAGACCCCAAAAAGTATATATATATATTCTGGCTCCTTGAGTGATTCTAAGTCGATTTAGCCATGTCCGTCCATCCGTCTGTCCAATTGTTGAAAACATGCTCGCTTTCGAAAAACTCGAAAGAAAAGAACAATGTTGATGTCAAATTGCTTCTAGGTGTCCGGATTTTTTTTTTTTTTTTTTTTTATTCCTACACATAAATAGTAACGGAATGCATATGTTGATACAAGATTTTGCACAAAATCTTTCTAAATGACAGGAAATCATACTGATAAATTAAATATCGGTACATAATATACCATAGGCCCAATATAAAGATCACTTCTGTAAAACGCTTTAGTACGCCTAAAACCGTAACAAATGGCGCTATTGTAATAAAATTTAATATGTGATTTTTATTTAAGAAAAATACAAAGAAATAAAATTATTTTTAACAAAATATTTTTGAATGCATTTTTATTTCTAAAAAAGAAGTATGTACAACTAAAATAAAAAAAGAATATCCTTTAGATCTAGTTCTACTTAAATAAGTATTAATTCTAACAATTAATATCTTAACTTATTGTTAGTTCATTTTTTAATTAAGATATAACATACATACATATATGTTTATATATATATATAATCATAAACAGTACAATCCCGTTAATTCATTATCAACGGCACCGACTGCTTTTTACGAATTAGAGAAGTTTTCGAAATGAAGAGATTTTGCTTTAACGAGGTTAAAATTTAAAAAAATAAAACGATTCATAGCGGTTTGAATTTAGTGAGTTTTAAATCAAAAATCAAATGATATAAGAGGGTTGAAATTATTTCAAAACAAACAATGTATGTGTATGTACATATGTAATAAATACTAAAAACAAAAATTATTAGTTTTTAATAAACGTAATGCTCTTATCAGAATTAAAATAAGATTTAAGAATTGCGAACAAACTTTTAAAAAAAACATTGCCTTAGTGTTTTTTTCAAAACATATTGGTTTTTACTTGGCATTTCCTATGGCGCTTTTAAGTTGAAGTCAAAATAATAGACACTGTTTTAGTCGACAACAAAATTTGCGACGACTCATATGAAAGTAAAAGAAATTTTAATTACGAAGTAAATGTATTGATAAAAAACGTTTGAAATAAAAAAAAAATATTAATTGTCAAAATTTAATATTTAAATTATCCCACCAAAAGATTAGAAAATACCAAATTAACGTTGGACTTAATGTGACAACTTAAAACTAACGTCGAAAACGACTTGAACAATAGGGGTGATTATTTTTTAATAAAGCATTTTATTAAAATGTAATTACATCAGGTACTTTTGTTTGGTCTTAAAGACATACATACATAAGTATATACATTAGAGCGACTCAAAAAAAAAGTGATTTTGTTACCCCTCTAAAAATAAAGTTTGACATGTTTGATATAAGGGGTTACTAAAACACTTTTTTCCGCTCCATACAACTTAAGTCGGTCTAATATACATACATACATGTGTAAAGAACTTATACAGTCAAAAAAAGATGTTCATATTTGATGGAAATAATCTAAAAATAAAAAAGCAAATGTAGTCAAATAAAAATTATTTTCTATAATGCTATATATTACCTTTTAATATTTTTACGGCTTACATATACCGTTGAAGAAAAATTAGGCTTGATACTTTATCTGATTTCAATAATGCCGCCTATCATTTAAAATTTGACCCATTGACGAAAATATCCGCTCGCAAGGAATTGATGTGGCCAATATACATAGCCGTTTAAGAGCAAATGCATAAACTCGTGAATATATGTGTTTCCGTTCATTCCACCACATTAAAGTATCAAGAATTCTATCTAAATATTCCTCATTGAGGTATTTATCGAATTCCCTTATAGATGCGGCAGAGTTGTCAGGACGAACAGTTTTGTTGTGCTCCTGGTCGTATTCTGTCCAAAAGTTGAAACCTTCCACAGCACTTACGGCAGATCTTTCTTGATGACCAGTAGTTCGTTTCTGTATTTCTCGCATCGCAAAATTTCTCACATTAGGTATGAAACAAAAAATTCCATAGTTTCTCGATTTGTGAGAAAAAAGTGTTTCTGTATTTGAATGCGAGAACAGCCAACACAGATTCTATTTTAACTGGAATACTTCCAGTAATTAAGTGTCAAATGCAGACGAAACGTCAACGAAAGAAATAGATATAATAAAAATAGGGCTGCCAGATTTGACGATTTATCGTCGTTTTGACGATTTTTTGTTCCAAAATTGGCAAAGTGCCGATTTGCTGATTTTTTTCTAGTGACGATATTATTTAGTATTCCAACTAAAATAATTTTAAATAGTTTTATATGTTTGTGTATTACGCACCACAGAAAAGCGATATCTTTAAAAAAGGCAGCTAAAAAAAAATGTATCGGCAAAATCAAAATTTCGAAGGAAAACTGCTAAGTTTTTATTTCCTTAGATTATTTAATACATTTGTTTATGTGATAAAAACATTAAACTATTACCCCATTTTTCAGTCAATGCACTATAGGAAATTTTTGCCTTTTTTGACCAAAAGTGTTGGTTTTATTCCAATATGATATTTTGTCACGCCTTTGCGTGTCAAAATCTTAAATTTTTAATTGTTATCGGATTAAAGAAAAACTAAAATAATTAATTGTATTTAAATAGACCTCAAGCTTAAGTATGTATGTACATTAGAGCGACTCAAAAAAAAAGTGATTTTGTTACCCCTCTGAAAATAAAGGTTGATATGTTTTATGATGATTCCCAAAATATTTTTGTTCTTGCGTTGACAATCCGTGAGCTGGACAATTTTTAAAAAAGGTCTTTTTTCAGTTTTTCGAATGTTTTTGTAGTTTGCTCCAAGACAACATAAATAAAATTTGGCATCATCGAAAAGAGTTCTTGAAGCCGCATCCAACGGTATATAAAGCTTTACCACTTCCGACCTACTTATTGAGATATTTAACTAAATATGTACATATTTTCGCTTCGGGTTTTCATACAAATTCTACGTATGTGGAAGTAATGTTCTACTTTTCAAATTGAATCTGTTTTAAAATAATGTTAATTTATTATTTTTTTTGTAATTATTCACATAAAATGCGAAAATCGCGATATATTTTAACTTTTTTTTATATATAGGCAATATGGGTATAAAATTTTTTCATTTTTCAATTTATCAAAATGTAAAAAATTCAATAAAAAAAATATAAAATTAATAAAAAAATACGTAGAATTTAAAAATGGTTCAGCTCACGGATGGTCAACTCAAGAACCAAAATATTTCGGGAATCATCAAAAAACATATCAACCCTTATTTTCAGAGGGGTAACTAAAACACTTTTTTCGGCTCCATACAACTTGAGTCGGTCTAATGTACATATGTATAAAATATGTATTTTACCCATGAACTTTAACTATTTTTTTTTATTATTATTTTTTTATTATGTTTTAATAAAAATGGAACAAAATTTGTCAAAATTAATTTTAAATTGTCCGATTTTTTAAAACAAAATAGACGTTTTTTTTTATTTTTTCTTAAAAAAACTAACGATTTTTTACAAATTTATCTGGCAGCCCTGCATAAAACGAAAACAATAAAGGGCTTAACAAAATATAACAATTGTGTTTTACATATTTATTTTCATCATTTAAATTCTTCAAATATCTTCTCATCTCTTCAAATAAAAAAAATAATAACATTCTTGTGTACATACATACATAATTTGTGCTCCGTTTTTTGAAATATTATTTTCCTCGCATCAATTTCAAATGGGACTTATTTTGACAATTCTTGTGAGAAACTTTTAGGAAAATATTGATACAGAAACACTTTTCCTCACATCCTTCCAAATAAATGCTGGAAAATTGTTTAAATGACAGACAATTCTCCCAAAATAAAGATACAGAAACACTTATGTGAGAAAAACCATTTTTTGTTTCAAATTGCACTGTTTTTGTCATAATTCACTTGTTTCATGCGGGAAATTTTACTTTGCGAGAAATACAGAAACGGGCTACAGTTTCATCAATTTTTACTTTTGGCAGGCTTATCGTACACAACTTGTTATGTAAGTTTTTTGTGGCTGCCTGGTTAGAAACTTCGGTTTTAAAACCCCTACGTTTAAATCGGGGATCTAAAATTGTGCTTTCAGAATACAGTTCATTTTTTTCATATTCCCCAAACCGAGATTTGAGGTCAGATTTAATTTTAAAAATCATTACTGATGCCTTGGTGTCGGAGAGAACACATTTAGAAATAAAAAGCTCCAAAATATTACAAGTAACTGTTACTTTTGATAGAGTAACATTCTTTTCTGCACATATTTCCACAGCTACCTCAATAAACGGTTTTAAAATGGGAATTATTTCATTAATATATCCCCAGTCCTGTATGGATAACAACAACTCAGGACGTTTTAAAGTCAAAGTTGATATAACAGCATCCTTTGTCGCTACAATTCTCTCCAGCATTAGGTAAGTTGAGTTCCACCGCGTTGCTACATCTTGCTTAAGCTCAGGTATCCCCATTTGCTTTTGAGTATCAAAAAGCTTACTAAGACCCTGACTACTTTGATAAAAATATTCAACTATTCTCCTTACTTTTGCATCTTCAACTTCACCTAAAGCTGCTTGAATAACTAGGTTGAGAGAATATGCAAAACAACCCACTCCCCGCAAGTCCCCAGGCGAACTGCTGAAACAATATTTGCCGCATTGTCCTTAACTATTGCTGTTATTTTGTAGTTGATTTCAAACTCCAGCATAGTTTTTTTTTAAAAATTGCACAAATTTTCAGCTGTGTGCCTTTCTGAAAATGGTTCGCACGCAATCAAGAACGACACCAGCTTCGTGTCTTTTTCCATATAGTGCGCTGTTATAGCTATATAGCTGGCATTCGTCCTCGATGTCCAACTATCTGTAGTGAGACACACTGCTACAAATGCTCGAATATTATTTTTAACGCTTTCCAGTATTTCCATATGAGTACTGGAAAGTAAATTTTTGGATAATGTCTTTCTGGTGGGCAACTGATACCCTGGGCAATACGACACTTCATGTATCAGTTCCCTGATTGCTGGCTTCTCAACAAAACGCAATGAATAATTGCCCTGAGCCACCGCCTTCAGCACCAGTCTATCAATCCGTTGCACCTTTCGAATTGGAGGAGGTTTGCTGACAAATTGTGTCATGGGTTGCTGCTGTAGCCTGTCTTGTGAACTGGTAGACGGTTGTGAGCTGGTGGAAGGCTGTGGGTTGGTGGGTTGATGACTGCAAATTCATGGATGTCTAGCGTTGTAATGACCGAGGCGTTAAGGGATGTTTGGATTTTAGGTGGCGACTTAGGTTTCCAGAAGATCCATTAGCAACACTCAAAGAAGATTTGCAGTAGTTGCATTTGGCACGATCTAATCCATCCTCTGTGAAATGTAGCTGCTCTTTCGTGAATACATCTTTTTATATTTATTTATTTAATTTTTAACACAACACTTTCACTATTAAAATGACCTAACACCGCTTTTATTAAAAATAAGCTATCTTTATGGGATTTACAATTAAATAAAAAAAAATTGACTGTTAATACAAATTACAAAAAGTACTACAGCGATGATAAAACAAAATTTACTTTCCTAACCTTTCGAAGCAACTCTGATTAGGTCGCAAAAATATAGCTTTAAACTCTAACGTCTGAATACAACTGAAATAAAGAGTATAACATAATGGAAATAACAAGACATAAAGAAAAAGATTAAAATGAACGAACGACATGAACATTTTTTTGCTTTCAAAAATTGAACGATGCATCACTGAGCCAAATGCGCTCAGCAAAATGACCGGCTAAAGGCCGTGTCAGATACAACTTTGTCGCTTTGCGTGACGTTTCTACCTTTGGCAGAAAAACGCAAAGCAAAAGATGTATGACACAATGAAAACTTTGAAAGCACTCACGCATTGTTTGTTTACTTATAAAAGCGGTTGATAATTTGTACATTTAATTATTTGTTATAAAAATAAAAGTTAAAAATTTAATTGGACGGTTTTTTGGAATTGAATTTTGCAAAAACATTAAAAAAAAAGAAAATTATACTAGCCAATTGTCAAAGCGCGCAAAAAGATGAGAGTTGGCTAACTTTTTGCTTCGCTCCGCTTTGAAAGAACTTTATGTTACATGTTTCGTATAAGTATGTATATTTTATCTTAGATGTCAAAGCGAATCGGTAACGCAACGCGAAGCAAAAGTTTTATCTGACATGGCCTTAACTTCGTTCAGATGTGTGACGCGTTCAATTGAGTGGGTTCGTTCATGAACGACACAACTCTAGTGCTTAGCTCAGTGATAGGTAAGTAATAAATTACGGTGGTGTTCCCGCTGTAAGAAATTGCTAGAGTAGACTATTGTTCCTTTTGGTGGTGGTGCGAGCGTCGTGGTCGGATAAATTGAAGCTCCATAACAGCGTTACCGTTGGTGCTACTAAAGTAGCAATTTTCTTTTTTGACTGCTGCGATAATATTTTGCTACTTTTACAAAATGCATCCAAAAGTGACACTTTTTGTTATTCTTGCCACTTTTTTTTGATACTTTTTTGTACTTTCTTCTTTACTTAGACTCCCAACTTTAATGTAAGTTATACTATTTTTGTATATATGTAAGAAAGCGTAAATCTTTTTTTTATTGTTAAGCGTGATAAGCTTATGTATATCCTGCGAATAATTAATATTTACACACTTGGTTTAAAGGAGAATTCACTAGAAGGTGGGATCAAGTCAGCAACTGGATTTTTTCGGTAATTGGGTTGTCAAGTAGTTTTTGTAGTTTTTCATGTAAACACATATCTTTATTTATTAGCAATATTTTTCACAATCGGACCATAAAAACAGTGTTGCTTTAGAGCTGGTCTCACTTAGTGACCTCGCTTTGCTTACTTTAATACCATGATGAAATAAATACTTATACCATGGTGTATAGAATACGTATGCCATGGTGTATGGAACACACTTTAAACTGTTAATTGTATCCAAATTGGACAAATCGTTCGCAAGTCAAGGTGAAATGTATTAGCATATTCGCCTTATTTGTCTTACGACTTTCATGATATATGTCGTTTTTATTCGTAATATACCCGGCTTTCAGATTAATGATAAAAACGTAAAATTTTTTATCGTATAATTTTTGTATGAAAAATTGTACTAATTTTGCAAAAAATTTATCGCCAGTAGCTTCTAAATAACTCCGAAATGGTTGAAAATATAAAAAATTTGGATGACTCAAAGGAAATTTTAGTATTTTGATCAAAATTGGACAAATCGTTCTCAAGTTATGATAAAATGTATTAGCATAACCGCCTTATTTGGGGCGAAATATTGGTTTAGGCCAGAAAAAAGCTAGACGTGATTGAACCAATCTGTAAAGAGATTTGGATTCGGCACGCTAAAATTAATTAAAATCCCATAACAAAGTTCTTGCCGACTTTTTTTTTTGCCGATCGGTGTTATTATATAATGTTTTCTTATTTGTTTGTTATCTGAAATTTTAAATAAATTAATAAAAATACGTGGAAAAACGTAATTTGGCTAAGTTTTTTTGATTTTAAAAGAGGCGCCCTTACTATTTTGATATCCCCTTTTTGGTGCCACTTTTTTTGCAGATATCTCCTTTTTTTGATACTTTTTGAAAATATCCAACGGAAACGCTGCTCCATACTACTGCGAGCGTCACAACGCAGCGTTTCCGTGGTTATACCGCATATTTACTTGCGTTTGTTCCTTACACTGGGCGCCCGTTTGAGTGTGATCCGTACTAACTTACCGCTGTCTGCATACACGAGCGAGTCGACCGTCGCGGCCAACCTCGTGTTCGTGTTGTTAAGTCGAATTGAAAGTCGATGTAACTAGAGTAAATAAAGAGTTGTTTGAAATCAAACCGAGTATAAGTGTTTTCTTTCAAGAGGTCACAAGAAATAAATTTATTGTGATTGGACCGTGGATAACCGGCGAGTTATACTCCAGCTAAGAAGGTTCGTTACAATTACAATATACCCTTGGTAAGTTTTTAACAACACAATATATTTTAAACTTTATTAATAATAAATTTGTGTTCATATGTATATTTAGCAAGAAATACGGAACATTTAAGCGGATCAGTAAATATGAAGCATGAATCAACATCCTGGCTAAACAGTTTCTAATGTCATTCAACACAACCGAAGGAGAGCCACAGGAATTCCTTGAGGAACTACCGGAAGAGCATGTTCAGGATTATGATGATCTCGATGTGGCGAATGTTGACGATATAGATATTCTTCAAGAAGATGCTATATAATACGTAGCTGACTACATTCTTAGAAAGCATAATCTTGAAGAATTTGAATATGCGGAAGTTCGTTTTCATGAGTCGGTCAAGTTGCAAAGGGATCCTTGAAAAAGCCAAGCGAGAGTTTCATCGAAGAACTAAAACAACTGGAAGCCATTTTTTATAAAATAAATGGCAAACAAATACTGCACTTCCATACAAATACACCTCTGCAAAAAATTAGCAGGCGTTTTAAGCAGACCTACTAATTGGACCATGATTTATTCAAATATGAAACACTTAAAGAGATAAGGATACAGTAAACCATATACAAAAATAAAAGAGAATGAATTGAATAAAAAACTTGTTGACTGTTAAGAGATTCATTCATAAATAACAAAACATTGCAACGACCCGTTATAGATAACAGAAAACATTGAAATAATTTTTGAATGTGTTTATAGGTAGTTATTTGAGTGTATTGACATAATTAGGGAATTCACATGGTGGCTTAGAGTCATAAGTCGTAAAGTCATATTTGAAAAAATAGTACATATGTGAGTAGCATGTTGTATTTTGTAAATCATAAGTCATAAAAACGTCAAATAAACGTCAGAAAAAAAGGAAAATATTTAAAAATGCCGGCAAGAAGCAAAAAAGATAAAAATTTTACGGTTTTGTGTGAAAAGTTTGCATTCGACATGCTTATGGTTGAAACAAGCAAGAATTTAATTGTTTCTTTTTATATAAATATATTTTAAATAAAAAAGGTTATTTCCAGGTGATGAAGAAGAGGAAGACGATATTTATGAAAATTTTAGGATAAACATGACCTGCTTGATGTTGAATCGAAGAAGTGTTCATCTGGGATTGCCAAAATCTTCCCTCTGGCAGCAAGAGGTGTTGAGAAACTACGACAGCAATAGATATAACCAAATGGTTCGCGTACGTCCAGAAGAGTTTGCTTACATTTTAAATTTAATAAAAAAAAGACGATGGTTTTAACACAAGTCCACGTACAGCACAACTTCCAATTGAGTTGCAACTCAAAATTGTGCTTTTTCGACTTGGCTCTTCAGGTATATCTATAATATCAGCTCTTTTTGTTATTGGGGATGGCGGAACTATTCAAAAAGTAACCAGGCGTGTTTTCAAAGCCATTCTCAACTTAAAGCACAGATTTCTCTACTGGCCTAATGAAACGGAAAGATTGCAACTAATTTCAGCCACAAGCCACGAGATGCCTGGATGCGTCGGTTATATTGATGGATCTGAAGTAAGATTAGCTGAGTCGCCCACTAAATACCATCAATTATATTGGTCCCGCAAACGCCAATACTCTGTTAAACTACAAGCTGTTTGTGACCATAAACTGCGTATAAGACAACTTACAATTGGGTACAAAGGAAGCGTCCACGATGCCAAAATTTTTTCGAACTGTCCTCTAGGTAAACATCCGGAGCGCTTTTTATCTGGGTGCCAATGGATTGCCGGAGATAGTGCTTATCCATTAAAATCATTTTTATTAACACCATTTAGAAAAAATAGTACGGAGCATACAAAAGATGATAGAGAAGAATTCAACAAGTATTTTTCAAAATATCGTGTAAGGATTGAAAATTGTTTTGGCTTACTAAAAGAAAAATTCGGTAGCCTAAAGCAGCTTTCATTTAGAATGTTAACTAAACAAAATAAGAAGTTATGTAATGACTGGATTATGGTGTGTTGTATTCTGCATAACATTCTTCAATGTTTAAAAGACGATGAAAGTACCAGTGAAACATTCCAACCCAATTTCAATATATCACCATCAGCTAATAATAGAAATAGCCTACTCAATTTTATACAAAATCAGAGAAACATGTAATTACAATTAAGTACTTATCATAGCTATTCAGTGAATAAAATTACAAAATTTTATTGTTTTTTATTTAAAATTAAACAATATGAAATGAAAACAAAATATTTCTATTTTTTTATTTTATTAATATTGAACCCTTATGGTGTTTATATATTTATTAATACATGCATTTGAAAATGTATGCATGTAGTTGCCTTTGTAAATTTTATTAAACAAAATATAAAACTTATTCTAAAAATAAAAAAAGTTACTGTCATTTGATTCTTAAGACAGCCTGACCGTATAAAAATTCATTAAAAAAAAGCTTATTCTCTGAATCACAAAAAAGGAACTGTCATTTTTAATTCGCGGGACAGGAATTTGTGTAAAATAAAAAGGCACAATTAGAGTTATTTATACCTAAGTTTGAGCTCTTCCATTGCTAGTCGTTCTTTCATTTCTAGCTCAAGTAATTTAAGCTCTTCATTACTAGAAATTTCCTTTTCTTTTAACTTTTCATTACTATAAATCTCCTTTTCTTTCAAGCTCATTTCTATCTCTTTTACAACTACTTCCCTCTCCCTAATAACCATTTCTCTTTCCTTCATTGCTAGATCCTGATCCAATTTTTGCTTTTTTATAGCTACCATCTCTGATTGGATCTGCATGATGTCGGACACGGCGGTTCTAGAATAAATACCTTTACGGCTTGTGGAAGGTAAAATTTCACAATCAATTGGTGAGCCCTCTACCGCTATTGTGGTCCCACTAGTTTCGATGTTAGTTATGTCGTATTCCTCTGTTATGTTATTGATTGTCTCTAAGGTTTCTTCAATGACATCTTCTTTAATAAGTCTACTTCCAAAAATTTGATCAAACTCTTCAAAAAAACTGCACATTTTAAGTAGAGTATCTAAAAGAAATTCGTGTTGGTATCAATAAAAACATTGACCATAAATATTAATAAATTTCAAAAAACTTACTTTTGACCGTGTCCCCATCCATACTACCTGCGCCTGTTGAACCTTCCCAAGTTTTAGCTTTATTGTAACTCACACGCATGTTCCGTACTTTTGAGCGTGCAAGACTCCACTCAATAGCGACACCTTTTTCCGCCGCGAAGCGTTTATAATATGCTTGTGCCGTTGGTCTCTAAAGATTTTATAATTTTAATGTTTTTAAGATGTATTTTGCCTAATTACACATGAACAAACCTCTACATCAAGATTGTCCATTAAAAAGTCAACAAGCGCATTTTCTTCGGTTACAGACCACTTCCTTGTTGGATTTTTTCTAACCCGCTTTGGCTTTATCTGTAAAAGCAGTTAATTTATATTTTTCTTTTTTTTTATGCACCAAAACTTACAGAAATAGTTTCGTTTAATTCCATTTTATAAAATTTTCTCACTTAAATGCTTTTTTTTGTTGTTTACTAATTAAAATATAAATGTTGTAGAAGTTTTAAATTTTTTTTTAAAATAGGAATAAAAACTACAAAAACAGTAAACAAAAAACAGCTGACACTGAACATACTACATAGTACACATGAAAAACAGGCAACCTAAGTTTGTATTATCGTAAAATATATTAACATGAAAAATACCAACAACATATTTACAACGGTGGTAAAGTTTTAGCACATACGATAAATACAACACAATAGTAGACCATGTGAATTCCCTAAATATGTATGGGTGAATTCCAAAACAAAACCAACAAAGTCATGCATTCCTAAACGCCATCATATAAAGTTTGACAATGTCATACGTCCCTAAATGTATAATAACAGTTCACGATTTTTCGATTTTAGTTTCATCGTGTATGATAAATCCTGAAACATGAGTATAAAAACTGAAAACAAAACAAATTAACTGTTTAAATTATTAGAGATGTGCTTTAAAAATCGATAAGCAAACGACATCGTTTCATTGTTGTTATAGAATAAAAGTTTTGTATCGACAAATATTTATGTTGATATTAAATTGATGACGATGACGACGACGTTCAATGGAACAAGGGCGATTGAAAAACTTAATTGACCTGCAGTCCGTGAGAATTTGTGGGTCTTATGTAAGAAATGTTTTTGAAATAAACCATACAAAATATTTCGTACACACATATCCTAAACTCACATTTTGAGAAAAAATATATGTATTTTTGTCTGCCACTCTCATTGCTGAGTGTATTTTTCATTCCCTTGTTAATTTTTGTGAGTGTTTTTTATACCCGATTCTCATTTGACTTGCACTATAGTGTAGCACTTATTTTGTTGCGTCTACTCGTTCACCCTCGTACGTAAATTGATCGTCTTTTGTTTTGAATAATTTTATGACAATTTCAAATACTTATGTTTATTTGTAATCTTTATTCCATTATTAATTACATATGACACTTTTTAATATTTTTTTTCTAATTGAATCCACTCATGTACAACTAATCTTTCGTAGCCGATTTTAAATAATAAGGACTCGGATTTTATATTTCCGACAACGACAAAAGCCGATGATTGAACATTAAGTGATTTAGCAATTAGTTTGCTCATTGAGATTGCTAAATATTTACCAAGACCCCTCCGTTGTGCAGATGGCAATACTTGAAGTATCCTTAAAAAAGAAAAATGCGCTTGAGATTATTATCTGGGTTTAAAAGAACGTAAAAAATTGTGGCTACAACTTACCCTAAACCAGAAAATTCATTTTGAAAAATCCAACCAACTAGACTATTTGTCGATTCCTCCATAATTCCGATACATCTTTTTAAATGAATGAATCCTTTGATATAGTTCAATGAAGCTTCTTTATTATTTGCCCAAAGAGAGTAAACTAAATCGGCATGCTGCTCCCCCAGATGAATTTCCATATAACCCTCAGGAAGCCTTGTGCAAAAAGAAAATTTTGAATATTATATGAGTGGCTCAAAGAAAATAGATTATTTTATCTCCATTTACACAAATACACTATTTGGACGTATTTTTATAGAATTTAGTTTTAACGATAACTTTAATTTAGGTTTGGATTTTTAGGAATGAATTAACAAATAAATCGTTCCGATTTTTCTATTTTCTTACCTTATTTATTTAATTTTAATTTATTTATTTCATCGTAATACAAAGTACCCAGCTTCCCAATAAAAAATATATTTCAGGTAAAAAGAGATATAATTCAATATATATTAGGAAAAAAATCACAATATGAGATTTCTAAATCTAAAAAATATTTACATACCCAAACACCATGAAACCTAAACAACTCCCACACATTCTAGTGAGTTAAATTAACACCATAGAAAACAAGAGAATGAAAAAAGCCCAAAAATGATCAGTGACTACATAAATTAAGCCATTTGAATTTAGAAACGCAGAAAGGTTTCTCGTCAAGACTGCAGTAGACATAGCAAAAGAGCGTAAATTTCTAGGCAAAAAATTCCATAACCGAGCCGCCCGTATTATAATATTAAAAAAAATTAACTAATAAGCTAAACCTTAAGTAATCCTCAAAAGAGAGATTCAGAAAACTTTTTACGTAATTGGACACATGTGCCCTCAGCCTAAGTCTATAAACAAATCTTTTAATTCGGTGTACAATATGCTTGATTTTTCTTCTGTTGCTAAAATTACAACACAAATAAACTTCAATGCAATAATTCACCTGAGACATAAGCTAAGCATGTGCAATTGATTTCCTAACACTAAACGGTAGGAACAGATTAAGGTGATATAATCTCCGCAAAGTTAAACAGACTCTAGAACAGATATTAACAATGTGAGGCTCAAAGCATAATTTATCGTTGGTTTACAAATTCAATCGCCGACCCACGCAATGATATGCTTAAATCAGTGGCCATGTTCTGTAACTCCCGCGGCGAGAAACTTTTCGATTGAAATGTGAGAAATGAAACAAAAATGCCATAAATTGAAACAAACAGCTGTTTTTCTCACTCACTGCGTCTGTAAAATTTTTGGCGAGTAATAACTGTCACGTACGGAAATTTCTCGCCAATATACTCACTGTGTCTGTAAAATGTTTAAGAGAAAGTTCCCGCTTTGAACTGTCAAAAGAAAAAAATCTTAACACTAAAAAATAAATTAAAAATGCAATGATTATTAACACGGCATTATAACGACCTGAGTTACAAACACACTTTTTTCCCACTTTTCGAGAAACGATGGAATATTTTGTTTGACATTTTTTCGATTCGAAAAGTTCTCACCAAAGTTACAAATTATTTAACTTCAACACAAGAGCTTTAGTTTTCTCATGATTAATTTTAAGATAATTTAATTGCATCCAATTCATTAGGTTACCTAGGTCATAATAAATTTTGGCTTGCAATGAATCCGTAAATTGATGATCACATACCCATAACAACTGAATATCATCAGCAAAAGCAAATGGTTTACAGTAATATAGTTCCTGAAATAAGCCATTGATATACAAAGTGAATAAGATTGGACCAAATTCAGAGCCTTGAGGAATATCAGATTTGGCCGATTTAATATCAAAGACTTAGGCCCCTATTATGAGTTATATTCGATAAACGATTTTTGCTAGCTATCGAACATCGACTATCGAATGTTAATTTGGTATTATAAGTTGGCAGCACTGTCGAAAATTTCGTTATGCATCGAAATTTTCAACGAAAACAAATTGCTTTCGACGGTGTAAATAATTAAAAAAAAATAGTTGAAAATGTAAGTTTTTGTTAATTTATTAGTTTTAGTGTGCAAATTCCACATTCTTTATTTATTTTTGGTTATTTTATGCAGGTCTAAAGTCGTTTCCGCTATGGAACAAAATCCTTTGTTGGCAAAAGGAATTTATACAAAAGTTCAGGCTACAAAAAAGTGGGATGAAATCTCGCAGCAGCTAAATTGTTTGGGACCACCCGTTAGGACGACAGCAAAGTGGATAAAGGTAATTAAATATATATTCAACCAAATTGTGCAAAAAATTCCCTGGTAGTTCTCCCATTTTTACAATTGAGTTTAAATAGGAAAAGTAGGAAAAAGGAGAAAACTCCTGGACATTTTTATTCATTATTGGGTTGATTACACAGGGTCTCCACCTAAGATAATATCTGATATAATATGTGAGAGAACGTCGGCAGAATGAGAGAGCACATTTCTTCATGTTAATCTTAATCTTAAGCAAGGGGAACATGTATCTTATGAGATTTCATAATTTACTAATTTTCGTACAGTAAACTTGTGTCGTTTTTGATTCTTTTTTTAGTTTTTTCTCTGTTTTTAGTTTTAATATTATTTTTTAACCCTTAAATGCATACTGTTGCCAATTGTCTACATACCAGTTCTAGCTAATTTTCTTTATGTTCGAAATTGTGTCCATTCATAAAAGCTCGTTCCTAAGCACACACAAGCATTATGAATAAAAAAAAATTGTTACTTTGTTTTTAGTTGCTTTTTTTTATATTCAGTTGGCATTTCAATGGGGTGGGTGATATAGATCAATATTTTAGTTAAAATCAAATTTTGTATTTTTGTGTTTTCTGTAAAACGTGTATTATCACATTGGAAAAAATTTATTTTGCATCTGTTGACAGGTAAGCTAGGGACTGGTTATCTTTAATTTAATTATGTTATGGAATAAGTGCAAAATTTTTGAAAGATACTCTATGTTGCCAAATGTCTACAACATGCATTTGTGACATAAAAAATAATTGACAGTTACAAAATTTTTTTGTTTTTTAGTTTATTTACTTTGATTCTAAAAATGCCTTGAAGATAAGAGACAAAGATTTTCTCTCTTTCTTTGAGGATGGTGATATTTCTGAAGGTGAAGAGGATATTGGTGAGGAAAACGAAATTGAGTTTTTTCCGCACAAAGGTGTATTGAAAGAATCGGAAGACATTAGTGATGATGGCAAAGAACTGGGCAATGAAGAAATATATTAAGAAGAGCAAATAAGCCAATTGTTGAATGAGGATCAGTAAGATAATCCCGCTCCTAGTACCTCAAGTATTCCTTGTGTTGCAGCCTGGGCGGAACCGGTTGAAACTGCCTATAGATATGATAAAACGCAAAAAAGCAAATTTCAATAGCTTGTCTAAAAATAGTCAAGGATTATAACGCCCATATGGGAGGAGTTCGCCTTATGGACAGCTTTTTGTACAGGTATAAAATCCGAATGAAAAGTCGAAAGTGGTTCATTAGATTATTTTACCCTATAATAATAAATTCGGCGGCATGAAATAACCCCCCAAGAATGAAATCTCCAAAAAAAAATTATAAATAAATAAATAACCCACCAAAAATTTGTACAGAGAACAACATACCGATTTTTGGGGGTTATTTAATTTTGTTTGGGGAGGAATAAAGCTCCAATATATTTTTTGAGGAATTATTTGATTTTTAAATTTATAATGAAAAAGTTTTTGGGCGCAAGGATTTTCTCTTCTATGGGATAAGAAACAACGGCCTCGCTAACTAAAGCTTCTCTGCGTAGCCGGCCTTCGTTCGGGGACTAGGCCGATTTTGGGACTTTTAGTTAGCGATCCGGTGTCTGTTATACCATAAAGGAGAAAATCCTTGCGCCCGGCCGAATGTCGATTATGCAGAGAAGCATTAGTTAGCGAAGCCAGTGTTTGTTATAATATAGAGGAGAAAATCTTATCTATGCAGAGAAGATTTACTTAGCGAAGCAGGTACTTGTTATACCATAGAGGAGAAAATCCTTGCGACCGCCCAAAGGCCTGCTATGCAGTGAAGCTTTAGTTAGCGGAGCCGGTGTTTGTTATATCATAGAGGAGAATATCGTTGAGCCTGGCCGAAGTCCAAGCCGTGCTTTCTATCCATTTACCAAAACTATACAAATAATTGTATTACACATATTGGGGTCTTATTTCATTTCAGAAATTGGGGTCTTATTTCATATGAAATAAGCCCTCAAAAATTAGGGTATTACTACATTATTGACAATTTACTTCAGTGGGGCTTATTTAATTTTAGAAATTTGAGTTTTATTTCATATGAAATAAGGACCCACACTTTGGGGGGTTATTTAATTTATTTTTTGGGGAGTTATTTCATGCAGCCAATAAATTCATGGGTACTCTATAAAAGATACAACCCACAAATTACATTGGCAGGTTTTATATCATACCTGGCGGAAACATTGTGCTCATTTCCAGCATATGATGAAAACAAACGAGAAAGGCCTCCAACCAGCAGTATGCAAAGGCAGATGTACGCAAAAAGGCACCAAGGACCGACACAAGATATTCGGAGCGATGGTATAGGGCATAATGAAAATAGGTGTTCTACTTAAAATGGGTGCAAATTTCCAGGCTGCAGTGGATTTTCAAGGACTGAGTGCACTAAATGTAAGGTTGATTTGCGCCAGAACAAAAAACGCAATTGTTTTGCATTGTTTCATAAATAGAAACAATTTTCTAAAGACCTGTATATAAGATAAATAGGTATATGACTATTGTCTATGCCTTACCAATTTAAGTACCAAACGCATATTGTTGCCAAAAGTCTACATACCGTTTTTTACGAAATAATCACTCAAAACTATTTTCAAAATTTTTTTTAATATTTTTTACGTAATCTACGCCTAAGTTTCTATTAAAAAACATTTTTTTCAGTCCAAAAGAAAAAATCATGCATTTAAGGGTTAAGCACTTTTCACAAGAATTCAACTATTTTCACTTAAAAAATTAAAATTAAACATTTTAATGATAGCGTCTTACTATTAATTTATGTGTATGTATGTATGTATGTATGTGTATTTTTGACAGCTCATCTTATAAGATAGTTGTTATAAGATTTCTCATAACAACTGTCTCATAACATTTATTATAATATTAATACTAACACTATTTGAGAGTTCACACGTAAGATAATACTCTCTGCGATTGAATTTGACGTTTGCTAATATAAAAATCTTATATCAGGTGGAGACCATGTGTTAGAGAAATAAATTTAAATAAGTGGCTTTTACAGGTCTGGGCTAAAATGAAGTCCAAAACAAAAAAGAAAATAAGCCAAACAGAGCTGAATACCGTGCAACAGGAGGAGGACCAAACAATTCACAAGTTTTTTACCAAAATTGAGGAAGCCATAATTGAAAAATATATGTACTTACGTAGTGGTGTACATTTCCAATATGTTGGAAGCGTCCCTTAACCTTTTTCTACTTCCGGCCAGTTCCAGTAAGCGTTCTTCTTCATCAGATGAATCATCGTACCATAATTCCGCCGTAGTCATGATATAAATCAGTTTTATTTTTTAAATTTGTTAACAAAAATTTTTTATTTAAAGTCACAGCTGATAGAAAATGTACTACTGTGAATAAACTAAATCACAATAGTACTTTTTAATCGAATGTGTGCCATCATACCAAATCAAAATTGGTTCGATCAACTAATTCGACTGCTGTCGAAAATCAAATTAAGTTCATAATAGGCACCTAAATCTTCTAGAGCAACAAATTGTTTGCGATTACTCAAATAAGACCATATAAGCCGACAAACTGAAGTGGAAAATTTATACGTTTGATTCAACTTCATAATTAACGCGAAATGATTTACCTAATCAAATGGTTTGCAAAGGTCAAAGGAAACTAACACTCCCAACTTACCCTCATACAGTTTAAACCTGATATTACCAGTGAGCTCTGTCAATAAGAGTCCCGTATTTCGACCAATTCGAAAACCGAATTGACACTAATGAAGCAAACTCCTAGAATCAATCCACCTTGTAATTTGTTCCTTTATTATGTTTTCAATAACTTTAGATAACATAGGCAATATGCTGATGGGTCTCATATTGTCAACTGCCATAATACACCCAGTCTTTGGAATAGGAATGATACGCGAAGTTTTCCAACTTGTAGGATATTTAGAGAATGTTAAGATGGTTTTTACGAAGTCAAAAAGTTGGCTACTGATGTACGGAAAAATCAGTTTTAGTAACTTAATAGAAATACCATAAGCGCCCACTACCGTCGACTTTTATTAACGAATTGCGTAAAGTCAGGTTCAGTATAATCAACATTTAACTGACTACTCATTAAATGTTCATTGATTTCATTAGCATCTGAATCGGAAGCAAAGGTCGTTGCATCAGACATACCAGCATTTTCAAACTGTTCCACATTTTCTTGGTGTCCCCACAACAAAAAACAGGTGGACTATGCACTATCTTAAAATTCCTTATTTTGGCTTTGGTAAGATTACGTGTGAGCAAAAAAAGGCTTTAACGCAATATTAGTTAAGGATCTATGGTGATATCATTAGAAAATTTAAAGTTATTATGAGTATGTGGTCGTCTAACTATCCTGATCGGTATAAAGCTCAAAAGTTCATTAAAGAGAGTATAAAAAACAAAAGTTGCTCACCAGAATCACATGTATTGTACATTCGTGAAAAATCAGTTTGAGCAATGTGGTTTACAATTTCCGTCATATCCGCACGACTATAGTCTCTAATACTCAAAAGACGATCATGTGAATGGTTTACAGGTATTCGGAAGGCAGCAAATATTAGACAGTGATGCGAGATAAATGATACCTGAAATTGTGTAGAGGTACTAATTGTCAGACTATGGCTGACGAGGAAAAAATCAATTAAGGAAGTGGACTGATAAAAGGCATCATAGTGAGTAGGCAAAGAATTATGCAAGCACGATAGACCATACCACGAACAAATCAATCATAGATTGCCAGATTTAGCTGGATTGAATAGGTCATAATTTAAGTCACCCACTGCAATAATATAATTATAACGAAATAAAATGTCACTAATAGCCCGCTCAAATAGAGATAAGTTTGCTCTTGGAAGATACTCGTACACTACACCAACAACTAATACACTGTTATTATTATCAATTTCGACAAAGAGACATACACACGAAAAATATTTTATACACTTAAAAAATGCTCTTATACGTACATAATTACCTCAGCAATAACCCAGTCGGTCTATCACTTCGACACAAGGAAAACCCGGTATTTAAACAGCTTGATCATATATTGACGAATCCAACCAAGTTACAGTAACACAAATGGCATCAACAGATGCATACCTAATATAACGACAAAAGCCACTCGTTCGTTATTGTCGACCAAAATATTGAACTGTTTATTTTTATTTAATGGTCTTTTTATTTCATTATGAATTACTAGCATTTTACCCGCTACTTCCTTAGCGTCTCATTATCTTTCGTGGACATATTTTTAATTATTTCAAGTTTATGTTTCTAGGTTTTAACCCGCTTCTTTGTAATATATACGATTTTCACCTCAAACGTTCGAATTTCGAAAATGTACCAAATTTTTATTTGTATTTTTTAGATAAGTTACGAATGTGATATTTTTATTTTTTATTGAACATGAGCTTATTTTTTTGATGAACATGAGGTTAGGGAATTTATCCGTTTTTAGCTTTTTTAACCTCTAATCATTAAAATTCTAGGGAATCGATTTAGCGAGAGGCTAACCTCCCGGCCAAATTTCAACATTTTAGCTTCAGGCGTTTAGGACGTGTGATGACGAATCAGTCAGTAACTTTACATTTTTATATTATATAGGAAGATGAAGAAAAATGTTTTGGAAAAAAATAGCAGAATTAGGTACGATTTCACTCCTTTAACGTTCGAATTTCAAAACGCATCAAATTTGTATTTTTTAGATAAGTTACATGTGATATATATTTATTTTAATGTTTATTGGTTTAAAAGATAGATGGCATAGCAAAAAAGTTTTAAAATACAGGTTTTACCCGTTTACTTCCCAAAAAGGCCGTATTTCAAAAAAGTACCGGGCACCTGTCCGCTTATTTTTTTTTTATTGAACAACAATAAGTACTAAATTTTTGAATAAAAAAAAATGTTTTGTAAAAAAGTATCAAAAATAGCTACGGATTTTACCCCTTAAATGTCCGAATTTCGAAAAAGTACCAAATTTGTATTTGGATTTTTTAGATAAGTTTCATGTGCTGTTTTTACAACACAAGTGATTGGACGTGTAGTAAAATTTATATGAAAAACACTCAAAAAACTGAGTGCTATTCATATAAATTATACTACACGTTCAATCACTTGTGTTGTGAAAACAGCACATCAAATGTGATATAACCCTTATTTCTATGTTTATGGGCTTAAAAGATAGATTGGGTGACAAAAAAGTACCAAAATACAGATTTTACCCGTTTACTCCCTATTTCCCCTTTTTGGTACTATTTTCTCCCCATTGCAGCATAAAAATTTCAATATTGTAATGGGAGCCCATAATATAATATGTACGTATATGTCAATAAATAAAAAAAAAATATTTTGTAAAAAAGTACCAAAAATAATTACGGTTTTTACCCCTTAAATGTCCGAATTTCGAAAAAGTACCAAATTCGTATTTGGAATTTTTTTTAGATAAGTTTCAAATGTAAGATAACCCTTATTTCTATGTTTATGGGCTTAAAAGATAGATGGGGTGACAAAAAAGTAGCAAAATACAGGTTTTACCCATTTACTCCGTTAAAGGGCTGAATTTCCAAAAAGTACCAGATACCTGTCCACTTATTTTTCTAGAGAACAACGATAAGTATTAAATTTTTTTGTATCTCTTTTAGTTTTAGAGATATAAGGTTACCGAATTTACCCGTTTTTACCCTTTTTTACCCCCTAAACATTCGAATTTCCAAAAATCCCGTCTTAGTGTATCGATTTGAGAGACCAAGCCCTGGTAAAAATTTCAAGTTTTTACCTTCAGGCGTTTAGGCTGTGCGATGAGTCAGTGAGGGAGTAACTGTTAATGTTTGAGAAATCTGTTTACCCTTAACTGCTAAAAAAAAATGATAAGTTTAACTTCAACTTTTCAAATACTATAAGAAATAAAATTATCTACAAAATTTTGTAAAGCATAGACATTTTGAATCTATCAGGTTTTAATTTAATCCACTACCTGTGCTGCATATTTATACATGTATACATATGTATATGTTTGTGTCTGATATTGTACTAAAATAAATCCCACTTGTTTATATATAACCTTTTATTCCAATTTCGCTAAACAAAATTAGTCAAAATTAGATTTACGACTTTTTTTAAATCTATTGAGAATAATTCTATCGCGTATTGTACTGACATGGCGCTTATTCATTGATTATTCCAAAAGTAGCTTAAAAGCAGTTTTGCCACATGTCACTAATTTAAAAAGTCTTATTCCCATAGCACTAAGCACAAATACTAAAGAGACATACGCATCAATAAAAAAAATAATACAGTTAATTAATTATGAAGACCACAAGTGGAAAATATGCGCAGATTTAAAAGTGGTAGCTCTTTTAAGAGTCATGCAATCTGTACTAAAAATATGTGCTTCATGTGCTTATGGAATACGCCTTTCGATGGCGACCAGTACAATACACGGGATTGGGCTTTACGTGAGGAAAGCACATCAAACTGGGGGTATTGTAAAAAATTTAATAAAAGCATTGAGCCCAGATGGTGTTACTTTTACCGAATTGCGCCGATTTTTTCCACGATTAAGCGGCATGAAAGTAAAAGAAGGTATGAACTCTAACTATATTAAATAAGATTTATATTTCATATCATAATGTTTTTATTTTACAGGAATTCCTAATGGACCGGACATTCATCGTCTTATGAAGGACCATCAATTTGAGGTTGCATTAAATTATATCGAGCTATTGGCCTGGAATTGTGTGAAACCAGTAATAGAAAATTTATTAGGAAATCATCGGCCTGAAAACTGGCGAATTTTAATCAAAAATATGCTAACCGCATTTAAAAACTTAAACGTTAGAATGTCATTGAAAATACATTTTTTGCATTACCATGCCGAAAAATTTAATGAACAATCACCAGCCGAGTCTAATGAACATGGCGAGAGATTTCACCAAGTAACAGCCAGCCTCGAACACTGGTATGTATAGCGGCAAACAACTTAATTCGCTATTAGGGGATATTTGTTGGAATCTGCAGGAGGAAGAAGAAAAAATTTCTAAATAAAAACTTTAACTAATTAACAACAAAAATAAATTTTTTAAAATTTTTAAGTTTGGTTATTATAAAAAATAAAAAAATTTCATCTTTTCTGAAAAAAATCAAAAGTTGTAGACAGACTTTAATCGCCTGAGATGCCCCTAGACGGGCCAAATGTATGACCAGCGCAACTTTATTTTTCATTCCCATCATTTGTTTCTAAGGCCTAGGGGGATATACATTTTATCCCCCTAGTTTTTTGTTCTCAACATTTTCTTAAAACATTGTTGCCATATATCTCCACCCCTTAGGGGGGCTCCCATACAAATATGGCCGTTTAATGAAATTCTTAAATTTGGCCCCTGCAGTACCTAGGATGCCCCTAGATGGGTCAAATGTATGACCAACCCCACTTTATTTTTCATCTCAATCATTTATTTCTAACATACCCACCCGCTTTCTCCATTCCTTAAGGGGGCTTCCATACAAAATGTTCAATGCAGACTAGAAATATATTGGAGAAAAAGTACTATAAATGCCCAGGAGTCGCCCCTAGGGGGACAAAATGTATGAATGACCTCCATTATTTTTTTGGTCTTAACATTTTCTCAAATTATACTTTCCGTTTATCATCATCCCTTATGCTATGTTCATACGACGATAAAAACCACTCGTTTCGCTCTCTGAAACTCGATTGCCAAACACGCTGTTCATACGATTCATTCTTGTTTCATGTTGACATTTTTTTTGTGTTGTTAGTGTGATTTTATTTAAAATAGATTAAAATGTAAGTAAAAATTCAAAATATATTATTTAAAACTTTTATTAATATTATTATTTAATTATTTTCACTTTATTTTATTTAACATGAATTTTTATTTTGTTTTTTTCTTTGTTTTGATTTTTTTTGAGAGCTAGTTCAGATAAACTAACGATAATTGTTATCAAAATTGGAGATGATAGTATATTTTCCTGTTTCGCAACATGTTTCAAAATGAAACGACCTGTTTCGCTCTCAAAATTTTGTATGGCAAAACATGTTGTTTCAATCATGTTTGGGGCGCGAAACAGGAATGGGAGAGCGAAACACGAATATTGCTGTCCGTGTGAACATGGTATTAGGGGGGCGTTTTATGAAATTCTTAAATTAATTAAAATTTGCCGACTTTTGTGAATAAAATCAAAAGTTGCTAACAGATTTTAATCATTTATGGCTTGTTTTGTTTGCAACTTCGTTTTTTATATGTCTGCAAAAAATTAGAAGCCTAGCTGCATTTTTTATGAATTTTTAAAAAACAAAAATTTCGAAATTTTGATAAAAAAATTATTTTTTTTTCCAAAAAAAAAATTTTAGAAAGGGGTTTTACTTTTCTTAAAGGAAATTTTATTGCGGAGTTTCGGTTTTTTAAGTTTTTTCAATTAGCTAAAGGGTTTTTGAGTTACGCGAGCATATGTTCTGCAACCTCTTCCATTTTGGAAATAACGGTATATCTCGAAAATTAGAGCCAATCTTAAAAAACCGCGGGCACCACTAGATTCAGCGTACCCGAATTATGTTAAAACGCCAGGTGCCCAGCTTGTCACGAAAAAAAAGTGTAAATTTCATGCACAGTGTAGTTAAACTCATTTAAGAGCTCCTTCCTGTAACCTATCGCATGTATAATGAATCCATATATTTCTTTAAAATTTTCTGTAGGGTTGCTTACAATTGTTATTAACTCATTTTCAGTCAAGGTAAACTTTTTAAAATGTTTATATCTGATATGACGCAAAATAGGACATATGGCTATGAAATTTAAAATATTTTCAATCTGATTAAGATTGCATAACGAGCAATCACGGGATCTTTGCTGCTAAAACCTTGTTCCATTTAATTCAAGCAGGTCACTTCTAACTTTGAATATGTAGCTAATAGATGTCGTGTTATTTGAAATTTCAAAATATGATTGAGGCTTCGTGTAATTGAGTTTAGAGTTAAACCGGCTTGTAGTAGCTGCTTTTTCTAAATGATTTTGTAGTTCTTTAAGTTTCAATCCTGATAAAATATCAAATCTTAATTGTTCCCAACTCTCTTTTGTAGAGCATTCGGAAACTCTGGAGGTATTTACTTCATTAGCTAGTGCATCTATTTGCTCATACCAATAAACTTTTTTTTGATAATAATTCTTGTAAACTGGTTTGGTAAACGGTCGTTGTTGTATTCATGTAATGTTCTAATAATATATCTTAGATGTAAATCCAATGTAAATATAAAATTATTCTCTACACCAGTTTCCAGCATCAATATATATGTAAAAGGTGGCAGTTTAAAATTTTTTTTTAAAAAGAAACGTAGAAGTTTATCTACTTCTTCAAAAGAAGGAAATCCCCATATTTGGGCGGCATAAGACTGAATTCCACGGCATACAGATTTAAACAAATTCCATTTTGCTTTTAAGCATATCTCTTTTTTCGCCAAAAAATCATTCCATGTTGCATTAATGCTGTTTTTTGCAGATAAATTTATTTTTTCAACGTGTTTTTTAAAAGACATTTTAGGTGATAAAGTAACTCCCAAATACGTATATTCATTTGTGATTCTTACAGGTCTTGCGATTCTTCCTCCTTTTCTGAATATCATAATTTCTGATTTGCTCAAATTGACCTGCAGGTTCCACATCTCACAATATCTTTCAAGTTGATTTATCATTTGTTGCATTGTTACGATATCATCAGCTAAAATTACGATGTCGTCAGCATACATTAGTAATCTTACATGTGTAGAACCTATATTTATTCCTCCCCCTATATATTCGTGCAAATCGTTTAGATATATTGAAAAAAGTGTTGGTGAAAGTAAACAGCCTTGTTTAGCTCCAGAACCAGTTTCAAACTCATCTGTGACCTCCTCTCCATCCCATACCTTAAATTTAGTGTTACTATATATGGTTTCGATCATTTGGACCATTTTTGTTGATACGCCAATATTATTAAGTTTATAAACCAGAGATTTCCTTGAGATTTTATCAAACGCTGCACTGAAATCCACGAAAAAAGCGTACAATTTTTTGTTTTCTTTGAACTTAAGGTGAGCAATTGCGGATAAACTATATAAATTATCCACCGTTGAGTATCCTTCTTTAAATCCAGCTTGGTATTAGGAGAGTTTATTGTATTTAGTTAGCCACGAATTAAGACGATTATTTATAATGCCCATAAACATTTTTGCAATCGCATTTATAAAAGATATACCACGATAATTACTCACAGTATTCCTTTCTCCCTTCTTATAAATTGGAAAAAGTATACTTGTCGTAAATTTTTCATCCAAATGTGCTGTTTCATATATGATGTTGTATGTGTTTGCCAGCTCTTCCACAAAAATCTCCGTTGAGTTCTTAAAGAATTCATAGCTGACGCGGTCCTCTCCAGGGGCTTTGTTTTTCTTGGCTTTGGCTAGTACGTGTTTTATTTCAAAAGTAGAAATAGGTTGATCTAGATCTTCATCCGTATATATCATTGCAGCATACATTATATTATATGAAATATCAGGTTTATTCAAAAGAGTAGAAAAATATTGTTTGAACACATTTGCCGGTATATCCGGCTTCGACTGGATTTTTTTGTTTTTTATTTCTTTAATAAGATTCCACCAATCTTTACCAGTTTTTACTAAATTGATCTGATTTTCTATCTTTCTGTAATATTCGTATTTACTTCTCCCACAAATTTCTTTATATTTTTTATTTTCGATAACATATTTTTCTCTGTTGCTTGTTGTTGGGTTTAGACGAAATGTGGTAAGAGCTCTAAAAGACTTCCCTCATGTTATAGCACTTGAAATTAAACCATTTGTTTTCTGTTGTAATATGTACTTCATTTTTGTGTTTATAAGGGTTTGATATGTTGATAACGTTTATGAAATCTTGCAAATTTAATACATCCTTTTGTTGTTTATAAATATTTAACTGTTGATTAAGTTTTTCTTTATAAATCTCTATTTTGCTTTTATCCCACTTTAGCTTTGGTAGTAACTTCATTGGCTCTTCTAAATTTCTTCCTTTAATATTTAAAGTTAAAACAATTGGCATATGGTCAGATCATCTCCTACTTTCTACCGAAAAACTTTCAATACACTCTAAATTTTCAAGTGCTGAGGCGCATATATCGTTGACTGATTGCCCTACTCCGCTTATATAAGTTAGATTGCCATTTTCATCGCCTTTTGTACACCCATTTAATACATGTAACCCAAATTCTTCGCATACCTCAATGAAAGATTTTCCCTTTTTATTTTCGCTTACGTCTATAGATTTCCTTGTGTCCAAACCGGCTTTAAATGTCGATTTAAAAAAATCATCTAATGGTTGCTGTATATTTCCTATTCTGATGTTTATGTCGCCAATCCAAATCGGATTTTCTGCGTTTTCGTTTATTAAAAAATGTTTTACTTTTTCAAAATCTGCCATCCAGTTAGCTTCTCTTAGATAAAGAGGAACTATATTTAAAGTTTTGTTGTTGTTTTTTATTCTAATCGATACTTTTTCTCCGGTTTTTTTGAAATTAAAATGTATATTGTGTTTTGATAAGTCTTTTTTCACACCGCAGACAGATCCACCTATTCCTCTTCCGAATCTACTATTTTTAAATGCCGGATTCCAATACATATCATAGCCACAAAAAATTTTTTAAAACGTTCTACCTTTTCCTCAAGTATATGAGTTTCTAACAGCACAAATACATCAAATTTTTTATATATTGGAAAAAATCATTTAAAAAAATTTTATTTTCTAGGCCGTTTATATTATATGATATAATTTTTGAACATATTGGTTTATTAAAAATATTTGATTCATTATATTTGCAAGTAGGTTTTACAATTAAATTTTTATTTAAAATAGTATTTCTAAATTTATTTAAAGGTTTTTTTGACAATAAATTGTTTAAGATTTCATAATAATTTAAATTTACTAAATTTATGCCTTCCCCATATAGGGTTTGAAGAAGCATGTTCACATCATTTGTTCCACTTACTAACTTTTTCTGCTTATTCCACCAAAACCAGTTTTCATCTATTTTTATGCGAGCACTACGTACCATAACACGGGTATTTTGGTTTATTTCCTTTAGTTTTTTTTTATCTCTAACATCACACGTTTGTCCTGCTGTTTTTCATGAGTAAGATCGCGCTCTACAATTACTTTGGAACCAGCCACATTTTTTGTGTTTTGAAAAACTTCCTTTACCATTTCTCCAGAGCTGAATTCTGCTACCACACCTATCTTGCCATCCTTCTCATACATTTTTCTTGTTGAAAGCAAATTTATATCTTGTGTTAGTTTCAAGTTTTCCTTACAGCAGTCTTTCACAGCGTCTTCTAGAGTTGTTTTGTCGTCAATACCCTTGAAAATTATGTTGTTTCGCTTGATGTGCTCTTGCAAGTAGTTAATTTGTTGATGATCTTTTTCTCTTTCAAATTTCAGTTCCGCAACTTCTTTTTTTAAATATTCGTTTTCTAATTTTAGGCCATCAAATTTTGTAGAAAGTTCGCCAACATTAGTTTTTATGTCCTCAATGTCCTTTTTCGTTGAAATATTAATAATTTTTCATCCATAAGGCTTGACATAAGACTCATCAAATCCTTAACTGACAATGTTCCAACTGCACTTCCATTATCCGGACTATTCGGAGATGTATCTTCGCGATTGCTTGTGAATTTGGCGTTTGGCTCATTTTGTTATTAAAGTTGCAGAATTTTAAGAAGACGTTATTTTACAGCTCTGGTTTTCTTTTATTAAAGTTTAAAGTTGAAAAATTTGTAGCATACATTGGGGCTTTATATTAAAAGTGTTTGGGTGAAAGCTTTCATGACATACTTCTTCAAAATAGAACCATCATCTTTTGGCGGACCGACGATGCAACGAGGACAGCTAAATCTTATGTTATTATGCACCCAGAATTTACATACGTCACATTCAACCGCCTGATCAGACAAGAACGTTTTTGGAACACATGCAACTTTTTGCAACAGGCGGCATTTTAGATATGCAAGACAGCAGGTTGAATGCAAGTATTGGCGAACAATGGCTGGTAGTTAAATGGATGATTACCAGCATGAACGAAATGCAGGTTAAACAAAGTATGTATTAAGACAAACAATTTTCCAGTAATTATTTCATGCTATTAAATTTGCGCATAAGCTTGTACCAAATTTATATGTTATGTAGAAGGTATGTTGGTATAAAGGCAATGTGTAAACTGTATTTTTTATATATGTATGTATGTATGTATTGGTTTTGAGTTTTACTTTACGAAATAACTAATGCCCAATAACACAAGAATTTCAGTTTATTAAAGTAACGAATATTTACTATTATTTTCTTGAATTTAATTAGAAAAGTAAAAAAGCGAAAAAATTCAGCAGACTGTAGGGTTGCCAGATTTTTCAAAAGAATTTTTTTTTTAATTTACCTGGGTACTTCAAGCTGTAAAGCTTTGTCTTGTCTAAGAATAAAGCCTTGACATTGTCGAGGTTTTTGTTTTGTGGCTCCTTTAAAAGTTGCAATTTTCTTTACAACTTCACTGTATTCGTTCGTAACACTGATAAGTAGGGGTCCATTTTTCCACAGTATTAAATTAGTTTTACTTAAACAGTCTAATAATTCATTACAGTGTGGTTCCCAGGTATGGAAAGTAACACTTTGAATCTGGAATGAGAAATACATTTTCTATATAAAAATCTATTCTTTGTTAAATTAAGATTGTATTTAAACAATAGGTCTGTTTAATAACTAAAAATTATTGGTAACGTTCAATACCTAGTACTATGTAGTAATTGTTCTTTTACGTACTCGATAAACTTGTAAGGAAATAAGGAAAATAGCGTTTACAGCAGCAAATTTTTTTTTTCGCTTACACGACATGTATGCATTTTCAGCAGGAACTTTGACAAGTACATTGTAAAACCACCTTTCCAAATTGTTGCAAATTGTTGATTCGAAGCACAATAACACATCACAGCACTTTATACGTGCGTTCGAGTACTTTTACAGAAGAATGCAGTAAATGAGTAATTACTGTTGCCCAAAAAAGTACTTGAACGAAAAAATTGTATTAATTCGCAAAATAAAGGGAACAGCCGATCAGTGATGCCAACTAAGTGTTTTTAGCACTATTTATGGTGCTTTTTAATGCCTCGAAACGCCTAAATTTTATCTTAAGTGCCAAACTAAGTCTGCGTTCATACGGCTCATGTTTTATTGACATGATTGCTACTTTATAGGTGAGAGAGACGAGGGGAGAAGAAACGAGTACACACATGCCTATACTGTCAGTACGCTTTGCTTTCTTTGTTTTTTTAGTAAAAAACAAACATCAAGATCACACACTGTGAATTGAAAAGTTTACCGTACAAAACTGTATTATAGACACACAATTGTTGTGTGTTGTTTTTTCGTTCAAATCTAATTATGGATTGAGTTGGTTTATTTAAATCCAACTACTGCTTAATGCTATGTTCATACGACGATAAAAACCACTCGTTTCGCTCTCTGAAACTCGATTGCCAAACACGCTGTTCATACGATTCATTCTTGTTTCATGTTGACATTTTTTTTGTGTTGTTAGTGTGATTTTATTTAAAATAGATTAAAATGTAAGTAAAAATTCAAAATATATTATTTAAAACTTTTATTAATAGTATTATTTAATTATTTTCACTTTATTTTATTTAACATGAATTTTTATTTTGTTTTTTTCTTTGTTTTGATTTTTTTTGAGAGCTAGTTCAGATAAACTAACGATAATTGTTATCAAAATTGGAGATGATAGTATATTTTTCCTGTTTCGCAACATGTTTCAAAATGAAACGACCTGTTTCGCTCTCAAAACCTTGTATGGCAAACCATGTTCTTTCAATCATGTTTGGGGCGCGAAACAGGAATGGGAGAGCGAAACAGGAATATTGCTGTCCGTGTGAACATGGTATAACACTGATTCGTTTGAAACGAACTACTGTTTTAACATTGATTTGGTTTTTCATAATGGATCATTCGATCTGATTTAAAAAAAAAATTACAGTAGTTGACACAACAATAATTTGGTGTTGACAACTGTGTACAAGAAACAAATGCATTCGTGCAGGGGCTTAGTACCTAGCTCCCATATCTAAATATAAGGTAATAAATGTACCTGATGATTTGAGCCCTATTTCGATTTTGTCAGCACTTTCAAGGGTACTGAAACTTCTTCTTACACAACAGATTCTTGAAGCTGTTTCATTGAATATTTATGAGTCACAATATGCTAACTGTAGTGAATTGAATACTACTGTGCTGCTTCTGAGTCTCACTGAACTTGTCCGACATCTCAACAACGATGCTATGTTAAATGTACTGGTTTCCTTGGACTATTCTAAAGCCTTTAACTCTTTGAATCATTTTCGGATGATTGAAAAGTTTAGGGATCTATTCGGATTTCCTAGACCTATTTGTAGGCTTATATTATCTTACCTTAGTGGTAGATCACAGTCCGTTTCAATTTCCGTTTGGGTGCCCCGGTAAACTAGCTGGTAGTGAGCTAGTCTATCAGCGCCGGGGTTGCGGGTTCGTTTCCCGGCAGAGACTGGTCTCCTGCAGACAAGCGTATAGCTTCGCGGTATTAGCATAGGTAATATTAAAAAAAAACGGTATTTATTCCGACTTACTTTATCTGAGTTCAGGTATTTCTCAATTTTCAGTAATTGGACATATTTTATTTATTCTGTATGTTAATGATCTTTCTTTTCGAGTCAACTCAAATTTGTGTAAATCATTAATTTTTGCGGCTGATGTCGTGCTTTTTTCTAGTGCCCATGACTTTGTTGATGCTTTGGAGAATAACATTATTTTTTGTCTTCGATCTGTCTGTGAAGAGAAAATCGATTCATGCTTCAAAACAAAAGCTACATTCTTTGGCCCATCTAATCGTTTCTTTGTTGACCTTAATATTTCTCTCGATGGTGTTAGAATCAATTTTATAGACCAACTTAAATGTGTGGGCATTTAATTAGATAACAGATTGGAGTTAAGTGGTCACTTTTGTTTTCCTTTATTTTTGGCCACTTACTTTTATTTATATTTGTATATTTGCTTATATATACTTAGCTGGTGAGGCCTAACTCCATTTGTGAAAATAAAAATGCAAAATTTTTTATTCCATTTTTCCCGACGTTTCGTGAATTTTATGTTCACTTCTTCAGGGGATTCGTCTATTATTATAAAATAAAAACATCAACATTTAATAATACAATAAATTGAATGTGACTAACTTACATTGAAAAAACAATTTTGTATTAAATTAATAAATTTTTAAATAATAAAAATCACAGCTAGTGTCGTCATCTACTGTTTTTCAAAACAACTTTGTAACAGGCGCTCACATTGATTTGATATTCTGTAGATTTTAAATGACATTGCGTAGGATAAATTGTACGAATCTATATTTGACTCTTCATATTAGATATAAACAAGCCTCAGATATTTTATGGTTTTGAAGTCTTTTCTTGAACACTTGCTTCTAATCTGAATAAGCTAATAACACAATAGTCGCACATATTACTTTTTTAAAGATAACAAGACTACCAACCTAGCAGGTCATTATCGATGATAGTTTTTGAGCAATGATAATTTCTTTCGGATTAAATATAAAAAAATCACTTTTTTCTGAATTAAAAAAAAAAGTTGTATTTAACAACATGGCACGACCACAATTACCAATATTTTGACCTAATTTTTTGTTAGCCTTAGTTTTAATATGTTTGCTACTAAATAAAATTAAAATTTTTGAAATCGGTGACAAACAAAAATTGGACTTTTGGCCAATGAAATAAAATTTTCAGCCACTGTGCGACGTCGAGTAGAATTGTGTCTGTCGACAGTCGACAGGAAATTTTGCGACTTATAACTGCGGCTTCACTGCCGTCGAACAAAAACTCACGTCTTAAAATTTTGAAAACTTCCACTGAAAAAATTGTTAATTTTCTCCAACCACCAAATTTATACCAAATTCGTAATATCAAGCAAACAATTTGTCGATTTTGCACCTATTACCAAAATGATTATATTGATTACTAAAAATTTAAAAATTTTGAAAAAAAGTTTCAATAAATGATATTTTTAATTTTAATTAAAAAAATGATCAACAAACTTTGGCATTTGAAACAATGTGTTAATTTATTTAAATAAATATTGACAATTCCCAACAACAATTCTGCTTGTTTAAATTATTTAAATTGAAAATTTATTTCAAAACAACTAAAATGTTAATTAAATCAAAATTAAATTTTAAATTTTCTTTCAACTAAAAAAAAAATTGATTCAATTATCACATTAACTAAATTTAAATGCTTTTTAAACCATTTTTTTAATTGATAAAATACTTTTTTCTGTGTTACTAGTTATAACAATATGAATTTGCAAAGCAATCGTTTACCTTGCAAATTTTTAACAAACTTATCAAAATTTGCTTTGCAAAAACCGAGTTTACAGTTTTTGTGAAACGAAAAAGAATAATTATTTGCAAAGTTTTTGGAAATTAAACTTTTCAATATTAACTTTGCATTTTGAACAAGAGAACGTATGTGGAACAGAAATTACAAAGAGAGTATAAAAATTGCAAAATCTTTGCAAATTACACTTATCAATTTCAACTTATCACTTATCAAATTGTACAGTTCTGAGGAACAGAAGGTTTTGTAAATTGACGAAAAATTTGATAAGTGCAAAGTGAAAAGTTGATAAGTTGTTTTGTGGAATAGGGCCCAGATTTAAAGAAAAGGAATTATCATATAAAAAAATTACAAACATTTTATGTTATTTTCTACATTTAAACTTATTTTATGTTAAAATAATTCAATAAACAACATTATGAGAGTTATAAACACATGGATTTAAGTTTTGAGCACTCGAAACCCTTGATCAATCGAAGGTCAACTGTCCATATGAAAATAAAGGGGTGTCAAAATATGTATATTCCGGCATATGGTCTATGCAATCTATACACCAAACTTATCCAAAAGAGAAATAGAACCCTTTTTTTCGTTTTAACATTATATAAGGTACCCTATATTTTGAGCTGGGCCATATACTATCTCTATACCAAATTTTTCGAAAAAGAAAAAGTACCAATGGAACCTAGAAAGTACACTGTATGTTAATATAGGCTATAATCTGTATGTATTTATAAAAAAAGGAAAAGTACCAATTTTATCGCGTTTTTACCCCTTAAAAAGTATAAATTGTATCCCTTAAAAGATACCACATACAATCTGCATACTAAATTTAGCAACCAAAGTTACGATTTTCTCCCCGATTTCCCTCCATTAAGCGGTTTTCGCATGAATGAGCTACAAACTAACAAACAATGCGAATTCAATAGAAGGTGAGGTCAACTATACAACAACACTGCTTTTATAGTCCGATTGTCAATAAAATTGGTAGTTAAAATATTTTTGATTACATAAAACACTAGTTAGTATGCAAACTTTGACAAATCGACCACCGACCATAAACCAAAAATAACCATATGTTGACTTGACCCCACTTTCTAGCGAATTCGCCTTTCTAACAAACATCCAAACTTGCAAGTTAGAAAGTCCGACCATATGATACCCTACACCACAGTATATAAAATAATTTTAACCCTTTAAGTGTTTTTGTCGAATATATTCGACATTAAATTGTACTCTCTTTCTACGACTGTTTACTGTATAAAACAGTACAGTTAATTATATTTGCTTTGTTTCATCTGAAAGAGAGACACTTTTGCTATTTTAAATTGTTGTTGTAGTAGGCATTGACTTTCTTTTCCTATTATTGAGCGCATTGTCGTAGTATGGAAATTTGTAAAAAGGTTATATTGAGGAAGAACAAAAAATAAATTCGGTGATCGGACGATATTAAAAGGCATTGTAAGTATTGATACAGGCGTAAATAAGTATTTACTTGAAAAAAATATTGCAAAAATAAATTGTTGGTTCTTTTGTGGACCTTTGAAGGTAAATTTTGAATATATTCGGCATTCCCTAAAAACCAGGGAAGCTACATGAGACAAAAACTATTATTTTTCCTGGCTTCAGCGACATCAAATTATCTTCAATACAAATTTTTAGATTTTTATCTCCCCACAAATTATTTTTGAACTTGAAAGGGTTAATTTAGGAACCAATCGTGGACCCGCCTTAAAAAAATTATGTTATGAGGTTAAGATTCATATAAAAGTTCTTTGTGACGAATATTATTCAGATATCTTCATCTATACCAGATTTTAGAATGGGGATTTTTATGGGATCCTTGGTTAATTTTGGACCTTCCAGGACAACATTTTGTCTTGGCATCGTAGCTAAGTAAAAGTTATTATCGCCAATTTTTATGTTAATACCAACATTTATAAGGAAGTTATGGCGTTAATAGCTATTTTCGGGAGTAGTATCTGAATGGGAGCTATGGTCAAATATGGACCGAATCCATTAAACTTTGGTAACATAATTTTGATTGCAATAAAATAAGTTTAGACCAAATTTAATCTTAATACCAATATAATAAGATGGTTTATGGGTGCATTCCGGAAAGAAGCTTGTATGGGGGCTATGCGAAATTAGGACCGATTCGCCTCATTTTTAATAGACATGGTCCTTGTGAAAATTAGAACCTATGTACCAAATTTCATCAGTTGTGTCGTGGTTTTTTGCTAATACCTCAGTTATTTGTAAACCCTTCAGGCTGAATTTCAATAGCAAACAACTTCGGCCTATATGTGATATATATACACATACGTTTAAGATTAAAATTGTAGAAATTACAAACAGTATGATTTTTTTTAATTTAGACAAAAATGTGTAAAAAAAAGTTCGTCGAACATTTAACCGAACGCCAAACGTAGATGTTTGCCGAAATCCGGCTCCGAACATTCGGTCGGACCAACACATTTTTGGAAAACATTTTTTAAAAATCGATTAAATTTTTAAATAAAATATTTGTCCCGGAAACTGCACACTCTCTTTTAAGCAAGATGTTGCCGTAGAATAACTTACCAAATCTTGGTGTATACAAACAAAAGTTCCATATTTTCGAAAATCTCCATTGCTGTGAGTATAAAAGATTTTTTGAAACGAAATCCATTTATTATCTTCTGTATTGACATTCAACTCTTGCAATTGTTTGTTCCATTGATATTGCGTTAATAGGAGCAAATATTGAAAACCATTTGCTTCGTATTTTTCTTTATAAATCTCTAATAATTCACAAAATTCTTCATCATTGAGTGGTCTTAATATATCAACTAATCCACTTTCATTACTGTTGGTCATTTTCAATAAATATTAAATTATCAAAGTGTATTTGTTTTAATATTAAAAAAAATTCACACATTTACTAATGCGACAATCATGTACTGTCTCACGCAAATCGAGAATGTTACTAATCGTTTAATAAAATTCAATAAAATCGACAAGAAATATTGAATTGATAAGTGTGATCATTAACTTTACTAGCAGAAACATGCAACGAGATAGTAAATTTAAAATTTACTAAATTGCTCTCCCAATTATTCCAAAAAAATAAAAAAAAAAAATTTTCACTATTCATATGTAAGATATGAGATTATTTCTTTATAAATTCAATTGTTTTGAACAAGAAAATTTGCACAAGAAATTTGTTCCTAAATTTTGGAAAAATATATATGTACCCATGGTACAACTACACAAGGTAAACTCGTTGCTACAACAAGTACAACAAGACAAAAACAACAGTCAATTTGTTTTTGTATTTTCTACCCCAGACGTCAAAAAAATAGCAACACTGCATTCAGTAAAACAAAACACAAATTGAAAAAAAAACCAACAAGACAACACGTGCAGAAAAATAAAAAAAAACTATAATTTTTTATAATATATAATTTTTTGTGTAGTTGTACCATGGTTCAATGCAATTTATTAAATAAAACTAAATACAAACATAGAAAATTCTTAACCGACTTATATTAGAATTTCCGTCTTTTCAATATTTCTGGTCTCCAGTTAACAGGATGTGATTCTTCTGTGGCCTCATTGTCATTGTCTTATAAATGTTAATTGTTTTATCGGCTTCAGCTGTTATTAAACGTGAACCTGATTGATCGAAACACATGGCAAATATGCTAGCCCTGCTGTCCATAGAATCTGGCTGAACGGGATATATTTTGTACAAAGTTACCTTCAGGACAACGCCATTGTTTTATATTGTCGGGCGAGGCAGAGCCAAACATGTACAGGGAGGGGTGTAAAACTATGCTACGTACAGATTTTTTATGATTTGTTAAAGTACATACACTTTTGCCAGCCGCCAAATCCCATAATCTAACGGTAGAATCGTGGGAACCGGTACAGTACTAACATGACCCGTTAGAGAAAGTTTAAGTTTACCACTAGCTAAATCCCAAATTTTAATAACACGATCTCCTGCACCAGTGGCAAACCATTCATTTCCTGGTTCTACCGCAATACATCGTACCCAACCTAAACGCCCTGATATAACGCGCGACAACTTCCAAGGAGCATGCCAGGTGGGCTTAGGTATAGTAGGAGCTTTTTTAGGTATTAATTGTACATTGCTACCTCCACTGGCCGAACGCATGCCGGGTGCTGAGACTAATGAGCTACTAACAGGAATATCGCCATTTTTATTGTTTGCTGCTAATAAAACCATATTACTGTCTTTTGAGTGGCTCACACCAATGGAGCCATCTGTAATAGCTAAAGGTTTTTCCGGCCCTTCCAAAGCCGTCATAGAAGCACGACTATTTTCATATTTTTTTGCCTCTGCAGCTTAGATAACACGATTGAATACCAAACCGTAACTATCGCGTGCCTTAATAGTTTCCTGACTTTCTCTCTACGAAATAAATTATTGAAATAAGACTTATAATGTGTGTTCTAGACATATATGTAGGTATTTAAACTTACAATTTTCATCAATTTCTGGAAGAGCGCCTTGATTGGAAACGAACATGTCGTGAGTCCTTTTTAAGGAACGAAAAATTAAAGTATGAACACTGTGTCTTTGAACTTCATCCATAGCTGTGATTCGTTGTTTTTGAAAGTGGTATTCTTTGCCAAATATTTTGTTACAACTAATTGAATTAATAAAAACAATCAAAGTTTTTTTCACAATCAAAAATGTTTTTATTTTAAAAACATGAATAAATAAATGTAAACAAAACTGAAAATTTTTTGACATTTGGGGCTAAACTGGGGTAAACAGCTGACAAACATCTGTGCCAACGAGTCTACCTTGTGTAGTTGTACCATGTATGTACCTATTTTATGTTATTGAAAAAAAAAAAAATAAAAATAAAAATTATTTTTCTTTTGTAAACAAAAACATGAAACAGGTGATTAAATAATTCTTGCTAGTAAAAGCGTTCAATTACTTTTTTTATTTTTTGGAGTAATTGGGAAAACAGCTTTGTAAATTTTGAATGTATTCTGTCGTTGCGAGTTTCTAGTAAAGTAAATGAACACACCTAGTGTGAAAAAATAAAAAAAAATATATGTATATACAAAAATTTTCAAAATATGTTCACAGTTTCAACATCTAACATCTACCAAAAATTTGCAATGATATTGAAATTTTTCAAAAGAAATACATAGAGCGAAAAATCAACATCTTAACAAGAGGTTCCTATCTCATTGTATTTCATTCTACATCTTACGATTATTTTGGCGTCAGCACTAGAAAAGTGGCAATAAATCAGTGGTGTCAATTATGATTGTGTTGGTGCGAATACTCTTGTCTCTTACATTAACAGCGGGAGGAATCTGCGGTTGCGAGGCCTATTACGAGGCCTAATTTACATACATATTTTGCTATGAAGACTTTAGAGCAATTAATAATAATACAATTATCGAAAAATGTTGAGTTATGGACAGACACAATCAGTTATTATTTAAATAAATTTAATTTGGAACCTGCATTTCGCAGAAACTTTGCTTATTTTTTGGAAAAATTGAGCATTTGACAATATTTGAAGTCTTTTTCCAACCTTATACAATTCTTTCCAAAATTATTAATTTGGTGTTTAACATATCTTTGCGAATGCCAACAATGAAAATTCATTTGCACATACTAATGCAAATAATAACCCCATTAAGTTTAAAAATATTCTATAATTATTAACCACCATTATAAAAAGAGAAGATTTTACTAGCCTATAAAAATATACTTTTATTTACCAATATATCTTCTAAATTTATATTGCAGTTTCGAAACAACAAAACATTTTTTAGGTTTGCGGACGTTATTTTATTGCGTTGTTTTGAGCAAATGTATTTCAAATCGGAAAATATTTGTTCGCAAAGATATATTGAGGAAAAAAAGCGACAAACATTTGAAGGATTTTTTTTTAATACAGGATATAGTGCCCCGTCTAAATTTTTCCAGAACTCAATAATATTGTCCCTATCTGGATGATTAAATTTTTAATAAACTCATCCGCTTGTATGCTCGTTATCGCTGTCTACAAGACTAATTAATAAAATTCAAATTTGAAGTTTACATAAGCTAAATAAACACAACCCCAAGGCGAATTCATCACAGTTATTCTTGATACTACAACAAGTACACTACACCTCGTACAAAAACCACAAGCAATTTGTTTTTTTAAAATCATTGTACAATGTTAAAAACAGAAATAAAACAAAACAGAAACAAAGATAATAAATAATAAATGTATTATTTCTGTTTAGAGGCCTCAAAACAGGCCGTGCGATCGTGCGATATTTCCCGCTGAATGAGAGTGTTTTGCGGTAAACAATTATATTTTACGCTCGCAAAATAAAAGAGCGTAAGCGTACATGTGAGTTTTGCTGACACAATTGTGTATGAAGCTGACATCCCTGCAATAAATTCTATTATTATTGTAGTATCACAGACAAAATGGAATTTTTTTTTTTTTTTGAAAGCAGCGTTACCATTTGTCCAGTTTTTCCTTTTTTGAAAGTCTTTTTTATTTATTAATCAACAAAATGAATTTCAAATATATATTAGTGTTTTCTTTAAAAATTTTAGCACTTTTGTAGAAAAAAAGTACTGAAAAAAATAATTTTTCTTTCTTTTAGAAATGATGAAATTTTTGATTGATAGTAGATATTTAATATTTTAAACATCTTCCATGCGTTCCTCCGAAATGTATGCAAGTGTACAAGGGGTAAACACTGCTCTGGGAAGGGAAGCTGCTCGCGCGTCAATATCTTTTAAGGGCTTGGCGTCGCATAAATGTACCGAGTTATAGTTTTACGGTTTTGAACATTTACCATACATATGTTATTTCACTCAGATGTACGACCAGTTGCAGTGTGCAGGGGCCGCATAAAAAAAATTTTACGGGTCCTCAAATATATGATTTTTAAGACATCGTTAATTGAAAAACAATTATAACACTTTTTTATTTTTTTTTACAATGCATTTATTAATTAACGGGAATATTCTTTAAAACGAAATGAAGTAGATTTACAATCGAACAACTTTTGAAAACGTGCCTGTAAAGAACGGTAATAAAAATATTCCTTCCAATTATCTTTTTAAGAACAACTCTTAAAAAACAGGAAAAACAGAAAAACGTCGTTTTGTAAATATGTAATTGAAATGAAAATCTCGTCCGATTTCAATTCCTCTTCATTACCATTTCTAGAACATGCCCGAGAATCTCCAATTATCTCTATACATTGCTCTAAAACGCAGTTCCGTTTTTCCTGTGTTTTTTTTGAGGAGGTCTTCCGCGACTTCTAGACCCTTGTTGAGAGTTCTGGAAGTCCACTTTCATGGCAAATGTCGTTAAAGGGCTTTGGAAGTGTGTGGGCGATCCATTTATATTTCCTTTTCCGTATATCCATTTTTATATCAGCTTGATCAGCAATTTGCAATAGTTGAGCGTTTGATATTGTTCTTGGCCAAATTTTATACAAATTATTTCTATCCTTTTATTTCAATTCCAAAAATTCAATTTGAAACAACGCGAATTCATTCAGAGATAGAGTTATGCTAGCTATCTCTTTTTTTTAAATACTTTGTATATTTTTTTTTTTTTTTTGTAAAAAGTTAGAGTGAATGTCAAAATTATTTGTTGAAAACATAAACAAGGGATTTTTTTTATAAAATATACACAATTGGTTTAGAAGGTAAAACTTTTTCCTGTATTGCAAATTTATTGTAGCTCCATTTATTCCTTACGGCACTTTTAATTCACTGACTTTATATTTAATATTCACTTCTTTTTGTTTTATAAAATTTAAATAAGGTTTTTTCAAGTATTTGGATTTTTATTAAATTTTAACAAATTTTTTCACAAAATGTAAACAAAGCATGAAATTATGTATACACACAAATAAATAAAAATGTATGAATTCGCCTTGATTTGAAAACACAAAAATAATTTCATTTAATATTTTTATTTTCTTTTTCTATGACAATACGGTCGTAACCGGCGTATGATATATAATTAGATATATGTCGAAGTACGACGTAGATACTCTTTTACATCTACGCCAGATATTGTGTGCCTTTTTAAAAAATATACGCTTTAATTTGACAACGTATCTACGTCGCACTGTGGCTGAAAATTGAATTTCATCGGCCAAAAGTCCAATTTTTTGTCATCGCCGATTTCAAAAATTTTAATGCCATTAGATAGCAAACATATTAGAACTAAGGTATTAAAAAAACTAGATTAAAATATTCGTAATTGTGGCTGTGGCATGCTGCTGGAAACAAATATTTTATTTTGTTTTAGATTAAATTAATTTTTGTAAATTTGATCAGAACTAAATTATGATTTCTCGCAAACCGTTATCAATAATTGGTCGAAAATTTTTTTGTTATATTAATGGGATAGTAGTCTTTAAGAAATGGATCATTACATCAATGTATCATTTATACCTGATGTGTTATTAAATGTTTCCCCAGGTTCTATATTTTAGTTAAATCCAAATTTTAGAGGAGTAGAACTTGTTAGGGTCAAAGGGGGTCAAAGAGATTTTAGTACCATCAGAAAGCTGAAGGTGTCCTCTTTAACCCCATATATACTTGTGCAACTGTTTGGAACTGTCTGTTGAACACTTTTTTCATTTTAATGAAATTACTCGCAACATTTTTTTTTGCTCTTTTTATTTAAGCTGCTGAAATATAACACAATGGTTTTCGTGCGTTTTGTTTTGAAAAATAAATTTGCTTCTTATGAACGGCTGAACATATTTGAATGAAATTTTAAACTGTCATGGCCGGGTAGCTTTTGTGTTGAATTGGAAGAACACGGGTCCATGGAGGGTCGGAAGAGTGACTTGCGGACCTCTAAAATTGGTAACCTCGGAAATTCAAACTTTTAAAAAATTCAAAAATATATTTATGGATTGCAAAAAAAAAAATTTAACTTAAGCTGAGTTACAAAAAATATGCTTAAATGTTTAGGTTATCTCCTTTGCTTTTGGAGATATTCGGATAAAACGGATTTTTTGGCTTGATTTTTATTATGTTTTATGTCAAACTGTTATCAATAGTGGGTTCAACATTTTTTATATTGGTAGTAAAGCAGTCTTTAAACAATGTTATGTTGTATTACTGTACCGATTATACCTGCTGTGTTATTAAATATTTTTTCAGGTTCTATATTTTAGTCAAATTGAAGTTCAGAAGAATAGAATTTATAAGGTCAAAAGGGGTTAAAGAAATTTTAGTAGCTGTAGGTAGGTGAAAGTATCCACTTTAAACCCAAAGGCACTTTTGTACCTGTTTGGACCAGCCTATTGAGCACTTTTTTAGTTTGTGTAAAATTATTCGCAACATTTCATTAGCTCTTTTAATTTTACTTATTCATATGACTGAAATATAAGTGTACCAAGCCAAGTATTTTATATTATATAATTACCAATACCTGTGGGATTTTAAACGTATCCTACTTAAGCCCATTTTAGTTCTTTATTCTTCCTTATTTTGCTACCTAGGAACACAGTATAACGCAAGCTATGTATAAAAGCCAGTGGTATTCGAATAAAATCTCAGTTGTTAAAATATATCTAAGCAATAACAATCTAATTTTTTTAATATCTATAAAAATTGAGAACTTCAGCTATAAAGAATTATCCGAAGAGTATTTTAAAAATGAAAAGGAGGAATATGTTTTAAGTTACATTGAAGGAAAACTCAATATATATTCCTGCAGCACTGAAATACGATCGGAACTGCAAAATAAAAGGTAATATAAAGGTAATACGAATACTCATTTGTTCTTTCGCTGATAAAAAAAATATTTTCTCCAGAAATAAATAAAAATGTTTATATTTTTCGAAAGAAAACATTATGAGTATGCTTGTAGAAGCAATTTTTAGTCAGTTTAACATCTTTACTCCCATATGCCCTATTCCAAATCAAATTTTTCAAACAAAATAAAAAAAATAATTTGAGTAAAAAATTCGCAATTTTTATACAATTAGAACAGTAATGTTTTCTAATATGTCCATTATTTTCTAGAAAATTCTGATCAATATCGATTGGTAAATTGTATTGCCTTTTTTGAACAAAAAAAAAAAAAAAAAAACCGTTTTCCGGGATTGGGAATTTGGGTATTTCTTAATCAAAAATGGGGATGTTTTTCAGTCCACTGTTTTAAGAACTTTTTAATCTACATAACTGCCAAAATTCATTATGATACCTTTCAAGGTACATATACACAAGGTAGACTCGTTGGCCCAGATGTTTGTCAGCTGTTTACCCCAATTTGAACCTTTAAGTCAAAAGTTGTTTATGTTTTTTTACATATTCAGTTGAATTAAAAAAATTTTTAAAAACATTTGATTTTTGAAAAATTGTAATTAAATTGAAAATTATTGTGATTTTTAATCAAATTTGGGGAAAAATTTAATTTTCAAGTGATTGAAGTGATACTAAAATATAAAAACTATTTTTAAAATGCCAAGCTGTGCAGTGTGCAAAAAAAAAATTTATAAGGGAAGTGTAACTTTGTTCCGTGCTCCCAGGGATGAAATAAATAGAAATAAGTGGAGCGAAATTTGCGGTGTACCGACCACTTTTTGCCTTCCAGCATCGTTAATGTTGGAAACAGAATTACACTTTTGCCAAATGCTGAACCTTTTGTGGATCAACGTCAACAGTGAGTAATTTCCTTAATAAATGCATATGATATTCCTATGTATTTATGTAATTTTCCTATACATACCTAGATTCTAAATATACAAAGAAATTTACATGCATACCAATTTGTCTTAGGATGGGATGGGTAAAGGGGTAGTGAAGTGTAACGATTATAGCCTATCCTACCCAATGGCAACCTCACCTGCACGTGGCGCATCCTGCCGATAACAAACGAGGCTCTGCCGACTACTTCTACAGTATTAAACAAATAACACAAAAAGGAGAGTATTTTAGAACACGTATGATGTATTTAAGACTTATATAATTTATTTTTCTTTACTTTCAGCTTTGTATGTCGCAGTGAAATGAAGAAACAAAAAAGGGTTTTTGATTTATTAGAATTTACATACATGTATCTACTAAATTTTATGCATCTGCTTACCTTTAACAAGAGTTTTAATGTGAATTTTGTGATATCAAATAAAAAATAAAAACAAATAAAGAAAAAATTTTTAAAACATTATCATTTTTTATTTTAATGGAACTGATTAACTGTTGTTGATTAAGTGTAATATGTATTCTATATAAAACTCCTGTACTATCCTGTAATTAAAATATTAATAACATTTAATGTAGAAATAAACTGCAATAATGCTGCTCCAACGCAATCAACCAAATCAAACCAATCCGTACCGGTTACTTTAGCATTGACATAACAGCGCATTGCGGCTTCATTGTTACCAATAGCTGAAAATAATAAACAATATACATACATGTTGGATAAGAAATATGAAAAACAAAAAATTAAAAACGGTTTTGAACTTAAAGCTGTTAAGAAACATTATTGAAATTCAAAATTTGTAAGAAACTTACCTAATTCAAGACCTCCCACAATTATATTCGATTTTAGATTAGAGGATTTTACCAACTATTTATTTTTTGTTCAAAAATTTTATATATTTATCTTTTACATCCTCTGTCTTACTAGAAAAATGTCCGGTAGATTGACTTTGCAGTGGAGTCAATTTTGCGACATCTCTCCAAGAACCCTTCATCAATATACCTTTTACCAAGTCTTCTTTATCCAAAATTTCATCCCATAAATGTTTTTGAGTTCTTCTTCTCAAAAAATTGTGCAAGTAACAACATGTTAAAACAATAGTTTTCTCTTTCTCAGGAGCCAAACAAATTGGTAATTGAAACACTCCAAATTGAGAGGACAAAATACCAAACGTATTTTCTACAATTTGATGAACTGTTTTTAAATTATAATGAAATACTTTTTGTTCTCTTGTAAGGCGTTTTAGAGGGATTGGTTTTAAGAATTTGTCGGTTAATTGAAAAGTATTTCTTCCTACAAATAGAAATGGTTATCCGTTTCCATATATTTTCCCACCCAATAAGGTGTGACGAAAATCTTCGTACTGATTGACATTGTACTAGCAGCTTGCATACTACCAAAATTACACCCCAGCAACAAATCTTAAAGTTGTTGATAAACGCAGACCAACTGGTACAGCATCATGCATTTTAGTGTCCTTTTTTTGTAATAATTGCTCCTATCATATCCAAGAGGTCTTCATAAATGGCAGCATCGGAGTAACTCAAAGTTCCTCCAATAAACTTTGATAGGTAAATTCTCTTCTTGTTGCGGTCTTTCATCCATAATCTTTTTTTACGCTTTTTTCTTTTAATTTCCTCTAAGCAGATGGCTAAAATGTGCACTAATGGATCATCATCCAACATTTTTTAACAATTAATTAATTTAAATAAAAAATGTATTACCTTCAGTGAAATGCCTAGCAGCTAAAAACAGAGCTGTTCGCCCATTATTATCCACATCTTCAATATCTTGTCCCTTATCAATTAAGGTTTGTATTCGGTACTTTCTCTTTCATTAATCAATGCACCATGGCTAGCTAGTAATTCTATACATAAATTATGGCGTATTTGCAAAGACTGAAAAGTGCATTGTTGTTAGATTATCTTTACCGTGGTTTTGAGTTTTTGCATTAACGTTTGCTCCATTTTTTATCAGCAATTTTGCTATTTCTAATTGTTTGCGTCCGATGGCAACATGCAGTGGCGTACGATTGCGTTCATAATGATCATTGACGTTTGTGCCACACTTTATTAGTAGTTCTGCAGCTTCAATATTACCTTCTTGAATTGCAACGTATAAGGAACCATATCCATCTTTTATTTCCTCTGTCATACGAAATTGCGAACATGTTAGTTCATATATTATTAAGGATTATTATTAAGTTTTTATTAATACAACTTTTTTTTCCAACTGCACGTGTTGTTTTTTTTCAATTTGTGTTTTTATTTTGAAGGCACAGTGTTGCTTTTTTTTTGATGGCTTGGTTCAAATACAAAAACAATTTTGCATGTTGTTTTTGTCTTGTTGTACTTGTTGTAGCAACGAGTTTACCTTGTGTAGTTGTACCATGGATACCTTTATTCATGTTAGATTTATAGAATGTCAAACATTAAAATTATTATTTATATAGTGTAAATGAATAAAAGGGCTTTCAACATGAGTAAAAAATAATAATTTTAAGGTTTGACATTCTATAAATCTGACATGAACAAAGATATATTAATGAAATTTGGCAGTTATGTAGATTAAAAAGTTCTTAAAACAGTGGGCAGAAAAACATCCCACTTTTTGAATAAAAAATACCATAATTCTCAATCTTAATCATTAGCATTTTCATACTAAATGCTAAAAAATATCAAAAGTTCAACTTTGACCTTAAATTTCTCAACAACTATTGAACCGATTTTAACAAAATTAACACTGCAAAAAAGTTCAAGAAGTCTTCTCTCCTGCAAAATTATCTCTATCGGTTCAAAAGTTACAGATTTTTGGCCGATGAAAAACGATTTTCAGCCACTGTGCGTCGTACGCTACTACGTTCATACGGTGCAATTGTATTCCTACGGTCATTCTTTTAGTTGATACTAAACGAATCACATTTATTTATTAGTTCAGTCGACTGAAAAAATTAGATATACAGCCATGTGCAATTCCGTTCGAAAACGGAATTCATTCCGTATTTCGGTGCTTCAGAAAATTACAAAAAAAACTTTGCGGAATGAAACCATTTTTGTTTTCATGAACGGAATGGAAGTTTTCTGTACCTTAAAGGCCAAAAAACTATCAAAATATACTTTCTATCAATAAACAAATATGAATTCATTCCAGGTAATCTCGGTAGTACAACTCGTACAAAAACCACAAGCAATTTGTTTTTGTAAAATCATTGTACAATATCAAAAACCGAAACAAATCGAAACAGAAACAAAGAGAATAAACATAATTTTGACATCCAACAATTATAAAGCAAAAGAAAAAAAGTTATTAGCAGGGCTTTTAGAATCACCTGTATTGAATTCGCCTTGGTTCCGAACGGAATTGTACTGTGACATGGCTGATAAAATTGCTTTCGAATCGAGAAAGTATTCTCAACACGACTGCCAGAATTAGACGCCAGATTTTTGGAATTTGTCGCAGGCCACCTGTCGGTAAAAACTCGTAGCTTTTGCTTTATCGTTTCGTTTATTAGCCATATTTTTTGGCTAATAAACCTCGATTTCCAGACGCTATGCGGATGTAGAATGGTGGTTTAGCTTTCTGTATAAGGTAATTTCACGTCGTCAATAGCACCGGCATTAGAAGTTATAATGCTACCTTAGTGTAACAAGTTGTAATAAATTTGTACAAATGTAAAATAATATCAGAAGTGTACTCGTTACATAAAGAAAAATAAGGTTATTAATTGTCTTTGCTTAATTTTAAATATGCCATGTTTGTATAAGCAATCTATCACTGTTTCACAAAACTCAAAGTCGTTACTATAGGAACACCCGTAAATAATTTGTAATCATTTAAAAATTTTTTTAAAGAAATTTTTCTTTTATTAATTTCTTGTCATGGTTCGCAGTAAGTTAATTAAAAAAAATTACTAATTAGTTAAACAGTGAATAACCCAAAATTTTCTTGTAGTTACTGAAGAATTAGTGCGCAAAAAATCGGAGCATAATGAATTGCTTATTAGTACCCTAGAGGAATTGTCACTGCATCAAGAAGATATTGAAAGCATAGAGCATTTGCAGAATTGGTGTCGTGAATTGAAAATTTTACTATTGCAATCAAATTTAATTTCAAAAATTGAAAATTTACACAAACTTAAACGCTTGGAATATTTGAATTTAGCATTAAATAATATTGAGCGCGTAGAGAATTTGGAAAAGTTAGAGTCCCTTAACAAATTGGATTTAACATTAAATTTTATTGGTGAACTGACATCAATTGAGAACCTTAAAGATAACTACAATTTAAGATCACTGATATTGACTGGTAATCCTTGTTGTGATTATCCAAATTATAGAGAATATGTAATAGCAACTTTGCCACAGTTGGATTATTTAGATTGTCTGGAGGTGACTTTGACTCAGAAATTGCAGGCAAAACCACTTTTAAAATCGTATCGGGCTGTTATTATTCAACATCAGGCCAATTATGCTATGCAACGAGATGAACAGAAAATACGTTTTCTCCAACAAAAAGAGGAACTTGAGTCCAAAATGGCCAGCATTGAAGATGAGGATGAGCGCATAAAAACCTTTTGGGATTCAAAAAGCGAAAATTGCCCTGAAATACGAGAAGAAATTGCAAAATATCATCGTAAAGGTCGTAAAACAAACGATAGTGACTCAGAGAAGTTAAATCAACACAAAGAAACACAACTGTTTGCCCCCTCTGGTCGTCCTTATAACATTAACAAGCCCCAATTGCCCTTTACCCTAAATGATGAAGATGGGGAATACTTATTGAAACTGAAAATTTACAGGTATCTTTTCGTGTATTTTAAAGAAGTTTAATTTTTAATGCTTATTAATTATACTTTCAGATTCCTCGATACTTCCCTCATAAAAGTAGATGTAGAAGTTAATTATATAAGAGTAACTGTTAAGGGAAAAATATTTCAAATAGCCCTTAATGATGAAGTGAAGCCATCCAAAGCTGTAGTACAACGTTCCCAAATAACTGGTGAATTAGTTATAAAAGTTGCAAAGTTACATAAAAATGAAATACTAACATCAAAATCAAAAGGTAAGGACTATACATGCTAGAGCTGCATACAATCGAAAGTTGGTTTTTGGCGGACTATCAATAGGGTTTTATTCGCTATCGATACTATCGTCAAATTTCTCTATCGGCGATTTCCTGCTAAATCTGTAAAGTTTTTAGCTTGTTTTTTTTTCTTGACCTTTTCTTAAAAAAATTCTTAAGAGAATTTACTTTGATGATTTACGGTAAATAATTTAGTGATAATGGTGAAAAAAATTGACAATCGTGCTGTCGCAAAACGCATTGATTTCAATAAAAGCTACATATGATTCTGAAGTTAGAAATGAAAATGCTGGTCTTTTATACGTCCAAACATTTCCTATGGACGAAGTGTTTAAATTCTATAATTTTACGAGTACACAACAACACCTACAGAAGTGACACAAAAAAATCAAAAATATCGATAGTTAATGAAATCGATAAAAGCTTCTTCTTTTTTTAATATTCATCATTATTATTTAAGGCGTTGTCGTTAACGGGTGAGTCGTTTCTTGTAATAAATTAAAGAACGCAGGTTGTGCGTTATCAAAATCGCATTGTTCGAAGAAAAAGCGCCACAAAGCTATATTAAAAAAAATATCAAAAAAGTTATTTTATAACACTTATTTTGTGATTTATAAGTCTCAATTTACACGTTTCATCTTTTGATGCTCAACTTCAATTCCCTTTTAAAGATGCCATTATGTTCACACGCAGCAACCGGTTTCAACTTTTTTTGCTTCAAAACAACAACACTTTTATTCAAAGCGAACCAGAGATAAAGAAAATAAAAAAATTTATATGCAGTCTTTTATGTGCATATACCTACGAATGAGAACACAAAGCGTACTGCCCGAGTACAGGCATCTCCATACCAACCCCTTTTCTTTTTGCTTCCCTCTCCTTAAAACCCAAGAGCTGAGCATCAAAAGATGAAACGTGTGAATGTAGACAAAGCAAAAACATCTAAAACATTTTTTTAACGTAAAAATAAAGATCTTAAAAAGAGAGTTTTATTTAGCAGTCATAAAATAAAACTCTTATGAGGAGTTTTTTTTTCCGTTACAATAAAACTCAGTTGAGGAATGATAGATTTACTTACATAGTGTTGCGGATGAGGGGTTTTATATACCCTGTTACAAAGTTTGGGGTGCCAGATATTATTCATAGTGATAACGGATCACAATTTGTTGCAAAAAGTTTTCAAAATTTATTAGAAACCTTCGGCATAAAACATATGAGAACCGCAGTGTATTCTCCCCAATCTAACGCCTCCGAAAGGGTTAATCAGTCTGTTTTGGCAGCAATTAGGGCATACTTAAATGAAGACCATAGGCATTGGGATTTATACTTATCGGAAATTGAATGCGCTCTCAGAAATTCAGTTCACTCGGCAACTGGGGTTACACCTTTCTTTGCTTTATTCGGGTTCCATATGTTTTCAAATGGAACTGATTATAGACTCGCCCGGAAATTAATGTCTCTGACGGACCATGAAATATTAAATATCACTAATAATGAGAAACTAGAATTATTGAGGGAAAAAATTAAGAGAAACATGCATGCGGCGTATGAGAAAAGTGCATCTAGGTATAATAAAAGAGCTCGAAGTATAAAATTTTGTCCTGGACAAGAAGTATTTCGAAGAAATACGATCCTAAGCGACTTTGGGAAAAATAGGAACGCCAAATTTTGTAGAAAATTCATAAAATGTCGAATCGTAAGGGCAATAGGCAATAACATGTACGAACTAGAAGATCTGCAAGGGAAGTCTATAGGCATATTCCATGAAAAAGATATTAAAGTATAAATCTGTGATAAAATCCATATTAGGTGCAATAATAGGATAAGAAACACGAATTATAGTTAAAATTATTAAAAAAAAAAAAATTTTTGTGTGTTTGTGTTGTCCTAATATATTACCTAGTACCTGATTTTTTTTATAGATTTATGAACGAAATATCTGTGATAGGAACCTGGGGATTTGCAATAATAGAATAGGTTATTAATTTTCAACATAAGTACATGTATTGCGTAGATGTGTATGTGAAGTGTTGTCCGAGTGGCCATTATTAAATACCGGCAATTATCTACATAAATATTTATAAAAGTTACATACGTACAGATATTTGATTAAGGATGTTGTAAAAAATATGTCAGTGCGGGGGACGAATTCTATTTCCATGGGGGTAATTGGTGCAGGGTAGCTTATGGAGGAAATATCTTGGATGTAAAATTAAGTAACGTCGCATTGGTCCTAAAAAAAAGGTATAACAAAGTAGGGTTTTTATCATTAGCATTACTTAAAACACTTCCCGTAAATGACGCCATAAGTACTAAGCCTGGCTAATGAGACACTTATCAGGGTGTGGGAATTCCCCACGTTGAGTATTAGTTACTACCCGCACACCGTCCACTCTGGGGATGGCCAGCGAGATCGGAGTTTTGTTGTGGATGAGGGGTTTTATATACCCTGTTACAAATGCCCCTGGACGATCGACGTCTCTGGGGGCAAGAAAAATTTTGCGTGGCGGTTCCTTGGAACTCAGCGTCGAGAAGGGGTGGATAATTCCTATGACCCTAATTCTCTTACCAATAATAAAAATAAGTGGGAGGGGTGCCCAGCCCGAGTCCCCGAAATGAGAACGTTTGATTTCTTGTGTATAGTTTTGGGGGGTAATTAAATTTTGTTATGTTGTACGCGTAGTATGTGGTTTTTTTTGTTCAGTAAATTTGGGTAATGTGACGTAAAATAGGCGGATGCATCCATGACATGGTTGGGAGGGCTAAACGAGACCAACATCAGTCTCAAAATTCTTTATGTGGTGGTAGTTTGTTGTGTAGTTTTCAGTTTTGTTTATTGTGTTCACATTTTTTTTGTTCGAATACGCGGCTGGCGAGAAGGGTTGGAACCCCCCGAGAAAAAAATGCGTAAAGAGCTAGTTGGAAACCTCGCCAGTCCAAACGGTTCGTAACAATAGTCGTCAAAAAATAAAACTCATGTAAGGAGTTTGCTTTTTCCCAGGGTCAGGCCAGACCAAATTTGTCTTTTGCTTGTAATATTTTTCGCATATAACAAAAAATCAAAAAAACAGGGACGTGAATTCTATAAATGATATGTTCCGAATTGAATGAAACTAATTTTGATTCGATTGGCGCAAATAAGTGGGGTTAAATTACATTTTTATGTAAAAGTCTATGAACTGACCCTATTGGTCTAGCCAGACCCATTTTGTTTCCTTGAAAGATATTTCAAATAGGGCAAAATATTAAAAAAACAGATACGTGAATTCTATAAATGATATGTTCTAAATCGAATGAATCAAGTTTGAATCAAATCAGAAAACTACGGCCCATTATGCGCTCAATTCAATCTAACTAGAAAAACCTAACGCAAAACTCGTTTCAGCTGTGGTAGCTGCGAAATAGCAATGTACTAAATTAAAGACTACATTTTCGATGACTTGTATATGGAATAAAATAATCAAATAATAAAATAATATAATAAATTTGTATAATCTAAAGTAATTAGCATACGTTCAATAAAAATATATATTTATTTACTTTTTATTTAATTGGGGTTTTTAGCTGTACAAATTGTGGTCTGGGCAGACCTAGAGGAGAACTTAGTGGTAAAAAGTTACCGAGATTCCTAGGGTTAATCAGCAGTGGTGTATGAAGGTATACTAAGTTTCATTCCATGTGATATTTTTTTAATATTCATCTAAGGTCCTATAAAGTATTTTTATTATTAGTCCTTTATTAGTTCTAAGCCGATTTTGCCATGTGGGTGTCAAATTGTTTCTAGATCTTCTAGGCTGTTTGGGATTGAACTACAGCAGAATCGCTTCAGTAGAAAAAGAGTTATGCACCCAAATGTGGAACTACCTCCCTAAAAACTCAACCAAAACTAACATAAATTTGTAGCGAAATTCATACAAATTTCTACTTTCTACTTTTATAAGACTTGAAATGCCGCATATGAAAAACAATCTAAAGACACAAGTCTGACAAAAATTTACTAAAGTTTTAAAAAAAAATTTTCTTCAAAAAACCGGGAATTGAAAATAACTGAAAGTCCCGGGTATTCCCGGGACGAGAAATCCCGGGAACAAACTCTAATAACAATAAAAACAATATTTTTTCCTCAAAAATATATCGGTTATCGCATTTTTATCCTAAATATTTAAATTGCTTTTATATCTCAATTAATTTCCATTTTACAACGTTTATTGCTTCTCATGAAAACTGTGATGTTATATTAAAAAATTGAACACACACTTTGGCTCGTTGCCTTTAACAACAATAAAATACACACAAAGGCATTTCGTGCTGTGCTCATGCAAACTGTCGAGGAACAACAACATTACTGGTGAGGAGCGTTACAAAAATTATTTGTTTCCTCATTCTTCATGACTGAAGAAAGGTAAAACTTTATTTTTCCTCACGCTCATGAATGAATTGGAGAAAAATTCACACGTTTTATATTCCTCACTCATAAAAAAATTCATGAATGGTTAAATATGAGCGATCATATATGAATTTTTCAGAACTCTGGTTTTAACCACCTTTCCAGTTCAAATATATGATCCTGTTTTCATGTCCGAAGTATAAATTAAGTATAATAGAGGGCCCAGGATGCTGTCTTGTGGGACTCCAGCGTTAATTGGCTAAGGACAACTTAAAAAATCGCCTTCTTTAATAATCAGTAATAATCCTTCATGCCAGACTTTATCAAAAGCTTGAGACACATCGATGAAGAGTGCTGAGCAATATTTTTTTTCTTCAAAGGCTTTTCTTATGACATTTACTATTCGATGAGTTTGTTCAATTGTGCTGTGCTTTCTTCTAAAACCGAATTGATGGTTTGGAATACATCTATTTTCATTTAAAATTCATGTTAATTTTGACACTAGTAGTTTCTCAAAAAGCTTTGAGATATTAGATAATAAGTTAATATGCCTGTATGACTCAACTTTTGTGTGATCCTTTCCTGGCTTTGGTATCATGGTTACTAAGGAAACCTTCCATTCTTGAGGGTAGTATTGAAGGCGTAAAATAGCATTAAAAATAATAAGAATAATTTTCTTTGCTGTACTTGGTAGCTCCAAAAGAGTTTGCTTACTGATCTTATCAATACCGGGTGCCTTCTTGGTGTTTAAATCACAAATAGCCTTTTCGATTTCTCTAAACTCGAATCTTAGGGGATGTTGCTCTAACATTTATAGGCGGTAACTCGACTGCTATATGGTGAGATATATTAAGGGTAAATACATTTTTCAGATTATTAACAAACAGATTTCCTTTTTCAATATAATTTCTTGCCCAACTTCCATTCAAGTTGCATAAGCGCACGCCATAATGAGTAGTCTGATTGTGGAGTTGCATCAAATTCCTTAAGATATTTTTCCAGGGAAGCCGTTTTATGAGACTGCAGTAACTTTCTTAGCCTTTTTGTGCACTCTTTTATTAAAGTCTTCAGTTGGGGGGATCTGTGCAATTGCCACTCTCTTCGAACTCTCCTTTGTTCAATCAAGAGATGTTCGACATCTGTAGAATATATGTTATTGTTTTTGGTTTTTTGAGGGTTGTGCTGGAATGTTGAACAACTAGTTTGAGAAAACTTTCAAAATTAACAATAGCGATCTCCACGTTCTCCGGTGTACTAAGCGGAATATTTTCTGTGCAATGGGCACTAAGATATTTTTTATGTTTTAACCAATTTATTAGTGTGGCTGACGTCGCTAAGTAACCAGACGTAGATACAATTCTATTTGGGTTCACTTAAGTAACAATTGTAGGTGTGTGGTCGGAAGATAGTTCTAAGGAAGCTTCAACATGAATCGTTGCTGCGATGCCATCTCGCCAAAATCGATGACATCTGGAATTTGTTGCTGATCAGTAGGCCAATAAGTTGGTTGTCCGCTCGCGACCACATTTAAATCCATTTTAGAGATTGTATTATACAAAACACGACCCTTTGGTGTCATAAGCCGTGACCCCTAGAAGGTATGTTTATCGTTGTAATCGCCAGCGGCTAGGAAACAGGGTCCTAATGATTTAAAATATTTATAATATTGGCTTTCTGATATTGAAAATCTAGGTGGAGAGTATAAAGATGAAAGTACTTAGTTTCTATTTAGCTCTTCAACACAAATGTTCGTTGCTTGCAGATAATCTTCACGATTATCACACATTAAGTAGTGTTTAATTCGGGCTATTATCAAAATAAGAGAACCTCCACGAGCTCTATCTCGAGGGTCCTTGGTATCATATAAAATATAACCATTGATTTTAAACGTATTCCTTGTTTACTTTTAAGATAGTATTCTAGTTCATTTTTATGTTGGCGAATGCCGTTTGCGTTCCAAAAACAAATTTTTAAACAATTCATGGCTTGTTAAGTACAGCTTGCAATAACATCGATTGCATTCCTAACATTTCCTGCATCATATTACCCATTGTGTTCGTAAAGTAATTTACTGTTGGCACTAGTGTTTCCATGGTTTTTTCTAGACGACTTAAATTAGAAGCTGGAGTTTCATCATTATTTGGCAAATCATCTTGCATTGGCATATGGTTTGATTTTAGGACGTTAGCGTAGGATGTTTTGTTATTACTAGCCTGCGGTACCTGAATGTCATTAGTGTAAACTTGATTTTTTACCTGCATTTGAGGGGGATTAGGTTTCGGTCCAACCGAGCGCTTGACGATAGAGTATACAGGGCATCCTCTATAGTTGGCAGTGTGATTACCACCACAGTTGCTGCATTTTTTTTACATTGGCATCGTTCTTAGACTTATCGCAGTGAGCTGTACCATGTAATTCTCCACATGCAACGCAAAAAGGGAATAAATGGCAGTATGCCTTAGTGTGACCAAATTTTTAGCAGTTTAACATTGCACGGGACCATTCCTTTTGTGCGGCTCCTCTACCGTTATTTTCCTATACAGGATATATTTCAGACTGTAAGTGGGATGCGTTTTGCTTTTTTATGCTTAACGTCGCTGGGTTCTAACTCCACTCGAAATAGTGGCTCGGGATTTTTTCTCTCTTTTTAATATTTATTAAATTTGTTATTTTGAAGCCCTTATGTGTCTACGGATGAGTCAATACCCTTAATGACCTTTACTGCTCTTCAGGTGGTATGCATAACAGTTTTTGTTTAGTGCTTCTAATAAAAAGAATTTTCACATATTACCGAGATCAAATTCTTTATTAATTCATTTGAGTTTTGGTCTCTAAGGTACATATATCGGGGGTGGCTTAGAAGATTTGATAACGTTTTGTTCTTCCGAGGATTCCTCCTCCAAAATTGCAAAACGCCTTTGTGAACTTATTTTATCAACTGTACCCTCTTTTAAAACTTTTGGGACCGAAGCAACTGCAGAAGAGGTTGGGCTGCGACCCCGTTTAAGCACTGTTATGTACCTATCAATACCAACTTGTACTTGAGGCTTTTGACCACTTTTACCTGTGATACTGAGTTTTCCATTATGCCTGATTTGGGGTGAATATTTTCATCACTTATTAAAATTGTTTTTGCCGTTGAGGCAACGCTTGCAGGTTTTATATTTGTTAGTGTATCAACCGTATTATTAAATACAGTGGGTGAGAGGGATCGCGTGAGAGTAATAGGTTTAGCGATAGGAATTTGCTATCATCGATTCTTTTTTATTTCTGCATTTGTTTCGTTAACACTCACTGGGATATATGCGTTTTTTCATTCTATTTTATTGGTTTTGCATTATTTGCACTCATAAGCTTTTTTTACTTTACTCTTTACAGTTGTGCTATTCTTATTATTAATTGTTTAACACCGAGAATAAAAACAAAAAATATTTTTGCTTAAAATGTGTATGTTTATGTATGTAAAAATATTGCCTGTTGCGGTAATCGGGGTAATGCGATAATGGGGGGTTGCGAAAATCGAGCTCGCGTTGCATTGTTCATAACTTTTTTTTGACTTTTGTTACATTTTGTTTTGACATCCTTCATAAAAAGTTTAAGTTTGTCGAATATTACAATTAGGGGGCATTAACACGGTGTCTTTGCAGACATGTCTGTTTTATTCATACTCTTTTGAACATTCTTCCAAAAACTAATTGTCTTTTCCCGATGTCCTTCCAAACATATCTGTGTTCATGTCTAATTGTCTAATATCCATCTAACAACAATGAAAACTCGTTTCGTGTCTGTTTGAGAACCCTTCTTTCTTCTCTAACCCAATCGCCTACAAAAAAAAAAAAAAAAAAAAAAACAAACGTGCCTGTTAGATATGTCTGAAAAGACACCGTGTAAACTCGCTCTTAGAAAAATATCTAACACGGGGTCTCCTCCTGGGATAATATCTGATATTATATGTAATAGAACGTCGACAGAATGAGAGAGCACATTTCTTCATGTAAATCTTAATCCTAAACAAGGGGGATATGTATGACATGATTTTCGCACAATAAACTTGTGTCGTTTTAATTATAATCTCTGCGATTGAGTTTGACAATTGCTGATATAAAAATTTTTATCGTATCTCAGTTGGAGACCCTGTGTAAATTACGGGGCCATTTACAACAATAGTAAGCAAAACGTATACATTATTAAAATAACCGGTTTATTATACCAAAATAGCCGGTTTATTCGAAATTTGAAAAATGGACATTTTAAAATAACCGGCTTGGGCAAAACTAAAATAACCGGTCGAATAATAACCGTTCGATCTCCCTAGCATACATATACAAATACGTCTTATTCCATACAAATGTTAATAGTAAAGCAAATCAAATTTTTCTTTTTTTCATTTATTAAATGTATTACATTCTTAGAGAAAAACAAACTAAACCAAAACATATCGCACTCAAAATTTTTATTTTTCACTTTTTGGAAAAAATCGACACGTACAATCTGTACAAATATACATACTTTTTTTAGTTTTGTGTGACGGCGTTATGAATTCAGGAGTTGAAAATTAAAAAAATTACATTGATAAGATAAATGAATTTAAAATTAATATAAATGTAGTTATAAATTATACTAAAATTCAAAACGGCGGCTGATTTTTTTGCCGATCAGTGGTATCTGATAAGACTATTTTTATTTTGTTTATTTTTTTATTTTTCAGACAACCCAATTGAAACTACCAATAAAAGATGCGATAAAGGGTAAGTGTTTTTTATGAAATTTAAAGTCATAAATAGATTTTATTTGGTAGAATACAACGTATTTATGTTATACTTTGGCATCAATTACGGTGACCATATTTTTCAACGGAAAAAGGACATTTCGAAATGTAGTGAAAATCATAAACAGGACCAAGGTTTTTGGATAGGTACTAATATAATTCAAACAATATGATATTAGCAAGTAGAACTACTAGTAATACATATACTTATTTTATTGTCTATGAAAAATTAAATAAAATATACCTAGAAATTCATCTAAAATTTATGTAAAATTTTATAATTAAAAATAATTGATATTTTTCTTTAGAATGGATTTTTTTTTTAAATATCACTGTTTTTAGACAAAAATAATCTAAACTCTGCACAGTCCATTTTAAAATTGCACTTTGTTATTAACAGTGATTCTTATGGTGTTTTCTTTTCTACAAAAAATACCACCTTGTTAAAAGGTACATGTATAAAATGTCTTGCCGACCCTGTCACTTATTTGACGAGAAAAAACACAAAAATGGACCGCACTGTTTTTAACAGCTGACAGAATAAATAAATAAATGAACAAAATGAATGACGAAATTCCAATTTCTTTAGTTTGTTTTTAATAAAATATGTTAACAAGAAAATACCTTTGCCAGATTGCCGAATTATTAACACCAAGTTTTTAAGATTTCTTGATTTAACGTTTTTTTTTTCAAAAACAATTTTATAACTCCGAATCCATTTAGATTTTATATCACATACAACCTATCATTAGCAGCGTAATGCTTTCTTATGTTTTTACTATTAAATAATAGAAAAAAATAAATATTAAAGTTTTAAATTTTTACTGTCCTAATTAGAGGCGATTTTTCCCCAACTTCGTCTAGTAACCCTATATATAAACATAAGCCATCTTTTTACAGGGCATTCCCAACATTGTCGATTTATACGGGGCGCAATGCTACCCTTTAATAGAGCAAAACATTTTTAAGAAACTAACACCGAATTGCATTTTTTTAAATAAAATGTCACAGTTTTTGTAGAAAAGAAAACACCATTTATTTAAAAAATATTAGCAATTGAGAGTATAATAATGCAATTCCCACTGAATTTATTGTATGTGATAAACTTCCGTCGATTAGGGACATCTGAAGAGTTGGTGATTTTTGTAATTCCATAGTATTTATCAACAAAATATCAACACAGCTCCGCACGTGTGCATTCTTCGCTGTGTGACAATTAAGTTCATCGTTATTTATTTAACACTCTGTATTGGGAAAAATAACAATACAGCTACCGTCCATGTGTACTTGTTGCTCTCACACGTACGTCAAAAGTAATGAGCGTAACAAAACAAGGGGTGGGGCTTCTAAACAATTGTTTGCTTGAATGAGCATCACTGGTATAGTTTCTATTAGTTTATTAAGAGCAAAATAAAAAAAAAACTGACCGAAACCATGTGTACATGTGATTTTGCCTCTCTCTCTCTAATTCATTATGTCTCTCTCTCTAACTTATTAATTCAATGTAAAATTGTTGCAAGTGTGTTAGTAAAAAGTTTTTTTAGTTATGGTTATGCATTCCTTGTAGGGTATTTCTACCTGCAATTTTTTTCCATTGAAATAGCCTAAATGTTCCATCTACATACATACATTTGATCCACTGATGTCTCATCTTTTCTCCACTTCTCACCCAACCAAAACGCTAAATTTTTACAACCACTGCAGCCCATTGATTTAAATCATCAATACAGAATACTACCTGCAACTTAAGGGCATAATAAACCACACAAATAGCTTGGAAAACATGTCAAATTTTACGTTACAAATATTTTGTGTTGTTAATTGGGGTGTTTGCTGTTTGGACAAACATTTGAAGCAATGTTTGTAGAAATATATAAAATGTTTAATATTTGGCGGACATATTGGGCATTTGTCAAACTTTTTGTTGTGTCTAGTTCCAAAAGTAAACATTTCAGCGAAAACTTTGCAGAGTAAAGACGTAGATGAAGAAGCAATAACATAATTTTCAGGCGTGAATTCTTATTTTTTTAGCACAATTGTTTGTCCCCAAAACAGCTCGTTGGGAAGAGCACTCTTCTCCATATTCTTTTTATATCCTCCACTACCACTAGTGGTAAATAAGGGTATACTAAGTTTGTCATTATGTGTGAAACTGTTTTATTATACATCTAAGACCCCATAAAGTATATAAATTTTGGCACCTTGAGTAATTCTAAGTCGATTTAGCCATGTCCGTCTGGCTGTCCGTCTGTTGAAAACACACTCACTTTCAAAAAACGCAAAAGAAAAGAACAAACTTGGTCTCAAATTGCATGTAGTTATCCTAAGCAGTTTGGGAATAAAATCCTGCCACATCGGGTCAGTAGGATCAGAACTATGAACCAAAATGTGGATTCACCACCCTAAATAATTGATAATTTTAATACAAAAACTTACATAAATGGTGGATTAATGCACGTAATAATAGAAAATGTTGTAAGAATTCGCTTTATACGACAATATATAAACCCTACTCCAGGAACAGAGTTGAGTAAGCCTAAAACCATTATGAATAATGCGATAATAATTAAATTTGATACGGTACAGTTTTGTAGGACTAGAAATCCCACTGCTAAATTTCGTGAAGATCGGTCCATAATTTACACTAGGCCTCATACAAACCCTACCCCCGGAAAACAGTTTAGTACGCCTAAAACCGTAATAAATAATGCTATCATAATTAAATTCGGTACGGTACAGTTTTGTAGGACTAGAAGATCGGTCCATAATTAACCCTAAGCCCCATATAAACACTACTCTCGGAAAACATTTGAGTACGCCTAAAACCGCAATCATACTAAAATTTGCTACGTCACAGTTTTATACGAACAGAAATCACACTGTAAAATTTTTTTATGATCGGTCCATAATCATCATCATCATCATCATCATATATATTAATAGGCAAGTGGATTTCTTAGGATCCCTTTTACGCCTTAACTACATATTGTATTTTAACAAATGATATATCATTCGAAAGATATTTTTGAGAGATTATGTTAATTTAAATTTTGTTAAAATCGGTTCTGTATTTCACGATTTATACGCGTTAGAAAGTAGCACTAATACATTGAAACAATTCACATACGTGTGAGCAAAAACAATGGGGGGATTCACAAGGTGTGCTATCAAGTCATATCGTCATAATGTCCTAAATAATATTTTACAATTGTTTAAAAAAAATATTGTTGTGTTTCAAACAACATAAAAAAATATTTTTTATTTAAACAATTGTAAAATATTATTTAGGACATTATGACGATATGACTTGATAGCACACCTTGTGAATCTCCCCAATGTAAACACATAACAGAAGCAGTATGCTTTGTTTTTGTGTTTACATAGTAAAAAGAACAACAACATGCAGAGTTTTCTGCTATGCATTCAATTGGAGAACAGTAGAGATCAAGAAATAAAAAAGAGAAAAACAATTTTAAATATTTTGTTTTCTTTTTGGGAGAGTTGTTGTTTTTAAATGTTACCGTTGATTTCTTAAATTTTTGAGCTTATGAATAATTTTAATGTTATTGTTACATTATTAATATGGTTATACTGTAAAGAATGTGTTTATTGCATTTTTTTTTTTAAATAAACTGCGATCTTTTGATGGGCGGTGATTTTATATAACAGACACTACCGATCATGGTCATTTGTTATATGATAATCATGTAGGTATTTACAAAAAATATATATATAGAGAGGTTATAACAACGTAATTCATCAACGAAATAAATATAAATGGAAAATATATAAAATGCTTTGTTATAAACATTGAGATTAGGGAACTTATGTTATATATACATTTTTAGAAAAATTGTCACTAAATTTCATATGCCTAAAAGAAATATGCCTCATAAAATTAAAAATTGTTCTGCTCTACTGAGAATTATTACATTTTGAGTTACTACTCTGTTTATAATCAAGTGCGATATGTTTTTTAACATTAAATAAATATATATCTACATATGTTTATTAGACCGTCTCAGTTTTTATACTTTTTTCGAAATTCCTTCATGAACATCGATTTTCTTTATCTACTATAAAAACCAAGAAATTTGGTGTATAACACTTAAATATTGATGAATGGGAAGTGGTCTCTCATATCGTTTTTTTATTTTTTAGGCAAAATACCTTTTTTTCAAAAAATGGAAAAATCTTGATTTAGTAATTTGCCTCAAACTCAAGCAGTTCTGAATGGATTTGAACATCATTTCATGCATTAGAAAGCTTATTAAATTTCCTAAATGTTTCTTAAAGCAACATTGCCATTTTGTTCGATGGTTTTTTATTCATAGCACTACAAATTCAGATTTTCAAATACAAACTTATCATTTTTGTTTGATTTTTGCTTACCTTTTCATATATAAAAATTGAACGAGGCAAAACTTTTATATTCTGTAAATGCAGTATGGTAGGAAATTTTAAAATAAAGATTTTGGAAATGTTTAAAGTTGTTTATTTCTAAATATAAAAAAAAAAAATAATATTTTGGTAATAACTTTTTTGTATCTGAACCAATTTTTCCGAGTTTTTCAGCAAATATGTTTTACTAAAGAATTCCGATCTTTTGATATATTAGACGTATCCATAGGTCACATAACAGCTCTAAAATTTAAGTTTTTATAAAAATGTTGATGCTCCTATCCTATATACAATTCGTGTTGGAAAAAACCCAGCCAATTGTAGGGGAATGTAAGAAAGAAAAAATTCACTATTTATTGTTGTGTCTTTGTTGAAGCTTTGATATTGTTACAAGTAAGAGCTGAGTGTTTAAAATTCTTATTCACTTTATGGTCTTACTTGTATAATATTTTTAGCTTTTCTAAAGTATTTGGAAAAAGTTTCCTGACGAGCTGGCCTAAGCAACCAGCGAAATGCGCATAGAAACTAGCTTTCCCACAACAATAAATTTCAGTGTTTTTTATCATAAATTGGGATTATTAGCACATCATTAATAAATGAATTAATTAATAAATATTTCATTCCCGAAAATAATTTTTGATAAGTTATTTCTAGATTGCAGTCGATTGTGTCGACTACTGGCCCATACTAGTTTACATAATTGGATGGCAATGAGGTGGCGGACGAACTCGCGAGAGAGGGTTCGAGTCTGGACTTAATTGTAAGGGACGGGGGGTAAAGCCCCGCCTATGTCACTACTATGAGGTGATGATCCTGGAAAGATAGAATGGATTGCAAGGTGTCTAGGGCACTATGGCCTGGATTGGACGCAGGAACAACCAAGGTTCTGATGGGATTGGATAGGAGTGGTCTCAGGACTCTTATAGGGTTCTTGACGGGTCATTGTTCTGTTAGGGCTTTTACGAGCAAATGGGACAATGCCAAACCGGACTTCTGCAGATTATGCGATGATTCTGAGGAGCTACAGACGGTTGAGCATGTACTGTGCCACTGTCCTGAAATGCAGGGTCTCAGGCGACGAACTGGGGTGCATCGCTGGATGTAATCCAGTCGATTTGCTGGGGTTTGTCAGGGAAATAAGACGATTGTTTCTGTTGAGGGGACGGTAGAAGGAGTAACTTTCCTACGTAGTGCTTACTAATATCTTTTTACTCTATCTATGTGTTTATTTCTTTCCTTCTTCAAATCTTTCTTTTCTCTTTCTCCTTACTGAAGGGATTCACAATGGACCGCTTTGGGCTCCGAGTGGAGGTGGGCCCTTGGGCGCATAACCCTTCTTAACCTAACCTAACCTATACACTACCACACTATTATCTTGTATCTTCTTGTTACATTTTACCTAAGCTATCCGTTGGATAGCAGTGAAGTATATTGTATGTACAGCAAAATTTACAATTACACTGTGGAACAAATTCGGGTTAGCAAAAGTTAGGTCGATTCTGAGAGTGAGGGGTGAAAATAGAGGCTAAATTAGAAGACCCGTAACGCGGCTTTTGTTTATGTTAGTTCGATTTTTTTTTTTTAATCGACCTTCAACCTTTGCAGTTAAATGCCGATTTTCAGCGTATTGTTTATATGTATGGTTTTTTGCTTATAACTCGTCGACTAATTGATATTTTTTAAATCTGTAAAGGCCAAATTATTTCTAGAGACCTGTGCAACAATTAATTTTTTTTAAAAAATTGATTTTGAAAATTTTTGTGGTGCTTATGAAGCAAAATTTTGGAAAAATTATTTGTTTTTCATGCTTTTTGAAAATATTTTCCACAAAACTAAGTCCTTTTTGCTTTCTGCTTAATCTATAATATGCTTCTCAGTTTCTTCAATAAATTTCATTTGAAAAGAAAACAATCATAATACAAAACTTGCGTTATCCAGCTTAATTGTTGGTTTTGCAGAAACATTGAAAAATAAATTATAAAAATATGGAAAAAAATATAATTTTGAAATGTTAGTTAGGAAAAGTTTTAAGTAAAAAAATTAAATTAATTAAATAAATGATTTGGTTAGTTGCCGTTTAGCAGGCGGCTGTGGATCAACATCACTGCTCTCTCAAATACCTTGGTCATCGCCATCATCATCAGAAAGGTCGATAATTTCGTCCAACAGATATTCTGGAATTTCATCTTTGTCTTCCCCTTCTTCCTCTTTTTCCTCGTCTTCCTCTTCTTCAAAGGTGTTTTTATACCACCAACAAATTTCAGCGAGTATTTCATGTGGAGATTTCTTTCCTCTGTACCTGAAACGAAAATAGTTTTCAATCGTTAACATGTTTAAATTGTGCACTCTGACAAAGATTTTAAAAAAATCTAGGAATTCAATAAATGCACACTCTATAGTTACCTTATTTCAAATCGAAGCGCAGTTTCGTTATAACGTTGAGTTGATCAAGATGCTGATGCAAGAGATGAATTTTGTACGACATATTAACCCCAATTTCATCGAAAGCTGCCAACATGTCTGTAGTTGTCTTTGCGTTCTTTACCCAAAAGTCCTTTAATGACTGCTTTCAATGCGAGCCATGCATTTAATTCTCGGTCTGTCAGAACTTGGTCAAAATCTTGACGACTCATTAGCTTCCGTACGTCGGGACCATTAACTACCCCTTCCCGAATATTCGGCGCCCCTTAATATATACGTACTTGGTTATGGCACTTGTTGAAGATTGCCAGGCTGTTAGGGCTCATAGTATAGGGTTTCTTTTAAAAAATACAACATTTGTACTTAAATGCTATTGTATTTGAAGAATTTAAAATGAAAATAAAACGAATAATTACTAATTTTTACACAATATAATGAAATGAGATACTATTTTGAATATTCCCTACATTTGCCTTAAAATAAAAAAGCTGTCATTTCTCCCTATGCCTTAAATTTTCCGAAGAAATTCCTACAAAAAGGGAAAATGATCTACTATTGGTATCACTGCTTTACATACTGAGGCGTTTGCTTGACCGACTACACTTGTCTACTTGTTTATTATATGCAAATATTTTAAAATTGTTTGTAGTGCATTATTCCGGTTTCCCTGACAATAACACTGTGAGACAAATGGAAGGGGCCAGTGATCGGGAAGGGTTCAAACTACCGGGGAAAGTTATATCGGTAAAAAAGAAGTTATACGTGTCCCGGCGTTTCGCTGGGTCAAGTCTAGGAATCGAGATATATCGATTTGAAGTTAGTAACTATCATATAGAGGAAGTTGTCACCTTTGGTGGTCTTTTTTTTTTTGACATAACTCGAAAACCAATAGTCCGATTTTGCTTTTAATCTGTCCGATTTTGCTTTTAATCTGTTCATACAACGTTTCGCTACATAAGCAACAGTTTCGCAGTTATAAATAAATGTATGAAGAAACTTTTTTTTATGATTGTCAGAATTAAAAAAAAGTAATAAACAAAAGGTTATTTGATTTTTATGGTAGCAGTAACAAACTAAAAAACGGTCATAAGTGTGCGTGGACAATTAAAAGGAAAGTGCACTTTTTTAATTATTTGGGTTATTTCCGTTGGCTACCTGCATGATTTTTTTTACACAAATTGCACCCACATTTATGAGTGGTCATGTTTTCGAACGCACACGAATCAAGTATATAGCTACCCTTAAAAGATGCTCGAATTCATAAGTACCTCTCAGTAAAATATTGAAACTTACGTAGTATTTATAGGTGTTCACTAATCGATTTTTGTCATTTAACAAGTGTCTCCCAACGAGTAAAGTACGATTTTTTTAAAGTGACGAAAAAGTAATAAAACTATAAAACCGAAATGAGTGCAAATTGTCCAGAAAATATCAATTTATTTTGTTACGTTTGTGGCAAAAGAGCTTTTTCAACAAATGCTGCATTACTCACTGAGCAAGTGGAGCGCGCTTTTAAACTTTATTTTGATTGCGAAATAATTCGCGGCGTTTCGTGGGTCCCAGACAAAATTTGTAAAACGTGCTACAATGGTCTTAACACGTGGTTCGAAGGGAAACGCAGTTCACTTCGTTTTGGTGTACCAATGATTTGGACTGATCCAGGAGAGCACAATTCCGACAACTGTTACGCTTGCGCAAACAAAATATGTGGAGTAAATCGTAAAGGCCTTAAACGAAGAGGGTACATATCTGTTAAAAGTGCACAAATACCTCTACCGCATTCGGATGAAATACCAATTCCACCGCTTCCAAGTCCTGACAGAGAAACTTCTTTTTCTATTGAAACAATGGATCAATCGGATTTCACCTATAAACCAACACCAGAAGCCGGCCCATCGAACAAAATAATTCCAATATCACAAGCAAGAATGGACAAGATTGTTGCAGAATTAAACCTCTCTTAACGTGAAGCAGAAAAACTTGCCCAGCTTTTGAAAGAAGCCAACAATTTGGAGCCTAATGTCAAAGTCACCGGATATCGAAGACGACAATTGCTATTCCAACGGTACTACACACTCAACGAAGGGAACACATTTGTTTACTGCCACGATATAAAGGGACTGATGGAGGCGATGGCCATTAATTATGTCGCAGCTGATTGGCGAATGTTCATCGATTCTTCAACATCAATCCTGAAAGTCGTTTTGCTACATAAATATAATAAAAAACTAAGCATCTATATTGGCTACAGCACAGACATGAGCGAAACATACGATTCCATGAAAATAATTTTGGATAAAATTTGCTACACTGATCACATGTGGCGGATCAGTTGTGATCTGAAAGTCGTGGCGATGCTTAGAGGTCTTCAAGGAGGCTATACGAAAAACATGTGTTTCTTGTGTCTTTGGGATACCCGATTTAAAGGAAACCAATAAGAAACGCATGACTGGCTTGCTCGAGATCCAACGGAAAAAGGACACAACTGCGTAAATGATCCACTGGTGCCAATGGAGAACGTCCTCATGCCCCCTCGCCATATCAAACTGGAAATCGTAAAAAATTTCATCAAGGCCATTGTGAAGCAACCGAAAATTCTTAATTGTTTGGAAAATATTTTCCCACGAATCAGCGAAGCAAAATTGAAGGAAGGTGTTCTGAATGGGCCGGATATACGAAAGCTCATGAAATCAAAGGAATTTAAAGGTGCTTTAGACAGTAATGATTACTTTGCGTGGAGGGCAGTGAAGAAAGTCATACGATATTTTTTGGGAAGTACGCGACCACACAATTACCCCGCTCTTGTGACCAAGATGTTGCACTGCTTCCAGAAAATTGGAGTGAATATGTACCTCAAAATTCACTTCTTGCATCACAATCTCGAATACTTCAGCAAGCAGCTAGCCTCAGAGTCGGATGAACATCACGAGCGCTTCCATCAAGTGGCAATGCCAATGGAAACGCGACATAAAGGCAAAAAGCTCGATTCGCTGGTGGCTGAAATTTGTTGGTGGTCGCAAAAGACGTACGATCCCGACAATGAAGATGAAGAATAAGAATATACAATGGGAGTTTCCTCCGAGGGTAACTCACAAAAATGAAGTTAACTGACTGATTAAAAACAATTGATTTTTTCCAGATGAAGACAGATCCTCATCCGATACAGACTCTGAACAAGTGGGCGAACCACCACGCAAGAAAGTAAAGGGCGCAAACAAATGAAAATAAGTTTTGCGTTCATCGATTTTTATAACCTATGTATCTATGTAATAACATAATAATTACCTGTAATAATTTTTAATTCTACGTGTTAATAATTATAATAAATATTATCCAAATTCATTGAAACATAAAATCAATATTCTTGTCAAAATGAGATACCTTCACTTAATTGTGAATAAAAGCGAAACGCGTCCATCGATTTTCATGATCTATGTCTCATTTCATTTAAAGGTTATGTGACTTTACGTGAAAGTAATAGGACTTGACACTTTTTTTTACCGTTTCGGATTTTTTATGAATTAAAAATAAAAAAATTCAATTTTTTAGGCAAAAAATAGTTTTTTTCTTCATACATTTATTTATAACTGCGAAACTGTTGCTTATGTAGCGAAACGTTGTATGAATTGTAATTACTAATTTTTTTAAATTTGTTTCAGCAAAATCGGACCGGTGGTTCTCGAGTTATGTCAAAAAAAAGAACACCAAAGGTCACAATTTCCCCTATATGATAGTTACTAACTTCAAATCGATATATCTCGATTCCTAGACTTGACCGAGCGAAACGCCGGGACACGTATAACTTCTTTTTTACTGATATAACATTTCCCGTTGGTTTCATCCCATCCCGATTTTGACTGTCACATAGTGTAATCAAACTCAGGCTGAACTGTTTGATTATTTAGTTATATGTCTTCTTCGTTTACCTATACAATACAAACAAGATTGTATTGTCACCAGAAACGCAGAAGGGCATAACAACCAAAAAACATAAAATATAAAAAGAAAAAAAGATCGAAAGGGCCAAGCGATATTCAATAGTGCCAAAAATGGTCCAATTGTGTAGTAAATCCCATCACTGATTGGTGAATGGAGCTTAAATAAATTAAATAAAAACCGGTATTTACCCTAGAAAGATTATCATATCAACCAATACGTTAAAGATAATCATACGTAAAACTGACGCATTATTTTAACTTGCTATATTGTTGTTTTTTTTTTTGATTAGCTAAGAACAAACTAATGTGGATTATATTTCGTCCCCTTAATAAAACAATAGTGTATAATTTGTTTGTCGTTTTGAGATAATGGAGTTTAACATTTTTGGCTTATTAGACATCTGGGAAAACAGTAAGGCAGGATTACATTGAAAGCACAAACAATGTCTAAATATTTTGTAATTTTGTTTTTTCATGTACCGTTTTAAAACTTTCAACGCCACAAGCAATCCAACGTTTGAAATTTTAAAATTCAATGTGAATTTCTGTAGAAAGCAACAACAAAATTACAAAATATTTAGACATTGTTTGTGCCTTCAATGTAATTCTTTGGCGTTGCAATGCGTTTTACATGATTAGGGCCTAATATTTCAGAAAATAATCGATGTTTTTTAGTTGTGGTCATTTAAATATGTGGTGGAATAATCTACTACTTGTAGATGATATTTAATTAATTTACAAGTGATTTAATTGCAAATAAATTGGATTCAAGTACCATGATGTCACTTAGGCTATTATATTTGTTTTATAATATGTATGAAAATCATTATACACTATTTTATTTGAATCTTTTATCACGAAATACTTTAAAATTGTCGGACGAATCTTAATGCAGTAAAACAAAGTATTCGTGCTTAACTATCCATTGTATTCATAATTCACAGTCAATTTTTGGTATTTTAATGACACGTTGTTAATTGTTTTGCAATACAAGTTTTACAAAGTTTTAATTAATTAAAAAATACATGACTAAAAGGCAATATTCATCAATATTCATCTACGGAAATATTCTCCTCCACATTGGGCTCATCCAAACAATTTTTATTGAATTACTGAAGATTAAGATGAAAAAATTAAATTCTTTGGAAATGACATTTATGGTACACGGCCGTTTAAGATCATTGTACTTTAAGGAAGATATGGTAAGCTGTTGCTTAAATTGACGGCACAAATTTCGATATCACAGTTATAAGTGGTTGATTTCTTCCCCTTTCGTTCCATTATGTCAATTGTTTGTCACTCGGAGTCCCAATTCTCTTTGTAGAATAGCAAATTAGGATTAACTTTCTCCACTCTAATTTGCTTAAACTTCAGCGAATTCACTGAGTTGTTTCCGTTATTATTTTTGAAAGTGTGCCCTAATCTGCTGAACCATTCCTTGAGATCATAAATGTCGAACCAAAATATTCTTTCCACAATGTATGATTGTTTTCTTCGGGCCAAACGCAAAATCGTTGGCCATTCTTCGGGAGAGTAAATGGATATATTTCGTTTGGACCGTTCAATTTGTCGAGTGCATATAATCCGCCTCCATTTGTGTATGGCCGCTCTCTAAATACTTTTACGTGACCGTATTTAAATTCAACTTACGAATTACGTAAAATAGCAGCGCTGCAATATAACGATTCCTATTCTGCCCACCACAACAATCAGAATACAAAATGACATCCGTTACATTTTCGTCAAATGAGCTCAACATTTTTAAAATTAAAGTCCCAATCTCGTCCGAACTGCGTTTCATCCCACAAGAAACAGTACCCTTCCTTCAAAGCAAGATCGAATAATGTATTATGAAAACTAGCCAACTTCCTTGAAACAATTAGCCTTTAATTGCTGCATGGGCTTGTCAAAACAGATTTCAAGTCAAAAGTAAATACTTTCAATTTGCTATTAATTTTTGCCTCTTCTTTATCGGCCTCCTTTTCTTCCCTAGCCCTCTTCATATTTTTAATATGTACATTGTACGCTTCCTGCAAAATCTCCTTTCATCAGAGCTACGATATCGTTCGCATGTGTAGCATGTATCCTTCTTCGGTTTATGAAAAGAATAATTGTATTTGTTGCAGAAAATACGCCTGTACATACTTTCCTTAGTGGAATTGCCTCCATGCTTTTCATTAAAGAGTTGAAACATATTTGAAATATTTAAATTAGAAGCAAGGTATAAACGTTTTGATTTCGAATGAGTACAGTGGTTCTCCAAAGCCGGAAAGGATTCAATATGCACCTTAATGATTATTCTAGTTTCAACATCAATTTTTTTATGACGGACTGGTGTCTCCGTTTATCTGTTACTTCCTGACAATCACTTTTCTTTATGAAAACCGAAATAGCTCCAGCAGATATATTTAGAGTTTTCAGAAAGAACTCCTTGCATACTTGTTTAGACATCAGAGTGTATGTTAGAGTCTTGTCTCTTCGGGAGCCGCCAACAAGAGCCCTCTTGCATTTCTTTGATTGTATGCACTGTCTTTAGTACAACTGTTATTTTCCGTAGTCTGAAAGTTCCCAAAACTCGGAGTGGGTCGCAATACGTTCTTCATTGTTAATCTGCTCAATGCATATGTGCCGACACTTGCAATTCGCCGATTTTGGCTGTCGCTCCTTAATCAATATCCCCCTTTTGGTCACGTAAGCTTTTCATGCCTGCCTTTTCTTCCGAATATTTCGCATCCATGCATGCGTCTCCGTCTGTAACATTTAATATAACCGTTAATGTAAATGGATGTCAGTAATCATAAATAACCCAAGTCCATTTCTTGGTCTATTTCAGTGTTCTCTTCCCGTGCCATAGTGACAATGTCCAATTCCTCTGCTTTCGACTCAGCATCTGCTTCTGCCTCTTCATCTGTTTCCGGAACATAATTGTCCGAAAATCCATCGGAGAAATCCTCTTCGTCCGACGTACCAGGCGCATTATAATTGAAGAATTATTCAGGGAAGATAGCCGTTGCCTCCTCATCCGGAATAGTTTCATCTGATACTTCTATAGATAAATTTATTTTGGCCTCCGCTTATTATCGTTTCACAGTAAATACTCACCATGACTTGATGGATCCCTCATTTTCACAATGTTTTTACAATAACACAGTAGCAAAAGCACAATTGCCCCGTCTATGTCTTCTCTCAGCAAATGCTACAATCCATTAAAGAGTTGATATTAACAGTGTAAACAGATTTTAAGCTATTGTTTACGTTAACCGTAGAATACACAGAAATTTTGTATGATATATAAGATAGTGTATAAGTGTCATACGGATTGACTCACGTCATTTTTCGATTTAATTGTTTTTATGAAATAATAAAAAGAGTGAATAATAAAAATAGTGTATGCTTTTTATACACTAACAACAAACTAAAAGACCATACCTGCACTTACACAATTATTAATGAAAAATATCAAGCACGCAATTATACACTAATATTTCAATCGGTCTTTTGACCCACTTTATGAGAGTAGAATTTGACCACATTTAGAATCAGTTATGTAGATTCTCATAATGCAATAAAAAAATAATGGTGTACATGCGTATACACTAGGGTAATCATTAAATCGGGCTTTTGCTTTAATCGGTTAATCGCTCGATTAATTAACCGAGGTTTTGGTTTAATCGGCTAATAATCGGTTAATTTTTTTATTTATCGGTTGACCGATTAATAAAGTTTTTTTTATAAATTAAGTAATTTCAATATATAAAAATGCATTAATTATTTATTATTTGGAGTTAATTAGTAAAAAAACCAATAACATAACAAACATAACAATCCTTAAACTAAAAAGAACAAATTATAATATGTAATGCATATTTTTTAATTAATACATATTATGTTTTAATTAAAAAATAACCTGTGAGATCATTTTATTAGTTATTTCAATAGTTTAGGAAGATCTTATAAAATAGTCTTTTATACAAATAATTTGGCTTATATGTTATGGTTTAAGCGTTTATTTTCTTAAGTTTTGATAAAACTTGACTTTGAAATAATTGTTTCATTTATCGTTGGAGAAATCAAACGCAACCCATAATAGAGAATATCTAATTTCTCAGCCCCTTCCTGTATTTTTCTTAACTTATAAAATTTACTATTACGTCATTAGAGTCCTATTTTAATTTTTTTTTAATGTTTAACATTTCTAATTGTTTCGAATAATTCTGTTAAAAGATTTATTTGAGAAGATATGAGAAGAAACAAATAATTTAACGCACATACATACATATATAAAAAGTACGAGAAACAAAAAGATGTTGACAGCAAACACTTATTTAAAATGCAGATACCTGAACACCTTTGTTTGTATGAAAAAATATTTTCTAAACACATATAAAACTTTTGTATATGAGTGTTTTATCTCAATACATTATTTAAAACACAAAAAATATGTAATAATATTAAAAAAAATTAAAAATTTTGTTACATCGGTTAAACGACTGAAATTAACCGGGCGAAAAAAGCCAATTTTAAATTAACCGATCAGTTAATCGGGTAGTAATTAATCGGTAAACCGAATAAATACCATAGTATACACTATTGTTTTTTAAAGGGGACGATTTTTAAATACATATATGTGACCTTCTGTGTGAAAATGAAGTTTTGAGAAAAACGCATTTAAAGTTTCATAACGCATTATCACTGTGAACACGTTTTTATGGGGTAAATAAATTTTTATCAGAAATCTAACTCACTTCATATTATTCTACACCCTTTTAGGTACCAGAATCCACTCTTAAGTCCAAACCCGTTTCTTGGCACACTAGGTCCCTTTTCTCGGAGAAGGTCACATATATTAAAAAAAGGCCGACATTTTAAATATGTTTATATATGAAATGTCTGAAGTGCACAGCAACGTATTCCTGCTAATTAAAAAGAAATATCAATATTTCGAAAGTATATGCGTAAAATTTACGCAGATTATCTTTTTAGGGCTAAGGATGATGAAACGAATGCGGTATAAAAACTAACGAGAACAGCAGAATAAAACGAACGAAACTAAATTTTTAAATTACAAATTTTGTATAACTTTTGCATTAATCAATTATATGTATATTTGTATTTAAAAACGTATGTAATTTTATAAACTAAAAACAATAATTTTTAAATTTTATTCTTTAGGCTCCAAGAACTCAAAGGAACTGTCAAACTCAATGCTATATGCAGCAACGGAGAAGATAACATTCCCGACTTGATTTGAATCATCAATAGTTAACATTAAAAAATAAAACACAAACGATCTACATATTTAATTAAAAATCTTTTAATTTTTTTTGTTTTTACTTTAATATTTCTTATGTACGAGTAATTTTATGTAAACTTTACATAATCTTTAGTTTTTTTTTTTTTTTTTTTTTTTTTTCTCTTGAATCATCATCAGTATGTTGTGGTGTTATTTAAATATTCTCGTGTGGGGGTTTGTGGTATGTTAATTTTGACCGCTTTTTTCATTTTAAGCTAATTTTTATTAAAACATTTTGCTAAATGGTATTTGGTGGTCAAATAAGTAAATAAAACTTATGTAAAAATACGAGGGCGGATCAATAAGTCCGTGACTTTTTGAATGAAAAAAAATTTATTTTTTGACATAATCTCAATTTAGCTAGGTTTGATTGACGGTTTTTTTTTCGCAAAAAATTATGTTTAATGAGCACTAGTAATTCACTTTTTTTCATTTTTAAAAAAATCCACGAGGTTGTATATTAAACGCAAAGTAAATGAAGGAACTTGCTCAAAACTTGACAGTAGTCTATTAACAGGTGGTACTTAATGGAAGCAGTGTTGTTTTTCATATAACTACGAGGGAAGTTCGAAAAGTCACGGACTTATTGATCCGCCCTCGTAAAATCCATGCTACATTTTACGAAAGAAACTTTCTTAGCTACTTTTTACATTATGTATTTACAAAAGTAGTATTTAGTATATAATACGAAAAAAAATGATTTTACAAAAGTAAATAGTTTTTTCATAGTCATTCCTATTTTTTTATGTTTTACAAAATTACTTGCGAAGATTACTGCATATGTGCTGTTTTATTTAACGGAACTAAATAAAATATTTTGTACCAAATAAATTTTGTAATAAATAAGAAAGATTTGTTGCATTTTACAAAATAATTTTGTATGGAATTTTATTTTCGTAAAATAACGCATGATTCTGAATTAAATTTTTGATTTGTTTGGTTAATAAAATAATTTAACGAAAAATTATAAATTAATTTACCACCCAACATTTTTGTTTTCATTTTACAAAATATATATTAAAAGTTGTTAGAATTATGTAAAATAATTTAAGTTAATTTTAAATTCAGATTAAAGATATTAAGGGTTTTCATGCTATCGCTTAAAAGTCTCATCTGTGCAAACTGTGCATTTTTACGCCCTCGCAAATGAACTGTCAAAAATTGAATGAGAATTGATTTACACAAACTTCGTAAATTTGCCCTACAATTTTGACTCGTAAACTAGTGCTGTTCAATTTTGCATTTAACAAACAGATTTTTTTAATGCTTTTCTTCAAGTGTTTATAAATCACAAAAAATAAGTTCTTGCAATAATTTAAAAAATTAGTCTTTTGGTTTTCTTTATGCATTTTTTAAAACAAATTTCACATTTTAATCACGTTTTTTAATTTTTTTTTTTGTATTGACTTTTAAAACAAACTGACATTAATTGTTTAAAATTACACAAAAATTAAAAAGGGTCTTTATGAAACGAGTCTAGCAAGTTTGCCCATTTGCACAAATAGCAATTTCAAGCGATATCATGAAACCCCTTATTATGTTATTTTGTATGTCCTTCTAAATTACAAACTGTGAAAATTAAGAGTCTTTTAAGTATTTGTTAGAATACAGTTAAATTCTGGAAAGAATACAGTCCAAATCACGTGAAATTAAAATCGACAGAGATTGCCAACTCATTTTTTTTTTAAAATAAACGTAGCTATTCGGGATTTAAAAAGTAGTTCTGTAGGGCAATTCTCTAAGTCTACAATCACACGTTTAATCTTTTGATGCTCAACTCTTGTGTTTTATGGAGAGGGAAGCAAGAAGAAAAGGGATTGGTACGGAGCTGCAAGTACAGACATCTCCGTACCAACCACTTTTCTTCTTGCTTCCCTCTCCTTAAAACACAAAGAGCTGAGCATCAAAAGATGAAACGTATGAATGTAGACTTTGTGTTCTCATTCATAGGTATATGCACAACAATGGCTGCATGTACATTTTTTCTTTTCTTTTTCTCTTTGGTTCGCTTTAAATAAAAGTGTTGTTGTTTTGAAGCAAAAAAAGTTGAAACCGATTGCTGCGTGTGAACATAATGGCATCTTCAAAAGGGAATTTAAAAGAAGTTGAGTATCAAAAGATAAAACGTGTAAATTGAGACTAACTTTTAACTATTAACGTTAGCAGGTTATTTCTTGTGGTTACAATACAGCAATTCAGTAACTCAATTTTAACACATAGCTAAAAATTTCAATCAGGTGGCATCTTTGTTAAACAATTTGTTAAAATAACGAACAGAACAAAACGGAATATACATATAAAAAATATGTTATTATTTTTGCAAAATAAAAGTAAATAATGTGCATATTTAAAATGTTAATGTGTGCAATGTGCTTAAAATATATTCACCCCTTTCGTAAATAATTTTTCCCTCGTAATTTTTTCCCTTTTCATGTATTTGCAATCATGAAAAACTCCCATGAAAAAATTAATTCATAGGAGAATAATAACGTGAACAAAATTTTCTCACTTAATTTTTGTTGGGGAACAAAACATTTATGTAAGTAATTCTTCTCATAATTCGAACATTAAAGTTTACAAAATTAATTTCAAGCTCAAGATCCGTTAAAAGAGGCAAAAACTTATATGTATGTATGTATATTGTTCAACAAATGCAACAAAAAAAAAAAAAAAAATAACAGGTCGATTGCCTGAGGAGTTATGAAGCTTTTAAAAGACGTGTTGGCAGAATTTTAGAAATTATTTTACTACATTAAAGTGCAATAAGCTAATGTTGCAATCAAACTATCTCTCCAATAAAATATATTTTTTTCTTTTTTTTCTTTTCTTTAAAATATACACGTATATTTTTGAACAAATTTTTTTTTATTGTTTTTTTAATGTTTTTTAATATTTCTTCTTTTTTACATTCACTGAGAACTGATTGAGTGAAAAGTGTTCACGGGAGTTTCACGATAGCATTTTTCCCTTCGAAGGGAATCAAAATTTCATGGGAACAAAAATTCCACTTGTTTTTCACGATAGTGGTGATTCATTTACGAATGGCTTTTATTTGCCACAATTTTTGTTTGTTTTATTTTAGATTTTATGAATAACTACGATTTTAAAAATAAGCAATGAAAAATATTTTGCCTTTAAGTTAGCTTAAGTAGCTGACGTTTTGATAGAACATAGTGGTAAACGTTATTGTTAAAAAGGTTACTAAATTAAATTAACGTTAATTTAGCTGTTAAATATGTTTAACAACTTAACTTGAATATAGAATCGCACAAGGAGGTATGTATTGTATGTCTATAAAAGGAAATTATTCTGCCGTTATTGCCAAATTGCTGAAATACTTATGTTTGGTGAATACCTGGCTTAAAAACCTGAAATTCCGTAATAAAATTACCTTAAAGAAACATGACGTCTTAATTAGCCATCGCTATTTTTAAACAACAAACAATTTCTTGTGCACACATGAATTTGGATAGTGAAGACTGCTTCTGTCGTTGGTTTGTTCTTGTTTAAACAGCGTTATTAAAACAATTGCAGACCACGTAGGCGTTGTGGCCAGGTCTAAAAAAATTTTACAGCTAAATCTGGCATTAGACAAGGTCAAAAAATGCTAAAAAAAAAAAAATGCTGAAATTGTTTAAAGATTTTTGTTAAAAATTTATTACCAGATTGAAATTTAATTCGAAACTAAATAAATTTTAGTGACAAATTGTTAAAGAAATTGAAATAAATGGTTATATTTAAGCAAATGGCTAGAGTTTGGTAAAGCATCTGATACATACATATAAATATGTACCACAGGTATTTGAGATTAAATTTTAAACAAACCTCTGATGTATGAAACATTTAAACGATATATTTCTATGTATACAACATTTTTATATCATTTTATTTTTTATATTTTAAGAAAAATTTAAGCTTCAAAATTATTATTTTTCCAGCAGTTTAGAGCAAACAATTTTTTCAAACATTTACACTATTGAATTTTTATCTAAATACAAAGTGAAATTTCCTTGTACTTTTATATCGTAATATTAAAGTGCAAATAATATTTTCAATAAACATGATAAGAGCATTCTAATATTCCCTGAATATTCTATTTTTTTTTAACGAGACAGGTAAGATGTTTCTTAACATAATTATCCATTTTCATGCGAAATTAAATTTTGGGTTTAACTATTTTTAGCTGCCATTCGTCCAAATTTTTGAACTAAATAATGCTAAAAAAAATCTAAAACCAATTTCCAAAAATGCTCAATAAAATGCCAAGTGCTAAATGAAAATTTTGCAGCTAAATAAAAAATTTTAATGCGAAATTTAGCTGCAAAATGCCAAAAAGGCCACACCGCATGTAGGCGAATTTTACACAGGGTCTCCACCTGAGATAAGATATAAGATTTTTATATTAGCAAACGTCAAATTCAATCGCAGAGAGTATTATCTTACGTGTGGACTCTCAAATAGTGCTAGTATTAATATTATAATAAATTTTATGAGACAGTTGTTATGAGAAATCTTATAACAACTACATATCTTATAAGATGAGCTGCCAAAAGTACACATACATACACACATATAAAACAATAATAAGCCACCATTATTAAAATGTGTAATTTATTAATGCAAATAGTGCCAATATTGTGAAAAGTGTTTAAAAAACAATATTTTAAACTAAAAAAAATCAAAAAACTAAAAAAAAGAATAAAAACGATAGAAGTTTACTGTACAAGAATCAGTCGATTATAAAATGTTATAAGATACGTGTTCCCCTTGTTTAATATTAAGATTAACATGAAGAAATGTATTCTCTCATTCTGCCGACGTTCTCTCAGATATTATATCAGATATTATCTCAGGTGGAGACCCTGTGTTACGTGTTACTAACAGCCGTACCTAACACAGGGTCTCCACCTGAGATAATATCTGATGGTGCAATGTTTTGTAGATATTGGTGAGCTGAATTAATGAATGGTGATAGCATATGAGAAAAAAAGTTTAACCTTTAAGAAAATTTTATTGTGGATTTTCGTTTTTTTTGAGTTTGTTCAATAAACTAAATCGTTTTTGAATTACGCGAACATATGTTGTGCAACCTTCTCCATTTTTAAAATAACGGTGTATCTCGGTTAGCACCACTGGATTCAGCGTACCCGAATTATGTGAAAACGCCAGGTGCCCAGCTTGTCTCAAGTATTGTGGTTATTTTATTAAACTGTTTATAGTTTTTAACCTAATTTTTATATTTAAATCATTCATGGTTCATCAAATTTATAAAATATTTACGCTATTGCCAATAAATAATGGCAACTTAGCCATATTTGGTCAATCTCTCGTTTTTATTTCTATTATGTGGGTTTTATTAAGCAAGAAAGTTAAGGCCACTTTAGCCGACCGTAAATATAAAGAAATGCAATGTAACGCATCGTAACGTACTGTAAGCTCGTTTGTGCACTTATAGAACATGTAAAAACGAGTCAGCTGTTTTTCACAAATATTAACAAAAATGCATTAGTATACATAAAAGAACACACACAGTGATGGGAGTTAAAAATGTTCAAATGGTGAACACTGTGCAGAAAAAGTACCAAGTGATTTAAATGGTATTAAAACTGTATTTCGTGTATGTATAAATACATAAATAATTTAATATATATATTATAGATTTAAAATCATTCTTCTATATAACTGTTGTATATTTATATGTTCATATATGCGTTAGTTATTATATTCATGATATTTAATTATTTAATTCGTGAAGTTTGTTGTGTAGTATTTTCTTTATGAATATAAAATTAATGCTTATTTATACTTTGAAAGTTAACAAATATCCGCTTTATATTTTTTTCTGCATAGATTTAACTATTGGAAATGAAGTCGTATGTGTAGGTAAATATGAGATTTACATATAATTTTCGGAATTGTTCGTTTTGGGATTTTTCATAGCTAGTATTCTTACATTATTATTAAGCTATCTTACCCTTTTGTAATTATACACACCTTAATTTTTATATACACATACATAGATTCATATATTAATTTATTTATAATTATTAGTAGAAATTTGTAACCGATTATGGCCTTTAAAGGCTAGGTTATAGTATTGTGAGAAATAAAATAAAAATAAATAAACAATAAACAAAATATGTATTATAGCATATGCATACGCATGTACAAATATTATTTGCAAATGTGCATTCACAAAACAAGGTTTCGATACCATTAAAAACCTTTTATATATTTCCGATTTTTTATTTTATTTATTTATTTTATACATCGTTAGCTAGTTTGTCAAAAGTCCACAGATATTATTACTGAAAAAAGTACCAAAGCAAAAAGAGTGAAGTTACCCGCATTCCATTTAAAATACAAGCAGCCCATCCCTATCTACAACTGTCACATAACCTCGTAATGAAATTCTATTTTCTACAGGTTGGTGCGTTACGGTTAAGCCATTACAGTCAGTTAAGCATTTGCATTGCTCTCCATATAACACTGCAGCCACACGGTCAACTTTTTGTTGATAGTCTTTTACATATACTGTTTGTCAAAATTTACATAAATTGAAAGCTGTGACGTAGGCTGCACGCAATTTTTAAGCAATTTACTTTCAAGATGTCATCAAGAAAACAATTTATACTGACAAACAAAAAATTTGCTCACAAAACTTCTAATCAGCTGTTAAATTGAGCGTAAAATTGCCAAACAAATGGATAGTTAAAATTGAGAGCAATCTCGTGATCAATTTAAAAAGCGTGAGTGTGTTAGTGAAAAAATGAGAGTGAGAGCAAATTGAAAGGAATTGAAAGACAAAAATTGATCGTGTGGCCTCCAAGTAAGAGAAGCGATCAGATGTTTACACTACATTTACATTTCCACATTTACGGTGGGCTAACCCGGCCTTTAACACTACTGTTTGTGACATAACGTTGACGCTTTTGTTTACGCTGCATTTACACATTAAAGTACTTTCATGAAATTTCTGTATACGTATTACAAGTAAAAATTTGAATGACATGGACGACTTTCTTTAAAATTTCTTGTTCGATTATACAGGAAAGTGAAAGTTCATTTTAAAAATGCCGTCAAAGCGAAAAGTTGCAAGAACTATTTTACTTCTAGAATTAAAAAAACTAGAAATGGAAAATAAATGTATGATTTATTATTCATATTCCATAAAATTGGGTATGAAAGATATAAATTTATTAATTTAATTCTATTTTGATGGTTAATTTTGCCTTCATTAAGCCTATAGTACACGGCATGTAAAAAGACACATGCGCATGTGGTTCTGACGTAATTTTGACGTCAATGCAAAGCCACAATAAACATTGCGTGTTGTGTGATGACGTCTAAATTACGTCAGAACCACATGCGCATGTGTCTTTTTACATGCCGTGTACTATAGGCTTTAGTGATTTTTTGATTACTACCTAATTTGAGTTGCCAAAGATGTGAAAACATACACAAATTTATAGGGTAATCGTTGGAAATAATTATTATTGTTTGTTGACTTTTTAATGCAGTGGTGTCAATTATGATTGTGTTGGTGCGATTACTCTTGTCTCTTACATTCCCAGCGGGAGAAATCTGCGGTTGCGAGGCCTATTACGAGGCCTAATTAACATACATAATGTAGTTCTGTGTGTTAGGCCCACACACAAACTTTAAACAATCCTCACCTTTGGTTACGGATCTGCAGGGTACTTTTAAGATTTGGGATAATCGTTGATGAGGATTGTAATTTTAATCGCTCAATTGAGTGATTAAAATTGTAGGGATTTGGGTTAAATGGAAAGAAATAAAAAGAGTTGAAGTAAATTATTTCTCTGCCAAGTAATCTCGAAGGGTTAGCAATTGGGGTTTCTTTACCTGTAAGATTGTGTGGTAGTTTCCAGCGTAGGTAAATAAAAGACCATTAGGGTACGTATGGATTTTTCCCAGGGTTTATTTAAGTAAATGTGGTAAAATATTCTAAGTTAAGTTAAAAATCTAAGCAAAGGTTTGTACTGGATACGTTGAACTAATCGCTTCTGTTGCTATGGAAAGAATAAAATGAATAAATAAATTTATTTTTAACTATTAACCTGCCTTCGATTCGCAGATAGCCGAAGAGGTTTTTTTTTTAATTCCGTTAGTACTAAGGGTTTACAACTTCATTTTCATTCCATACCTACAGACAAGTATAAGATATATTTTAAGCCAATGGTTTTTAAACTATAACTATTAATTTAGGAATTACAACTCATACTTTTTATCGTTACAATTCAAATTCAATTCACGTAAGTACTTCGATCTATCATTTTCATTATTACATTTTCAGATTACATACATATTTAATTTTAAAGATTTTTAAATTCATTTTCTTTCATGCTTAATTCATTGTTGGCGTCTGGCTCGTGGGAATCCCGCCCAATAGAAACATGGGGAACATCGTTATGTTTCCCATTATTTTGAGTGTGTGACACGGGATTACATGTGGTGGCATCTGGCAACACCCCCTGTAATATGTAGCTCAGCTGTGGTTTAACGCCACCTAAAAAATGAGTTTTTTCCTGCATACTCACTGCTTCTTAAAATCTACAACTAGCCAGACGCCGGCAAGAAACAAAAAAATTAGTGTAAACCAAATTAGAACTAAATTAAAATTAAATTAAATTAAAAATAAAACACAATAAAATAACATAAAACTAAAATTAAAAACAAAGTGAGTGTTGTTATTTCAAAAGAGCCACAACCAGAAAGCGCCAGTGAGCCACAGAAAAATAAGGGTGGAATTTCAGTGTGAGTGTTTGAGTGTGCGCCTGCCACTTCCGAACCTGCCTCAACAAGCCAACCACTGACATCCCCTGCCACTTGGTGATTCCGGACAACGTACCCAGAACCAGGTAACCCCATTGTGCACCCAAACATTTGGTCCTTCTACCGTTGAAATAAAAAGGTACGTACTGTGAAATTTTAAAGTGCATGCATATACTGTGACGCGCCATATTGTGTCTCGAAAAATTGAGGTTACGTTGCGCCAATTTTAAGCCTCAAAATTTTAAGAGCCATCTTTTTTTTTTATTCGCCGGTTTACCCGTTACTCGCCCAATTTGTAGTTTTGTGTCTTCTGCCTAAAGATTTTTAACATCAATTTTACGAATAAAGGAAAAGTGTTGCCAGCGCGCCAAAAATTTTTTTATTTTGTTTCTCGAATAAAATTAATTTTGTTGTCTTATTAAGGATTATCTCGCTATTTTTGTTGTTCTAAAGTGCGCCCATTTGATAAATAGATAAAATAAAAAGATGTCTACTTTTGATAAATTTATTCGGGCAGCAGATGAGTTAATAAATATTGAGGTTATGTTGAAAAAGGAAGACTTTTCAACATATACCAGTGAGGCGTTTGATTTCGAAAAAAGCGAATTAGACAAAAGTTGGGAAAAATTTAAGACAATTTTTGATGAGTGTTCCGCGGACACTATTGAGGCAAAGAAAGAATTAGTGGCGGTCCAGACAAAGTATCCTCAGGTGCGAAAAATATATGTGAAATGCATAAATATTTTGGCCAATGCTAGACAGGTATTAGAAGATAGGCAGAAAAATAAAACAGTGGTTCCCAACCTTTGTTCTATACCTGTCCCCCCTTGTGATACTGGCGTTTTTCATGGAGATTACGTTTCGTGGCCCACCTTCAGGGACATGTTTACGGCAATCTACATAAATAATTCGAGACTTAGCCCTGTAGAAAAATTATTTTATTTATTTCAAAAAACAGATAGTGAGACGCGGGATATAAATAGAAATATTGCCCTCACGGCAGAAAATTTTGAAATTGCGTGGGGTAATTTAAAATCGCAATATGAGAATAAACGAGTCTTAATTAATAGTCAGTTGAAAAATTTATTTAATTTGGCTCCATGCCAACGAGAAACGGCTTGCGAAATTAAACGGCTCCAAAGGGAGATAAACAATTGTATTTCGGTGCTTAAATTATATAATGTCGATATTGACTCGTGGGATCTAATTTTTGTTTTTCAATGTTCGTCTCGGCTCTCAGAAAATACTTTACATTTGTGGGAGCAATCGGTAAAAAATAAGACAGAGGTTCCCAAATGGGAAGAATTAAATAATTTTTTGACCGATCGATTTCATGCCCTGGAAAGTGTTTTTGATATTATAGTAGCGAACAATGTAGCGGCCAGTGGTTCCCAAACAGGCCCTTCACATAATAGCTCTATGTCTACAAAATCTAAGCAGTTTAAGGCGCATCACACAAAAGTTGACTCGAGTTCGTGTAAATTGTGTAAAGGGTGTCACAAAATTAGTGCTTGCAATAAATTTTTGAGCATGGACTACAAGAACCGTGTCTCAACTTTAAAAAGATTTCGTTTTTGTTTTAATTGTCTTACTATGGGGCATTTGTATGGTGATTGCAATAGTCCTAATGGTTGTTCTAAATGCAATAAGAAACACCACACGTTAATACATAGGGATATAGTAAGAAATATAAACAACAGTAATCTAAGCCAGCCAAGCACTACTTCGCAGAGTCAGAGTCAAAGCAATCAAAGTCAAATACAGTCCACAAATGTTGCCGGCCCTTCTGGTGTAGTTCAATCTCATCATACCTCGGTTGCGAAAAAGGTTATGTTAGCCACAGCCTGGGTTAACATTATAAGTTTTGGTTCCTGTTACAAGGTTCGGGCCCTGATAGATCCATGTTCCGATGAAAGTTTTGTTTCCGAAAAGATACAAAAATTATTGAAGCTGCCAACTAATCCAGTTTCTGCGGAAGTCTCAGGTTTAGGCGGAGATATAATAAGTACGTCTTCTAAAATGGCAGTTTTTACTATTGTTTCTCTTTTCGATCGGAATGTGTCTCTAAATATACAGGCCCTAGTTGTCCCTCATGTAACTGGTAGTATTCCAACGCACTTCTTTTTGCCCCAAAAAGAGATTGAGCTGCCCAAGCTGTGTTATGCTGATCCGAAGTTTTATGAGAGCAGTGAGATTGATTTATTGTTAGGAGGTGACTTGTACCCTTCTATTCTTCGTGGCGGAGTTAGGCATGGTGTTTTTGAATCCCTAGTGGCTCAAGAAACCATTTTTGGTTGGATAGTTACAGGTCCAACGCCTACTATAGTTTCCCCTCGAATAGTAAGAGTGTCTCATATGACAAAAGTAGCGATTGATGACCAATTGTCGAAGTTTTGGGAGTTAGAAGAAGTTTCTCATAGGCGTATTTTATCAGATGAGGATAAAAAATGTGAGGAGATTTATAGTTCTACTACCACTAGAAACTCTGAAGGGAGATACACAGTTAGTCTGCCCTTTAAGAATAGTTTGCTGTCACTTGGTCCCAATAGGCATATTGCTGTTTGTCAATATTTGAGAAACGAAAAATCCTTAATGCGCAATGCTGAGCGTAAGGCCCAGTACGATGAGGTCCTAAAAGAATATTTAACCCTAGGGCACATGGAAAAAGCAGATGATGCTAGAGGTGACCCTGGTTATTATTTACCCCATCATGGCGTTTTTAAGCCAGAGAGCACAACGACTAAATTGCGAGTGGTATTTAATGCCTCGAGCCCTTCCGCAAATGGCAGAAGTTTAAATGATTTGTTGTTCACTGGTCCTATTCTGCAGGCTGAAATAGTTAATCTGATTTTGAGATGGCGATTTTTTCAGTTTGTCTTTAATGCGGACATTTCAAAAATGTACCGGCGGTTTTTTGTAACTCCCACACATAGGCCCTTCCAGAAAATAGTTTTTCGTAGCAGTGATAGTGCGGAAATTGCTGATTACCAATTGAAAACGGTGACTTTGGGCGTAAATTGTGCCCCATATTTGGCCCTTAGAACCATTCTACAGTTGGCGAATGATGAAGAGCGACGTTTTCCGTTAGGCGCTAGAATCTTGCGAGAAAATATGTACGTAGATGATGCCCTAGTTGGTGCCCATTCAGTTGCTGATGCTTTAGTGGCACGGGAGCAATTAATTGGTATTTTAGATATGGGGGGATTTGAGCTCAGAAAATGGACCTCGAATTCTGAAGAAATTTTAAAAAATTTGCCCCATGATCACCTGCTAAATTCATCATTTTTGTCGCTCGATGAAAAGAGCACTACGAAAACGCTAGGAATTCGCTGGAATGCGGCAGAAGACGTGTTTTTCTTTGTTTGTGAGAAGATAACACTAAAAACCTCATACACTAAAAGAGAGGTTCTTGCTACCATTGCTCGGCTATACGATCCTGCTGGTTGGTTGGCTCCGGTGGTAGTTACTGCTAAAATTATTATGCAGCAAATGTGGCTTGATAAGATCGAGTGGGACGAGGCTATCAAACCCGTGGCTCTGCAGAAATGGCAGAATTTTGTTGCTAATTATGCGGATATTGAAAAAATTAAGCTTCCACGTTGGGTTCAATATTCGCCTGGCTGTAGTATACAATTTCACGGGTTCTGTGACTCGTCTGAGTTGGCATATGCAGCTACAATTTATATAAGGGTACAGCTCGAAAATAAAGTTTGGACAAGTTTGCTCACGTGTAAAACTAAAGTGGCCCCAATAAAAAAGCCATCTTTGCCTCGTTTGGAGTTATGTGGAGCAGTTCTTTTGGCAAATTTGGTTGACAGTATAGTACCTACTTTTAACGTGGACAAGTCCCCCCTATATTTGTGGTCCGATTCCACGATTGTTTTAGCTTGGCTGAGAAAACCCCCTTGTAGCTGGAAAACGTTCGTGGCAAATAGAGTGGCTACAATATTGGAAAAAGTGGGGAATAAAAACTGGTGTCACGTTGCGTCAGGTGACAACCCTGCCGATCTAGCAACCCGGGGGCTGATCCCTGCGGATTTGCGAGAAAATAGGCTCTGGTGGCATGGACCTGATTGGCTCAACTTTGAGGAGTCTTTGTGGCCTGTAGGAGCAGCAGAGTTCGAGACGGTAGAAGAGTCGAAAGGAGCTCAAGTGTTTGCTGCTAGATCACCTCACAAAGAAGATATTCTAGACCGGTTTTCCAGTTTATCTCGAGCGTATCATGTAATCGGTTATATGTTTCGATTTGTGGCCCTGGCGAGTAAAAGAAGACGCGAAAACGTCCCTTATGATTCTCTAAAGATCTCGGCTGGTGAATTAAAGTTTGTGAGAAATCGCTTATTTTACCTCTCTCAACAAATGCACTTTTCTGGGGAGTTCAGCTGCCTCAAGGCGAAGAAGAAAATCGATTCCCGTAGCCCCCTGTTGACGCTTACCCCTTTTGTGGACGAAGACAAACTTATCCGATCTAATAGTCGCCAAAGCTCTGCTACTTGTCTGTCCTACAACGAGCGACATCCTATTATATTGGCGTATGGGAGTAGATTGGCTCGGCTGTACGTGGAATTCGTGCACACCTTAGCCCTTCACGGAGGCCCTCGGCTAGTCTTAAATGTCGTCAGGCAGGAGTGCTGGATTCTTCGAGCGAAAAATCTGATAAGGACAGTAGTTCGTAATTGCAAAGTCTGCGTTCTCCATAGAAAAACTCTTCAACATCAAATAATGGCGGCTTTGCCGAAAGAAAGAACTACCCTTTGCCGCCCATTTACGAATACTGGCGTTGATTTTGCTGGCCCGTTCGTGATAAAAAGTTTCACAGGCAGATACTTCAGAATCTCAAAAGGCTACGTGTGTCTCTTTGTTTGCTTCGCTACTAAGGCGATTCACCTTGAAGCTGTTAGCGATTTGTCTACCCCTGCCTTTTTAGCAGCCTTGGCCCGTTTCGTCGCCCGTCGTGGTTGCCCAAGCCGCATGTATTCTGACAACGGCAGAAACTTTGTGGGCGCCGCTAGAGCGATCGACGCAGACTTCGTCAAGCACGTGAAAGATCTTCGTGACACGGCTGTAGAGAATTATGGTCACCAGCACTTGTCGTGGCACTTTATCCCTGCTGCAGCACCTCACATGGGAGGACTATGGGAAGCAGGGGTAAAAAGTATGAAAATGCACTTAAAAAAGTCCGCCGGTCAACTCAAGTTTACGTTTGAGGAGTTCTCCACCGTTCTGGCCAAAATAGAAGCGTGTCTCAATTCACGCCCCCTTGGCCCTTTGACAGAAAGCGCTGAAGATTTGTCTGCCCTTACGCCAGGTCACTTTCTGATTGGGTCATCTATGCTTACCCCTGCTGAGCCCGAAGAACTGTCTTCACCCCTAAGCATTGTTAAGCGGTGGCGTAAATTGAAGGCCCTACAGCAAGAGTTTTGTCGCCGGTGGAAGCAGGAGTATCTACAAGAGCTAAATAAGCGCAATAAGTGGCAACACCCTCAACTAGACTTAAAAGAAGGCGATTTGGTGGCTCTTAAAAGTGAACCAGGCTGTCCCACTGATTGGCGGTTAGGTCGAATTATCAAAGTTTACCGTGGCAATGATGGCAAGGTGCGAGTAGCCGATCTAAAGACGCAAAATGGCGTAATCACTCGGCCGATTCACAAATTGGTGGCTCTGCCTAAAAGCGACTCTTAATACCCATCTTTTTGTAACGTTGCCCCTCTCTAATAAAAAGTATCTTCTTTGGTGGACCTCGGGGCACTTCAGCACAGCCCCTACGCGAGACTTGAGCCCGACGAAGCTCCCCGTATTTTGACCGTGCCAGCGAAGGAGAAGCCTGGGACCGTGTTTTGAGTTCGTGTACTTTGAAGAGGGAGTGGTGCTGAAGACGGAAGGCTGTCCATTTTCATTGCCCTTTAGGGTGAATTGTTTTTTATTATTGTTAAGTTTTTTTTTATTTGTATTTGAATTAATTTTTCCCTTTTTTTTTTTTAATATCTTGTAACATAGTAATTAATTTAAATCTCTTGTGCTATTTTACTTTTCTTTTCATTTTAATTTTCATTCCTTTTTGTTTAATAAATAATTATTTTGCACCACCGGTGCAAGGCGGGGTGTATGTTGGCGTCTGGCTCGTGGGAATCCCGCCCAATAGAAACATGGGGAACATCGTTATGTTTCCCATTATTTTGAGTGTGTGACACGGGATTAAATGTGGTGGCATCTGGCAACACCCCCTGTAATATGTAGCTCAGCTGTGGTTTAACGCCACCTAAAAAATGAGTTTTTTCCTGCATACTCACTGCTTCTTAAAATCTACAACTAGCCAGACGCCGGCAAGAAACAAAAAAATTAGTGTAAAACCAAATTAGAACTAAATTAAAATTAAATTAAATTAAAAATAAAACACAATAAAATAACATAAAACTAAAATTAAAAACAAAGTGAGTGTTGTTATTTCAAAAGAGCCACAACCAGAAAGCGCCAGTGAGCCACAGAAAAATAAGGGTGGAATTTCAGTGTGAGTGTTTGAGTGTGCGCCTGCCACTTCCGAACCTGCCTCAACAAGCCAACCACTGACATCCCCTGCCACTTGGTGATTCCGGACAACGTACCCAGAACCAGGTAACCCCATTGTGCACCCAAACATTCATTAATTTTCGAGATTTTAGAATTCATTTGTTTCGTTCTTATAGCCTATTTTCGATGTGCGAAAGAATTCTTTCTTTCGTATAACTACATTGAAAACAAAAACAAATTTTTAGACTTTGTTTTTGTTTTCAATGTAGTTATGCGAACGAAAGAACTCTTTCGCACATTGGAAATAGGCTATTAATTTAATGTTCAAAGTGTTTTGAACATGGCGCCGGCCCAGGCCTTCGCCTGTAGATTATGAGTTGTATTTTACGCATAACACGTTGGCCAGTGACTTAATAGCTTCGGCCAATAGTTGCCCATCAAGCCGTGGCTCTGGGTTGCTGGCTAATTGCGCTGCCAATTGCTGAGGCTGCCGCTGCCGACGATGTTGTTGCTGCACGTTACGCCGACGTTGGTGATACTGGCGAAGTTGCTGTTGCTGGCGAGGTTGCTGTTGCTGGCGCCGTTGCTGTTGACGTCGTTGTTTACGTTGCTGTTGACGTGGTTGTGTACGTTGCTGTTGACGTGGCTGTTGAGCTCTTACAACCGCTCGGCTGGCGCTTCTGCTCCTGGAAGGTGCTCTGTTAGGGCTCTTCTGACAGAGGCTCGACTGGGGCTTCTGCTGGGAGAGGTTGCTCTGCTAGAGGTGGCTCAACCGCCCACGAATTCCTCCCGCTGCCGACCTTGGCGACTCGGCAGATGCAGCATGGTATGGTGCAACTGATCGCACCGTTTGCAGGCCTCCATGGAGGTACATGAGTTTAGTGTATGGCTCCTTACCAGCAGTTGAAGCAGTAGCCCAGATTGCCTACAACTTCACGTCTTCGCTCCACCGTCATCTTCTTAAGCCTCTTACAGAACACTAGTCCATGGTAACCCCGGCATATCACACAATTAAACACCTCCAAATCCCTCGGTTGAGAACTGGTCTGGGCTGTAGTACTGCGGCCTGGAGTTGGCACTCTTGTGGCCGTAAGTCTGCGGTTCGATCTGTGACTAAGGAAAAGAAATAGCAAACGAGACAACACAATTCTATTAGTAAAGGCTATAATTATAATGGAATGTGGAAAAGGATTGCTTCAATGCAATGATAGCAAGAAATTTAAAGGTTGGATGAGAGGAATATGGAGTAAATGTAGTATTCGTTAATGCTATTAGTAGGGCTAAGGAAAATTTATGTGTACTCGCTGAAATATATGAGAAGGATATGGACAATATGTTTAACGTACACTATCAGTTGCCCAAGAACGGCAAAAAGATAGTTTTACTATGGGTCTAGTCAAAAGTCCTGAGGAGGTGCGTACCTCCGCAATTCGCACGTTTCCATCAGATCCAGTAAAGATTTTTTCAATCCTACCTAGTCGCCATTCATGGGGCGGTAGCAAGTCATCTCTTACGACCACTTGGTCGCCCTCTTGTCGATTCGGAGTCGTGTTCTGCCATTTGTAGCGCTTATGTAATGATTTTAGGTAATCTTCTTTCCATCGCATGGAGAACTGGTGATGGATTGCCTTTTATCTTTCCCATCTGTTTATGACAGAGATATTTTGGCAGGTTTGCTCGGGGAAAGCCATTAAGGGTGCACCCCTCAAAAAGTGTCCTGGAGTTAGGGCTGTCAAGTCCGCTGGGTCTTCTGATAGCGCAGAGATTGGTCGTGAATTCAGCACCCCTTCAATTCGAGCTAAGATCGTGGAAAATTCCTCAAAGTTGTATTTATAAGCGCCTGCGATCCGTTTGAAGTGGAATTTGAAACTTTTTACAGCGGCTTCCCACAAGCCGCCCATATGTGGAGCGTGTGGTGGTATAAACCTCCATTCGAACCCATGAGACAAATACTTTTGTACTACATCCTCAGCTGCGTTACGCACAAATGTGGAAAATTCTCGTTCAAGAATTCTACTGGCGCCAAGAAAGTTTTTCCCGTTGTCCGACGTAAACCTCTGGGGGAGGCCCCGCCTCCCGACGAAACGAGCAAATGCGGCCTGAAACGCCTTTGAAGAAAGCTCAGAGCAGGCTTCCAAATGGACAGCTTTAGTACTAAAGCATACGAAAACACAGACATATCCTTTTACGTAAGTAGCTCTGCGTAAAGAAGAGACCTTGAGCTCAAATGGCCCAGCAAAGTCAACGCCTGTTATTTGAAATGGTGGCGATAAGGCGCAGCGTTCAGGTGGCAAGGGAGCCATAATCTGCGACCCGGCTTGCTGTCTCTGGATTATGCAAATTTTGCAATTACGAACTACACTTTTAACTCGGGGTTTAAGTCTTGCAATAAAATATTCTGTCTGTATCATTCTGCACATCTGACTGCACTCAGCATGATATAAAAATTGATGCAAATATGTGAGATACAAATGACAGAACTGCGATTTACCTGGGAGTATTATAGGGTACCGCTCATTATATGGAAGAGTAGATTGAACCAACCTTCCGTTTGCCCGAAGAATTGAGTCTGAATCAAGAAATGGATTCAAAGGCTTAAGAGGACTTTTATTCGGCACATTTTGAGAGGCCTGCAGACACTTGTACTCATCAGGATAAAATGTTTCTTGAGCTAAAGCAATAAGCCGTAATTTAACAAATTTTACTTCTGATTGCGTTAGGCTTATTATATTCTCGGATTGCGATTTTTGCCGCACATCTTTACGGCATCTTCTATAAAACCTGAAGATGTAACATATAACGCGTAAAGCCCTGCTGTATGATGAGAATCTACTAAGAATTTCATTGTCTTGAATCTCGACATGTAACGCCTGGGATTGGTTTTTAGAAACTGTCGACTCTTTCAGCGGATTTCTTTTTGGCCATTCCGTTGAGGGTTTAATCAGCCATGATGGGCCATGCCACCAGAGTGCACTTTGTGCCAGATCTTGAGGTCTGCAACCTCTCGTTCCCAAGTCTGCAGGATTGTCATGAGAAGGGACATGATGCCATTTTACATCCGACACTAAACGGTGAATATGAGCTATTCTGTTCGCAACATAGGTTTCCCACGTCGAGGGGGGTTTTGACAGCCAACCTAGGGTTATGGACGAATCAGTCCACAAATGAATCTCCTCTGGGTTTAAATTCAAGGATGATATTACATATTTCATGAGCTTAGCCAGGAGAACTGCCCCATTGAGTTCCAGCCGTGGCAATGAAACAGTCTGTATAGGGGCTACTTTACTTTTCGCCACTAACAAATTAATAAAAGTAGTATGGGATTTAGTCTGACATCGAATATAAACTGCTGCACAAACCGCTGTCTTAAAGGCATCTGAGAAACCGTGCAATTGAACCTTGTCAGAGGGAGTATATTGTAACCAGCGAGAGATTGAAATTGTGTCAACTTGGGAGAGATCTTGAACCAGTTCGTACCACTTTTGCAAAGATTCCAAAGACACACCTTCATCCCACTCTAGGCCTTCCAACCAAAGCTGTTGAATTAATTTTTTTTGCCCTTATAACGATAGGCGCGAGCCATCCCGCAGGATCAAATAGCTTTGCCACTGATGACAGAATCTGCCGCTTAGTTATTCTTGTGGCTTGATCAATTGATCAATTTATACGTAAATGAGTCCGACAGCGCATTCCACTTTATACCAAGGGTTTTGGTAGAGCTTGCATCGTGAAAGCGCAGAAAATCAGAGTCATACAAATCGTCATTTGGAAGATGGGCAAGCAACTTAGAATCATTTGCAGTAATTTTCTTCAGAGAAAATCCAGCTGACTTTAATGCTAGGATAAGCTGGTTTTGAGCTGATAGAACATCTTCTATCGAGTAACCTCCTGAGAGAATGTCATCGACATAAGTTTCTGTGCGCAGAATTGCAGCTGCTTTAGGGTAAGCAGATTCGGAATCAGCAGCGAGTTTTAAAAGGGTCCGAATCGCGAGATATGGTGCACAGTTTACTCCAAAGGTAACCGTTTTTAATTGATAGTCTTTAATTGGGCCGTCGTCTTGCGGTTGAAATAAGATCCTCTGAAAGGGTATATCACAAGGATGTAATAGTATCTGGCGATACATCTTTTGAATGTCGCCATTAAAAACATATTGATATTTTCTCCAATTGAGTATTATGGAGATCAAATCGCTTTACAGTGTAGGTCCTGTATATAGAACGTCATTCAAAGAGTATTGCGACTTTGATTTTCTACTAGCATTAAACACAACCCTAAGTTTTGTGGTTTTGTGATCTGGGCGTACTACACCGTGATGTGGCAAATAAAATGAGCCATATTTACCATTAGAGTTAATTTCAATCGATGACGTTTCTCCCATATGATCAAGAGTGAGATACTCATTCATAACAGCCTTATACTGTGACTGAAGGTCGGGATCTTTGGCTAGCGTTTTTTCCAAGCTCGTTTGGGTGCCCCGGTAGGCTAGCTGGTAGTGAGCTAGTCTATCAGTACCGGGGTTGCGGGTTCGATTCCCGCCAGAGACTCTGGTCTCCTGCAGACAAGCAAAAAGCTTCGCGGGATTTAGTGTAGGAATAATAATAATGTTCTGAGCCAGAGCTATGAATCGAGATGATCCAAGAAATATTTTTTCAGGAAAGTCAGGTTTAAATGGTAACCGTACTGTCTCATATGTAATAGGGTGTGGTGAGATTTTTTGCATTGAAGGCAAGTATGTTTGCTTTTACAATTTGCCTTTAGATGAGACGAGGCCAAGCAATTGTTGCAGAATTTATTTTTACAGACATAATCTACTCTTTGTTGCACAGTAATGGCTCGGAATTTTGGACATATTCTCAAAGAGTGATTTTCTTTGCACAATTTGCATGTCAAACTCACGTTGTCTTGAGACATGTACGCTTGTATGTCAGAATTGGGTGTATCTGACAGATTGAAACAATCTTTAGAGGTTTTAATACTACTTAGACGTTCCACTGCTTCATATCTATCCACCAGGAATTGGGACATTTGGGTCCACTTGGGAAGTTCACGTGGTGAAGTGAGAGATTGCTCCCATAATGATAATGTTACATGAGGCAGTTCAGTTGAAATTAGCCGAATCAGAATAGGGTCCCAGCTCTCCACGTCAACGCCAAGCGTTCTGAGAGTTGCCAGGGAATCATTAACTGAAGATTGAATTCTTCATATTGATTCGCTTTCTTCATTTTTTGCCGAGGGTATGTCAAAGAGGATTTTTATCTGGTTGTCAACCAATACCCTTTTGTTTTCATACAGGGTTCTAAGAGCATCCCACGCTAGTTCAAAATTGTTATTTGAAAGGGGGTACCTTTTAACAATTGCACCGGCTTCACCCCTTGTTTTATTTCTCAGGTGATAGAGTTTAGTTACTGGAGTAAGTTTTGGGTGGTTTATGTACACGGCCGTGAACATGTCACGAAATGATGGCCATTGTTCATAACTTCCCTTAAAAATCTCAGTATCACATGGTGGAAGCTTTATGCAAATGGAGGTATCAGGTAATAAGCTAGGATTCGGTTGAGAATAGCGAGACGTCGATTGAAACACTGGTATTTGAGAACCCTCTATTCGACTTACTTTAAGCAAGTCATTAATTTGAGAATTACACTGGAAATACGCCTCGGAACACGTATTGTATTCTTCTTTGGCTTGTGTTTTAAATTCATTATCAACCGATTGTTCTTGGGATACCATTACCTTTCTATAGGAATCCTTCAAATTTGCCCATTCTGAATCTAGTTCCCTTAATTTTACCTCAAGTATTGACTCGTTATGATCTTCAACCGTGCTATTATTAAATGTCTCACAAAATTGCATTAGATTCCCACAATCGAATAGAAATTGCTCCTTATATAAAGGATTAAAAGCCACGCTTGATGTTTCAGTTGTTGAAGTCATTTTGTGAACAATGAGATAAATAAGTCAAATACTATTGAGAATTCTCGATATGAGGTTTGATTTACGCGCAATAGCAAAGAAACCCGAGTTTAGGTATAATTATAAGTTTTATTATTATTTTTCAGGATATCACACTAAAATTAATTTGATTGCCGCAGAGTTATAACTGAAGTTGAATCGGTTTTCTATATTATCTTTCTAGTGTTCGGGCTACGGAATAGTGCTAAATGCAAATTTTATGGTTTAAAATAAGAGATAATAGATTTCTACTTAAAGCGATTATATTGGGATTTGTGCTATCTAAGTATATCACTAGATGTAGATGTCTAGTATTTTTGCAATTTTAAAATTCTGGGGCTATCTGAGTATAGCACAAGATATGGATGTCTAGTATTTTGTAATTAAGAAAAAAAAAATTTTTTTTTTAAATTTTGGGGCTATCTGAGTATAGCACTAGATATGGATGTCTAGTATTTTGTAATTAAAAAAAAAAAATTTTAATTTTGGGGCTATCTGAGTATAGCACTAGATATGGATGTCTAGTTTCACGCTTTAATTCTTCGAAATAATTATGGGACTATAATTAGGGCATAATATTTTACTCTTATTTACAAACTGAAATAAGATCATTTGGTAACTACCTACGTATTCTTTTCTATAGGGCCTAATGTTATTAGGGACTTGTTTAATTTCATATAGAAATAAAATCATAAACAATTTACTTTTATTACAATAAGTTATTATTATCAATGTGCGTATTGATTGGGCTAACTTTCAAATCGTTATTTATGAGTGAGTTATTTCACCAACTGTCAACCAATTGATTTAAATTTCCGTGTACATATATACACATTTATTTTTACCAATAACTGTTCCCCTTCGATCAGGGAGGGATTAATTTATTTTAATTCTTTACTGCAATTCTTAGAAAACCACTCGTTTATTGTAAAGAAACAAATATAGTTTTATTTTATTTATTTACTGCCAGGCCCACAATATCGACAAGAACATTTCTTTCGCATTTTTATATTGAAAACAATAATAAAAAATTTGAATTTGTTTTTGTTTTCAATATAAATATAAAAAAGAAATGTTCTTGTCGACATTGTGGGCCAGGCTGTTAATTTTAGTTTATAATACAATTAATTTAATGGTTTATTTTATTTATTTTATTCTACTTTATAATACAATTAATTTCAATTTTATTTGGTAATATAAATTAAAAGGAAGAAATTATTTAAAAATATTAGATTCACAACTTTAAAATAGCTTTTATTTTATTTTGAGTGTGCCACCAAATGTGCAAGCGAGTGTATACCTTTTACTTATGGGAAATAAGTTATGTATATTCCACGATACTTCCCAACAACAGGTCTGTTCTTGTACTAAGCATGTACAATCGAATAATTTCACTGGAACTAAGTTTTATATATTCCAGGATACTTCCCAACAATCGGTCTGTTCCTATACTAGCAATGCACACTGACAAAATAATCCAACAAATTAAAGTAAAAAAACCCACGTTTTATTCATAAGCGATCAGCCCTCAGAAACGATTAAACTGTTATATATTTGTTTTTTAATTAATTTTTGTAGTAATTTCTTTGTGTTTCTTTCTGTTTGATAAATTCGCAAACAGTTTATTCAAAATAAATTAAAATAAATTATTCCATGTGTGGTTCTATTTGAACCAAATTTTTACTTTATTCCTTTAATTTTTGTGTTAACAAAATCAAAATTTTATTCAAAATTTATTTTATTCTTTAATAGCTATTAATTTTCTTTCATATTTCCCCAGTGTTTTTGGTTTTACCGAGTGTCTCATCAATTGTGACGCACTTCCAATGTCTCTTTTCATTTGTTTCTAAAAGCAATCCCTGTTGAGTATGGGTTGTAAGTAAGAGACTTAATCCAATTTCCAGTTTGCTGCTCTTTGTTTGTTTTCTCTTCTTACCTCCCCTTTGTGAAGAGGCACTTAATAATTTTTTCCAAATTTCCACTTTACGTTTATTCAATGTATTAAACAGTTGAATATAAAGTTTATATTTTTTTATTATAAACACAAACCAAATAGTTTGATGTTTAAGTGAACGCAAATAATTTCAATTTTTAATAATCTTTAATTTACGGTTAAGAGAACGCAATGACCGTTCATACGGTTCTATCTTAAGAGAACGCAATTTACCTTACGCGATTAACTTAATTAAGAGCACGCATTAAATGCAATATACGTTTACATTTATTCCACGAGTACGTTATTAAGAGTGTGTTTAGGGTTCTACGAGGGTACGCACGAAAATTCGTTTAATAAATTCAAAAAGAGTTTGCAAATTTAAATGTTAATTACTCAACCTACACATTAAATGTGATTAATTTTAAATTATATTTTACTAGCTGACCCGGTCCGCGTTGCTGGCCCTAAGCAAACATTAGTGTTGTATTACCAGACGACTTAAATTGATCTTTAAACGAAATTTATGGCCTTTAAATAAAAATCCATGAAATACCTATCATAAAGTTTTTCTTACGAAAAAAGTGGGCGTAAAAGTGGGCGGGGCAAAATTTTCTTTCCGTAAAAACCTAAGTTGGACCATGGCGATAATTTTAAAGAAAAAATCGTCCAAATCGGTCAAGCCGTTCTCCAGTTATGCGCTTAATAGAAAAAGTGGGCGTAAATGTAGGCGTGGTAAATTTTTCTTTCGATGAAAACTTAAAGTTGATTAATACGAATTTTGAAAGAAAAATAAGTCAACTCGATGGAGCCGTTTTCTGATTTTAGGTAAATCGAAAAAAGTGGGCATAAAAGTGGGCGGGGCAAAATTTTCTTTCCGTAAAAACCTAAGTTGGACCATGGCGATAATTTCAAAGAAAAAATCGTTCAAATCGGTCAAGCCGTTCTCAAGTTATGGATTTTGCCACGCCCCTCCGCCCCCAGGCCATTAATTTAAATAATAACTATCCTATCATCTAAGTTGGACCAAATTACATATATATGCCAATTTTCATGAATATCAGTTGACTCGTTTTTGAGTTTATTAGAAACATACACAGTGACACGGATTTTTTATATATTAAGATTTAAATTATAACCACTAAGTTAAAACTTTTGCTGGTTGTAATTTCATCAAAATTTAACTTTAATTAAATTAAATTAAATTTTAATTTCATCAAAAATTAAATTATAACTATTATTGGTTAAATTTAATTTTGATTTTACGCTTTAATAGTCAATTTCGCTTTTTTTTCTGTAGCAAACTTTAAATTTCAATTAGAGAAAGAGAAAAAATTTAATTTTTTATGACGTTTTATCAATATCCCAGGGGCGAATTTGTCGATTACAGAAGCGATGATGTGATGGACACGAGTAAGATAGTAATGCACACCATCTCAATTACAACCTAGTACACTTTTTCGAATGCATTGCCGCATTTATGGAGTGAACGCCTACCACTTGCACACAAAGTAAGCGGAATAGTGAAGTGTTCATTTAATAAATATAAACTCTGTACTGCTTCGCACACATCGTAAATAGGCGGTAGACAGTCTATACACAATCTCGCTTACTTCGTGGGCAAGTGGAAATCGTCTTGCACACAACTTCGCACACATCGTAAGCAGGCAGTAGACAGTCTGTACACAATCTCGCTTACTTCGTGGGCAAGTGGAAAACGTCTTGCACACAACTTCGCACACATTGTAAGCAGGCAGTAGACAGTCTATACACATTGTGGCTTACTTCGTGGGCAAGTAGTAGGCGTATTGCACACTACTTCTCACACATTGTAATCAGGTAGCTTTTTTAGATTGTCGGGCTATTTCAGAATTTTTGATTTTGTAGCTATTTTCAGAACATTCAAACCAGACTTTCGTTATAAAATAAAAAATATATAGGTAACTTGCGATAATTTGAATATATATTGATGCTTATTATACAACAGCCGGCAAACGTTTGAATATCAATTAACAAACAAAAAACTTTACAAAGTAGCAAATGAAAAATAACGGGACAAAAAAAAACCTACATATAGGTATACATCAAGAATGATAGAAGAAAGATAACGACAACACGAACTCAAAAATTGAATTTTCTGCGCAGGTGGGTCAAATGACGTCAAGAAACATACACGAAAAGGTAACCCTAGCTTGGGTTAAGCTACGTCATCTAACGGGAAAACATGCGCATGGCGTAATCTCTTTTTATATCATTCTTGGGTATACATGCATACAAACATACATACAAATGTATGCAAGTATAAGTATTTTAATATGTACATAATATTTCAGCACATTTTAAAAGATGAACGAAATTCATTTTTGTAAATTCCATAAACTGCATTCATACACTTTGTAAGCTAGAATTCATTGAACACAAAGTGTAACAAACTTCATTGAAGAGATGTGTTGTGGTATGCAAAGTTCGCCGCTGGGATGTTATATAAATATGTATGTATGTATAAATGTGTGTGCGTTTTAGTTATTATTTGCTTGTAAAGACCAGGGTTGTCAGATTGATTTTGATCTTTTTTTCAAATTCAATGTCAAAAATCGCCAAAGCATTTACTTTTTTCGATTTCGACAATAATATATGTATTTTTAGAAAAATTAAAAATATTTTTTCATAAATCCCAAAAAAAATTTGTTCCGTATCCCTAAAATCCGCCAAAAATTCAAAAAAAGTCGCCATATATTTTGTTTAATTTTTATTTAACAAAAAAGGTGCAATGTTTAAAATATTTTATAGTAGTCTACTTAAAGTAACAAAAAAAAGGATTTTGCGTATTAAACAAATATTGGATGTACAATATATTTGTATGTAGTTGCAGTTCTATTATATAACTAAAACGCTATATAGTTCACCAAGAAGACTAACTTGTTGTCTTCTTTTTTGAAATACATTGTGAAGGTAGAAAAGAAATGCAACATGTGCTATTTATATTCATATAACTTTTGGCTCGTAAAAACGTGTCGAAAACTTCATATCGCATTCTACTTCAAAGCAGATATTTAGTGAATTTCAATATTATAATACAGGTACCTGCCGTATCCTTGTAGCTATAAATTGTTAGCCTAAACTGATCTTAATTAGATTGAATATCATCATTACAATTTTCTTTTAACAAACTGTATTTTTTCTATTGTATTTCATTAACATCCAAGGGTAAGTTAGGATTCATAAAAAATCTTTAAAATATATTTAAAAACAACAAATTTTATGTGATAATTTGTCACATTTTATAATGGAAAAATTTTCATAAACTTTCATTATATTCATTTTTAAAGAATTCTACTTATTACTTCTTTCAAGAGCACATTTAAATGTGAAAAAAAAATTTCTCGAAGATTATCTTCATCAGCCATTTCAACATTATTTAGTTTTAAATACTGGTCATACATATGAATGCATCAAATTTCATACATTGAAATACTAGAATAAAAAAAAAATATGATTTCTTCGTTTTGAATTTAACAAATTTCAAAACAAATAGATGGCTCATCAAAAATAGCCAACAAAATCGCCAACTATTTTATAAATCGCTAAAAAATCGCCATGTCGCCAAATCGAAAATTAGGTCGCCAAAAGAGTTTGAAAATCGCTACGTTTGGCGAGAAATCGCCACATCTGACAGCCCTGGTAAAGACAAGTATAATTTGAACTTGTTTAAGAGATAGTTTCAGTTTATTAAAAGTGTGTAGAAAAAAGAGTATGCCAATATAAAGTTTTATTAAGAATTTATGTGTGGATACAACGATACAATTGATTTTCGGGGTTCGTTTTTAGATCTGTTTAAGAGATCGTAATCGATTTTAAGCATAAAATAATGCATACGAAATGAAAAGTGTGAGTGCTAATTTAAGAGCGTTTGTACGAATTTAACTAGTAATGAGTTGTTTTTTAAGGAGAGGTTTAGACTTCAACTTCTCTTAAAATTTTCCCTTTGCAGGTTGAATGTTTTCATATTTCCCCGCTTTATTTTTTTTATTCCAGAGTTAATTGCCACTTGATTTTTACCTAAGAGCACGCGTTAAACAATAAAGTTTCATTAATACATTAATAATACACATCTTCTTACCCATAAATTTTACCTGCTGTCACATTTGCTTTTATGTGTATAGGTTTGCACATAAATTGTAGGAAAACAAGACTTTTTTAAATATTTTTACTTACTTGAGAAAAGTGTTTTCAAAGGAAAAAAAACCCATTGACGCGATTGGTACAGAAAGAAAAATATTTTTACAAGCACAAAATACCAACAAATTCTTGTGGCTATTTTTTTCTTAATAATTTCTGCATTTAGGTACGTCTTTTTAACGAAAGAAAAAGGGACCCTTTTACAGGCATCAAAGAATTTTTTTTACAAACAAAACACATATCGTTAGCTTAAATGCAAAACAATGTAGATATTATTTGTCAATCATTGTACAATGTTAAAAACAGAAATAAAACAAAACATAAACAAAGATAATAAATAATAAATATATTATTTCTGTTTAGAGGCCTCAAAACAGGCCGTGCGATATTTCGATATTTCCCGCTGAATGAGAGTGTTTTGCAGTAAAAAATTATATTTTACGCTCGCAAAATAAAAGAGCGTAAGCGTACATGTGAGTTTTGCTGACACAATTGTGCATGACGATGACACCCCTGATTTATAACATTGGTGTTCAAAAATGTTTTGCATATGTATTCTGAGAGAATTGTTTAAGTACAGTGACACGCAAAACTAAACGCACAATTTTTATTAATATTAAATCACACGAATTTTTTTTGGTTATATAAAATTTATAATAATGCAGTTCAAACTGAATTAAGTGTATGTGATAAAATCCCGCTGATTAGGGGTTTCTGTAGAGTTGGTGATTAGGGATTAATTAAGAAAATTATGATTCTTTTCATAGTTATATGACTAGGTATACCGATGAGGAAAAAAAACCTTTTTAATAAAAATAAAAATTTGTTTTTTTTTTTAAATTTAAGGAATGGCTATCAGTTGAAGAAAATAAATCAAATTTTATTTTAAAAAATTTTTCCAAAAAAAATCTTTTTATTTCTAATAAAAAGGTTTTTTTCCTCATCGGTATATCCAGTCATATCGCTATGAAAAGAATCATAATGCCTCTTAATAACATTTTCAAAATGTCCTTTAAATGTTTGATAACATAAAAGAGATTGGGCATTACCAAAGGCATTTTTTATCATAAAATAGTTTTGCAATTCCATATTATTTAGCAACAAACTTACGTAGCTTCCGCACATGTGCATTCGTCGCTGTCTGACTAGCAACTAACTTAATTTCATTATTATTTATTTTACACACTGTATTTGAACAAATATCAATGCAGCTATCGTACATGTGCACTTGTTGCTCTCACACGTACGACAAAAATAATGAGCGTAAAAAACAAAGGGGTGGGGCTTCTAAACAATTGTTTGCCTGAATGAGCATCACTGATTTATAACGATTAAGTTGAAGCCTTAAACTTTAAACTTTAAGGGTAGATAGCACAAGCAAAGAGTTACAAAGCCATATATAATATATTCTCTTTTTTCTTTTTTTTTTTTTGTACGTAATTTTATTTTTTTTAATTATTAAGGGGTTAAGAAATGAAATTCGTAAAACAAATATTTTCCCCTTTTATTTTTTTTCCTTTTTTTATTTAACTTTTAACACAATTTTATATGTAAATATAGAAACTGGATCAGAAACGGTACCTAGGTAGGTATTATGTTTTCACATAATATGGGTACAACAATTTGACCTTATTCAAGGTTGAACTGTAAAAATACGAAATTTTTTTTTTTTTCTTTAATTCTTTCTATCTTTATGATTTGTTGACCCTTCTTTTTTTTCCGTGCCTTTATTCTCCGTTTTTCACCTTTAACCTTCAATATTCTTTCAAATTCACTTTTTCCACATATGTTGTATAGGTATTCAATAATTTATTATTCTGTAACTTTTTCATTTAATTTTTCCACTAACTTTTTCTTTATTTTTACTTTACCTATATTTTCAAGATAGCTTTTCTTTTCCTTAACTTTCTTTTTTAATATCTAGGCACTTTTTACTTTCTACTTATACTCTTTTCTCAAAATTTTTATGCTTTTTAAATTCACTTTTCCTTTTCAACTGAAAAAAATTTTTATAGGGACATTTTATGATTTTTCTTAATATTTTTGATTGTATCAACTTTTTTCTGTTAAATTTACCTTACACTTTTATTTTTTCACGCACTGCTGATGGCTTGCTTTGCTTGTGCTTTGTTTGATTACTAAATTCGCTGATCTTTAACGTCTTTGAGTGTTATGCCTTTTCTCTTCTGACCTTTGGTTGTATAGTCGAAGGACCATGTAGTTCTGTGTGTTAGGCCCACACACAAACTTTAAACAATCCTCACCTTTGGTTACGGATCTGCAGGGTACTTTTAAGATTTGGGATAATCGTTGATGAGGATTGTAATTTTAATCGCTCAATTGAGTGATTAAAATTGTAGGGATTTGGGTTAAATGGAAAGAAATAAAAAGAGTTGAAGTAAATTATTTCTCTGCCAAGTAATCTCGAAGGGTTAGCAATTGGGGTTTATTTGCCTGTAAGATTGTGTGGTAGTTTCCAGCGTAGGTCAATAAAAGACCATTAGGGTACGTATTGATTTTTCCCAGGGTTTATTTAAGTAAATGTGGTAAAATATTCTAAGTTAAGTTAAAAATCTAAGCAAAGGTTTGTACAGGATACGTTAAACTACTCGCTTCTGTTGCTATGGAAAGAATAAAATGAATACATAAATTTATTTTTAACTATTAACCTGCCTTCGATTCGCCGATAGCCGAAGAGGTTTTTTTTTTTTTAATTCCGTTAGTACTAAAGGTTTACAACTTCATTTTCATTCCATACCTACAGACAAGTATAAGATATATTTTAAGCCAATGGTTTTTAAACTATAACTATTAATTTAGGAATTACAACTCATACTTTTTATCGTTACAATTCAAATTCAATTCACGTAAGTACTTCGATCTATCATTTTCATTATTACATTTTCAGATTACATACATATTTAATTTTAAAGATTTTTAAATTCATTTTCTTTCATGCTTAATTCATTAATTTTCGAGATTTTAGAATTCATTTGTTTCGTTCTTAATTTAATGTTCAAATGTGTTTTGAACACATAATTTGCTATGAAGACTTTAGAGCAATTAATAATAATACAATTATCGAAAAATGTTGAGTTATGGACAGACACAATCAGTTATTATTTCAATAAATTTAATTTGGAACCTGCATTTCGCAGAAACTTTGCTTATGTTTTGGAAAAATTGAGCACTTGAGAATGTTTTAATGCAGGAATGTCAGCGTCAAGGCGAATTTACTATAGGTGGCGGCGAGACTACAACAAGTCAACAACAGAAAAAACAACAGGGTTTTTTATTGTTGCTTAAGTTGGTCGGTATGTCAAAAGACGTAAACAAGGCGAATTCAATTGTAAACAACTTGTGACATTTCTCTACATAAGTATGAAAAAAGTTGTCTACAGCACATGTTTACAAAATTTATTTCATAATCATTTTATTATTCATGTAAAAAATTATTGTTTATTTTGTTCGAACAAAATAGTTCAAGGTCTGTAAAAGAAGAGTGAAAAATTTTGAGCAGTAATAAATACATTTATCAAATTGTGTGAATTAAAAATTGCAAGTTTATTTAAAACTAATACATATGGACAAAGCCTGTTGTGGTGTAAATATAATAAATTATTAATATACAATTTTCTTCAACACCCGCTGTCAACATGAGACACAAAATTCTTGCAGCCATAACAGAGTTTTATTTTTTTGGTGAAGCCTCTGAGTTGGGCTTGTTTACTAAACTTGAGCTTATGAATAAAAAATCTGGTATGTTTCGGTACCAGTGAACGTGATCACTTAGTGGGATGGATGCGCGGAGTTCACTATTTATCAAAGGTGGCTCATTGGGCTGTCGCTTATTTGTGCTACAAAGTAGTATCCCCAGACATTATGCAGTCACTTTAGGTAAGTTTCTTATTACATGATGCCAATGGTTTCATTATAATTTGGATATATTTCAGGTGGGACCACCGTTTCAATAAGATACTTGGTTCAACAGGGCCACATCATGGCAATACCCATTAAAGAGGAATTTGTGTTCATGCATGAAGAGCAGAAAGCCCTCAGGGCTACTATTAAGGCAGAAAAAGAACAACAGCCGAACTAAAAAATAATTGATTTTCTGATTTACAATGCAAATTAAAATCGAACACAGCAAAAACCAAGTTGTGTTAGAAAAGTTTGCAGTGTTTTTTCCTAAAATAAAAAAAGTGTGGCATTGACAGCAGCTTTTGCAGACATTTTTTTTATGTCGGATAGAATTCCGTCAGATTTTCGTGTGAATGAATCGTACGATTATGTAGGATAGTGAATACTGGCCTTAAGCAATATAAACATGATGTTACAAACAGAATGTGTTGCAGGAGTTTAAAATTTTTAAACATGGATATGGTTGTCTATAAGTCCCAATTCATACGTTGCAAGTCTTATTACTTATTACATTTTCTTGTTTGAAACAGCTTCGGCATAAAACCCTTTTATTTTTTATAATAATAAATTTTTCACTTTGACAGTTTTTTTAAAATTAAGTTTTCAACAACTTCTGTTTACTATGTAAACATAAACCACTTCTGACATTTCTCTACATAATTATGGGGAGAATATGTAAACAACTTTTGACATTTCTCTACCCAATTATGCAAGGAAAAAGTAGAACAGCTGTGTTTTCAACGCCACCTAAAAATGAATTCGCCTTGGTCAGCGTCATACACAATTGTGTAAGCAAAACTCACATGTACGCTTACGCTCTTTTATTTTGCGAGCGTAAAATATAATGTTTTACTGCAAAACACTCTCATTCAGCGGGAAATATCGCACGGCCTGTTTTGAGGCCTCTAAACAGAAATAATATATTTATTATTTATTATCTTTGTTTCTGATTTGTTTAATTTCTGTTTTTAACATTGTACAATGATTTTAAAAAAACAAATTGCTTTTGGTTTTTGTACGAGGTGTATGTATGTATAAATGTGTATGTGTATGTATGTATAAATGTGTGTGCGTTTTAGTTATTATTTGCTTGTAAAGACCAGGGTTGTCAGATTGATTTTGATCTTTTTTTCAAATTCAATGTCAAAAATCGCCAAAATCGCCAAAGCATTTACTTTTTTCGATTTCGACAATAATATATGTATTTTTAGAAAAATTAAAAATATTTTTTCATAAATCCCAAAAAAAATTTGTTCCGTATCCCTAAAATCCGCCAAAAATTCAAAAAAAGTCGCCATATATTTTGTTTAATTTTTATTTAACAAAAAAGGTGCAATGTTTAAAATATTTTATAGTAGTCTACTTAAAGTAACAAAAAAAAGGATTTTGCGTATTAAACAAATATTGGATGTACAATATATTTGTATGTAGTTGCAGTTCTATTATATAACTAAAACGATATATAGTTCACCAAGAAGACTAACTTGTTGTCTTCTTTTTTGAAATACATTGTGAAGGTAGAAAAGAAATGCAACATGTGCTATTTATATTCATATAACTTTTGGCTCGTAAAAACGTGTCGAAAACTTCATATCGCATTCTACTTCAAAGCAGATATTTAGTGAATTTCAATATTATAATACAGGTACCTGCCGTATCCTTGTAGCTATAAATTGTTAGCCTAAACTGATCTTAATTAGATTGAATATCATCATTACAATTTTCTTTTAACAAACTGTATTTTTTCTATTGTATTTCATTAACATCCAAGGGTAAGTTAGGATTCATAAAAAATCTTTAAAATATATTTAAAAACAACAAATTTTATGTGATAATTTGTCACATTTTATAATGGAAAAATTTTCATAAACTTTCATTATATTCATTTTTAAAGAATTCTACTTATTACTTCTTTCAAGAGCACATTTAAATGTGAAAAAAAAATTTCTCGAAGATTATCTTCATCAGCCATTTCAACATTATTTAGTTTTAAATACTGGTCATACATATGAATGCATCAAATTTCATACATTGAAATACTAGAATAAAAAAAAAAATATGATTTCTTCGTTTTGAATTTAACAAATTTCAAAACAAATAGATGGCTCATCAAAAATAGCCAACAAAATCGCCAACTATTTTATAAATCGCTAAAAAATCGCCATGTCGCCAAATCGAAAATTAGGTCGCCAAAAGAGTTTGAAAATCGCTACGTTTGGCGAGAAATCGCCACATCTGACAGCCCTGGTAAAGACAAGTATAATTTGAACTTGTTTAAGAGATAGTTTCAGTTTATTAAAAGTGTGTAGAAAAAAGAGTATGCCAATATAAAGTTTTATTAAGAATTTATGTGTGGATACAACGATACAATTGATTTTCGGGGTTCGTTTTTAGATCTGTTTAAGAGATCGTAATCGATTTTAAGCATAAAATAATGCATACGAAATGAAAAGTGTGAGTGCTAATTTAAGAGCGTTTGTACGAATTTAACTAGTAATGAGTTGTTTTTTAAGGAGAGGTTTAGACTTCAACTTCTCTTAAAATTTTCCCTTTGCAGGTTGAATGTTTTCATATTTCCCCGCTTTATTTTTTTTATTCCAGAGTTAATTGCCACTTGATTTTTACCTAAGAGCACGCGTTAAACAATAAAGTTTCATTAATACATTAATAATACACATCTTCTTACCCATAAATTTTACCTGCTGTCACATTTGCTTTTATGTGTATAGGTTTGCACATAAATTGTAGGAAAACAAGACTTTTTTAAATATTTTTACTTACTTGAGAAAAGTGTTTTCAAAGGAAAAAAAACCCATTGACGCGATTGGTACAGAAAGAAAAATATTTTTACAAGCACAAAATACCAACAAATTCTTGTGGCTATTTTTTTCTTAATAATTTCTGCATTTAGGTACGTCTTTTTAACGAAAGAAAAAGGGACCCTTTTACAGGCATCAAAGAATTTTTTTTACAAACAAAACACATATCGTTAGCTTAAATGCAAAACAATGTAGATATTATTTGTCAATCATTGTACAATGTTAAAAACAGAAATAAAACAAAACATAAACAAAGATAATAAATATATTATTTCTGTTTAGAGGCCTCAAAACAGGCCGTGCGATATTTCGATATTTCCCGCTGAATGAGAGTGTTTTGCAGTAAAAAATTATATTTTACGCTCGCAAAATAAAAGAGCGTAAGCGTACATGTGAGTTTTGCTGACACAATTGTGCATGACGATGACACCCCTGATTTATAACATTGGTGTTCAAAAATGTTTTGCATATGTATTCTGAGAGAATTGTTTAAGTACAGTGACACGCAAAACTAAACGCACAATTTTTATTAATATTAAATCACACGAATTTTTTTTGGTTATATAAAATTTATAATAATGCAGTTCAAACTGAATTAAGTGTATGTGATAAAATTCCGCTGATTAGGGGTTTCTGTAGAGTTGGTGATTAGGGATTAATTAAGAAAATTATGATTCTTTTCATAGTTATATGACTAGGTATACCGATGAGGAAAAAAAACCTTTTTAATAAAAATAAAAATTTGTTTTTTTTTTAAATTTAAGGAATGGCTATCAGTTGAAGAAAATAAATCAAATTTTATTTTAAAAAATTTTTCCAAAAAAAATCTTTTTATTTCTAATAAAAAGGTTTTTTTCCTCATCGGTATATCCAGTCATATCGCTATGAAAAGAATCATAATGCCTCTTAATAACATTTTCAAAATGTCCTTTAAATGTTTGATAACATAAAAGAGATTGGGCATTACCAAAGGCATTTTTTATCATAAAATAGTTTTGCAATTCCATATTATTTAGCAACAAACTTACGTAGCTTCCGCACATGTGCATTCGTCGCTGTCTGACTAGCAACTAAATTAATTTCATTATTATTTATTTTACACACTGTATTTGAACAAATATCAATGCAGCTATCGTACATGTGCACTTGTTGCTCTCACACGTACGACAAAAATAATAAGCGTAAAAAACAAAGGGGTGGGGCTTCTAAACAATTGTTTGCCTGAATGAGCATCACTGATTTATAACGATTAAGTTGAAGCCTTAAACTTTAAACTTTAAGGGTAGATAGCACAAGCAAAGAGTTACAAAGCCATATATAATATATTCTCTTTTTTCTTTTTTTTTTTTTTTTTGTACGTAATTTTATTTTTTTTAATTATTAAGGGGTTAAGAAATGAAATTCGTAAAACAAATATTTTCCCCTTTTATTTTTTTTCTTTTTTTATTTAACTTTTAACACAATTTTATATGTAAATATAGAAACTGGATCAGAAACGGTACCTAGGTAGGTATTATGTTTTCACATAATATGGGTACAACAATTTGACCTTATTCAAGGTTGAACTGTAAAAATACGAAATTTTTTAATTCTTTCTATCTTTATGATTTGTTGACCCTTCTTTTTTTTCCGTGCCTTTATTCTCCGTTTTTCACCTTTAACCTTCAATATTCTTTCAAATTCACTTTTTCCACATATGTTGTATAGGTATTCAATAATTTATTATTCTGTAACTTTTTCATTTAATTTTTCCACTAACTTTTTCTTTATTTTTACTTTACCTATATTTTCAAGATAGCTTTTCTTTTCCTTAACTTTTTTTTTTAATATCTAGGCACTTTTTACTTTCTACTTATACTCTTTTCTCAAAATTTTTATGCTTTTTAAATTCACTTTTCCTTTTCAACTGAAAAAAATTTTTATAGGGACATTTTATGATTTTTCTTAATATTTTTGATTGTATCAACTTTTTTCTGTTAAATTTACCTTACACTTTTATTTTTTCACGCACTGCTGATGGCTTGCTTTGCTTGTGCTTTGTTTGATTACTAAATTCGCTGATCTTTAACGTCTTTGAGTGTTATGCCTTTTCTCTTCTGACCTTTGGTTGTATAGTCGAAGGACCATGTAGTTCTGTGTGTTAGGCCCACACACAAACTTTAAACAATCCTCACCTTTGGTTACGGATCTGCAGGGTACATTTAAGATTTGGGATAATCGTTGATGAGGATTGTAATTTTAATCGCTCAATTGAGTGATTAAAATTGTAGGGATTTGGGTTAAATGGAAAGAAATAAAAAGAGTTGAAGTAAATTATTTCTCTGCCAAGTAATCTCGAAGGGTTAGCAATTGGGGTTTATTTGCCTGTAAGATTGTGTGGTAGTTTCCAGCGTAGGTCAATAAAAGACCATTAGGGTACGTATTGATTTTTCCCAGGGTTTATTTAAGTAAATGTGGTAAAATATTCTAAGTTAAGTTAAAAATCTAAGCAAAGGTTTGTACAGGATACGTTAAACTACTCATACATATTTAATTTTAAAGATTTTTAAATTCATTTTCTTTCATGCTTAATTCATTAATTTTCGAGATTTTAGAATTCATTTGTTTCGTTCTTAATTTAATGTTCAAATGTGTTTTGAACACATAATTTGCTATGAAGACTTTAGAGCAATTAATAATAATACAATTATCGAAAAATGTTGAGTTATGGACAGACACAATCAGTTATTATTTCAATAAATTTAATTTGGAACCTGCATTTCGCAGAAACTTTGCTTATGTTTTGGAAAAATTGAGCACTTGAGAATGTTTTAATGCAGGAATGTCAGCGTCAAGGCGAATTTACTATAGGTGGCGGCGAGACTACAACAAGTCAACAACAGAAAAAACAACAGGGTTTTTTATTGTTGCTTAAGTTGGTCGGTATGTCAAAAGACGTAAACAAGGCGAATTCAATTGTAAACAACTTGTGACATTTCTCTACATAAGTATGAAAAAAGTTGTCTACAGCACATGTTTACAAAATTTATTTCATAATCATTTTATTATTCATGTAAAAAATTATTGTTTATTTTGTTCGAACAAAATAGTTCAAGGTCTGTAAAAGAAGAGTGAAAAATTTTGAGCAGTAATAAATACATTTATCAAATTGTGTGAATTAAAAATTGCAAGTTTATTTAAAACTAATACATATGGACAAAGCCTGTTGTGGTGTAAATATAATAAATTATTAATATACAATTTTCTTCAACACCCGCTGTCAACATGAGACACAAAATTCTTGCAGCCATAACAGAGTTTTATTTTTTTGGTGAAGCCTCTGAGTTGGGCTTGTTTACTAAACTTGAGCTTATGAATAAAAAATCTGGTATGTTTCGGTACCAGTGAACGTGATCACTTAGTGGGATGGATGCGCGGAGTTCACTATTTATCAAAGGTGGCTCATTGGGCTGTCGCTTATTTGTGCTACAAAGTAGTATCCCCAGACATTATGCAGTCACTTTAGGTAAGTTTCTTATTACATGATGCCAATGGTTTCATTATAATTTGGATATATTTCAGGTGGGACCACCGTTTCTTGGTTCAACAGGGCCACATCATGGCAATACCCATTAAAGAGGAATTTGTGTTCATGCATGAAGAGCAGAAAGCCCTCAGGGCTACTATTAAGGCAGAAAAAGAACAACAGCCGAACTAAAAAATAATTGATTTTCTGATTTACAATGCAAATTAAAATCGAACACAGCAAAAACCAAGTTGTGTTAGAAAAGTTTGCAGTGTTTTTTCCTAAAATAAAAAAGTTATTGCAACATGAAGTGAAGAAATATTTCCAAACACTCATCATCTTGATTTTGTCCCTTAAAGGCCGGTATTCACTATCCTATTTAGTCGCACGATATGTCAAAAAAATCGTTTGTGCTCATAATGTATGACAGTGTGGCTTAAAAAGGAATTGAGTAACAGATTTTTTTGACAGTATGTCCGACTTGCAAATATTTATGAAAATTTTTATAAAATGATAGATTCTATGCGATCAGAGTTGCATTTTCTTGTAAAGTAGCTGAGTCATTTGAGTTTGCATCTTTTTTGTGGGATAGTGTGGCATTGACAGCAGCTTTTGCAGACATTTTTTTTATGTCGGATAGAATTCCGTCAGATTTTCGTGTGAATGAATCGTACGATTATGTAGGATAGTGAATACTGGCCTTAAGCAATATAAACATGATGTTACAAACAGAATGTGTTGCAGGAGTTTAAAATTTTTAAACATGGATATGGTTGTCTATAAGTCCCAATTCATACGTTGCAAGTCTTATTACTTATTACATTTTCTTGTTTGAAACAGCTTCGGCATAAAACCCTTTTATTTTTTATAATAATAAATTTTTCACTTTGACAGTTTTTTTAAAATTAAGTTTTCAACAACTTCTGTTTACTATGTAAACATAAACCACTTCTGACATTTCTCTACATAATTATGGGGAGAATATGTAAACAACTTTTGACATTTCTCTACCCAATTATGCAAGGAAAAAGTAGAACAGCTGTGTTTTCAACGCCACCTAAAAATGAATTCGCCTTGGTCAGCGTCATACACAATTGTGTAAGCAAAACTCACATGTACGCTTACGCTCTTTTATTTTGCGAGCGTAAAATATAATGTTTTACTGCAAAACACTCTCATTCAGCGGGAAATATCGCACGGCCTGTTTTGAGGCCTCTAAACAGAAATAATATATTTATTATTTATTATCTTTGTTTCTGATTTGTTTAATTTCTGTTTTTAACATTGTACAATGATTTTAAAAAAAAAAATTGCTTTTGGTTTTTGTACGAGGTGTACTATCAAGGTTGTAGTATCAAGAATAACTGTGATGAATTCGCCTTGATGTTGTGTTTATTGAGCTTCTGTAAACTTCAAATTTGAATTTTATTAAGTAAGTAGTCTTGTAGACAGCGAAAACGAGCAAAAAGATAAATGATGCCATATAAAAAATATTTTATGATAAAAAATGCATTTAATGATTTTCAATGTCTCTTATGTTTTATATTAGTATATTTTTATAGGCAAGTAAAATCTTCTCTTTTTATAATGGAGGGTAATAATTATAGAATATTTTTAAACTTAATGGGGTTATTATTTGCATTAGTATGTGCAAATGAATTTTCATTGTTGGCATTCGCAAAGGTATGTTGAGCACAAAATTAAAAATATTGGAAAGAATTGAATAAAGCTTAGTCTAGACGATATGTTGAATCAGCAAATGTATGCTTACACTCATATGCTTAAAAATAATAACAAATGCCTCTATTAGCATATTCAATATGTTAGGTGTCTAGACGATATGCTGAAAATACCAAATTTTTCAAATTCATCATATGCCAGTAAATGATATTTCAACATATAAGTTAGCATACAATTTTTGTGTCTACACGATATGTTGAATTTTGTATGTTGATATGTATGTTGAGTATTGTAGTCATTTGGTTAAAAATAACAAATAAATTTGACAAAGCTCTTGTTCTATTTTTTAATGCATTTTTGCAATAAAATTTATTTAAATCAATAAAAAGAAAAAAATTATGTCATCAGAGGAAATATCACTAGCTATTATTTGTGCATTGGAAGAGGAAGAAGAATCTCTATACAAAAATTTTCTACGTATGGATATCCATCAGTTCAATCATTTGCTTTCTTTGGTATCACCAATAATAACTAAACAAGACACAGTGATGCGCAAAAGCATTACAGCAAAGGATCGACTTATTTTGACCCTACGTTTCCTAAGCAGTGGTGATTCATTTTCTTCATTGCAGTTTCTTTTTCGTATCCCAAAATCGACTATTAGTACAATTATTCCACATGTGTTGGATGCGATTTATACAGTGCTTCTAGGGAAATACATATATGAAGGTAAGACCTCCCAAGTATTATTTTTGTGCTTATACGCTACATCTTTTTCTCGATAATGTAGATGCCAACAACTGCAGAAGAGTGGAAAGCTATAGCGAAAGCATTTAAAGAACGGTGGCAATTTCCAAATTGTATTGGCGCTATTGATGGCAAGCATGTGGTAATGATATCGCCGCCGAATTCTGGTAGTATTTATTACAACTATAAAAGTACACACAGCATCGAACTAATGGGAGTTGCAGATGCTGAATACAAGTTCATTTACATTGATGTCGGTCGTAACGGACGTTTTTCTGATGGTGGTCTTTTCAATCACTGTACCTTTGCAAAGGTGATGGACAGTAACAAATTAAATTTACCAGAACCAACTGCATTGCCGGCGAGACTTACGTGTTCCGTAGTTACTTGTTGCAGATGATGCTTTTGCTATGCGACCAAATCTAATGAACCCTATGGTCAACGTGGCTTAACAATGGTGCAACGAGTGTATAATTACCGATTGAGTCGTGCACGTCGCATTATTGAAAATGCGTTTGGTATAATGTCAGCCCAGAAAAAAACTAAAAAAGTGGTTCTAGCAAGCTGTGTACTTCACAATTATATGATCGACACAAATAAAAAATTGTACACACCATTTGGATTCATCGATCAATATGATCAAAATGGAGGTTTAACTGAAGGTACTTGGCGACAGGAATACAGTTCAACTTCAACATTCTTACCGCTAGAAACTCCAACAAACGTTGACGTTCAATTAATCACCGGTGCTAAAGAAATACAAAAAAAAATTGACAATGTATTTTGTAGAAGAAGGTGAATTAGGTTGGCAGTATCAGCAAATATAATTCTAAATAAATACAAAGTAAAAACCTTTTTTAAAAACGAGCTTTAATTTGAATGCACCAAAAAGAAAAAAATAAACTTTTACTATCAACTTATAACGTCATTACACAATTAATATGATGTAGAAGCTTGTTGCTAAATTTATGTGCTCGTATTTACTTAGTTTGAAAATGTTAATAGTTAAAACCAATATCATCAAGTTCTTTTATTTCCTCTACACAAGTCAATCTCGCGACAAGCTTTTTTATCATATAAATTGTGTAATGACGTTTTAAGTTGATAGCAAAAGTTTATTTTTTTCGTTTTAGAAATAATCTAGTTGACCGTTTTCAGATATTATCTAATTTTGTATTACTCTACACAAAGATTGTATCTAAATAAATATACAAAAGAAATATTTATACAAAAACATATATCAATATATTTTATTTTCCGCATATGTATAAATGCCATATTTACATTTTTAATTAAATAAAAGTAAAACAATTCAATTCATTTTTAAGTTAAGTTCGGTACATATGCATACAAATTTGTCATATGCTGAAAAGCTTAAATACGATTTTCAACAAATAACATATCTGCCATCATACGCAGGAAATTTGTCAAGCACTAATAATAAGCTGTTCACACGATATGCTAAAATTTCCAACATACGTTTGTTTGCATTGTTAACAAAGAGCTAGCAAATGTTATTAAACATACGTATGTTGAAAAATTTTTGCGTTTACACGATATGCTGGCACTTGTAACACATTTTTCATCATTAATATGCTGATTCAACATATCGTCTAAACTAAGCTTTAGGTTGTAAAAAGACTTCAAATATTGTCAAGTGCTCAATTTTTCCAAAACATAAGCAAAGTTTCTGCGAAATGCAGGTTCCAAATTAAATTTATTTAAATAATAACTGATTGTTTCTGTCAATAACTCAACATTTTTCGATAATTGTATTATTATTAATTGCTCTAAAGTCTTCATAGCAAAATATGTATGTTAATTAGGCCTCGTAATAGGCCTCGAAACAGCAGATTTCTCCCGCTGGGAATGTAAGAGACAAGAGTAATCGCACCAACCATAGTATACAACTAGTATGCCGACTGGTGAGAACGTTCTCTTTTTTGTATAAAGGCCCAACCATAATGTGCTTAAGTTGGCTTGAGCAAATGTGCGAATACATGTAAATCATATGAGGCAAACCATATTGAACTTAAGGAAACGTTTTGTAAAGTTTTATGACATTGTCATTTGCTTAAGCAAAGTGCGAAACTGATCGCACATTCCGTACGGAATCAAATGTTTTTTTATTTTGTTTTTGTTTTTTTAAATACATTTGAGAGACTTTTTGTTAATTTTTGACAGTAGGTTAAGCAAGGCTATGCATATTATGGTTGGGCCTTAACTCTCATCACACATATAGGTTCTGTGTGAATTCAACACACATAAGAACAACAAAAACAAAACAAAATTTGAAATTTTTCAATTTAAAATTTTTCACAATATAACACTTCATGTTTAATTTTATGACTTAAACCCATAATTAATAATTTTTTTCAATACATTTTGCTAATTTGCTTTTGCAAAATGTTTTTATTTTTCACAAGCTAAAAATGTTTAAATAAATTTTTTTGACACTAAATTTTTTCTGTTGGTAATATTATTAAAGCCAGCAGAGTAGCATTTTGTGGTATAAAAATAATATTTGAAATCATTAATTATTTATATATTATCCGATATTGCAGAATAAAAATTTAGCAAACATGGCTTTTAAAAGTTTATAAATGCAGCCAGCATTCAATAAATTGAAAATTTATTGAACTAAGAAAATTTTATTTTGGAAAAAAAATTGTTGCCACATTCTATACGATTTTATGCAACTATGTTAAGTGGTGGAAATAGTTTTATACACCAATACATTTGAAAAAAAATCTTACTAATACAAACATAAAATTGTACCACTGACAGTTGAGTTATGTACCTGTCAAAGAGTCGGCATACTAGTTGTATACTATGGCACCAACACAATCATAATTGGCACCACTGTTTTAATGCCATTATTGTTGTAAAACACAAAAATTTTCATACATATACACAAAAAAATCATAGGTAAAATTACTTAAAAATACCTTAGTTCGTAGGTAATATAAATACATATTAACTTAGGTAATTGCTAAGTTGGAAAAAGTATCTAAATATTTTGTTAAAATTATTTAAAAATTTTAAAAATTTGCCAGTGATACCAAAGTTTTTTATGTTTTTATTTTTGAAAATTATCTAATGGCGATTTGAGAAATATGTTGCTTAAATGTCACATGTTCTACTCGTATATTATTGTGTTCGTTTGTACAAAAAATAAAACTGGGGGAAAAATTTTAAAGTTCTTTTGTGAATATGTTGATGAAAAACATGCGAAACATGCTGCATATTTTACCCTCACTTTTACTTATAGTGATTTCTTTTCTTAGAAATATGTTGCATAAAAGAGATAGAGCATGTACCATTTATGCAACATTTTTCTCAGAAAAGAAATCGCCATTAAGGTGTTCATACTGCCCTGTTTTACAACTTTGGTACTTCTTCTTTGTTCGTACAACCAAGGTTTTATTTTGTTTGTTATAACAAAAATAGATTATTATTTTGTCAAAAGATTGTTTAAAAACAATATAAAAATGTTAACATATTGAAATGAAAAACTGTATGAATATTATTATCGTTTTAATTTTTTCCAAGCCATTAGTGATGCCAATATTTGTTACCAAACCGTAATAGTTTGCAGAAACCGCTCAAATAGATTTAAAAATAGCTAATGACGTACATTAATGATAAAAGTGTAATAGTTGTAAATAAAAGCAGCTAATTTTGTTCTATTGAAGTTGCACAACATGTAAATATTTGTACAAGAACATAGATTTTACGTAAATTTAATACTATTTTTTGATAAAGTAAGCATATTTGAAAAAACTCCATATACATACTTTTTATAGTTGCATACTTTTAATAAAATTAACTCCCTTTTTTATTTCATTGTAATATGTTATTCATCAATTCATAATGTATAACAATTAATTAAATTATCTACTGAAACTTTTTACTTGTATGTCTTTCTAAATCTATATATCGCTCATTTGCTGCAACATCGCCATAACTCAAAAAATACATTTCCAAATAAACGTGTTTAAAAAATAACGACGTGGAAAAATAACGACACATTCTTCAAACAATATAAAGATAAACATAGCGAACAATTCTTCATCACTAACTCATTTTTGCGATAAATAACGAAATGCTTCTTGTTAGTTTAAGATGCCAACATTATTATCAATATAATCCAATTTCACGTAAGGATTAAAACTAATTTTGTCTTTAAAATACAAAAAAATCTCGCATGGAAAAGTTCGCGTCATCCAAATTAGCTCTGTTCCAGATGCATAACAAAACAGTCCGAACTTGCACAAAGTTACCCAAAAGCGTCCACATAACAATTTTTGTGCATTTAAGAGAGTAATTTTTTTTTTTTTTTTTTCGTTATTTATTTATTGAATCTTCATATATTTAATATGAACTAACAATAATTTATCAAATCTTAACCTAATACTTTATTTATGTCCTGCCAGTGCCAGACAAAAATTTTCTTCATCACGGGTTCTGTTCACTTATATAGGTGTTTATCTCTCATCTAGTTGGGTAAGTGCTGCAGTGTCTCCTCTCCTTAAGCGAGTGTGGCCGCCATGATTTAAAATATTTCGAGCTAAAGGATTTGGGTGTTGTTCAAGTCTTTTTAAATATTTTACTGCATATTTTGTAATCATAGTTTTTACTAATGGCACGTTGAGATCCTTATGAATGTTTGAGTTTTTAACATACCAGGGGGCGGCTGTGATTATACGAAGAAGTTTATTTTGGCGCCTTTGAATTTTTTCGATATTAGAGGCCGAGGCAGTGCCCCATAGTTGAATACCGTAGCACCAGATAGGCTTTAGGATAGAGTTGTAAAGTAGAAGCTTGCAATCGAGTCTAAGAACAGAATTTCTTCCAATAAGCCAATGAATTTGGATGGCTTTTAGTTTCATTTGAGTTAATTTTGCCTCTATATGGCATTTCCACGTTAATCGCCGATCCAGATGTATACCGAGATATTTTACATGCGAATGTTGAGGAATAATTTGATTATTGATTGTAATAGGGGGGCAAGATTCCCGGCGCAGGGTGAATGTTATATGTACGCATTTTTGCTCATTGACCATTATCCTCCATTGTCTTAGCCATATTTCTAGTTGAAATATATGATGCTGTAGGTAACGAGATGCTTCATAACGGTTTTCGTGGACGCTTAGAAAAGCTGTGTCGTCTGCAAATGTTGAAGTTTGGGTGTAGTTGTTTGTTGGCATGTCCGAAGTATAAATTAAGTATAATAGAGGGCCCAGGATGCTGCCCTGTGGGACTCCAGCGCCAATCGGCTGAGGTGAACTTAAGAAATTTCCTTCTTTAATAATAAATTGACGACCGACTAAGTAGCTTTCTAACAGTTTGTGTGTGTTTGCTGGTAAATTTTGCTTCAATTTGTGTATTAAGCCTTCATGCCAGACTTTGTCAAAAGCTTGCGAAACATCGATGAAGAGTGCTGAGCAATATTTTTTTTCTTCAAATGTTTTTCTTATGACATTTACTATTCGATGAGTTTGTTCAATTGTGCTGTGTTTTCTTCTAAATCCGAATTGATGGTTTGGAATACATCTATTTTCACTTAAAATCGGTGTTAATTTTGAAACTAATAATTTCTCAAATAGCTTTGACATATTTGATAATAAGCTAATAGGCCTATAAGACTCAACTTTCGTATGATCTTTACCTGGCTTTGGTATCATGGTAACTAAGGAAACCTTCCATTTTTGAGGAAAGTATTCAAGGCGTAAAATAGCATTAAAAATAAAAAGAATAATTTTCTTTGCTACGCGAGGTAGCTCTAATAGCATTTTATTGCTGATCTTATCAATGCCAGGTGCCTTCTTAGTGTTTAAGTCACATATAACCTTTTCGATTTCTCTCATCTCAAATCTTAGGGGAATAGCTGCTCTAGCAGCAACAGGTGGTAAATCGACCGCAATATTGTGAGATATATAAGGTGTAAATACGTTTTTCAAGTGACTTACAAACAGATTTCTTTTTTCAACATCATTTCTTGCCCAACTTCCATTCAAGTTTCTTAATGGTGGTTTAGAGACAACTGGCCTTTTGAGGTTTCTAGCTGCACGCCATAATGAGTAGTCCGATTGTGGAGTTGCATCAAGTTCCTTAAGATATTTTTCCAGAGAAGCCGTTTTCTGAGTCTGCAATAACTTTCTTAATCTTTTTGTACACTCTTTTAGCAAGTTCTTAAGTTGAGGAGATCTGTGCAATTGCCACTCTCTTCGTGCCCTCCTTTTTTCAGACAAGAGACGCTCGACATCTGTGGAATATATTTTAATAGTTTTTGTTTTTTTGGGGGCAATATTGGAATGTTGAACAGCTAGTTTCAGAAAACTGTCAAAATTATCAATAGAGCGATCTACATGCTCCGGTGTACTGAGCGGAATATTTTCTGTGCAATGGGCACTGAGATATTTTTTATATTTTAACCAATTTATTTGTGTGGCTGACGTCGCTAGGTAACCAGTCGGAGATACAATTCTATTGGGGTTCATTATAGTAACAATTGTAGGTGTGTGGTCGGAAGATAATTCTAGGGAAGCTTCAACGTGAATCGTTTCTGTGGGGATGTTTTTAACAACGCCAAAATCGATGACATCTGGAATTTTTTGCGGGTCAGCAGGCCAATATGTTGGTTGGCCGCTCGCGACAACATTTAAATTCATTTTAGAGATTGTATTAAACAAAACACGACCCTTTGGTGTTATAAGTCGTGACCCCCAGAAGGTATGTTTAGCGTTATAATCGCCAGCAGCCAGGAAACAGGGTCCTAGTGATTTATAATATTCACAATATTGGCTTTCTGATATGGAAAATCTAGGTGGAGAGTATAAAGATGAGATTACAATGCTACGATTCAGCTCTTCAACACAAATGTTCGTTGCTTGGAGATAATCCTCACGATGATCACACATTAGGTAGTGTTTGACTCGATTTTTTATCAAAATGGCAGAACCACCACAAGCTCTATCTCGAGGGTCCTTGGTATCATATAGTATATAACCATTGATGTTAAACGTATTTCTTGAGGTCAAATGAGTTTCAGAAACCATCATGACATCAATTTGTTTATTTTTAAGAAAGTATTCTAATTCATTTTTATGTTGGCGGATGCCGTTCGCGTTCCAAAAACAGATTTTTAAACAGTTCATGGCTTGTAAAGTACAGATTGCAATAACATCGATTGCATTCTAAGAATTTCCTGCATCATATTACCCATTGTGTTCGTAAAATTAGTTACTGTTTGCACTAATGTTTCCATGGTTTTTTCTAGACGACTTAAATTTGAAACTGGAGTTTCATCATTACTTGGCGCAGCACCTTGCGTTGGCGCATGGTTTGATTTTACGACGTTAGCATAAGAGGTTCTGTTATTACTAGGCTGCGGGGCCTGAATGTCACCAGTGCTTACTTGATTTGTTACCTGCATTTGAGGGGGATTAGTTTTCGGTCCAACTGACTGCTTGACGATGGTATATACAGGGCATCCTCTATAATTGGCAGTGTGATTACCGCCACAGTTGCTACATTTTTTTACGTTGGGGTCGGTTTTAGACTTATCGCAAAGATCTGTACCATGTAATTCACCACATACTACGCAAACAGGGGGTAAATAGCAATATGCCTTAGTATGACCATATTCTTGACAGTTTAAACACTGAACGGGACCATTTCTTTTGTGTGGCTCTTCTATAGTTACTCTTCTATAGAGAATATATTTCAAATTGTAAATAGGGTGCGTTTCATTTTTTTTAAGCTTTACGTCGCCGGGTTCAAACTCCACTCGAAAAAGTGGTTGGGGGTTTTTTTCTCTATTTTTTATATTTACTACATGTTTTATTTTGAAGCCTTTTTCTTCGAGGAATGTTTTTACCTCTTCTGGGTCCACACATGAGTCAATTCCCTTAATCACTACCTGGAGACCTTTACTGCTTTTCAGTTGGTATGTATAAAAGTTTTTTTTTAAGTACTTCAAATTTGTTTATAATTTTTCGAAAATCATTCTCATTATTGACTTGTATTTTTGTCTCGTTTATACTACCACGCTTGATAGCAGCTACGTAAAACGAATTTTCACCTATCACCGATATCAAACTCTTTATGAGCTCATTTGAGTTTTGCTCCCTAAGATATATCGGGGGAGGCTTGGACGATTTTATGACGTTTGGTGCTTCAGAGGATTCATCCTCCAGAATTGCAAATCGATTTTGAGAATTTATTTTATCAAAAGATGGTACTTTTGAGGCCGAAGCAACTGCTGCAGAGGTAGGGCTGCGACCCCGTTTAAGCACTGTTATGTACCTGTCCATACCAACTTGTACTTGAGGCTTTTGACCACTTTTTACTTGTGGAGCTGAGTTTTCCATCATGCCTGATTTGAGGGTAATATTTTCATCACTTATTAAAATCGTTTTTGCCGCTGAGGCACCGCTTGCAGGTTTTATATTTTTTATTGTATTAATATCAACCGTATTATTAGACACCGAAGGTGATACTGAGTTTTCTATTATGCCTGATTGGGGGTTAATATTTACATCACTTATTAAAATTGTTTTTGTTGAGGCAACGCTAGCAGGTTTTGTATTTGTTATTGTATCAACCGTGTTATTAAATACAGACGGCGAGAGGGATCGCGTACGAGTAATAGGTTTAGCCGTTAGGTATTTTCTATCATCGATTCTTTTTTTTATTTCTGTATTTCTTTCGCTAACACTCACTGTGATATATGCATTTCTACTGTTTGCACTCATAAGAGTTTTTTTTTTCTTTTACTGTTTACAGTTGTGCTCTTCTTATTTGTTATTGTTAATCAACACCGATAATGAAAAAATGTGTGTTTATGTATGTATGTACATACATGTAATTTTTTTTTTCTTGTATTTACTTTTTTTATACTTTATTTGTTCAAAAAAAAAAAATAACCCGTATGCCGAGTTTAGAAAACACGTCTATCTTCAACGACCGCGACAGACAGAATGAGAGTAATTGAGAGAGTATTTTTTTTCATTTCCTGTACAAATTTGCACGAACTTTTTCTTTGGGTAAGTTCGGACCATGGTGAAATTACTAGAAGGTGGCAGCACTACGGAATCTATTATTTTTTGCTTATCCATGGTGAAAGATTTATTGTGTCAAAATTATTTGTTTATTCATAGCAAGTGTCAAAATATTGATTGATAACGTTAATTTTCTTCAAAAAATAATTTGTGAGATAAAAAAAAAAACAATTTGTTCGGTATTGTGTTTAAAATAAATAGTTAAAACAATTTAGATTAAAAAAAAAAACATAAAAAAAGATGTATTTTAGTTATAATAAGAAAACTTGTGAGTTGTATTAAAACTAATCGTTTGTACAAGATACATTCTGTTGTGAAAGTTTTGCAAATAGTTTGAAAAATAACTTAAATTAAATACGTATTGTATTATAAAAGTGGTTTTTATTTGTTGCGAAAAGCAACCAGTGTTTTAAATTTCAAATTACAGCCAATCGTTTATAATGTAGCTTTTTGCATCGTGGTGGAGGACCAACAAAAAAACTCATTTGCAAAAGAAAACTTTTATTTAAATAAAAATCAAACCTATTTTATTTGTGAAGCCTTTGTGCGTGCTTTTCAAAAATGCGTAAGTGTTTATTATGCGGTAAGGAAGAACTGCCTGGCAACGGTACGTTTTTTAAAACTCCAAAAATCGGTACAATGAGTCAAAAGTGGAGTAAGTTGTGCAGAAAGAAATTTAATTCAGCCACAAGAATTTGTATTGACCACTTTTCAAAAAACGATATCCTAGCTCTGGGACGGTTTACTCGTTTGTTGCCAAAAGCTTTGCCAATAGTGCCTGAGGTACAAGAAATGTATGTGCCCAATACAAATCCAATAGTGTGTTTAAACATTATTGCTTAAAAATCTTTAGTAAATAGTTTGGGAACAAATCTAGTTTACCGACGCAGCTCCAAATAAAAAAAATACCTAGGGTGATAGAAAATGGAAAAATAAGAAGAAAAAATTTAATAAAAAAGTTGGCGTAAACGCTTAGTTTTCGAGTTATGGGCGTTTAAACTTTTCATATAAATATGTGATTTTCCACTACAATTCTAAACGTTTATGGCCAATATTGGTATCATTTTAAAGCTATTGAACAGATTTTCTGAATATACCTACATTATTTATTTCAAAATTTTAAACTCTTTAGCTCACATTACAGTTTTTTTCATTTTACGTCGAAATGTTACGGAAGTGCACTAGGAAAGAATGTAGTTTATTTAAATAAAAGCGTAATACAAATTTCATAAAATAACAAAAACTAGCATCGCAAAAAAAAATTCTTTGCATAGCCGGCCTTCCGCCGGTCGCAAAGATTTTCTCCCCTATGATATAACTAATACCGGCTTCGCTAACTAAAGATTTCCTGTATAGCCGGCCATCGGCCGGGCGCAAGGATTTTCTTCTCCATGGTATAACGAGCACTGGTTTCGCTAACTAAAGATGCTCTGCATAGACAGCCTTTGCCCATGGGCAAGGATTCTCTCCTCATTAGTATAACATAAACATAAAGAAGGTTTTACTTGTATATTATTGATACATACATTAAAGAATTTAAAAAAAATTAATAAATTGCCAAAACCATCAACTTCCACCAGTTTTTTATCGACTTCTGTTTGAATTTTAATGTGTACAAGCGTCAAAAGCAGGGTCAGATCATCTACAATATTACCTAAAAAAGTTTAAAACTATATTATTATAGGTGACAATTTGCTAGCCAAAACTTACTTCCATGATTAATGCTGGCAACTAAAACTTGTCTATTCTTGTTTTTATCCGACATGTATTCACTGACATCTAAAATTGACTGGCTGATATTGATATGCACTTTGATTGCACTTTACACTTTGCAGCAAGTTGGCATTTATGTATGTAAGTAATTTAACTCGCTATTTCTTATATAAAACATAATAATTATGTTTTTTTACTTTATATAAATTTGTTTTGCTAAGTATGTGTTTATATGGCTTTTATTTTGTGAGGAATTGACGTTTCAATAAGAATAATATTTTGGTGTGGTGAAAATCCATATTTTTGACACACATAACTTTTTTACACAAACAAATTTGCCTGTTTTTGTTGCATTGTTGTACAACAAATCCTAGTGCTGCCACCTTCTAGTAATTTCACCATGGTTCGGACAAACTGAAAAATTAATCAGGAAATTTACAAGCAAAAGAAAAAGTTTAGGTGTTATTAAAAAATATATAAGAAAGCAAAATGTAACATTTTAATGAAAAAATTAAAGTTGTAAATACATTATTGCATACATATTTCCCTTAATTTTTAACACAAAAGAAAACAAAATATAAAAAATCACAATGATGCAAATATTTTAGTTTTATAATGTTATGACTTTTAAACGTCTAAAATACTGAAATAGATCTTAATTTAAAAAGTAAGCATCATTCGTATTTGAAGAAGTGCAAAAATGGTTTCTTGCGTTCCAGTAATATTGGGTAGTTTTGGCAAATTCAGAGAGTAATTTTCAGTTTACTCTCATTAGTCCGAACTTGCCCGAGATCTTCTGGAACACACCTATTAATTAACATCAATAGGTAAAAGTAATAAATTATTGTTGGGTTTATTATTAATATATTCTTTCTTATTTGAAAAAAGTTCAGCGGAGTTCCTTATCTTACCTACATACATATACGAGGGTGGATCAATAAGTCCGTGACTTTTCGAACTTCCATCGTAGTTATATGAAATGCAACACTGCTCCCATCAAGTACCATCCGTCTTTTACTTTGCGTTTAACAGCTGTTCAAAACATACAACCTCGTGGATTTTTTTAAAATGGAAAAAAGTGAATTTCGAGTGCTCATTAAACATTATTTTTTGCGAAAAAAAAAAACGTCAATCAAACCAAGGAAAAGCTTGATAAATACTATGGAGACTCTGCAACATCGATTTCAATGGTAAAAAAAAGTGGTTTACTGACTTTCGTTGTGGTCGCACAAGTGCAAATGACGCTGAACGTTCTGGACGGTCAATTGAAGTCAATACACCCGAAAATGTCAAAAAATTCACGATATGGCGTTGGCCGATCGAAGAGTAAAAGTGCGTGATATTGTTGATGTCATAGGCATTTCATATGGCAGTGTTGTTTCGATTTTAAATGATCAGCTGGGTTTAAGAAAGCTGTCTGCAAGATTGGTGCCGCGTTTGCTCTCAATTGATCATAAACGTAATCGTGTGACAACTTCAAAGGATTGTTTGGAGTTGTTAAACCGCAATTGGAATGAGTTTTTGCCGCATTTTGTAATTGTGGATGAAACATGGATCCATTACAACACTCAAGAGACTAATCAGAAGTCTAAACAATAGGTTTCTCCGGGCGAACCGGCTGCGAAGAAGGCCAAGGTAAGTTTGTCGGCCAATAAGGTGATGGCAACAGTTTTTCGGAATGCACGCGAGTTACATATAGGAATACTTCTCCTGACAAAATAGACAATTTTTTAGAATTAATAAGTAAAAAATAACAAAATGTAAAATTGATGCGTTAACAAATTTTGAGTAAGTAAATTTTCATTTCCGTTCAAATGAACAATTTTAAATAAATTTAATAAGAATTGCTAAATGAAATAAAAATGCAAAATTGACAATTTTGCACTTAACAAATTTTAAATAAATAAATTTCCGTTCCCATAAATAATTTTCCATAAATTTGATAAGAATTGCTAAATGAAATAAAAATGCTAAATTGACAATTTTTACCAAAATCATGTTAACGCAACAATTAATAAAGTATAATGTTAAACATAAAGTGAGTTGTAAAAGCAGTCTTGTTGTGACACTGGTTAACGTTAAATGAATAAACGGAAAAGTAATTAAAACAAAAAAAGAATAAAATTGTGTTTTTTTTTAATTCACTCCTTAAATAAATACATAAGTCGCGGGATAATCCACATCGATTACCTTCAAAAGGATAAAACAATAAACGGCGAATATTATGCCAACTTATTACACCGATTTAACGATTATTTAATAAAAAATACCCCATATGGCCAAGAATCTTTTTCGTCAAGATAATGCACGGGTGCACACGTGTGTAGTCTCAATGGCAAAATAACATGAATTGGGCTACGAATCGGTACCTTATCCGCCATATTCTCCGGACTTAGCCCCCAGTGACTATTTTCTATTTCCGAACCTAAAGAAATGGCTCGGTGGAAAGAGATTTAGCCCCAACGATGATATTATTGGTCAAACAAATGCATATTTTATGGACCTCAAAAAATCCTATTCTTTGGAAGGGATACACAAATTGGAGAAACGTTGGACTAAGTGTATTGAGCTAAAAGTAGATTATGTTAAAAATTATTATTTTTTTTTTTTGTAAAAAAAACCGTGTTTCATTCAAAAAGTCACGGAGTTATTGATCCGCCCTCGTATTAAAAAAATCGAAGAAGATACCTAACGTAATTAGTAATATTAACAAAAATTTTAGGCAATACTTATTGTATAAATTGCCGCTTATTTTAGGCAATTAAACTTAGTTTTTTTTATCATTACTTAACATAAATTACGTATGTTCGCCTTGGTAAAATTACCCAGAGTTTTTTGTGTGTACAAAATAAATTCAATTTACCATTATTATTTCACCACAATCCTGTAAATTTGTGTCTGTTTAGTGGGCAACAGTGTTTACAGCTCTGTAATTTTACTTTCAGAAAGTGGCAAAAATTACTTTCTTAAAAAAATCGTTATAAGCTGAGTGGAAAGTAAAAAATGTGGGTGTATTGCGACTTTCAAGAAATTACTTTCACGTGTAAATGCTAGGTTAGGTATGGCATATAATTTTACAATTAAAAACAAACATTTGTCCAATTTACAAGCTCGTAGTATCGTCGTATTCGTTGTACATTCGTCTAATCATGCAATATTTTACATTTGTTGTTGGTAAATTTCATACGAAATTGTTGTATGATACAATTGATTTTAAGATTAAACAGGACTGGGGCTGCACGATGTTTTCCATAGTTCTGGTTTACACTGTTCAAGTTTAAGCCGTCAAGTCTTGAGCTTTTAGGAGGAAAGGGAAGAGAGAATGCAATTTCTTCAATTTTTTTAAATAAATTTACCTGGTGTTGAGTGTTTCATTAGAAGAATTTTGATATTGCACCAGTTGGTCATCCGTATTAAAATTGTCCTAGTTTATAATTTCTGTGTGTATTGCAGTCAAAATTGATTTCACTTTTTGAACACGAAACTCTAATCTCTCCGAGTGGGTCTTCCATAACAATCCTTATAATTTTATAATCCTGATATCGTAATGTATAATCAGGATCCGTTATCACTTCCAGTAGTATATTTTCAGAGTGTAAATAGTAACTTATATGTTCAAAGGTGGGGCAAATTAATGCTTGAATATACAATGGTCATTGTCGAATCCAAAGTAAATACTTACTTAAAAACATGACGGCTGCCTTCATGGCTAGAACCATGCGAAAAAAGGTAGAGCTGATCATCGCGGATGTTCCTGTCGCCTACATTGTCTGGCATAATCCCCATAGAAATTAGCTTAACATCGTTAACGACTTTATAAAACCTCATTGATTTGAATATTGTGATAATGGAATAAGCTTACAGGATATGGGTTACAGTTAAAAAAAAAATTTTTTTTTTACAATTCTAGATACTTTATCAAATGAAGCCATAGTGAGGGCATTAATAATGATGTGCGAAACGATTAAATCGGACTTGAAACGGCTGCACTATATATAAAAAACAAAAAGTGAAATGTAATATACATATACGTAAAGAAAAAATGGGTGACATAAAAGTGAGTAATATAAAAGCTAGAAGTACATTATTTTAGAAAGGCTTTCTTGCCACGTGCAAAAAATTGGCATCAGTGGCGCCCAGTATTTGATGTCGGATTTAAAAGATAAAAAGCTACGCAGCATTCAAAAATCTAAAAGGGCGGTATCCAGAGGCGTGGCTAAAATTAAGAAAATTTCTGGAATTTTTTTCAACTAATCTTTAGTCCCAGTGGGTGACTGGCTTAACTTTTTTTCGAACCATCTTAATGTACTTACATACAAGTATTTTTATCATTATAAAATTGTAATTTGTGTTTTATAACATCTTTAAGAGACCTCAGGGCTACCGCGTATTTCGATTCGAAAGAAATAATTTACGAGTTCAAACAATTTGTACTGTTTTTTTTCGATTTTTGAACTGTTTGTTTCGAATATGAACGAAAGTTGTTTATCCCTAATCGAAAACAAAAAGTCCCTTTTAAAACGGCAACTCTCTATTGCGAACAAGAAAAATTCCTTCCGAAACTCCAGCTCTGTATTACGAAAACATGCGTCAGCTATGCAAAAAGCGTTAGGAAATTGTTCGAAAGCTTGTTGTTGTTGACAAAGTGAAAGTATTTAAATCTTTCAAGATAAGTCAAAGTGTAAAACAAACAAATTAAACCAAATAATGTTAGATTTGATAAAAACTAAATGATTACTAATGTTATTAGTCGGCATTGAATAGGTTTAAGAACTTAGTAAGATCGGCGAAACGGAATGCCTGAAGGAACTTCTTTAGCGGCGTAGAAGGCTACTCGGAGACAAACCGATTGCGTAAAATAATGGGTTTCTTTCCTGGCTGTCCCTAGCTACATTCAGAAAGCTGATGGTAGCTGGACTAAAAATAGTCGGAAGACGTTAGAGTTGCTAACCGACACACACTTTCCTGGAAATTCCCTTGCAACACCACGGAAGAACAATTGCTTGTCAGAGCCTGGACCTGGGTCCATCTCTCTGTGCTATGATATGCTCAATTGGGCGATAAGAAGCCTCGACTCCTTTAAGTCACCTGGTTTGGACGGTATTATTCCGGCCAACCTTCAGAAGAATGCGATCCTTCTCATTTCTTGGCTGTCCGCTATTTAAACGGAATGTATTATATTCTCGTATGTTCCTCCCCGGTGGACTAAGTGCAGGATGGTTTTCATTCCAAAAGGAGGGAAAACATCCCACACCAAGCCCAAAGACTATATGCCATTTAGCCTGTCGTCATTTCTTCTCAAGACCCTTGGATATTTATTCCCAGACATCTGCGCCGCAGCATGCCTACCCCAAGGGCGAATCTGTAGATACAGCACTTCACTCACTTGTCGGCTACATTAAGAAATCCCTTGGATTTCGGGAATACTCGCTTGTAGCCTTTCTGGCCATTGAGGGAGTTTTCAATAATGTCAGGTCTGACTCCATCTTTAAATAAATGAGGGAGTTAAGTGTTGACGATGTTATTTGTAGATTTATTGGAAATCTACTCGGCAACAGGTTCATTGAATCCACGATGGATGCTACCAATGCTTGTAGATTGCAAGGTGGAGTGTTGCCCCCTCTATTAAGGAACTTGACGATAAACATTATGTTCAGTCCGTTCGACAGATTAGGGATAAAACCGTGGCATATGCGGTTGACGTGGCGGTCATGGAATCTGCATTTTAGATTCTAAGCTTATGGAGTATCTCTTGTTGACTTAGCGTCAACACACAGAAAATTGAGTTGGTGCTGTTCACCAGGAAGTACAAGGTTGGAAACTTTAGGCTTTATAGGCTAAATAGCACGGAGCTGATAATCTCTAGCTGTGCTAAATATTTGGGCGTGATTCTCCATAGAAAACTGTCTTGGGAACTTAACGTTCGTTTGAGTGTTGATATGACCATTGTGCCCATATACATCTGCGATGAAGGGGCAGTTTATTATGCTGGACTGGCTGCCAGTTGAGATCATGGCCGAACAGTTGGTCCTTATTTCCTCGACTAGGATGGGCGCAGTTGGCATATGGTCTACGCGGGACTACGATCGTGCCTGGGTTACACTGCGCGCACCATATGACTAGGTGGGACTGGACTATTGCTCTCCAGAACCCTTTTTTGGTGCTTTGTTCACAGTTGACCGGCCCTAAGGGTCCGCACTGATGGTTCCAAGATGGGCAGTAGGGTAGATGGAGTTTTCTTCATCGACGAATTGGGCATAATGGTCTCTTTGAGGCTGCCGGATGACAGGAGTGTACTGTAGGCGGAAATCTTTGCCATAAAGCGGGAAAACTGGCTGAGGTACTATCGTATATCAAGATATATATGTATATTTACGGAGAGCAAGGCTGCCATTGAAGGTCTGGCTGGTGCCTTCACGACATCTATGTTAAAATTGGAATGTCTCTAAATGAGATCGCGGAATATTCCAGTGTAACGCTAGCATGGGTACCAGAGCAAAGTGGATCCCCGGGCGACCAAAATGCAGACGTTCTGGCCAAACACAGATTTCTCTCCTACAACATGTTTATCGACGGCCTGATCGGCATCTCAATGGCTCGCTACTAGACTCTCATCAGACGTGATTCAAATAGAAGAGCCCAGGAGAGATGACAGGGGGAGTATACCTGCTTGATGGTCAGGGGCTACTCTCTATTGCGATGCGAAAGAAAATTGTAGCAAATCTAGTGATTGGTACTCGTCAATGCGTTTGCGCATTTGTCTTTCGCATCTTTTTATTTTTTTCTTTTCGCAAATCATCATTATTTGTTTAGTTTAAACTTTCCAATTTAAAATTTTTTTACATATTTTGCAATTTAATTACAGGAAATCTGCGCTATCTTTGATTTTTATTACCAGTATTGCTTAATTTTCAAACAATTTTGCGGAAGTGATAGAGAGTACCAAGTTTGCATTTAGCTTTCGCATCGAAATTGTATTCGCATCGCAATAGAAAGTAGCCCCTCAGGACCTTATGGCCTGTCTACGACGTGGCGAGAAAGCGCGTGCTACTTGGTCTCGGTAGGGACCAGATAAGGATAGTGATATCGGTCGTTACGGGTCACTGGGTGATTGGGACTCATGCGAGCAGAATGGGTCTTGATTATTATGACTTCTGTAGAAGTTGTCATGATGATGAAGAGGAGAAGGCGGTGTTTCACTTTCTCTGCTAATGCCCCGGTCTCGGGAATATTAGTTTTAGGCATTTTGGGTGACCGGAATTGTCATGTCTGGACGATATATCTAATAAGAGATAGGGGTGGTTCGAGACTATAGTGGCTTCTGGGGAATAGTCTGGTGAATACTGGCTGACTCTTGTCATTGGCTAAGGGTATCACAAAGATGGTTGACTTTTTCTCTGGACTTTTTAAACCACAGGGAAACACAATCAGTTTTTATTTAAAAAAACACAATTATGTATATAATATATAATATAGTTAGCAAGTAATGTTGGAGACATATAAACACTACTTATTTTTCGGCTGAATAACTACTTATTTTTGTTCGAGTTGTCCATAGAATTCAGTACTTACAAGTAGTCAGAAATTATGAAGTAATTATTTAACTACCAGTAAGTTGAATTGTAAGTACTTACAATATATTTACGAGAAGCCCATATATAACTAGTTTTTATTTAGTTAGTAAAACGAAAATATAAACGAAAACAAGAATTTGTATATAATACATACAAAAACTGTTTATATACCTAATAAGTAGTTATTGAACTGATTATTAGTAAGCAAATATTCAGTAGTGAAATAATAGACGTAAAAAGTATTTACTGAGGTCATTACTAGTAAGTACTTATTGAGGTTTTCAGAATAATGACAGTTGTTATGATATCTACTTACCAGGTAACGTCTGAAATAACTACTACCTATTTCCAAAATTCCAAAAGTTTTTTTCTGGGATGTTTCACACATTGAATAGTATTTAATATTTCCTTTGTTATGGGATATTTTCGTCCATTGTTGTATTTTAATAGCAGTGATGCCAGCTTTCGAACGAGTTACGCAGTACGGTTTAACTTTCAAATCCGAAAGTACTTTCGAAAATTTTTGCTTTTCTTATCGAAATACGCGGTAGCCTCCCTGGAAGATTTACATATTTGAGCTGCATACATAATACTTCCAATTGATTCTTGGTATGGTACATTTTTCATTTCTTCAACTTCTTCTTCTGAATGTGGACATATCTTTTTCGAAAATTTTTTGATTTATGTCAAAGGGAGTTGGATAGATTTGCAAATATCTATTTTAAACCATTTCAAAACATTAGGTATACATATGCATTTCCAAGGTGAAATATTATACTTAAATCGATGTTAATAGCAGTTTTTCCAAAATAATGTTTTCTTGAGGTTTTGGACGAGTTTTTGTGGCAAAACTTATTTTTTCACTCGTTAATTTTTAAGGTTTTTTTTAGTAAGTATGTTAAAAAATTCCCAGATTTAAAATTTTTTTAAATATACCCTATCCAAGGTAAAATTGTACGTTTAACACGATGATAAAATTTTAGAGCTGTAATAGTATCTATGGAAACGTCTTATATATCAAAAGATCGGAAATCTTTAGTTGAACATATTTTCTGAAAAAATCGGTTTAAATACTAAAAAGTTTTCACCAAAATATAATTTTTTTTAATATATACCTAATTTCCCGAGTCCAATTTTTATTACAAAAGTAAATGGTAAATGTTTTCCTAAAGACGTCGGTATATAAATCTGTCAAATCGGTTAAAAAATGGCCGAGTTATGACCAAAACACTGAAATTACTCCTTTTTTTATATAATTAAGTTGTTGTATTTTTGGATTATTTAATTTCTTTCTGGTGAAGGGTACAAAAATAGTAATTATTGGAACTTCAGTGTTTTGTTCATAAATCGGCCATTTTTTAACCGATTTGACAGATAAGGGAGTTGGATAGATTTGCAATTATTTATTTTAAGCCTTTTCAATACAATAGGTATACAGATGCATATTGTTTTTGGAGTATATAATATATAATTTTGCATTCAATAAGGGTGATTATGTTACTATTTAAATTAACTTTGGTATGAAAATATCTTATTGCAATAATAATCGCATAGTTTATAGCTCTCATTCAAATACCACATTTGAAAATGGCATAACTTTCTTATATACATATGTATGTATATTGTTGGTATTGTTAAAAAATTTTGCGACGATAATTTTTATAATCAGCCTTATTACGGTTGTTATTTTCGTAAACGACTGTGTCGTTTTTTGTAATAGATTTAAGTAACGCATAACCTGTGTCGTTTACCAGAACGACAACCGTTATACCCCTAAGGCACTAAAAATTTAGTACAGAATTATAGACATTTACAGCCTGGCCCCCGATGTTGACCGCTATTGTTCGCTTGCTTTTTCATCGACAAACAGCTGATTTGCGCCCCACTAACAAATTTCAGCACGACAAGTTATGCGACTACAAAACTCATAATCAGTCACTTGTGTTGTAGTTGTCGATAGAGGCTTTTGTAAAAATATTTAACAAAATTAAAAAGTGATTTGACAAAAAATAAATGAATTACGTTAGACACGTAAAACCTGTCGACCGACAAGTCGATAGTTAGTGGACCGCTTAATTGAACGATAATGGGTGACTTGTTGTCGCTCGCTTAAGTTGTCGATCGAATTTGTATGAAAACCCGAAACGAAAATATGTATTTAGTTAAATATCTCAATTAGTAGTTCGCAAGTGGTCAAGTTTTATATACCATTGGATGCTGCTTCAAAAAATCTTTTCGATGATACCAAATTTTATTTATGTCGTCTTGGAGCAAAGTACAAAAAAATTCGAAAAACTGAAAACAGACCGTTTTTAAAAATGGTCCAGCTCACGGATGGTCAAAGCTAGAACCAAAATATTTTGGAAATCATCATAAAACATATCAACCTTTTTTTCAGAGGGGTAACAAAATAACTTTTTTTTTGAGTCGCTCTATTAAATATGTTTTATTGAGTGCTATTTTGCAAATTGCAATTTTGATAAATTTTTTCATTGAATGAAATAAAAAAGTTTGTTGACCCAAAATTTAATTTTTAGCACACTGTGTTGTTAAAAATTTTCTTGAGATTTTTTTTCTGTGTTCCCACAATAATTAACATATTTGAATAAAATCACTTTTTTCTATAGAAATGTTGACAAATTAAATTTGTTTTATTTATATGTAATAATTATTAAATTAATATATAATAATAAAAATAAAAAGATAAATAATGTAAAAAAATTTTATCTTAATCACGTTAGATCTTTTTATATCATAACTACTTTTACATCAGTGTGCAAAAGAGCATTAGAAGATAACTTGTATTTTTATTTCTCTTATTACTAGACAACACTTAACAAAATGTTCTATATATAATGGGAGAATGCTCTTTTATTGACTGATGTTGTAATAAAAATAATAATTTTCGTTTGGGAGTTTACATTAAAACAATAATAAAAAATTAAATTTTTTGTTTGTTTTCAGTATAAATTCCCTAACGAAAATTTTTATTTTTATTACAAAAACGGCAGTTCTATGCCGAAATTACTTTATTTTAAAATTCGTAACGAATGTAGTAAGGCTTAAAATTAAGTATTTTTGTATCATCTATAACGTAACTTGCATTAATTTTAAATAGCAGAAAACAAGAAATTATGACCATTATATATGTAGTTATATATTAAAAACTACATATTCTACATACATATGTATGTAGAATATGTATTTGTAGATATATTAAAAACGACTTATGTAGTATAATTCGAAACTTTGTTATTGAAAGTTTTTGAAGCTCGTCAATTTATAATATTTTAATTGCGATAATAATAAGTCAATTTTTATTTTGAATTACTGAACTGCGACAACTCTTTCAAATACACTTGCAAGACTAATGGTAAAATACGTCACCATAATTGTTTTCAGTGGAATAAGAGAAACACAATTACGCTCAAATATAAACAACTGAGAGAAGCATGAAATGTAAATGTATGTGTTTGGCGGACTCTGTTTTACACCTAATTTATTGTAGCTGATGAAGTGTTTAGGTTTTGCAAATTTTCAAATACAGTCTTGTATACTCCTTATTTATCGCTTTATTTTCTCCTTTTTTAGCAATCCTTTCTTGGCGCTACTAGGTTCTGCTGTTGATTTCGCTGCTGGCTTTGGACAACGCGATACTTAAGTTGGACAACAACTCATACGTAAAGGTAATGACTGCACAAAGAGTTAATATTGGATGGGAGAAATGCAGAGTTTTTGATGGTACAGATATTACACAATGTTATAAATGCAAAGGTTATAACCATAAATCATTGGATTGCAAATTCCAAGAGGTGTGCTACAAGTGCCATGGAAGTCATAAATCGAAAGATTGTAATAAAGACATTATAAATAAATGCATTAATTGTGTGAGAGTAAATAACAGGTTGAATCTTGGTCTGGATGAAAATCACTTAACACATAATAGAGAATGTCCTGTGTTCCTAAATAAGCTAAATGCCAAAAAGAGAAGAATCGGTCTCACGGCTTAACAATCATGGCAAATTCATGGTATATATACTAATATACAAGGACTCATAAATAATTATAACCAGGTAGAAATAATGGTGGGAACAAAAACGCCTGAATTTGTTATACTTTCGGAAACACATTTAACTAAACACGTTAACGAGGAAGAAACACAGCTAACTGGGTACAATCAATTTACAACTTTTACGAATTCAACAAGGACAGGCGGGGTACACATTTACTTTAAAAACAAATGGAATGTGAAAAAAATCGCTGAAAAAGTTGTTGACTCAAAAATATGGATCAGTGCTTATCTAGCAAAAAATAATAACAACAAATTTGTAATAACAGCTGTATATAGATCACCTAGCAGTCCTGAAACAGAGTTTTTAGAAGCATTGGAGGAAGTATTAGAAGACATAAATGAAGAAAACTGTGATATAATAATAGCTGGCGATTTTAATATAGACTGGAGTAAAGAAGGTTTTTATAAAAATAAAATTAGTTGCTTACTTGATGATAGTGGCCTTAAACAGATAATGAACGAATTTACAAGAATAACGCAGAGCTCGAAAACACTAATTGATTATGTAATAACAAACAACACAAATATATCAGCAAAGATTAATAGTTCAAACAAAATTTCAGATCATGAATCAATAGATATAATAATAAATAATGCAGAATACAATCCCAATGCTTATAAAGATATTGAGATATTTAAATATAATAGACATCAATATAATAGAGAAATATGGAACATTCAACAAATATATATAAATAACGACCTTAACAACAACGTCGACTTTTTCGATAAATACCTGGAAGACGCAGTTAAAAAACTAACTAAAAAAATGACAATTAAAGAAAATATTAAATGTAAATGGTTTGACGAAGAAATAAGACAATTAAAAAGGGAAAAAATTAATAAATACCAAATAGCAAAAATACAAAATACAAGTGAAGCTTGGGCTAGCTATAAAACAACACGAAATTTGTACAAAGTAAAAATTGAAAACAAGAAAAATAATTATTTAAATAACAAAATTAATAATGTTAATGGCCAAAAAGAAATGTGGAGGGAAATAAAAAAACTTATATTAAGGAAAAAACAAAGTACAATTGAAACTGTGATATTTAATCACATAGAATATAAAGAAAATTTTGCTATAGCCGATAATTTTAATAAATATTTTATAAATAGTATTAAAACAATTAGAGATACGATAAATAATGTGCAATATGTCAATAATATACCTGTGATAACCTCTCAATTTAAGTTTCGTGCAATATCAATAGAAGAACTAAGAAAAGTATGTAAAAATTTAAAAAATAAGCCGGACTATAATAAAATATCAGCAAAAATGATTTTAAATAGTTGGAATATCGTGGGAAAGAAATTGCTAGAGATAATAAACAAATCGTTAGAGATAGGAGTATTTCCTGAAAATTGGAAAACGTCAATGGTAACACCAATTGAAAAGATTGCAAAGACAAGAAAATGTGAAGAATTTCGACCAATAAACACATTAAAGACATGTGAGAAAATAATAGAGAAAGTGGTAAAGGAACAACTAGAGCAATATATGGAAAGTAAATCAATTTTATCAAAATACCAGTCTGGATTCAGAAGGAAGTACTCATGTGAAACTGCGGTGAACTATTTAATAAACCGATGGAAAAAAACCGAAAAAAACAATAAAATAGTGGGAATTTTCCTAGACTTCAAAAGGGCTTTCGAAACAATTGATAGAAATATACTACTGCAAAAACTACAAAAATACGGCATTAGAAATACGGAACTAAAATGGTTTAAATCATACCTTACAAGAAGAAAGCAAATTACTAAAGTGAATTACTCTAAATCCAACATAGATAATAACGATTATGGAGTACCACAGGGATCGATTTTGGGGGCACTGCTCTTTATTATTTATATAAATGATATGCCAAACGTATTGAATAAATGTGAAATAATTTTATATGCTGACGATACTCTAATTTTCACGGAAGAAGAATCAGATCACGATTGTTATGACAACCTCACTCACGATATGGAAAGCGTAAAAAACTGGCTCAACATGAACAAACTTAAACTAAACGAAAATAAAACCAAGATAATGGAAATAAACACGAACAGCAATATAATTTTTAAAATAAATAGTGAAGTAATAGAAAAAGTAGACCAAATAAAATATTTAGGTTTTGTTATTGATAAAGACTTAAAATTTAAACAACATATTGACTATATTTGTAAAAAAATCGGTAAAAAAATTAGTTTTTTCAAACGAATTAGAAAACAAATTTCAATTATAACAGCAATCAACATATATAACACTATAATCAAACCTCATTTCGAATTCGGGTCAACAATATTATACACATGTTGCACAGCGAACCAGATTGAACGACTACAGAAATTACAGAATAGAGCAATGCGAACAATACTGAAATGCAACAAATACACACATATTAATTACATGCTAGAAACACTAAAATGGCTCAACATAGAACAACGGCTCAAAATGAACACACTATGCTTTATTCAAAAAATAAAAATCGGTGAAGCCCCAGAATACTTAACGGAACAAATAAGATATGTGAGAGACGCACAACCGTACCAATTAAGAAACGTGGATCATTTTAGAATTCAAAGAGTATCAACAACTGCAATGCAACGGTCGCTATTTTATAAAGGCTTACAACTGTACAACTCCCTGCCCAATAATGTAAAATTTGAACATAATATAAACTTATTCAAAAAACACATTGTTTACTATGTAAAACATAATATGTAATGCTAAAAAATTTATAGACAAACATTAATGTAATAGTTTTGAAAAGTATTTTTAATACTAATAAAGAAATTATAATAATAATAATAATACAAAAAAAAAAAAAATAATTCCACTCGACTACGAAACATTTATCTGTACTGCATACTACGCTGCTTTATATTAGTTAGTGATCGCGTAAATAATGGTTAACACTAACTAGTTAGTCATAACGTAAATAGAGGTTAGCACTTACTAGTTATTCATAGCGTAAAAATTGGTTAGTACTAACCTTTAAAAAATAATTAGTCAATTCACAAGGTATCCTAACATGTCATATTGTCAAAATGTCCTAATATTTCACAATGGTTTAAAAATATTGTTGTTGGTTTGTTAACAAAAAGTGTCTTAAATAAATAGAACGTTGGTTGCTGTGTTTATTGTGCTGTCGTAATTAATCAGAAAAGTCCAGCGCTGAGCGGCTGAGCCGTACAACAATATTTTTAAACCATTGTGAAATATTAGGACATTTTGACAATATGACATGTTAGGATACCTTGTGAATTGACTAAATGTTTTTATTTTTTAGTTTTAAAATAAAGTTATTATTAAAAGAATATAATGAAGCAGGCTTCATTAAGGTATATAATAGGTGGGTGCGGGACCACGTAACGTCATTTCTGTGGCTGCTCTATAACGTTCCTTTTTCACATGGGTCTGGATTTCGTTTTTGGATCTTATTTATAAAAGCTCTTTTGTAATGGAGGTAAACGTACTCATTACCAATTAATTTCTCGTAGATCATATAAAGAAATATTATTTTGTTAACAACTTGTGACTACAAAGCCGAATACATACATGCATACATACTTGAAAAGTCATCAGGATTTTAAATATTTGGTATAATTTGCTCCTTTATTATCACCACCAAATCTTTAACGAGTATCTTGGCCAAATCAACCAACCGAATGACCGCTACCTGTTGGAAGACCACTTCTTTTAACACGACTGTTTCGTACATGACCTGTTAGTTCCAGAAAATTTACCACCACGTTTTCTGGAGCCGCCATCAGTACGCCCTCCTTTACTTTAATATGCAACGTAGTTGCAAAGGAGTTAAGCAAATTAATTTTTTAACTTAACATGGCAAATAACTTTTGCAATATTTAATTTAAACCAAAGAACTAACATTTAAACAATTAAATTTTTTTACAAGAATTGACCGGACAAGCGTATGAAATAATTATATTACAAAATTGGCATTATTTAGATTGTGTTATTTGTTCCACTTAACATATGTGTTAAGGCCGTGTCAGATACAACTTTGTCGCTTTGCATGACGTTTCTACCTTTGGCAGAAAAACGCAAACCAAAAGGTGTATGACACAATGAAAACTTTGAAAGCATTCACGCATTGTTTGTTTACTTATAAAAGCGGTTGGTAATTTGTACATTTAATTATTTGTTATAAAAATAAAAGTTAAAAATTTAATTGGACGGTTTTTTGGAAATGAATTTGGCAAAAAAATTAAAAAACAGAAGAAAATACTACTAGCCAATTGTCAAAGCGCGCAAAAAATGAGAGTTGGCTAACTTTTTGCTTCGCTCCGCTTTGAAAGTACTTTATGTGACATGTTTCGTATAAGTATGTATATTTTATCTTAGATGTCAAAGCGAATCGGTAACGCAACGCGAAGCAAAAGTGTTATCTGACATGGCCTTTAGAGTGGAGCAACGAATGGAAAATTGCTGCAGGTGTGTTAGTAAATTGTTTTTTTTTAGTGTTGGTTATGCAGTTCTTGTAGGGTTAGTTGTAAAATATTTTGCGCCCTTAACACTTGTTGAACTGATTTGAAAAACCATTACAGGAATTTTATTTACCAAATAAAGTATACAAAGGATGAACATAAACATTTTTCACCTTCCTTAGTTAAATGGAAGTAGAACTTATTATTTCAAGTTTTTATTTAATTTTTATTAATTTATTTGAGGTTTTTAATATTTTTTTGTGTTAAATTATTGTGTATGACTAATATTGATCTTATTTAAGTAAAAATAATATCGTGAGTTTAAGCTGATGTGTGAAACACATACAAATATTTGTTGCAGTATACCGATCGCCTTAGAATCAGTGTCTGAGTCGTCTCTCCTTCTGGCTGGTTGTCTGTTCATTTAGTCCTTCTGCACAAGGCACAGGTCGCAATTGTTAAGATAATTTAATGAAATTATTTTTTTTTTTTTTTGAAAATATTGAGAATCTGCCCATAATTTTATATAGCCCCCTTACGAACTTTTTTCCTAATAGTCTTTGTGCCCATAAACTATTTTATTATTATGTTGGTATTTGGACAAAATTATAATATATTTTATTTCAAACTAAATTATAATAATTATAAGATAATTATCTTACGAAATTAATTTTGGAATCAGTCCACATTTGACCATGGCACCCATTCAAATACAACTCGCGAAAATAGCTTGTAATGCCATAACTGCCTTCTAAATGTTGGTATGTGTTGATAAAAAAAATAGCTACTATGTCATGGAAAAATTTTGTCCTGTTAGTCTTAAACCGTGTGTTCACTACCAAGTTTTCTTGCGGAAGTTGCTTTCAGAAGTGATTTCCAGAAGTTTTAGTCGTGTAAACACGTATTAGAAGTCGACTTCTAAAAGCCACGGCTTGCAGAAGTTACTTGCAGCAATTATGTGGAAACACGTGTTGGTTGCTTGTTGGAAGTAACTTGAACGACTTGCTGTGAACTACAAGTGTTTTGAAGACTTGCAGAAGAAGTCGGGTATACGTGAGTAAACGGTTTGTGGTATTCTCTTCCGTTTTCAGTTTTGTTTTGTGTTTTTTTTGAGTTCTTTTCAAAATTTATAAAAATGGACAAAAATAAATTCGTTTGGAGTTGTGAAAAAACACATTTGGTATTTGAAAAACAAGAAAGTTATCCTGAATTATGGGACACGTCCTCAAAAGACTATAAGAATAAAATTAAAAAACAAAATGCTTTAAAGGCAATAGCCAATGATATAGACGCACCCGAAGAAGAGGTCAAAAGGAAATTGCACAACATCCGAACGCAGTTTGGTCAAGAAGTAAACAAAAATATTTTTCTTGTTTTTTATGAATAAAATGATTTAAAAAATATATTTCTTGTTTTTTTTCTTACCTGTTGCCAAAAATCGAAGAGTAACTAAAAGCCGGTCTTTGGGAGGTATAGAAAATCTCATTTTAGTATCCTGCTTTTAAATATTTGTTTGAATTAAAGATAAAATGTATTCAAAATCATCCTTAGACATTCTCATGAAATTTTTCAGCTGCTTGGAGTCTTCGGTCCGCAATTCTTCAAGTACGGTATTTTGAAAACTTAAATATACACGCCGCATCACCCAATTCCTCACCCAAACACTTCTTTTGGTTTTTTTTTTAAATTTGTTTCTTTTTAATTTAATATGCTGCGATGGCGGCTGCCAATCTTATTTTGCCACAAGACATTTGTATACTGTCATCCGTAAAAAAGCAAACTACTGCAAGCTGTACTCACATTGTGTGGAAATACGTCTGCAATTTCTTGCAGCAAGTTCGTCGTGATAACTTCTACAAACAACTTCTGGAAGCAGACTTCAGCAAGTTTCGGTTTGAGTGGAAACACTTCAGCAAATACTTGCAGAAGTTCTTCCGCAAGTGACTTGCTAGTGGACACACGGCTTTAGGAACGTAGGTCATATATAAACCCCCTTCTTTAAATTAATTTAAGACGAAAAAATCTCAAATATATGTAGTCACTTAGATAATAGGTCCACAATTGCGTATGGGACCTAACAAGGGAACACTCTTAAAAAAGTTTTTTTTTATAATTAAAAGTTATTTTGATATCTGGTGTTATTTCATTTAAATTGGTAATTTTGCGTCATCTCAATTACAGTTTTCAATTTTGATGGGGGTAACACAGCTTCAAATCCTTCTAACTTCTACCTTTCCACCCACTTTTTAATGTCAAGTGTCATAAAATAATAAATAAAATGGTATTTCGGAGAATGGCCATAAAATATTTCCACCTGATTCAAAAACTTGTCTCTGGGGCACATGATATTTTGACAATTAAAATCACATTTAGTATTACGTGCGCTCAAAACTACTTACAGGATTGACAAAAAAGCCTCAATGAAAGGTAGATAAAATACTTACTGAGCTACCTAAACAAGGGCGGCACGCGTTTTTTTAAACATGAAAATTCTATTCAAATACAATTTCAATAAGACAAATCGACATAGCCGACCTTGTAACGCCAAGAAAGGATTGGCAAAAAGCAGAAAAGGTATTTAAAAATTTGCAAAACTTAATCACTTCATCGGCAACAATAATTTAAGTGTAAAAATAGTTATGATATAAAAGGATTAATGTGAGTGATTAAGATTTAATTTTATTAAATTATTTTTTTTTTATTTTTATTATAATATATTAATTTAATTATTATTGCAAATAAATAAAACAAATTTAATTTGTAAATAAGAGATCTTTTCTGTGGGATAGTGTGGCATTGACAGCAGATTTTGCAAACATTTTTTAATGTCGGATAGAATTCCGTCAGATTTTCGTGTGAATGAATCGTCCAATTGTGTAGGATAGTGAATCCCGGCCTTTACACACAAATAGGAAATAGGAACAAATTCAAAATAAAGCATATGCTAAACATTGAAAAAGGGTACGTTCGTAAAAGCATCACTGCGCTGCATCGGCGATTTCAAATGGATATATATATGAAGAAGATATGGACCAAAAAAATTGTCAAATACTCCACAAAAATAATAGTCACACTATAAAAAAGTTATAATAACTTATTTATCTGCAATAAAAAAAAGTTTGCTTTTCTGATGCAGCGCAGTGATGCATTTAAGAACGCACCCAAACCCTCGTCTTGAGAAATTATTTTTTTATACATATCTCACTCGCATCCCACTAAGTGAACAAAATTACCTTTAAGGAAATTATCCATTTAAAAAAATAACAAAAATTTTTTTGATTTCGAAAGATTGAAGAAAAAGCTATTTAATTTGTTTGGGACAAATTTTGCTAACAGCAATAGGTCATAAGTTAAATGGACGAGAAGGAGCACCTGTTTGGCCAAAATGTCAAATTTTGACCCCATCTAACTCAGAAACTTTTTGACCTATCATGTTGAAAAGGTTCGAAATAGAGCTTTTGATTGATTTGTGTGTCGAATTATTAAACTACATGTTCACATTTAGTTTTGATCCCTGCGATCAAAAATGGCGACTTTGTTAAATAAATTCAAACGCTAAGTACACCTTGTTGTTATTGACTTTGTAAAGTTTTTTGTTTCTCCTGTAAAAAAACAGAAAGTAGTGTTACGTCCTTTAGCATCTTATGTGACGTCATACTGTTTTACAACTTTACTACTTACTACATCTACTTACCTTGAATGCCTTTATATAATGTGGGACCCCTTTCAGACTCGGCAAGTTAGTTGCGCAAGTCACTTGCCAAGTACAACAAAGTCTGTACTCAATTTGTTTCCCCTTTACCCGATCTTACCGTCTTCCGACATCTACAAACCAAGAGTTGCACACGTAACTTGCCGAGTCTGAAAGGGGTCTGGGGGATTCAAGCAATTTAAGCTCTAAATATCCTTCAGCGGGGTACTTTTTTTGAATAAAATTGTTTTTTTTTTTATTTTGGGGGAAAATTTTATGTATATTATTATCGTTTCAATTTTTGCACGTAATAAGTGGTGGCAATGTGTGCGGAAACCAGTGAAATAGTTTTAAAAATCGCGAATGATAAAATGCAAGCCAATTTAGTTGGTCCATTCTTCAAAAACACAAGCAACTTTTGACATTTTTATCTCGAATCAAGGCAAATTCAAAACAGATACACTGCCAGATTTCGCTCTGAAAGCTTTCTATTTGTCAAAATCAGGCAAATTCATAAATTGACAAACTAAACTAAGAAAATTCACAACAGGTAGACTGGTCTGTATTCACTCTGAAAAATATCTAGTTTATTTACCAAAATCAATGTGTACAAAATTTTTGACAAACTAATAAGACAAATAAGATCGAAATGCACGGATCAAAAATTAGTCAGCTGATCTCTCAAGTTCACCTGCTATGAGTTTGCCTTAAGTTGTTCGATTGAATTTATACAAGGCCTATCCATTAGGTCTGCACAAGGAGCCAGATTATTATTTGGTTTATTCCTCAACGATGTCAAAAGTTGTTTACATTTTGCTTATACATGTATTTTTTTGTTTACGTTTTTTGTTTATTGCCACACAAACATGCATGCAAAACACGTTTTTCCTTTTGTTTTCCCTAAGTAGTAGTAAGATTTTGACAACCGTGAGGAATTTTACACAAGCAAAATGCCTGTTGTTTCTGTATTGTTGTATTGTTCTAGCGGTTAGCAGACCTATTGGATAGGCCTTGAAGTTATAGAACTTGTAAGACTTCGAGTGATTATAGGTAACATTTAAAAAGTTTTACATGTAAGTATGTAATGTAACATTTTTTTTCAGCAAAGAAATCCTCATTGTTGTATGTGTTATAATGTGGAGGCAATGTTTTTGAAAATGTGGAGTTAATGGTCTGTTTGGGCGAATTTATTGTGGTTCTGTTTTCAGAAATTTTTATGTAGGTTTTTTGTTGTGTTTTCTTCTAAATTTTGTGTTCACAATCTTATTTTCTCTCTCACAGGATAGAATTGTTGTTGTTTCTGTTTTTTTTTTTTTTTTTTTTTTTTGTTATTTGTATTTACTGATTTAGATATTCTTATGATCTAATTATGACTTTTTCTTCTTCTGTTTTTCTTTTGGTTTTGGTTTTCTTTACATGTGTTTATAGGTATATTTAGTTATAGGTAGTTATTCTTTTTTTTTTTGTTGTTAATTTGTTTATTAAGTAAATCTAAATTGTAGTGACAATTAATAATGAGTTGGGTTCTGTTTTTTTTTTAATTTAAGTATTTTTTGTATTACATATGTATTTAAATTTAATGATTTATTATTAATTAGCTTTAAGATGTATCAGTTCTATTGATGTTTAATTTAAGTATTTTTTTTAATATTCAAGAATATCATAATAATAAAATTAATGATCTTTATGGTGATGATGATGATAATAAAGAATACATTCATATGGGGGATTTCATGTCAAGTGACCCAACTTTTGAAATCGATGTCTTCCGATTTGGATGAAATTTGCACCAAGGTTAGTCCTATTAGAAGATCGGTCAAAAAGTTTCTGAGTTAGAGGGGGTCAAAATTTGACATTTTGGCCAAACAGGTGTTTTTTCTCATCCATGTAACTTATTATCTATTGGTGTTAGCAAAATTTGCCCCAAATTAGATAGCTATTTCTTCAAGCTACCGGAAAAAAATTTTTTGTTTTTTTTTTAAATTTGTTTAACTTTTTTTTAGTTCTCTGCGAAATCAAACAAAATAACGAATTCCCCAGACTTCAAATGTATCTACAAATCGTTAAAGAATTACCAATGTTCTTTGACTAAAAAGTCATGGGTTCTTAAATTTAGCAATCCTCTACACATTTATTCCACAAAATCATGCACATTTGAAATGATTGTTTTCAATGTGCATCTTTCAGTCTGAAAATTAAAACTCCTCGTCTTGATTTAGAAATTATTTTTTTTTATACATAACCCACTCGCGGCCCAAATAAGAACTAACTTTAAGGAAAAGACCTAATAAGCTTTCTTTTGAGAGAAAAAAAACACTCGTTTCAAAAAAAAAAAATACAAAAATAGTTTTAAATTTAAAAAAAACAAAAAAAAAATTATTGAAGGATCTTATATGATTAAGATTAAATTTTTTAGATTATTTATCTTTTTGTTTTTATAATTATTATTTTATTTTAATTTAATTATTATTACAAATAAATAAAAAAATTAATTTGTCAATATCTCTATAGAAAAAAGTGATTTTACTCCCGATATTAACATATTGTGGGTGTTACAGTATCGAGGGTATGCAATGCTTGTTAGGTATGTTATATACCGTCAGAGAGGTTTATTTGTCTAGTTTCTCAGCATAAGTTTTATTTTTAAGATTTTAGAAACACTTACACATAAATAGGAAAAAATTAAAAATAGTGCATATGCTAAAAATTTAAAAATGCTCGTCTTGACTTAGAAATTATTTCTTTTATACATAACCCACTCGCGGCCCAAATTGCGACAATAACTAACTTAAAGGAAAAGACCTAAGCTTTCTTTTGAGCAAAAAAATTTTTCCGAAAGCTTGAAGAAATAGCTATCTAATTTGTTTGGGGGCAAATTTTGCTAACACCAATAGATAATAAGTTACATGGATGAGAAAGAACACCTGTTTGGCCAAAATGTCAAATTTTGACCCCCTCTAACTCAGAAAGTTTTTGACCGATCTTGTGTCTAAACTACTATCAAATAAGACTTACCTTGGTGCAAATTTCATCTAAATCAGAAGACATTGATTTCGAAAGTTGGGTCACTTGACATGAAATCCCCCATATGTTAATCAGCTTTATTACGGTTGTCGTTGTCGCCAACGACTGTGTCGTTTTTTGTAATAGATTAAAGAACACAGGTTGTGTGTTATCTATTACTAAAACGACAAAATCGTTGACGATAACGATAACCGTAATAAGGCTGAATGTTAAATATCTTATATCAAACTTATATGTATGTATTTAGGTTTGTGTATGCATTAAATGTGTATGTAAATGAGTGTAAATGAGAAGAAAGATGTAGAAGATGATGATAATGACGATATACAAATATCAGCTTCAATTTTTACAAAAATAATTGAAAATTAGTTATAATTATTTGTTTACATAGATTTTGTTCGCTTTATGATAAATTTTAATAAAAAATTCTGAATAAAAAATATACAGCATATGTTGTTGTTGTTATATGGTTTTATCGTGTGTGTTTGTGTGTGTGTGAATTTGTAATGTTATCGTTTTTTTTTAACTATTGATTTTTACTCAATATTTAATACAGTCGTCAAGTTTAATTTGTAAACAATTAAAGAGCTCTATCCATACCCACTTAACAATTATTGTTGTGTTTTTGTGTAATTATTGTTTACTTTTGCAAAAAATACATATATTTTATTTATATTATAGATAGAAATCATAAAAAAGCTGCGTAATATTTTTCGTTTTGTTTTCCTGTCTGTTGTTTGTATCGGTATATAGGCACACTGTTTCCCTTTTCTGTGAGCCTAACATGACCAAAATATATACAAACATACATATCGTTAGTCTTATGTAAAAAGGTCCAAACTTACATAATTGCAACTTTACAGGAAAATTTGAAAACATAATAATAGATAACTGAATGTATCAAAATGTTAAATTGCTTGTAAAACCTTTATTTTTGATATTATTGCAATAAATTTTTGTGACAATTTGTATTTGTGTGAAATGTATTAGAATCACTTAAAACTCAATTTCGAAAAATATCAAGTTACGGCCAGTGTTTAAATTGCTTGCTTTAAAATAGCAACAGTCGCACATTTTTGCTTTGTTTACATTTTTTGCAGCAAATTAAAAAACTGTGTGTCTAAGTGTTTACTTAACTCTTTGATAACGAGTCAGCAAAAGCAAAAAAGCAAAAGCAAAACAAAGAGAGTAAATAATTTGTTTAAACTCGCTATGTGCATGTACTCTGCTAAATCTGTCAGCAAAGAAGCCACTTAAGAAAACAAATTTTCTGTTGCTGTAAGTATTAAGTTTTTGATTGTTTTTTTTTTTGCTTTTGATGCGCTTAAAGTCAGCAAGTTAACTTCTTTGCTGTTGCTGGAACTTAATATATTATGAAGGAATTTGTTTCGAATTTTTTTGGTATTTTGCGTTTTTTTTTAATAAATAGGTACATACATACATAAATGAAACTACACGTTTTTTTAAACTAATTTGTTTATTTTGTGTTATGTAATTATGTATATACCTATTCTATGAAACTAACGCCTGCAACAGCAAGCAACAGCAATGAAGTCAAAAACAGCAAAGAAGTTAATACTCGCTGAATTTAAGCACATCAATTTACAGTTAAGCCAAAGCAAAAAAAAAAATAAACAAAAACTTATTACTTACAGCAACAGCAATTTTTTTTTTCAAGTGGTTGCTTGGCTGGCTTTTTAAGCTGAGAACATAAACATGGTGAGAATAAATAAATTATTTACTCTCACTTTTTCTGCGTTTGCTTTTGCTTTTTGCTTTTGCTGTGTTCTTTTTCTTAAGTTAAGTTAAGCAATTACAAAAACATTAAAAATAGTCAAGCATTTTTAAACACTGGTTACGGCCTTTCTACATGAGAACAACATAAACATGTCAGACCCAGTGTGGTCAGATCATAAACATTTTTACAGCTAAATCTGGCATTAGACATGGTCAAACAATGCTAAAAATGATTTTAAAAAATGCTAATATAAGGCTGAATTTTTTAACATATCTGTTAAAAATTCATTACCAGTATGAAATTTTATTCGAAACTGAATACATTTCAGTGACTAATTTTGTTTAGCGAAATTGGAATAAAAGGTTATATTTAAACAAGTGGGATTTATTTTAGTACAATATCAGACACAAACATATGTATAAATATGCAGCACAGGTAGTGGATTAAATTAAAACCTGATACATTCAAAATGTCTATGCTTTACAAAATTTTGTAGATAATTTTATTTCTTATAGTATTTGAAAAGTTGAAGTTAAACTTATCATTTTTTTTTTAGCAGTTAAGGGTAAACAGATTTCTCAAACATTTACACTATAGAATTTTTATATATCTTTATCAACATAAGAATTAATCATTTTCATACGAAATTTTATTTTGGGTACAACTATTTTTAGTCAAAATTTATAAAAAAATTTAAGTAAAATCAATAAAACTATTCATCAAAATTTTTACAATAATTCTAAAAAAAGCTAAAAACATTTTATAAAAATGCCAAGTGCTTAATGAAAATTTTGCAGCTAAATAAAAAATTTTAATGATAAATTTAGCTGCAAAAATGCTAAAATGGCCACACTGGTCAGACCATAGTATGCCGACTAGAGAGAGTGCGTTCTCATTTTGTTTGCACCCCTCACACAACAAAACAAAACAAAATTTCAAATTATCTCTATATATAAAATTGTAACGTTACTGACTCACTGACTGACTGATTCATCATCGCACAGCCTAAACGCCTGAAGGTAAAAACTTGAAATTTGGACCAGGGCTTGGTCTCTCAAATCGATCCACTAAGACGGGATTTTTGGAAATTCGAATGTTTAGGGGGTAAAAAGGGTAAATTCGGTAACCTTATATCTCTAAAACTAAAAGGGATACAAAAAAAATTTAATACTTATCGTTGTTCTCTAGAAAAATAAGAGGACAGGTATCTGGTACTTTTTGGAAATTCAGCCCTTTAACGGAGTAAACGGGTAAAACCTGTATTTTGCTACTTTTTTGTCACCCCCATCTATCTTTTAAACCCATAAACATAGAAATAAGGGTTATCTCACATTTGAAACTTATCTAAAAAATCCAAATACCAATTTGGTACTTTTTCGAAATTCGGACATTTAAGGGGTAAAAACCGTAACTATTTTTGGTACTTTTTTACAAAATATTTTTTTTTATTTATTGACATACATGACTACAATATTGAAATTTTTATGCTGCAATGGGGAGAAAATAGTACCAAAAAGGGGAAATAGGGAGTAAACGGGTAAAATCTGTATTTTGGTACTTTTTTGTCACCCCATCTATCTTTTAAGCCCATAAACATAGAAATAAGGATTATAATAAGTACGTTGCACAACATATTCAGCCCAATTATGAATAAAAATTCCCCGGGAGTTTTTTCCATTTTCCCATTTTTTACAATTGAATTTACATAGGAAAAATGCGAGAAGGGAAAAAACTCCCAGGGAATTGTTATTCATAATTGGGCTAATTATGTTGTGCAACCTACTCCATTTTCCGAATAGCGGTATATCTCGAAAACAAAAGCTAACTCAAAAAATCGGTAAGCACCAATGGATTCAGCGTATCCGAATTAGGTTAAAGCGCCAGGTGCCCGCTTGTCAGCTAGCACAGTGTTATTATTAACACAAAATTTATGATAACGATTAAAATTTTCAATTTTGGATGTAGCTCACTGTATGTAACTAATAATTGTTTCCAACACATTTTGCTTAGTTGCTTTTGCAAAAGTTTTTATTATTTACAAACTAAAAATGTTTAAATAAATTTTTTTTTACGCTATTTTTTTCTGTTGTTAATATTATTAAAGCCAGCAGAGTAGCATTTTGTGGTATAAAAATAATATTTGAAATCATAAATGAATTAAATATTTTCCGATATTGCAGAATAAAAATTTAACAAATATTTTTAAAAGTTTATAACTGCAGCCAGCATTTAAATAAATTGAAAATTTTTTGAACTATGAAAATTTTATTTAGGAAAAAAAAAATTGTTACCACATTCTATTCGATTTTATGCAACTATGTTTAGTGGTGCAAATACCCAGCGGGAAAACTCAGAAGAGCTTCTTACTTCAGGCCTTATTAAAGGCCTGCTTAGAAATATTTTGATTCAATTATCATTCTGATCTAACTCATAAAGAAGGCCTCATAAAAAGCCTCACATCTCTTGTATAAAAGATAAGATACACCTTCCACACTCGCTTTTATGAGAAGGGAGAAGAGAAGGAGTAGCATTTTTTGTTTTGTTTTTTGCCAAAGCAAAAGCAAAATACTATTTTCTTTAAATAGATACATTAAGTATTACAAAAAAAGATAAAGGAAACAATTTTGCATAACACGTGCACATGAACTGTAATCTTCAATTTTATGCGCGCCATATATGCTTTTTTGGAGAAATTACAGGCGCGTTTTGTCATTCGACGTTTTTTGTGTTAAAAAATCTTACAATTGCTTCTTTTGTTGCAAGTTTTTGGAATTGGCTGGTGTTTCTGGAATTTTGGGTTCAAAAAGCATCTTGTATTTTTCTTCTTAAATTAGTTTGCAATGTAGGAATAGTCAGTCTTTTTGTTCCTTTAAATGGTATTCTTCGTCCAGAAATTTTGAAAAAAAAACTTTCTTTTAAGCATCGAACAACAACGTATGATCGATCACACACAATAAAAGCAGTCTGTTGATTAGAGCTACAGAAATAATCAGTGTGTTACGTGTAAGGAGACAAAAGAAAACATAACTAATAAAATAGTCTTCGTCGAAGGGACGAATGCATACCAATCTAGGGTTGTGTTTTTTTTTATGTGAATATGTGTATACCTATAATAATTATAGTACGTATGTGTAAAAACTTTCCCGCTGGGTAGTTTTAAACACCGAAACATTTGAATAAAATCTTACTAATTCAAACATGAGTTAGGTACCACTGACATTTGAGTTAGGTACCTGTCAAAGAGTCGGCATACTAGTTGCATATTATGTGTCAGACATTTTTGGAAATTGTACAAATTTGCTTTTAAAATTGTTCGACCAATGAGTTTTATTTAGTAGATACATAATTAGCTTGTCCATTAATTAAAAAAAACATTTTTCACCTGTAAATTTACTTCAGACATTAGTTTGATCGTTACGTTTTCTTTAAAAACTAGTTGAACCAAAAGGTTGTTTATAAAAAAAAAACTATTCCAATTTAATTGTTTAGCACAGCAAACCTTTTAAGTTGGCTTGTTTTCTAGACAATTTTTCGGGTAGAAAGTATTTTAAATTTTATCTCGATAATTTAAAGGAACGATCCCTAAATTGTTCCTTGGATCCACCAAGAAGAATTTCAAATATCTTATTAAAACATTGCTGTAATAACCAAGTTACGTTTGGAAATCCTTGTTTTATAACATAATTTCAGAAAAATATGTTTATATATGTATGTACATTAGAGCGCATAACCTTACAAGGAAAAAGTGCGCCGTACACCCTCTAATATAAAGTATTTTTGCATGGTTTCGATTTTTTTTGCCGAACGTAGGGGTCGCCTTTTTACATTTTTCGTTATAACCTGGGTATTTACAGTCCGATCTAAAAGTATGATATATCAATGTTTTTGTCTCGAGAATACCAATGTTTTGACCTAAAGTATCTCGTTCTAGTATTTATCTACAAAAAAATACTTTATATTAGAGGGTGTACGGGTAAATTTTTTTTTTGGAGGTACAGTCTAATGTACATATTCGGCCTTATTGTGTAAGGCGTTGTGGTTAACGCGTGAGTCGTTTTTTGTAACAGATTAAAGTAACACACAACCTTTGTTCTTTAATCTATTAAAAAAAATTACTCATGCGTTAACGAAAACGCCTTACACAATAAGGCCGATTATACTTTTTCCGTCGTATATAAAACAGAAAACGCTAGTGCTCCTACGACAAGTTGCGACCATTTACTTCTCCTACTCTGTACCACTAGATATCTTTCTCTTCTTTCTTCCTTTGTTTCACTAATTAAAGGCATCACAATGGACCATATTGGTCTCTGGGTGAGGGTGTGAAGATTGCTTCACACCAGCCTTTCTAACCTAACCAATATACATAAATATTCGAAAGAAATGTTCTTGTCGACATTGTGGGACTGACAGTTAGATTCAAGTTTTTTATTTAACAACCAAAATCTACGTACGACATATTCAACAGGTGTTTAATAGCTTATATGGCCTCCTTTTGCGTCGAAAACTTCTTTTAGTCTTTTAGGCATCGAAGAAACAAGAATTTTTGTTACTTCACCAAAAATATTATCCCATTCTTCCTGAAAAATCCGTTTTAGCTGGGAAACAGACGAAGCCCTTCTCATTTTAAGTTTAAGCTTAAAATGGATCCATAAATGTTCGATGACACTTAGGTCTGGAGATTGTGGAGGATGAGGAAGCTTTGATTTTATTTTTATTTAATTCTCTTACAAGCCCTGAGCTATGCTTGGTATCATTATCGTGCATAAATGTTAAGATATCTTTAGGATTTAATTTTTCGAAACTTGGTAAAAAATCGTTTGTCAGAATATCTATATAGCCACGGCTGTCCATAATACCATTGATAAATCTTAATTTTCCGACTACCAGCACTCACACAACTCCAGACCATCATCGAACCACCACCATGCTTTACGGTACCGCATATTTTTTTTTGTTCGAAGGCAGTTTCTCTCTTTCTCCCAACTCTTGCACGCCCGTCGTTTCCAAAAAGGTTAAATTTACATTCATCTGCAAAAATAACTTTTTTCCAAAATAAAGTCATTTAAATGAGCGTCTTTGTAACTGTAACTGCATAAGCACTTGTAACTGCATATTCATAACTTTTCTTTTTATTTATGCCACTGATATAAGATTTTTTTCTGGCAACTTATAACAGAAGTCCACTTTTTTTAAGCATCGACGAACTGCATCAGCATGGACATCAACTCCATAATCCTTTTTAAAAAATTCTTTAATTCTACGCTACTTTTCTTGGGATCTTCTACTTCTCTTACGCCTTAGTTAGCTTTGATGGACGTCCTGTTCGTGGCAAACTTTCATGTCGTTTGTAGTTCTCCAGAATAGTTTTAACTGTAGATTTTGAAAAATTAACTATTTCCCCTACCTTTGCTATCATTTTTTTTTCATTTAGAAACTTAATCAATAATATAAAATAAGGGCTTTTTTACAACAACATTCATACAATCATATGTCGTATGTACACTTTTGCAAAGCCACCTGAGTTGGATATTGCAAAAATGTCACACTTGGAATTCATTTTTTAACTTTTTTTCACATCGATATATACACTCTACCCTGTACCCTGTAATATATAATACCCTGTTAAATAGTTACAAGCATGGAGGTATAGTCATAAGAAATTTTGTTCTCAATTTTAAAACCCATATAACGTCAAACAAAAAAAAATAAGGAAAAAATTAAAACAATCGTCAAAAATCAAATAAATCAATTTGATTTTTTTAAAAACTCTTAATAGCGGTATTCACCCTTTTGTATTAAGTGGACGACTCTGTTATATTTAATACGATTTTATACTTTAAAGCTTGAGTGTCTTTTTCGTATGCATTGTAAATAAATGAATTTGCTGAGTGAGAGAAAGAGACAGATAAAGTTTCTTCAACTGTTTTGTTCTGGTAAATTCACACACTTTGTTTACTAATGCTTTTTGTGGGATTTTTCAATCACAGCGTAGTATATTTTAGTCTAATACATTTTGTTGTTGCAGTGTTGTAAATGTTAGTATTTTTACTAAAATTATAAGATTAACAAGGTCTACAAGGGACTTTACTATCAAGGGTGAATTCCGCTATTGTTTTATATAAAAAAGTAAGTTTGCAATATCTTAAAAGTGCAAAATATGTTGAAATTTAAATATTTGCAAATGAGTAATATTTCGTTGTTTGACATTACATGGCTAAATAATTACAACTCTCTCTTATGAGCATACCTGGTACTACTTATACAGGTTACAAGTAAAAATTTTCAAAAAAAAAAAAATTATTTTATATATACAAAAATTATGAAATTTCATGAAAAGTAGATATCGTATGTTAAAAGTTTTGTGACTAAGGTGTTTTTCAGGTCGAGCTGCTGCTACAACAAAACACTTTGTATGAAAATTTTGTTCAATATCTACTGCCGTAATTTGCTACCTGTACAGTTTTATTAGATAACAATATATCTTTTAAAAAGTTCAAATGTGAACTTAAAGAACGAACATTAGACAAACATATAAAAAGCTTGAAACACTCTACTGTCGGAAGAATAGCGAAAGTCCTATTGCGACACACATATCCTAATAGAAAAAAGGAGATTATGCATGAAAAGCCTAACTCTTAGATTACAAGTTAATATACTAACGTGTCATACGGTACCACGAATTCTTTTTAGATAGAACAATCCAATGATATAATCGGCCATATTGTGTAAGGCGATGTCGTTAAGGCCTGAGTAAATTTTTGTAATAGAAGTAAGTAACATACACACTGTGTTCCTTAATCTATTAAAAAAAACTAGACGACAACGTTTTACACAATAAAGGCGAATATGTAAGGCATGTGGTGATGAGGACGAGACACTGTATCACTACTTATGCAAATGTCGTGCATTTTATCGCATTAAAATCGAAAAAAAAATACAAAGGAAAAATATACTAAGTTTGGAATTTTTTAAAGAAATGGAATTTGGTGAAAATTAATACAGAGGCAACTACGTTCTAAAGCTAGAATTGTTTATGGTTTTGGACTTATGGATAGGGGAAACTCTCCTTATAGCGTAGGTGTATACCGTGGATGTGTGCGTGATACTTCAACTCCCTTTTCAATATAACCTAATCATTGTGCAAAGAGACCACCTTGGCATGCAGGTATGTAATACAAATGGTCGCCAGATATTGCGTGTTGAAATATATCAAAATAATTTAACAAAAAGTTCAAATTGGAGAAATGTTTTCTTCTCCTTAATATTTTTTAAATTTTGATCATGTTTTCACCTTCTGGAAAACAGTGAGTATTCATTTTTTTGCAGGTCCTTAACAAAATTAAAATAATCCGTTATTATTAAATTTTTTTTGCTTTTGTTGGAATATGTCATTGTTTTAATTTTTTTTTAAGTAAATAAGGCTAAATTTCAATTCTATTCTCGAGTTTTTGTTTTATTTTTTTACTTAATTTAAAAATTTTGCAATTCTTTTGTTAAATTTTTTTTTCATTTTTCAAATCATCCTTAATGGAAAACGAGGTAGGATTTTTGTTGTTGTTGTATAAAAAATTGTTTGGTTATTTTTTCAGAGTTTTTGTTGTTCTTGCAATCTGTTTATGTTGTCAAGGAGATGTTTTCAATCTATTTTCTATAAAATATATTTTAAATAAAAATTAAAAAACAAAAATAAGAAAGTTATTAAATAGTGTTTATTACAAGTATATACTTATCATAGTTTAAACTTATGTAATAACCACCGATAGTTATGTTTATTTGCATATAAACTGGCATATCCATGAAAAACTAATACATCTGTTCTAACAAGGCAAACGAGGACGGCCTTAATGCTCTTAGACCAGTTGAAGATTCATAGCAAAGTTTATTTTCGACAACAGTGGTAATAAATAGACGGGGATGGAAAATCACAATTTTGTAACGCTACAAAATCCTTATAAAGTTAAAAAAAAACTATGTTCTACCTTTGTTTACACTATGCGAAAAGTCGCTAAGAAGTATTTCGTGAAATATAATGTAAGTTCGAGAAGGGACACAAAAAGAAAATGCAAATATTTAGGTTATTCACGTCACAAGTTTCGTTCTTGCGAAAAAGCAAGAGGAAAAACATAACAACAACCACTTAGAGAATTATTAGTGAACAACTAATTATATTATTTATGGAAGTTCTCATTGCAAATATTTTCCCAGTTTTTGACTTTAGAAATTGGAATTAGAAAAAATTCGGACTTATTATGCTTAAACAAGTTTTCTGCAAAAGAAAAGGATGCTCAATAAGAAATCACTTAAACTGATTTAAAAAAGTAAATTTTGTAAATAACTAGAAAAGTGGTCTTAGATTTATTCAACCTAAAACTAAACACATTTTAATATAAATTTACTTTTTTTACAGAAAAGGTGTTGTGTGCTTAAATTTTCATAGAGTAATCCAATTAGACCTTTTTTCAAAGATCACACGTGACTGGTGTCATAGGGTGAATTGCGTAACGTCATTTGCAATGCAACCGTACAAAGTGCATTCCTAAACGCAACTATTTAAACATTGAAAATGGCATACGTCCCCTAAATGTAATATATCAGTTATAGATTCGCAAACAAAGGCGAACTGTGGATCAATAATTTACAAAGTTAAGAAAAGAGCAGGTTACTTCGTATTAAAATCGCATTACTGCAATGTGTTTTGATGTTTTGGAACTCACCTATAATGTCATATAAGGCCTTATTGTGTAAGGCGTTGACGTTAACTTGTGAGTCGTTTCTTGTAATAGATTAAAGAACACAGGTTGTATGTTACTTTTACACATTTTAGATTTTTCTTTTACATATTACATTTTATTTATTATTTATTTTGAATTCATTAAATTTTCTAAACATTTTTACTTTACTTTTTCAATTTTAACTTCTTGTCAGAAATTTTTTGGTTGTGTTAAAAATTCTACTAGCTCCCAGGGCTAGTGAACGAAGTGTTAAATTTTTTACTTTTAATAGTACATTGCTGCCGTTTCCCACACGACCGTTATGTTAACATATTTCTATAAACAAAAAAGTTTTTCTATACAGTCCTAAAAGTACGAATCTTTACCCTATTTTGTCCCTTAATTTTACTTTATTTGTTTGCTGCCTTTGTGCTAAATAACATAGGGTTCAAAATTATTTTGTTTATAATAATTACTTTTGCCCCAATAAATGTACTTTCTTTGTTTGCTGCCTTTATCGGAACATAAGTTTAAATTTTAAGCAGAATTATTTCGAAAAAATGTTCGAGTCGTTTTTAAGTAGTCGAACAAACCAAGATTTATTTATATTCACCCTTTATAATCATGTTTTAAGGCATTATAAGAAAAAAATCTATGAAAATTAGTCTGATTTAAAATTGTCGATTTAAACTGATCCACGACTTTTATCTGGCATCTATGGACGAGGCTTAAAAGGATTATTTTCTTTATTTTGAACCAAAAACAAAAATCATCAGATTTAAGATATGTATTTTTATTCTGTCTATTCGAAAATTTAAAAATCGACAAGATTAAAAAAAAATCACAAATATTACAAAATGATTACCACATAGAGGCATTTATGCGTTTCAAAGATATGCCAGTAAGATTTTAAAATAAAATTTAACAACAAATTAAAATTAATAGCTTTAAATAAAAGAATTTTTGTGAGCGTTTGTTTGTTTTTTTAACATAATCAATCGTTCATTGTCAATTACTATTACATCTAATTATTTTTCGTTTTTTTTTTTAATTTTGTACACTTAATATATTGATAAATAAAATATAAATAATTTGAAAAATAAGTAATAAACTTACAAATTAAAAAAAACCTAATTGTCTACAAAAGCAATTATGTTAAACATGAACTTCTTACAGAATCGCTAATTTTTTTTGTTGGCAAACAAATGGTAAAAATAAATTGTTTAATGGTTTTCAACTAGATGCTGCTGTGTTCTATATAACTTTTTGTTATGGTGTGCAAAAAAAGAAACAAAAGTTTTTAAAATATTATAAAACAAAATCACACACACTAAGAGCCATTATTATTACTTGCCGTTAGTTAAAAGGAGGATTTAGTCGGACGTATAACTAGTTATTTATTATTTTAACTTAACTTTAACATACCCAGTAGGACGAACTTGCCTTTTACATATTGCTCACTTTAGTTTAAATTAATGTTGTAATAGTGAACAACTTTTTATACAAAATCCTACCTTTAACTATCCGCAAGTTGTAATAATGGCGCTAAGTGTTGTTGATCTCGGTTCACATTTCACGTTATTCTTAAATACTTCCGTCCGTCATTTGTGTTATAAATTTTACTTATATTATTGTTGTTGTTATTGTTTATACAAAAAACAATAATTCAAAATAAAAATTATAACAATGGCGATATAAATAATAATAATTATAATTAATTGTAGTTTTAGATTTAGTTTTTTTTTTTGTTTTATAATAATCATTATTATAAAATTTTGTTGTGGCTGTGGTTGTGGCTGTTGTGGTGCATATATGAGAAGTTGTCTTATATACGTCGTACTTTGAGCACTATTTACATGATGCTGCTTCTAGACACGCAAGATCTCACAAGCTTTATTGTAGCAAATTGCTATCCAATCGGGTTGTGTGGCACCCCATTGAATTTGATTGACTTCACCTTCGGCGGCTGTATAAGCTAAAATTGGATCCTCGATTGCTCGTGGCATTTGCTGTATATCCCAGATCAGTGCTTGGTGATCATCACCGGCAGTGCATATATGACAGGAACTAGAAAAAAATAAATTAAAACAAAATTTTGAAAAATAAAATTTATACATAATTAAACAGGGGTGTTCTGGAAATCGAAAACGCAAAACACAAGAATTTAAAATTCGTTTTTTTTAATAAGATTTTTGAATTAAAAGAAATACAAATACGATGCAATACAAATATTTCTCTCTTAAACAGAATTCTATAAGAAAATTATAAAAAATCGGATTAAGAGTGTATTAAAAAAGCTTCAAAATTCTTGCGTTTTGCGTTTTCGATTTCCAGAACACCCCTGAAAATGTTAATATAAAATTGTATTTCTTCTTTCTTTGAAAATGTTTCTTTTTATTTATAGGGGATTTCTTGTCAAGTGACCCATGAAAAACTCCCATGGAAACAATTAATATAAAGGATAATAATAACGTAAAAAAATATTCGCGGGCATCGTTAAAAGAAATTTTTCCCTCGTAATTATTTAACTTTTCCCTTTGAATTTCTCCCTTTATTTTTGCTGGGGAACAAATCATTTATCAATGCCTTACCTTCTCAACCTCTTATTATTATTTCAATTATTTATTAATGTTTACAGAATTGAGACAAAGTATTGAAATAATAAGTTGTTGCAGTAATAGAACACAAAAAAAAAAAACAATCGCTTTATATGAAAAAGTCCAAACCGTATTTTTTTTTTTAAGATACGAGGTTGAGAAAGTAAGGCATCGTTATGTAAGTTATTTTTCTCATAATTCGAATATTATAGTTTACAAAATTAATTTTAAGATCCGTTAAAAAGGCGAACTTAAATGTATATTTCTTAACAAAATTCAAAACAACAGGACGATTGCCTGAGGATTTGTAAAGCTTTCCACAGACGTGTTGCAGAATTTTAGAAATTATTTTACTACATAAAAGTGCAATAAGCAAATGTTGCAATTAAACTATAACTTAAATACAATATATATTTAAAATATTGGTACTATTAGCAGGGCTGTGGAGTCGTCAGAAAACTCCGACTGCGACTGCAAGCGCTGAAATATTTTAAGTGCGACTCCGACAGCGACTCACGACTCCAACTCCAACTCCTACTCTAACATTGATGCTTAATGTATGAGACTGTTCCTTATTTGACTTTAAACTCTTTTTATACCCTACACCAGTGTTTAAAAAACTGCAATAACTTTCATTTCTTTTGATTTGACTTCTGCTTGTGCTTCTGAAATCAACAACAGTTTCAGTCAAAGCAAAATCACAAAACGAAAAACAAACAGTTGAACGAAACTTTTGCCAGCAGTTGTTTCAAAAATTGTGATTTTGATTTTCTTTTCTTTTGAACAGTTTCGCAAGTAAAAGTAAAATCAATCTCTTTGTTTTGTAAGTCGCAAACAGTCGCAGAAGCAAAAAGTTATTTGTATTTGCAAATTATAAGTCCCAATCAGGGCTGTCAGATTGATTTTGAACTTTTTCGCCAAATTCAATGTCAAAAATCGCCAAAATCGCCATGGCATTTATTTTTTAGTTTTTGACAAAAATATTTGTATTTTTTGAATAATTAAAAATATTTTTTTATAAATCCCAAAAAAAAAAAAAATTTGTTCCGTATCGCTAAAATCCCCTTCATTGAATTTTTCATTGAATGTAATTAGGGCTGAACTTTACAATATATAAATTTACATAAGCCGTTGTAAAACGTTTACTTTTTATATGTAATGCTGAATTTTTCGATTACATGTTTTCTTGCGTTTAAAATAGACAGTTTCAATTTGCCGATTTTTTTTTTTTTTTTTTAAATATGCCGATTTTTTACCAACACCATCTGGCACCCCTGTGTGTGAGTAAGTATAAATGTAAAAAAAAACAGAAGAGAAAAGAGAATATTTTTCTGTTAGAAATGTACAAAACTAAAAGACTGCCTGATTTTAGGACTGCGACTTCTGACAACTTTCAAAAGCAAAGACACTGCTTGTATTTTTGATTTTTTTAACTTATCAAAAGCAGAAGAAAACTTAGCACACGACTGCCGATTGTTTTCATAAGTTTTAACAGTATCAATGTTTGATTTTAAAAAGCAGAGAAAAGTAAAAGCATTGAAAAGTTAAAATTTTGCGACTTTTCGACTTTTGACTTAAGTTTTTTAAACACTGCCCTACACCACTAGTGGCGAATGAGGGTATACTAAGTTTGTCATTCCGTGTGAAACTTTTTTATGCATCTAAGAGCCCATAAAGTATATATATTCTGGTTTCTTGAGTAATTCTAAGTCGATTTAGCCCTGTCCGTCTGTTGAAAACAAGCGCACTTTCGAAAAACGCAAAATTACCATGGGTCTAATATAAAATTTTATTTTGATAGCATTGTGTTAGTGTTTAGGCCTACTAAACTGTTTTCCGGGAGTACAGTTTATCTGGGGTCTAGGGTTAATTATAGACCGATATTCAAAAAAAAAAAAAAAAAAAAAAAAAAAAAAAAAATGGCGACGGCGTTGTTGGAGGGAGGACCATTTTCGTACATAACTTTAATTTGGATCATCATAATTTGAGTTTGAATTGGGTCATAAAACAGTTTTTAAGTATGATTAATTGGAAAAGATATCACTGCAGACAGTTGGTGGTAGAGTGTAATCATTACAGCATGAACAATGTCGACGAAGTTTATATTTAATGTGAGCAATTTCCAAACAATTTTCTTTAATAAAATGTGTAACAAAAACAATTACATAGTTTTTATTGCGATTAACAACCGATGTGAGATTAACAAAACAAAGCAGGATTGCATAGTACATAAAACTCAACCTTCTCAGCTCTATCACCAATAAACTCAAGAATTGCTGCAATAAAAATTGCAAGTTTGGGCGATGCCTTTGTCGTGAGCTTACTTAATAAACAGTTGTCATACTAAAATAATGTTTTTACACTTAACAAAATTGTTACTGCATAATTAATTTAAAAAATTGTGTAACAAATAAAAATTGTAAAAAGCACTAAAGGCACTAACGTAAAATAGAAAAATCAGCAAGTTAATGCTTTTTCTTAGTTTGGCACTAAATATAAAATTTTGGCGTTTCGAGGCATCAAAAAGCACCATAAATAGTGCCAAAAGCTCTAAGTTGGCATCCCTGTTCCAGACTTCTTTACACTGCGGCCACACGATCAACTTTTTGTTGATAGTCTTTTACCCTACAAAAAACGAGACTACTCTATACATGCGTGTATGGACTACTCCATAAGGGAGTAGGACTACTCCAATACCTATCCTAAATGTATGTAAAAACATACTCCAATTTACATTGCGATGTCCTAGGGCTGGACCACGTAACCCAGCTATGCATTACAAGGGAGTAGTTTTAAAACTACTCCATTGTATACACAAGAGGATTAGTTTTAACTTCGTTTAAAAACGAAAACATGTCGTTAAAAAACGAAGACATGTCGTCTCACTACAAACACTTTTTAACAATGACATGGTCCATGCTTGCATTACATCGGACCAGTCCATGGATTAGTCCATTTAATCAAATTGGAACAAGTTGTCCAATATTATTTGCAGGGTACATATACTGTTTGTCAAAATTTACATTAATTGAAAGCTGTGACGTAGGCTGCACGCAATTTTTAAGCAATTTACTTTCAAGATGTCATCAAGAAAACAATTTATACTGACAAACGAAAAATTAGCTCACTAAACTTCTAATCAGCTGTTAAATTGAGCGTAAAATTGCCAAACAAATGGATAGTTAAAATTGAGAGCAATCTCGTGATCAATTTAAAAAGTGTGAGTGTGTTAGTGAAAAAAATGAGAGTGAGAGCAAATTGAAAGGAATTGAAAGACAAAAATTGATCGTGTGGCCTCCAAGTTAGCTGAACCACAGCGTGCACAAGAAATCTTAATTATTACATTAAACACGTACATTTTTTTGGAGAATAACTTTAATTTTTACTCGAAAAAATAAAAATCAACTTTTATTTTTGTAAAAAAAATAAAAGAACTGTTATTTTCGGTCTTTGATTTAGATACTGGCTAAAATAAATATTTTTACAAAATTCAAGTTTAAGATTTTTATTTTAAAACATTTATTTATTTTATTATGAAAACGCGCGATTGTAAAATCACTTGTATGTTCTAAATCGCCAATTTAATTTTTGCGTGTGCTGAGAAGAAAAAGAAGCCAATTCAAAAGCAAGGCGAATTCATTTACCAGGTGGCGTTGAAAGCACAGCTGTGCTACTTTTTTTTCTTACTTAGAGAGAGAAATGTCAAAAGTTACTTGTGTTTTTGACATATCGATCAACGAAAGCAACAAAAAAATACATTGCTTTGTTTTTGGTGTTGTTACTTGTTGTAGTATCGACACCACCGTATACATGAATTCGCCTTGTTCAAAAGTATGCAAAAGTAACCCAATATTCAAACAAAAGAAGCAAATTTTTTAATTTAGTATTTTTGATTGAAATTGGGCAAAAAACAAATTGATTTTATTATAACGTTGTTATTTCTGCTGCATAATACTTAATTTTATTAATTAATACAAGTTCACCTAGGCTGAGTTTTTGAGATCTCAGTTCAACTAGGTTTCGTCAATCTGTAAACAGATTTGTGCCGCCATTACCAAGCTTGTATACAAAATTTTGACGGAACAGCTTAGTTTTGCTTAAAACGTTGGTCTTTAAAGAAATAATAAAAAATCACATTTCGCAGGGCAAATCCGAGTTTCAGAGAACATCAAACTTATTTTAAACTTAATCTTAATCTTTGCTTGCGATTTAAAATAACAAAATTTCTTGTGATTGCGTTTTCCAACACACAAATTTAGTGACTTCAAACAAGAATCTGACAACCCTGCTAATATGTATAGTAAAAAAAATTTTACATACCTGTGCGGCGCCCACGCAATACCGTTGACGCACGCTCTATGATTGCTCAGTCTTGCAACAGGTGTACAAGGAACACGAACGTCTAATATTATTACTTCGCATGAGTCCATCGCAACGGTGGCTAAATAATTTGGATCTTGTTTGTTCCAAGCCAAACGTAATAAAGCTGTGTGTGTGGGATCCTAAAAAAATAATAAATTATTATTTGTAAGATATTTTTAATGCTAATTTATTTTATTGCCTCATATATAATTGTTGAATGTTCCAAATGTCTCAAATCGAACATGCGAACGGATCCATCTGCACCTACGGAAGCAAACATATCGCGACCTCCACCAGCCCTTGAAAAGGCGATATCGTATACCTCCTTATCGTGGGCAATTAATTGTGTTTTCACATGACCCGAAACAAAAACACGACCATGTGGTTGACCCGTCTCCAAGCCCCATATGGTGCATGTTGTATCAATAGATGAAGTCCCCACTAAATTGGGATCCACTTCATTCCAATCAAACGATGTTAAGGGTGCACAGAAATCACTGTTTTTATTATTATTTAGAACACACTCTAATCGTGTGTCTGGTTCTCCAGCACGCCAAACGCGTAAATAATCACCGCTTGTGGCCAGTAAATCAGGATATATACCCTTTGAATCGGGTATCCACATAATTTTTGTAGTTGGGTATGGATGATCGAATGTGCTACGAAAAAGATTAATGATATTGTTTTAACTTTTAAGGATTATGTACATAAATGAAGTTTATTTACCTTTTAGCACTAAATTCACTTGTGTCCTCATCCAGACTTATAATTTGAACTTTATTATTGTATTCTTCAATAAAACTCCCAAGAGCTAAACGAAATCGTTTATCTGGACGTACGCTCCAATTCATGGAATACAGTGGCCATGGCGCCAAGTATTTGTAGATTTCTTTTCGTTTTCCGGCGGTGGCTGACATAACTATTTAAAAATGAAAGAACAAAAATGATTTAAATTAAAAGTTTCACATAAAAACATAATTATAACATTTAATAGCAAATAAATTTGATTGCAAATTTTATTAAACAGTCTATATTTAAATAATGATTCATTTTAATCATTGTCATACATAAGCATTGCATTTAGTTGATTAAATTTAATTTTTAGCATCTGAATATGGGTAAATCCATATAAAATCAAAAACGTCAATGTCAGCATTTTTAACAATGATTGCAGTACTATACACAATTATTTTCATATGAACTAACTTTTCAATAAAATTCATACGTGAAAGAAAAATTTTAAAAGCATATCTAATTGAAATAAACGGACTTAAATCTATTCAAAAGTTTAATTCGCTATAATACATCCTGCTTGGGTAGCTTGCCAGGCTGTCTTGATTTTTCGAAATTTACAAGAATTTTCACTGCTCGTAAAGAATCAAGAAAAAAATATGTCTTTCAAGATTTTTTTAAAGTACAACCAAAAACATGTTATTTTTTTATTTGCTTCCAGTTTTATTTAAATAAATATTTCATCGTTTTGTTTTAGTGTATTTGTTTATAACTCTATCAAAACTACATTTCCTTTATTCAACACTGATAATTTGAGAAAATTGAGATGCTAATTTGAAACACAAACCCGTACCTACACTCAAAACTAGTAAGTAAAAACGTTAAACAGCTGACTCAAAATAATACAGACATTTTATGAGCTCGACATTAAAATCTGCTTTTTGAAAAATGTGCAGATATGGCGTATTGAAATAAGCAAAAATCGCGTTTCATTATCATTAAACATGCACTAAAATAGAAAAATATGAGCTAAAAATTGGAAAAATATGCACTCTAATTTTTTTTAACAGATTTCTTAATGATAAAAAAAAAAAAAAAACATTAATGTAACAAGAAAAACAAAAATAACATAAAAACGTTAACATTCAGTCTCATAAACTTAAATAAGGTACACTAAACACAAAAGTAGAAGTTAAAATAAAGTGAATCAAAAAAACCGTTAGTTCCTTTGTGATATACTAATTTTTTACAACACTACCATATTGGTCTCTGGGTGAGGGTGTGAAGTTTGCTTCACACCAGGCTTTCTAACCTAACCTAACCTACCCTCCACTGCATACATTTTATTTATGGCACTATCAATAAATTGAATTTGCTTTCTCAATGGACTACATAATTTTCTCTAATTTAACAAAAGTTTTCATATATCTATAATTTGAAAATACAAAAATTATCTGAGCTTTTATATTTGATAAATTTGCTTTTTTAATGAATCCTTCCAACACATCCTTGAATTGGTCAACATTTTCAGCACAATACATAACTGCTTTGAACCACGGCCCCTACATTGTTGTTATATACTGTGGAGGAAGAAATAAATCGGGATACTTCTCTTAATATGCAGCAAATCGCGAGTTGCTTTGCAAAATATTTTTTCCTATAAGAACTCAATATCATCGCAGTTGCCTCTTATCTCTTGTGCAACACGGTCCATCGCAAAATAAAACAAATAAAACCAGTTTTGTTTTCCAAAATATGCAATGTCAGCAATATATGCAAAAATATACATTTAAAGCAAAATAAAACAAATCGATGCCATTTTACTTCAATTTCTTGATTCGCAAAGATATTTAGTTTATGTTGATCTCAGACTGACGACAACCTATTTGCATTTGCATAAAAATCCGGGCCTTGTAATTGCCCTTATCGTGGTTGGCGAATTTAAAATACGCCAACAACGATAAGGGTGAATATATTTTATAAGAATAGCGAGTAAATAAGCACATTAAAATGTTTGAGTGCTAAAGGTATATGGCTGCTCGATGTTAGCCATGTTTTAACTCGAAGACAATTTTTTTTTCATTATTTTGCGTTTGTTTTATTGCTATCGTTGAAATTTTTTAATTTGGAACTTGTTGCAAAATGGCTGCTGCAATAAATAAAAAAAATTCAACATAAACGGCCATTCAGATTTATTTGTGACATAATTAGGTGTGTTCCAGAAGATCTCGGGCTAGTTCGGACTAATGAGAGTAAAATGAAAATTACTCTCTGAATTTGCCAAAGCTACCCAATATTACTGGAACGCAAAAAACCATTTTTGCACTTCTTCAAATACGAATGATGCTTACTTTTCATATTAAGATCTATTTAAGTGATTTTAGAAGCTTAAAAGTCATAACATTATAAACCCAAAATATTTTTTATATTTTGTTTTATTTTATGTTAAAAATTAAGGGAAATATGTATGCAATAATGTATTTACAACTTTAATTTTTTCATTAAAATTTTACATTTTGCTTTCTTATATATTTTTTAATAAAACCTAAACTTTTTCTTTTGCTTGTAAATTTCCTGATTAATTTTTCAGTTTCATATGTAAACAAAAACAGCTGGTTGTTTATTCTTGTCCGAACTTACCCAAAGAAAAAGTTCGTGCAAATTTGTACAGGAAATGAAAAAAAAAATACTCTCTCAATTACTCTCTTAAATGCACAAAAATTGTTATGTGGAACGCTTTTGGGTAACTTTGTGCAAGTTCGGACTGTTGCGTTATGCATCTGGAACAGAGCTATTAAGTAGCTGCATATTTGCGATATTTTTTATTTAAAGTATTTTATGAATCTCACTGATACAACTTTGAGTGATCATCTACAGATTTTTATTTAGATGGTACTACCTATAGGTTCATAAAAAAATTCTTAATCCAAGAAGACTATATAAAATTTATAAACCAAAAATTATTATAGAGCTACAAATACATATTATTAAACGTAGCCGGTTTTCGAAATACCAAAGAATTTAATATATCTGTGCAAGGCCCAACGACGGTTATTACGAACGAACCCAATAATTTTAGCCAAATTTTCCCTAAAAAACTTCTATTAACTATTTTAGTTTTTAGGTAGGTATTTAATATATCTGTGCAAGGCCCAACGACGGTTATTACGAACGAACCCAATAATTTTAGCCAAATTTTCCCTAAAAAACTTCTATTAACTATTTTAGTGTTTAGGTAGGTATTAGTACCTACATATTTTCAGTTATCGTTAAGTATCGTTTATCATTAGGAAAAAACATTTTAGGTGTATCCAATTGAAAAGGCATATTGACAGCTATAAAAACAAATCAACGGTCAATGGCACTACTAGTAGATAGAAGTACATGTAAATATATTTGTATGCGTGAATGTACATAAGAGTATAAAACAATAAAGAAAATTAATGTTTACATTCATACATACAATCAGGGGTGCCAGAAGATTTTAATAAGAGATCGGCATATTTTCAAAAAAAAAAAAAAAAAAAAAAAAATAATAATATAAAAATAAAATAAATTAATTTGACATTACATGGGTAAAAAATACAACCTACCTAATGATCATACTTTGTACTTACTATACTATGACTTAAACTTTTTTATTATAGACAAATATTTAAAATTTTTATTAAAATCTTTTTAATATCAGGGGGCAAATTACGACATTCGATATCGATCGAAATTGTAAAACAATTTTAATGGAAATTTCGATCCAGTATTAAAACTGTTCGAAATATTAAATTTTAATAACACTGGTTCACAAATTTTCAACATTTTGCTAAAAATTAGATGTTTTCTAACCTAAATTAGGGCTGCTGAACACGAGTATGGCATTTATGTATTTATTTCCCTCAAGAAGCGTCTTAGAGATATTTGCTTGAATTTACTTTAAGTTACTCCATTAAGGCAAAAAAAAAAAAAAAAAAACCCCCTCATATCTCAAGACAATTTTGTTCCAAACGAATTTGTAACAAAATTGTTATCATCGGGATAAAATAAAAAAGTTTCAATATAATTAGAAAATCATCCAAATTTGATAAAGCTATTTTCCCTTAATACAAGATCTTGGTAAACTCTTTCACTTTATTCGTAACACTTAGTTCCCAAATTTTGAGAAATGAGTATAAATATTTAAACAGAAAATGCGTTTTCAGTTACATGTGTGCTCCTGTAATTGCAAGAGACCCGTTTAGACTTAAAAAAATACTGATTTATTTGATATATAGTCAGCTCGTTATTTGTTTGACCTACCGACCATAAAACAAATTGAGATATGTATTTTGAAAGCCTGTTTCGCCAAATTTTTATGGTTTGTGATATATAAAGCATTCATTTTGCTCCATATTAACTGTAAATTGTAAAAAATGCAATAATAAACATACCTTTATTTATTTCAATGACTTAGTTTTCATTATTTTAAAAAAGAATCAGATCTAATTTGTACCGGCTGGTTTCAAGTTCACAATTGGTTTTGACCTGCAATTTATTAACTAAAGGTGTGACATCTGACGTTTGTAATGAAAGAAGTTCTTCACAAATTTTCAGATAGCGAATTCTGTATATTTTCTAAAAATTTCCCAGCCAGTCATTACTGAAATTATTGTATTTTTATACAATAATACAACGCCAATAGTTTTTCTTTAATGTATTTCTCAATTTTGTTTAAACTTTCCTCTTTCGGCTTAAAATCTAATCCGATTTGTTATATTTTGTACTGATTTGTTAAAATTTATTTATTAATACGTTCAGAAGAGTTAACTTACAGGTCTGTTCGGAAAATCACGTGATTTCAAATCACCAGCTTTTAAAATCACACGTGTGATTTTGTGGTGTTCTGAAAATTATTTCGTTCTAGTGTTTCTCGGTGTGCTTTTGGCACTTGAAAATCATACCGAAACACCAAAATATCACACGTGTGATTTTAAAACACATGTAATTTGAAATCACGTGATTTTAATAAAATTGATTTTCAGAACAGGCCTGTTAGAGTTAACTTTTAAGAGCGGCACATGGGCGCTATAATTTGGTTACCTTAACCGCGAGATTAACATTTACGAGTTAACTTTTTCGCGATTCTACTGTAATACATTTGTGGAAACTAGTTTTATAAAATAATTAACACGTCATGTTAATAATTAGTAAAAATTAATAATGAAATATAAAAATGGAATCTTCTTTTTATAAAATAATAATTTTTTTATAAAACACTTCTAGATGAAATGAGTATTGTAGTATTGTAAATCTTATAAACTTATTAAATTCGTTTTAATTTTAACTTATTTTAGAAAGATTTATGAATTCGGTAGGGATGATGAAAATTAACACGTTTCTTACCTAAATGACAGATTCAAAATCTACCGTTGGAATGTGCGTCCAACCTTCCACAAATGAAAAACAATAACAGGCACATGTCGTCACCTAAAATGCAAAAGGGCGTAACAACACTTTTGACCTTTTTACATGAGAAGCAAAAAACTTTGCAAAATCAATAACAATAAGGTGTACTTGGCGTTTTAATAACTTTAATCGCAGGGATCTAATTTTTTTGTGATCATGTAGTTTAATAAAATGAACAAATATCAATCAAATGCTCTATTTCGAATTTTTTTGTTGTTAAGCCATTTTGCATTTTAGATAACGATATATACATACATATATATTATTTTGCTTTATTGAAAATAAATTTTCATTACATTATACAATTTATGGATAATAATTCTGCTGGTTTAGTTGAACTAAACTTAAATTTATATCGTCACCTAAAATGCAAAAGGGCGTAACAAAGAAAAAAAATCAAAATAGTTTTTGATTTCTTTTTGTCCGTTTTCTTAAACTACATGTTCAGCAAAAATTTTAGATCCCTGGTAATGAAAAATTGCGACTTTATTAAAGAAATTCAAACGCCAAGTACACCTTGTTGTTATTGATTTTGTAGTTTTTTGCTTATCCTGTAAAAAAGTGTTTTTACGCCCTTTTGCATTTTAGGTGATGATATGTAGTTTAAACTCAACAGCAGTAAATCAGTGTCCCATGTATTATATGTAGTCAAAAAAATAGCACGACAAATGTTGTCAAATTCATATGGCCTGTATTGATAATTTCAACGCCCAATTTAATACGTTTAGAGATGGTTTATATGTTAACTGATTTATAGATTTGTTGATTTAAACATATTTAAAACCAAAAAGAGTTTAACTTGCTGTGATTTATTAGCCCTCAGAGTCCTTCATTCGTCATCAAAAAAAAACCAACAAGACCTTGTATTGTGGGAAAAATTATGTAGGAATAAGGAATCTAAAATCTGGCCAAGCTTACGTTTCTACAAATAAAAAACTTTGACATTATATAGCGATTCTTGCGTTCCTCAAAATAAAAATAGCTCAATTAGAATTAACACAACCGCAATCAAAATGTTCTAAGCGTAATACAAAAGTTTTCAGAACTAGGACATTCCTTAATTCAAGAAGTAGATTGTGTTCATAGCATTATTAACCAGTACTTAAAGAATATTGAAATTTATAGCCTTCTTCATTTACTAAATTTTCTCAAAACTATGCCGAATAATAAAACAAAATTAATAGTTATGCTTCCGGAAGATTTTCGCACATTCTCGTTGTTTGCAAATAAAATGGACTTCATAAAAATCCCTTTTGCTTAAAATGAAAGTACTGCTTGCTCTACAGTAAAAAAATTAATTAGGTATACATCATAAAACTTCTACGAGAGAGGAAAATTATAAAAAAATGTAGTTTTAGTTAAGTCAGAATCAAGTCAGTGTTTGTTGACACGTTGAAGCATATTTTGTAAATTTTAAAACCACCAATAATCCCAAGCGATAAAAAAAAAACATAAAATACTTCTTATATTTCTTCCACATGTTGTTTTACCTTATAAAAATTAACTCCATATTTACTTTTAAATTATAAATGTTTTTTGTTGATTTTATTTGCTTTTGCATTATTTAAGTTGTATACTTTGTGGCTTTTTATGTACCTTTTCAGAACAGAAACCGAATAAGTTTTTTTAATGTTGACTTCTTATTAGATTGTTAATGTAGAAACTTTTATGTCAACAATAAGTTACTCAATACACAGCAATAAGTATGCGTATGCAGCACAAAAAGCTACATTTTAAAATTTATTTTTAGAACAAAACAATACCCTTTAAAAAATACTATTAACTTCTAGTTCCATTCATTAAAGTTTACAAAAATTTACATTTTTTTTCAAAACGTATGTCGGAAGCAGTGGTGAAAATATAAATAAAATTCTATCGTTTATCGTTTTTCCCAATCCGAAATTTTGGCTTATGCGCAAACCAATAATGAGCTGACGATATACCTATGGCATGAAAGTCTTCCATCATATTTTGAATTAGTTGACTGTGGTTATGGCTTCTGTTATTTCCTAAAAAACCACTTTCCACTTTCTGGAAAGAGTTCAATATAATTTAAAAGTTGATGGTAAAATAACGCGTGTTGCTGTATCCAAAAATCCTCTTATTTCAAAAGAGAAGCGGTTAATTACGAGTTCTCCTTTGACAAAAATAGGGCACGATAAACATCATTTAGTGCTCTTTGATTGATTAGTTTAATATTTGAATCACCAGTAGAATTAAAACTCAGAGAAAAATCTTCTTCTTCATTAACTGATGTTACTTTTAGTGTCGGAGTTTGTGTTTTATGTTCAGAAAAGAATGTGGAGCAGTTGTAACTGATTTAATATCAAGATTAATAACTTTGCCATTTTTTTCCGCCCTGCACTTTGGCCATGCGGAAATAGAAAGCAGTCAGATGATCAAATGGATCCCTAGATTCAATTAGCGCACCAATTAGAGTGAAAGATACTACCATAACCCTAAATAAAGTACATAGCTATTGTAAGAAGCATTGATTAAACAATTTTAAATGTAAAATCAAATTCGGATGTTTTTACTAAATATTGGTTTACTTTCTAGTTTTTTGTCCGATAATAACAATTTTACGCTTAGGACGTTTGGAAAAATTTATTATTGAAAATTTAGTTTAAAAATTTTTTTTTTTTGGAATTTTTTTGCCTTACTGGAGCTACTTAAAATGATGAATTTTGAAAAAAGTTAAAAAATTATATGAAAGAGAAAAGGCATATATTTTTAATAGAAATAGCTAAAACAACTGCAGAAAAACACGATATTCGCGAATATCTGGAAAACGCTTCTTAAGAAAAATAAATTAATGTCATATTCATGCTCAGAAACCCCCAAAAAATATCTTATTTTCGAAATCAAATTTTTGTGGCATAGTGTAATCTTTAGAAAAAAGAATTTCTTGCCAAAATTAGTTTTTGAGGGTACATCGAAATTTGGTTTTTTACGTCGACTTTGCTAAAAATTATAGTAAAACCAACAAAAAGTTAGTATCGAAAAATCGGGATTTTTGAGCAAAAATCGGCAAATCAGCACTTTGAGTATTTAGACTAAAAATCGTCAAAATGCCGATAAATTGGCAAATATGGCAGACCTGCATTATTAAAGACAGAAAAGAAAAACAACATAAACACAAAAATACTCTGCCAAGGCCTCCCTCTATACCGCTTGGAACCTTTACAACTTCCTTTCTTATGTTACATTACACAAATTTTGCACTTTAAACTATTTCGACTTCCCTGTTTTTTTTAATGAAGAACAGACAAAATTCAATAAACATTGCAAATCTAAATAAAAACAACTTACCTAAAATTTAATGATGATGGTGATTTTATTAAGATTAAAATGTCAACGTTAATGTGTCTAAATGTATCGTAAATTAGTCTCACTAATGTAAGTGTTTACGTCTGTCTGTTTGTCTGAACTTAAATTGATTGTAAATTTGTTTTTTTTTTGTATGGGAAAACACCAACAAATGAAATACATCCAATATCAACCGAGAGCGAATGAAAACTAAAATATTTCCAATTGTATTAAAATAATTTCAAATGAAAATATCATTTATAGTCTCAGGACTATGAGCCGGAGAAAATATTTTGTATGGTATGAAAAAATTCCTGTTTCAAATTGTCTCAAATCATTTTCGCCGCTAGTCTGTTGTATTTGGTCTTGTCGGTGGACACAGGTAGTAGAGTAGGGGTGCACTGAATGCCGAACACAAATAATCTTGACATGAATTTATGACATAAATAAACTTTGTTTTTTAAAAAAACTTATTTCACATCACAATATCAATTGCCCTTCAAACACTTTTGTTTTAATTTAATTTTCTGCATTGATTTTACTAATAAATGAATATTTTCTAAAATCCAGACAACGCAAGGCGAAAATGTATATAACAACGCGTAGTTTTTTTTTGTTAAGCTACCATAGTTGTATAATATGGTATTGAAATTGACAATTGATTTTAGCGGCTGGCAACGTCTTTAACAAATATAATGTTGGGCGTTTCTACATAATCGGTGTATTTACGCCGATTACATACCTTTATGGTACGCACACACGAGGCAACATTAGTCGAAACATGTGTTACTACATAACACCCAGTCTACAACTGACATCAAATGCTTAACATTAACACTAATATGATGTTAGTGTTAAGTATATACTCATCATGTTAGAGGTTTTCTCATGTTATAACACGGTTGTTAATGCAAATGTTTTAACAACGCTTTTATAACATCATGTTATAACAGCAAATCATGTCTGTTGTAGACGTGGAGTAAGGTTTCGTTTCAACCACAGACGATGACACTAAAAATGAAACATCAGTATTGCGTGCAGAGATTAGGGATGGGCAATAAATATCGATATATCAAAATATCGATATTTAAAAAAATTATAATCGATATATATTATCACGCATAAACCAAAAGATTTCCGTTATATTTGTTGCAAAATTTTTAATGTTTTATAATATTCACTTAACTACACAAATTTAGTAAATTTGTTATATTTTTTAATTTCCTTCTCCAACAAATTTTTCTTTACCAAATTGTAACTGCTGTATTCATAAAAAATAAAATAGATTTCGAACGAATTTTAAAACAAAATTTCCATACAAATTTTCCTTAAAATAGATTTCATATCCAATTTAGTTTTTTACTCGGTGTTTACATTTGCCAGTACTGGCAAGACAGTTGCAATACATTCAAACTTTTTCACTAATACCTGTACACTTTTCCAACTGTCTTGTCTGTTAAGTTCATATAAAACACGTTTAGCTAGAACTTGCACTGCGACATTCACGTAAGACATTTTTTTAAAAGTTAACTGTCTTAACTACTGTCTGGACGCATACGTCGCGAAGATAGCAAGTAGTGTTTTTGGCAACTAATATGTATTTTCTTACTGTCTTGCCAGTACTGGCAAATGTAAACGTTAGGTTATGAATACGGCAGTAAATATCTTAATTGATTGAAAATTCAAAAATTTATATTTTCTCGCTATAACAATTTCCAAATCCAACTAAAACCATTTTATATTTTCTTCCCATTTTTTTAATTTTTTTATATGCATATCATATTTTAAACATCCTCGATTTACGAATAAACATATAAAATTAATCTTTCTCATAAAGTTATTTTTGATAATTAAAACATTAAAATGTTTACAAAGCTTTTTCTGATATTTCAGGCAAAGTAAAACACATATATAATATCAAATATAAAGTACAATAATATAAAAAATAATTTCTAATACAAAGAGACACTAAGAAAACAATTTGAACATTCGTGAGCTCTTTAAGAATCAGACATGAAAATTAGTTTTCTATATGAAAAAATATGTAGGTTAAATCATATCATCTGGCACTTACTGGTTTTCCGCAAGGAACAAAAATGGGTTTTCTAGAAAAACTATAAAGAATGTTTAGATTTATTTTAAACATAAACTGCACGATCGTTTTTTTTTTGTTTAAAATAACTACACTTTCTTACTCATTCATTTTCACAAAAAGTTTAAGAAAGTTACTGCAGTCGCAGAAAACGGCATCCTTGAAAAAATATCTTGAGGAACTGGATGCAACTCCACAATCAGCCTTCTCATTATGGCGCGCAGCTAGAAATCTCAAAAGGCCAGTTATCTCTAAGCCACCTTTAAAAAACATTAATGGAAGTTGGGCAAGAAATGATACAGAAAAAGGAAATCTATTTGTTAATAATTTGAAAAACGTATTTACCCCTCATACATCACACAATATTGCTGTGGAGTTACCACCTGTTTCTGTTAGAGCAGCTGTTCCTCTAAGATTTGAGATAAGAGAAATCGAAAAGGCTATTTGTGATTTAAACCCCAAGAAAGCTCCTGGTTTTAACAAGATCAGCAACAAAATGCTTTTGGAACTACCTTGCATAGTAAAGAAAATTATTCTTTATATTTTTAATGCGATTTTATTACTTGAATACTACCCGCAAGAATGAAAAGTTTCCTTAGTCACCATAATACCTAAACCAGGAAAAGATCACACGAAAGCTGAGTCATAAAGGTCTATAAGTTTATTATCTAATATATCAAAGCTGTTTGAGAAACTCTTAGTGTCAAAATTAGTCCCAATTTTAAATGAAAATAGATGTATTCCTAACTATCAGTTTGAAAAGAACACAGCACAATTGAACAAATCCATCGGATAGTAAACGCCATAAGAAAAGACTTTGAAGAAAAAAATATTGTTCCGCTCTCTTCCTCGATGTGTCTCAAGCATTTGATAATGTCTGGCACGAAGGCTTATTACATAATTTGAAGCTTAACGTACCAGTAAACACACACTAGATATTAGAAAGCTACGTAGTCGGTCGTAAATTCATTATTAAAGAAGGCGATTGCCGCTGCAGTCCCACAAGGTAGCATCCTGGCTCCACTATTATACCTAATATACAGTATCCAGCGTAATTCAAGTTACCCCAGCTGAAATAAGTTATGCGCTGAATTAGCAAATTTTGAATTAATTCTTTTCACACAAAAAAATGAATTGAATGAAATTTGAGTCAATTCAAATGAATTTGTCAAATGAATTGCAATTCGTTTCCAATTCAAATGAATCAATATTAGTATTGTGGTTATTTTATTGAACTGCTAATGGTTTTTAATCCAAATTTAGATATTTTTTAATTAGGCTTAAGTTCATTGAATTTAATTTTCATTAAATTATTTTTATAAAGAGAGGAATTTTACAACATGAAATTAATTAAAATGTTTTTTGATAATTTTTCATTCTTGACTGCGCTGAGATTTGAACCCAGGCTTTCACGGACAGGTTGCCCATACTAGTTTCGATTGTAACCACACAATCTCGTCAGTGGGGTTTGCCGTTTTACTCACTCGGCTATTGAAGCCGGATGACATCAATAAATTATTTTTATGAAGAAAAATTTTTCCTATACTATTTAAAATTTTTCAAAAACCAAAATTTGAGGATGACTTACAGCCTGACCCCCGATGTCGACCGTTATCGTTCGGTTTTAGTGTTGTTTATTTATTGTGTAATATCGATAAAAAATTTAGTTGAAAGAAAAAATATAACTTGAAAATGGCCATTGAATATTTTGCATTTAATTTTATAGTCAATTTTTTTTTATTAACTATTTTAAAGCCTTTATTTAATATTAATTTACAATGCTATGAGATTTTACTTAAAAGTATTTATTACAGCAATAAACATCTTAAAAATAAATAACACAACTACTTGTAATTTCCTTGCGTAAGTTTTAGAAGCTTTGTGAAACCAGACTTGGCATCCACACGTCATAATTGGAGGAATGCACATTTTGTAAAAAAGGATTTTGTTTTTTAAATTAAGTTGAGATCTTCTGCAAAGTAAAGGGTAAAGAGCACGGCCGCATTTGCTCGCCTTTCGCATACATATTTTAAGTGTTGAATGTCGTTTCGTATCTACATAATATAATTCTTAAATATTTAATACTATTTTGTAGTGGAATTTCATTTCCTTTAGAAAATAAATGATTCGTTGGAATCCTTTTCCTCGACCTATTATATGGGAATATAATAGCTTGGGTTTTGTTGACATTAATTTTAATTTTCCATTTGTCAAAATATTTATGGGTAAATTTCAGACTATCCTCCATCTACTTAATTATTGCGTTAGATACGTTACCGCAGCATATAAAAACACTGTCATCTGCGTAAAAGGCTACTTCTTGATTTTTGCGAACAGAGATATCAGAAGTGTAAATTGAATAAAGTGTGGGGGATATAACCGACCCTTGAGGCAGGCCAGCGGGAATGTGCCTAACACTAGATAGCATGCTGTGATGATATAAAAAGCTTTTTATTATTTTTCGCAGGTACGTTAGATAGTTAAAGGTATTAAGTTTTAAGACAAGGCCATCATGCCAAATGGAACGAAATTCCGCAATAAAATTCCCTTTTTTTCTAATATGGGCAGTCGTTTTAGAAACATAATTTTTTTTTTTTGAAAAAAAAATATTTTTTGGCAAATTTCGAAATTTTGATTTTTTAAAATTCATAAAAATTTGGAAAATCTATATATATAAAAGTGAATGTATGTTTGTATATATATATATTTGTGCCTTATAGGAGGCCAAACCACTTGACCGATAATCTTGAAATTTTCACAGAGTATAACTGTGACCCTGGAAGAGACATTAGGCTATATAAAGTTGAGATTGGACAAAGGGTCCATACAATATAATCTTATAATAATCTTAAATCGTTATATCTTTTTTTTTTTTTTTTTTTTTCAGTATTTATTTATTGAATCTTCATATATTAAATATGAACTAACAATAATTAATCAAATCTTATCCTAATATTTGCTTTATGTCCTGCCAGTGCCAAACAAAAAAGATTTCGTCATCACGGTATCTGTTCACATATGTAGGTGTTTATCGCTCATCTGATTGGGTGAGTGCTGCAGTGTCTCTTCTTCTTAAGCGAGTGTGGCCGCCATAATTTAAAATATTTCTAGCTAATGGATTTGGGTGCAGTTCCAGCCTTTTTAAATATTTTACTGCATATTTCGCTATCATAGTTTTTACTAATGGCACATTGAGATCCTTGTGGATATTTGAGTTTTTGACGTACCAGGCTGTGATTATTCGAAGAAGTTTGTTTTAGCGCCTTTGAATTTTTTCGATGTTAGAAGCCGAGGCAGTGCCCCATAACTGAATACCGTAGCACCAAATTGGCTTTAAGATAGAGTTGTAGAGTAGAAGTTTGCAATCGAGACTAAGAACAGAATTTCTTCCAATAAGCCAATTAATTTGGATTGCTTTTAGTTTTATTTGAGTTAATTTAGCTTCTATATGCCATTTCCACGTTAAACGCCGATCTAGATGTATACCGAGGTATTTTACATGCGAGTGTTGGGGTATTATTTGATTATTTATTTTAATAGGGGGGCATGTTTCCCGACGCAATGTGAATGTTATATGTGCGCATTTTTGCTCATTGATCTTTATCCTCCATTTTTTTAACCACCTTTCTAGTTCAAATATATGATCCTGTAGGTAACGAGATGCTTCATGACAGTTTGCGTGTACGCTTAGAAAAGCTGTGTCGTCCGCAAATGTTGAGGTATGGGTGTAGCTGTTTGTTGGCAAGTCCGAAGTATAAATTAAGTATAATAGAGGGCCCAGGATGCTGCCTTGTGGGACTCCAGCGTTAATTGGCTGTGGAGAACTTAAAAATTCGCCTTCTTTAATAATAAATTGACGACCGACTAAGTAGCTTTCTAACAGCTTGTGTATATTTGCTGGTAAGTTTTGCTGCAATTTCAGTAGTAAACCTTCATGCCAGACTTTATCAAAAGCTTGAGACACATCGATGAAGAGTGCTGAGCAATATTTTTTTTCTTCAAAGGCTTTTCTTATGACATTTACTATTCGATGAGTTTGTTCAATTGTGCTGTGTTTCCTTCTAAAACCGAATTGATGATTGGGAATACATCTGTTATCATTTAAAATCGGCGTTAATTTAGACACTAGAAGTTTCTCAAAAAGCTTTGATATATTAGACAATAAGCTTATAGGTCTATATGACTCAACTTTTGTGGGATCCTTTCCTGGTTTAGGTATCATGGTAACTAAGGATACTTTACACTCTTGTGGGTAGTATTCAAGGCGTAAAATAGCATTAAAAATTAGTAGAATAATTTTCTTTGCTATGCTGGGTAGCTCCAAAAGCATTTTGTTACTGATCTTATCAAAACCAGGGGCTTTCTTGGGGTTTAAATCATGAATAGCCTTCTCGATTTCTCTTACTTCAAATCTTAGTGGAACAGCTGATCTAACAGCAACAGGTGGTAACTCGACCGCAGTATCGAAAGATGCATGAGGGGTAAATACGGTTTTCAAATGATTAACGAAAATATTTCCTTTTTCTATGTCATTTCGTGCCCAACTTCCATTTAAGTTTCTTAATGGCGGTTTAGTGATAACTGGTCTTTTAAGATTTCTAGCTGCACGCCATAATGAGTAATCAGATTGAGGAGTTGCATCAAGTTCCTTAAGATATTTTTCCAGAGAAGCCGTTTTTTGAGACTGCAGTAAGTTTCTTAGCCTTTTTGTGCACTCTTTTAGTAAATTTTTAAGTTGAGGGGATCTGTGCAATTGCCACTCTCTTCGAACTCTCCTTTTTTCAGTCAAGAGACGCTCGACATCAGTAGAATATATTTTACTATTTTTGATATTTTTGCGGGCTATGCTAGAATGTTGAACAGCTAGTTTGAGATAATTGTCAAAATTTACAATAGAAAGATTCACATTCTCCGGTGTTCTAAGCGGAATATTTTCAGTGCAGTGGGTACTGAGATATTTTTTATATTTTAACCAATTTATTTGTGTGGCTGACGTCACTAAGTAACCAGACGGAGATACAATTCTATAAGGGTTTGATATGGTAAGAATTGTAGGTGTGTGATCAGAAGATAGTTCTAAAGAAGCTTCAACGTGAATCGTTTCTGCGGGGATGTTTTTAACCACGCCAAAATCGATGACATCTGGAATTTTTTGCTGATCAGTAGGCCAATAAGTTGGTTGTCCACTCGCGACCACATTTAAATCCATTTTAGACATTGTATTATACAAAACACGACCCTTTGGTGTAATGAGCCGTGACCCCCAGAAGGTATGTTTAGCGTTGTAATCGCCAGCGGCTAGGAAACAGGATCCTAATGATTTAAAATATTTATAATATTGGCTTTCTGATATTGAAAATCTAGGTGGAGAGTATAAAGATGAAAGTACAAAGTTTCGATTTAGCTCTTCAACACAAATGTTCGTTGCTTGCAGATAATCTTCACGATGATCACACATTAAGTAGTGTTTGATTCGGGTTTTTATTAAAATAGCAGAACCTCCACAAGCTCTATCTCGAGGGTCCTTGGTATCATATAATATATAACCATTAATTTTAAACGTATTTCTTGAGGTCAAATGAGTTTCAGAAACCATCATTACATCAATTTGTTTACTTTTAAGAAAATATTCTAGTTCATTTTTATGTTGGCGAATGCCGTTTGCGTTCCAAAAACAAATTTTTAAACAATTCATGGCTTGTTAAGTACAGCTTGCAATAACATCGATTGCATTCTTAACATTTCCTGCATCATATTACCCATTGTATTCGTAAAGTTTGTTACTGTTTGTACTAGTGTTTCCATGGTTTTTTCTAGACGACTTAAATTAGAAACTGGAGTCTCATCATTATTTGGCAAATCACCTTGAATTGGAATATGGTTTGATTTTAGGACGTTAGCGTAGGATGTTCTGTTATTACTAGGCTGCGGTACCTGAATGTTATTAGTATTATCTTGATGTGTTTCCTGAATTTGAGGTGGATTAGGTTTCGGTCCAACCGAGCGCTTGACGATAGAGTATACAGTGCATCCTCTATAGTTGGCAGTGTGATTACCACCACAGTTGCTGCATTTTTTTACATTGGGGTCGGTTTTAGACTTATCGCAGAGAGCTGTACCATGCTATTCTCCACATACAACGCAAACAGGGGTTAAATGGCAGTATGCCTTAGTGTGACCAAATTCTTGGCAGTTTAAACATTGCACGGGACCGTTCCTTTTATGTGGCTCCTCTATCGTTATTTTCCTATACAGGATATATTTCAGACTGTAAATGGGATGAGTTTCGTTTTTTTAAGCTTAACGTCGCCGGGTTCTAACTCCACTCGAAATAGTGGCTGGGGATTTTTTTCTCTATTTTTAATATTAACTACATTTTTAATTTTAAAGCCCTTCTCTTCTAAAAACGTTTTTATCTCACCTGGGTCTACGCATGAATCAATGCCCTTTATCACTACCTGAAGACCTTTACTGCTCTTCAGTTGGTATGTATAAAAGTTTTTTTTTAGTGCTTCTAATTTAGTTATTACTTTACGAAAATCATCTTCACGATTAACTTGTATTTTTGTTTCATTTATACTACCACGTTTTATTGCAGCTACATAAAAAGAATTTTCACCTATTACCGAGATCAAATTCTTTATTAAATCACTTGAGTTTTGCTCTCTAAGATATATCGGGGGTGGCTTAGAAGATTTTGTAACGATTTGTGCTTCCGAGGATTCCTCTTCCAAAATCGCAAACCGATTTTGAGAACTTATTCTCTCAGCTGTACCCTCTTTTAAAACTTTTGGGACAGAAGCAACTGCAGAAGAGGTTGGGCTGCGACCCCGTTTTAGCACTGTTATGTACCTATCCATTCCAACTTGTATTTGAGGCTTTTGACCGCTTTTCACCTGTGATACTGAGTTTTCCATCATGCCTGATTTGGGGGTAATCTTTTCATCACTTGTTTAAATCGTTTCTGCCACTGAGGCACCGCTTGCAGGTTTTATATTTTTTATTGTATTAGAATCAACCGTATTATTAGACACCGAAGGTGATACAGAGTTTTCTATTGTGCCTGATTGGGGGTTAATATTTTTATCACTTATTAAAATTGTTTTTGCCGCTGAGGCATCGCTTGCAGGTTTTATATTTTTTATTGCATTAAAATCAACCGTATTATTGGACACCGAAGGTGATACAGAGTTTTCTATTGTGCCTGATTGAGGGTTAATATTTTTATCACTTATTAAAATTGTTTTTGTCGTTGAGGCAATGCTTGAAGGTTTTATATTTGTTAGTGTATCAACCGTATTATTAAAAACAGAAGGTGAGAGAGATCGCGTACGAGTAATAGGTTTAGCCGTTAGGTATTTGCTATCATCGACTCTTTTTTTTATTTCTGCATTTGTTTCGTTAACACTCACTGTGATATATGCATTTCTATCATTATGCTTAATTGTTTTTGCACTGTTTGCACTCATAAGAGTTTTTTTTTTTTTTTTACTGTTTACAGTTGTGCTCTTCTTATTTGTTATTGTTTATCAACACCGAGAAAAAATGTGTATGTTTATGTATGTATGAACATACATACATGTATTTTTTTCTTTTCTTTTATTTACTTTTTTTTTTTTTGTATACTTTATTTGTTCACGTTTTTATAAAAAAAAATAAACCGTATGCCGAGCTTAGAAAACACGTCTATCTTCAACGAGCGCGACAGGCATTTTTTGGCATAGGATGATGATATTTAGTACATATGGTGTTAGTATGAATAGAAATAAGCTTCATGAAAAAAGAGGGCGGAGCCACGCCCCATACCACCATATCTAATAAACTACTGAACCGATCGTCATCAAATTTCCACAGTAGGCGACTGCCTTGAGTTACTGAACTTTAAGCTATATAAAGATGTGGTTGAAAAAAGGGGCGGTGCCACGCCTATACATCCCAAAACATAAAATCTTCATATCTTAGCCACTATTTGGCGTAGGATGATGATATTTAGTATATATGGTATTGTTATGAATAGAAATACGTTGCATGAAAAATACGTTGGAGGGGCCACGCCCCTTTATGTCGATTATATCTAATTAACTACTGAACCGATCGTCATCAAATTCTCACAGTACGCTTTTGTTATGAATTATTGAGCCCTAGGCTATGTAAAGCTGTGGTTGGACAAAGGGGCGGTGGCGCGCCTATTCAACTCAAAATTTATAATGCTTTTATCTTCGATACTGTTTCACGTATGTAGGTGTTGGGAGAAGTAAGATATCTGCTGGGGAAGTGCTACCCCCCATTGGACGCCAATGTTAAATATCGCATATCGTAAGAACTGTTATAGTGAGAATGTTCAAACTTGATATTAGTCACTCTTATGGAAAACTACACCTTTAAAAATATAAATAAAGGGTGTAGGGTCAGGGCGAGTAATACCCTCATAGGAAGCATATATTTAATATCGCGTAATTGAAAAACTATTACAGCGAGAGTCTTCAAATGTGGTTAAATCCACTATTATGGTAAGCTATAAATTGCAAAATAAAAATGGGTGGGGTAGACGAAGGAGGAGCAATACCCTCCATAGGACGAAAATATCTGAAGACAAAAGTCTTCAAGTTTTGTAGGACCCACTCTTATGGTAAACTACACCTTCAAAAATGAAAATATAATATACAGACTCCTAAGCTACTGAGCCGATTTTCCTGAAAGTTTCACAGTAATTTCCTGACTACTCGGCGCTTAACATAGGCTATTAATATATTTTAATCAAGTAGGCGTGGCAACAACCATACACTAAAAATATGAATAACCTTATATCTGGAGGACGGTTACAATAAGAGTTTTCACATATGAAACAAATAACTTCGTTATCAATACACGACTTTTGCCAAAAGGTCGGCTGGATTAGACAAGCGGGCGTGGCACCTCCCACACAAATGCAATAAAAATTTCTACATATTTGAAGTACTGTAATAGTGAAAGTATTCCAATTTTGTACAAATAGCTTAGATAATAATCCACAACATATTTCAATGGGAAAAGTTTTAATGGGAAAAGTAGACATGGCAGCTCCCATACGAAGACACTTGAAATTTCTGTATATCATCTGTTGAACGTTACCTGTAAAATCATTCAAATTTAGTCCAAGGTGCTTTACTTTTTTTAAAAATCTTACCAATTTTATTTCGATGGGGTTAGCAAAGCGCACCGGGTTAAGCTAGTGGTCAATAAATAAGAGTAAATAGCTCACATTTTGTATCCAACCTAAGAGTAGTAAACCTGACCCGCTAAAATTTTGGACATGTAAGTACAGGTGTTGGAACAGAATAGTCGCTGTAGTAAGACGTTACGAATAGAACTGCAAGCTTTGTAAGGTTAAAAACGGCAGCTTGAGAGTAGTGTCAACAGAATACGTAGTTGTAGTAGTCTAAATTTTGAACTTTTTTGCGCTACAGAGCATTTGTCAGCTTCAGCTACTCCTACAACTACTTTATTCTGTTCCAGGCCTTAAACAAAATTAAAAAACGGGTATTGGAAGTTTAATTACCTCTGATGCTAAGATTATGTTAGTAGTTTGTGGAATATCAATTTAGGCTCCCGTCCCCTTATTTTAAGGTGAGAAACATATAACTGAAATATCCTATTTTGCAAAATTTCTGTTATTAACTCCATAAAAATGGGTTAACTTTTTTTTGGTTTGGTGGGCGAGGGCGGGGGTGGGAGTGAATATTTAATTTTCTATCTCCTGTATTCACAACTGCATCACTAAATATAATAAATATGTGTCTTACATCGCGCCACATTAAATTAGTGTTTTATTAACATTATTTTGAATTTTATTTTTGCATGCAATATATAAATAGCTATATAGAAAAAAAGTACCAATAAATATTTATATATTCGAATTTCCAAAAAGTACCAACATTTACTTGAGAGTTTCTTAAGAATAGGAAACACAATTTAAATTTTATTTATATCTTTATTACTTTAGATGATAAATGTATTACCAAAAAAGTACTAAAATTGCCTTTTTCGTCCCCAAAATCTACAAATTTCAAAAACTATCAAGCACATGTCAATTTTATTTTTGATTCAATAATGATATTTTTTGAACTTTACGTCTACACCTGTTAGATCACAAGATTAAGTGTTACCGATTTTACCCATTTCTAACCCCTTAGGAATTAAGTTTTCAAAAATCCGCACTTGTTGGGAGGGGAGTCCACATACAAAATTTCAAGTCTCTGGCTAAAGTTGTTTGGGCTGGGCGATGATCACCCAGTCAGTCACGAAAATTTTATATAAATAAACGAAGTCACTAAAAATGCTCTGGTTAGCAGGGTGGCGCTTGGTGGCAGCTGAAATTTATAATACTTACTTTTGATACTTAACAGTAGTAGATGTAATTAGCACTTAACCTCCTATAGGCCCAACTTTTTTGTTATGGTCTCTTTAAAATTGGTTTCTTTTATTTATTTTTAAAGTGACTCATAATCACTTCACTTATCCAAAAAACTAACGAGCACAAAATCACAATTATAACATGGAATGATTAATTACGAACACGGATTAAAAATAACATTGGAGGCAGTGTCATATCGTAAGTTTTATCTTTTTTTGAAAGTTTTTTGAGATGCTAAAAAGATTTTAAGTATTTTTTTCTAAAAAAAAGTTTTTCTGAATTTTAAATAGTTTACATAAATTTTGTTGTAATTTGTTTTTTTCCAGAGTTTCTTTATTGAATCTTCATATATTAAATATAAACTAAGAATAAGTAATCAAATCTTATCCTAATACTTTAATTCATGTCCTGCCAGTGCCCGACAAAAATTTTTCTTATCACGGTTTCTGTTCACAAGCATCTTGGTTATCAATACACAACATCTGACAAAATTTAGGCGGGATTGGATAAGTAGGCGTGGCACAAAATGGCTTTATTTATATCTAAAGAATTGTATGAGAAAAATTGTCCAAATTTGGTTCACATAGCTGGGTCATCGACACGCAACATCTGTCAACAAAAAGGTGGGAGTGGATAAGTAAACGTGGTTACTTACATACAAATGCAAAAGAGATTTCTGTACGGTTGGAGAACGGTCATAGCTAAAGTTTCCAAAGTTGGTACAAATAGCTTGGTGCTCGATACGCAACATCAGTCAAAACGTGGGCGCAATAAGATAAGTAAGCGTGGCACAAAGTTAAATACCGTATATTTGAAGACCGGTATATGTTAAATTGTCTAAATTTGAAACAATTAGAATCGCTATTAATATACAGACAGCATCTGTAAGTAACGTGTGGGATTGGAAAAGTGGGCGTGGGTCAAACTAGATTTCTGTATATCTAGAGAACGGCCACAGCTACAATTTACAAATTTGGTACAAATAGCTTGGTTATAAATAAACAATATCTGTAAAAGGCCCACTGTCTTATTGTAGACATAGGCGGGATAACTTCAATACAAATACCATATAGATTTCTGTGCGACTATTAGGTGGTAACAGTAAAAGTATTCAAACTTGGTACAAATAACTTCATAAACAATGCACAAGATCTGTATTGAAAAAATTACATATTTGATTTTAATGAGGGTAGCGAAGCACACTGGGTTAAGATAGTTTAATATAAAACTAAAAACTACCCTGAAAACAATTTCGATCTAAAAATTGTCTAAATAGTTTCTCCATTTAGCAAAAATCTCTCGCTTTTGCTATTCAATTCTTATTGATGTAGTTACAACGTTCGGGAAGAAGTGTCCCACTATGGGAATATTTACATTAAGAATCCACTTAGTGTGTGATATCAACTAAATTTAGTAGTATCGCTTTTGGCTCTTAAAAATACTATTTTTAAGTTTGACTTTTTCTTATTGTTCTTTATAATAAAAAGTAGACCGTTTAACTGTTTATCTTTGTTTGTTTTGTTAGGTTATTTATTTTTTATTAAATATTTTTAATATTTGCAAAACTTTTAACTCATTTATTTTTTATTTTTCTCAGACTAACCTAACAAACAAGCAAAGATAAACAAACAAACGGCCCACTTTTGATTAAAAAGAACAATAAGAAAAAGTTAAACTTAAAAAAAATATTATTTTTTAGAGCCAAAAGCGATACTACTAAATTTAGTTGATATCAAACTACCAAATCGCTCTAATTCGTCATAAAATATAGACACTAAGTGGATTCTTAATGTACTACTACTAAATTTAGTTGATATCAAACACTAAGTGGATTCTTAATGTAAATATTCCCATAGTGGGACACTTCTTCCCGAACGTTGTAACTACATCAATAAGAATTGAATAGCAAATGCGATAGATTTTTGCTAATTGGGGAAACTATTTAGATTATTTTTAAATCGAAATTGTTTGCGGGGTACATTCATACATACATTCATACATACATTCATACATTCATACATTCATACATACATACATACTACATTCATCCCTATTTTGCAAAAATTTTGATTGACATTATAATCGAATAATAAAACTGTGCAAGGATTTGATTTGATTTTTTTTGAGACAAGCCGGGCACCTGGCGTTTTAACATAATTCGGGTACACTGAATCCAATGGTGCTAGCCGTTTTTGTTAGGTTAGCTCTTGTTTTCGGGATATACTGTTAAGTTGAAAATGGAGGAAGTTGCACAACATATATTTGCGTTACTCAAAAACGGTTTAGTTTATTGAAATTACTATAAAAAAAAAATTTTGCAATAAAATAACCTTTAGGTAAAGGTTAACTTTTTTCTAATGTGTCGTTTTAGAAACCATACAGATATGGCGGTTTAATAAACTTAAATTTGGCCCCCGCAGCGCGTAGGAAGCTTCTGGATGGATCAAATGTAAGACCAACCCCACTTTATTTTACATCTAAATCATTTATTTCTAACATAACTACCCTCTATCTGCATTCTTTAAGGGGGCTCCCAAAAAAAATTTTCAATACAGACTGGAAGTATAAGGAAGAAAAAGTCCCATAAATTCCCAGCAGTCGCTCCTAGTGGGATATAATGTATGACCGACCTCAATTAGTGTTCTGTCCATAACATTTTCTTGAAACATACTTGCCTCCTCTTCTTAGGAGGGCTCTCATACAAATATTGCTTTTTATAAAATTCTTAAATTAATCTTATGTAATTTAAATCAAAAGTTGTAAACAGATTTTAATCGTTTATAGCTTGTTTTTTTTGCAACTTCGTTTTTTATTTGTCTGGAAAATTGAGACAGCGCATTATCTCTTGAACCGTTGAATGAAATCGTTCGACTTGTCCATGCGAAAAACTTGTGTACGGAGGTGTGCGAACAATTTTAACACGGAATTCATTTTCTATCATATGATTAGTGGAAACTGACTTTTCGTTATCCAAAATTATAGTTTCAGGAATAAGAAAAAATAATATATCCCTCAAAGGTTGTCTAATATCTACAGCAGCTCTGGATTTAATAACTTTTGCCAATGCAAACTTTGAAAATTTATCTATAGCCGTTAAAAACAGAATGATTGTTAGTAATAAATATATCGAGGTCGACAATTTGTCCAGGAAATTGTGGAATAGGTGTTGCTTGAATCTCAGGTTTGGCGGGGTGACGATCGTATTTATTCTCTTCACAAACCACACAGCCTTTTAGTATCCTAACAATTTTCTTATTCATGGAAGGAGAATAATAACTTTCGAGAAATTGAATCTAATGTTCATGAGTATTTCTATCAGCTCGATAATGCGTTCGAACAATGATATTCTTCTGCTCTCGACGTGCAATTCTGTAAATATTATTTTGAAATTACTAAAATGAAATTAAATTTTACCCATAATGCATTCACTAGTTTTGATGCAATTAATAACGGGGGGATTTAAATAACGTTTCAAAATTCCAACTAGATTATCAGAGGTTAACATTGTTCAGTAATTATATGTCTATGGTAAGTCGGAAAAGTTATTTTAAATTCATAAGAGGATTCTGTTTGATCTTGATTAAGAAAAATTTGATTTTTAAAAACGTTAACAAGGACTTCCACGGAGTATATTAAATTGTGTAAAGAGCTTTCGTTCGTAACACTAGATATCAAAGTATTTATTTCTGTCTGAGAAATTCTTGACATTGTATCCGCGACAACATTCGCCCTTCCCGTTTTATATTGAAGTTGATAATTATACTCCTCCAGAATCGATTTCCATCGCTTCAGCTTGCTGTTATTATTCTTATTACTCAAAGCGTGATGGTCAGTAAATATGTTTACCTTAGCAGTACCGTACAAATAATTCCTCAATGTATTCAAAGCCCAGATAACTGCTAACATTTCCTTTTCACTGGTTGCATAACTTTCCGCAGTCTGGCTCAACGTTCTACATATGAAGATTATTGGCTTATCATCCTACGAAATTACTGCACCAATCTCAAAATTTTATGCGTCAGCTGTTAAATTAAAATCCTTATCAAAATGTGGGTAAAGGTAGAGTTAGCCGAACGTCCACGTCCCCTAACGAAACGTCTGGTCCGTTTTGTTATTTGCTTACAATGTAAATGCTTACCGAATTTAAATGTCACGTAACGGAACGTCTCAATCTGTATAAATTAGAATTTCATGCCGTCTTTACGTGACAGTTGTAAAGCAGTGATGGCCTGCTTGCAAATTAAATTGAATGCGGGTATTTTCGCTCTGTTTTTGGTACTTTTTTCCAGTATATCTATGGACTTTCGACAAAACGACTTACAATACAACATATTTCCATATACATATATAAATATACATAGCCTAAGATGTACAAAATAAGCAAATGCATATGCACACACAACAGAAATGAGAAATATATAAAAGGCTTTAAATGGTTGCAAAATATTGTTTTGTCTATGCACATTTACAAATTAATACATGTAAATGTGTATGTATATGTTAAAATACATATTTGTTTATTGTAAATCTATAATATAAATATCAGATATTAAATTATTAATGTTTTTTTACTTACACTAAATACTGTTTTAATACCATTTTAATCACTTGGTACTTTTTCTGCACAACGGTCAACATTAAAACCTGTTGATTTCCCATCACTGTGTGTGTTGTTTTATGTATACTAATGCTTTTTTGTTTATGTATGTGGAAAACATATGACATGTTTTTAGATGTTCTATAAGTGCCCCAACGTGCAAGCGGTCCGTTACAGTAAGTTACCGGTACAGCAACGTTCGCCTAACTCAGCCTTAAGCCAACATTACATCCCGGAAACGAGAGTTGATTTTATTGTATTAAATGCCGCTATGGCTTCTGGATTCAAGTCAATTTTGTTGTTTTCAGATTGATTTTTGGACGAAACTGATCATATTTACATCATTAATAAATGAATTGATTAATAATAAATATTTCATTCCCGAAAATAATTTTTGATAATAAATTTGCATGTGCCCGGCAAATAAAAAACTGAAATAGCAAGCTGCTTGATTTAAGCAACTTGTTTTTTTAATTTTGTTTTTTTCTTTCTATCCTCTTACAACTACAATTCGTGTTGGAAAAAAACCAGTCAATTGTAGGGGAATCTAAGAAAGAAAAATTGACGGTTTATTGTTGTGTCTTTGTTGAAGCTTTGATATTGTTACATGTAGGACCTTAGTGTTTAAAATTCTTATTCACTTTATGGTCTTACTTATATAATATTTTTAGCTTTTCTAAAGTATTTGGAAAAACTTTCCTGACGAGCTGGCCTCAGCAACCAGCGAAATGCGCATACAAACTAGCTTACCCTCAACAATAAATTTCAGTGTTTTCATTAAAAAATTGGGATTATTAGCACATCATTAATAAATGAATTGATTAATGATTCTGATTTTATTTGACAAATTCTAACCTTTATTCGGTTTTCAATCAACATATAACTATCCCTAGTATAGATAGCTGCTCCTAATTGTTGCAGGCTGTCATTTCCTAAAATTCCGTGAAAGGACTTCAAACAGGGAAGGATATAAATCATTAAATTAAAATGATTAAGGTAAGTATGACTGCTAATTTCTACGTCTCCTGGAACTGATCTTGCAAAGAAATTCCTTTTATTTGGAATCACTTTTTTGAAAAAGATGGTTGTATATAATTTTTTAGATACCGGATCTATCTATCAAAATATTTAGTATTAATCCACTCTCCGTTCTACATCGTATATATGGCAGTTCGTTAGCCTAAAAAATGCAAATCGTTAACATCCAAAGGTGGATCATTTTTATTTTCAAATGAGGCTAGTTCCTCGGGAACTTGTTGGAAGTATTCCTGAACATAGATTGAATCTCCGTTCTCTGGACGGGTATCGACCTCACTTTCCTCTAATGGGTTACCCTCATAGTGGGTTTCTTCAGGCACGTAATCAGGGGCTTGGCATGAGCATGGGGGTCTTCTGCCGTAATAGTCATTAGGTGTATTCATGTAATTTACTTCTCTTGAGCGCATACTGGACTCTACCTCAATAGGCTCAGGTCTAGGTTGTGGTTTCGGCGCGAAAGGACGTTACGGAGTAAAGTATGCTTTTTGATGATTATTTTTACCTTGATAATAAAAATTTGGGTTTCCTTGCGGAGCGTAATAATTTCGCTGATACGTGTTAATATGTGGTCCATGTAAGCCAATTGAGGATAAAATCCTTGTTGTAATTTTGCGGGAAATTCTGATTCTCTAACTTGAGACACAGATGGAGACGCTGTGGCAAATCCACTGGTTCCTTCATACCCAAAAGTCGGGACAAATCACCATTAATAAATGAGTCGAGTGCCTTATCTCTATAAGTTTGTGTGAAAAGTTGCAAAGGTTCGTCAGCTAAATCCATGCAACCTTTTTTTGTTTAAAATTAATGACAACTGATTATAGACTTGTCCATAAAACTCTTGAACCGTTTGGTTCTTTTGCACCAATAATGTCATTTGATACTCGTATTCCAATGTGCGAATATCTTTCTTATCCGCGTAATGCAAGGTTAAGCATTTTGAGATAGCCTTCGAATTAAGAGGCGTATTATACGATTCGAGAGCGATATCTGTGTTTCCTAAAATTTTATTGCGTATTGTGCTTAAAATTCCATAGTACTAAGGAGTACCATTTATAGGTTCGTATATCTGAAGGATTCGATCTCTAATTACTTTTCAGTAAAAAGAGTGTCAATAATAGGACCACTTCTCTTTTTACTCTATACGAATGATTTACCTGTTCAGTTGAGTTTTTCTAAAATTAGATTGTATGCCGATGACGTGCGGATATATATCAGCAGTAATCCCACATCAATAAATGAGTGTATCGTAAAACTTAATGACGACTTACAGCGTATTTTTCTATGGGCATCTGCCAATGGATAACCTATTAACCCAGATTAGTCAAAATGTCTTATCACCAGGAAAAGATCAATTTCACTTGGACCTGTACATCCGACTAATTTAAATAAACAAATAATCCAAGTTGACGACTCTACTTAAAATTTAGGTATTATCTTCAATTCTAATTTGTGTTGGAAGGACCACATTATATATGCTTGCGGTCTTACTTTTTCCATTCTCACTTTTTTTTGGAAATCTAAACATTGCACTCCCTTAAAAATAAGAATTCTCCTTGCTTAAGCCTATCTGATGCCTACACTATTATACGGATGTGAACTTTTTACTAGTTGTGATAATTATAGCGGATCTAAACTGAAAGTTATTTTCAATACAATAACACGATTTGTTTTTAATTTAAGAGAACGACGTAATGTATCTTCGTTTTCGCTACAAATCTATTAAAAAACCTACTAAAGACAAAAGTTCTTATAACATTACATAAGATAATCTACAACCAACAACCTGATTATCTCTATAAGCGACTACACTTTTTACGATCTAATAGAGGCAGAATAATTACAACACTTCAATAAAATACCCTGACATCCGAATAGCAATTATTTATTTACGCTATCCGTCTTTGGAACTCTTTACCTTATAGCGTACAAACTACTCGAAATGTATTAACTTCAAACAAAGTCATTATGGATAAATTTACTAACACATAATTTAATCTTATAATTTTTGTTTTATTTTGCTTTTGTTGCCCACTAAATTTTTACTGACGTATTCATAAAAATATTTTTAATTTAATAGAGTTATACAAAACAAATTTTCTATGAAAATTTTACATAATAAACGTATGTTCTATTTAATAATCGTTTATGAATACGAAGGTTAATATTTATAATTTTTAATTTATATTTATGTTAATTCTTAACTAACTGATATTAAATTAAATTGTTTACTTTTCCAATTATGCTGCACTATAGGACCCTATCTCTTGTGCATAAAATTATTAATAAATAATTAAGTAATTAATCTGCCCTTATCTCAATTCTGAAATTTTGGTTGTTGTGACTCTATTTCTTAGGAAGGCAGAATAGCTGAAAGGATATTCTCAAGGCGAATTCATTTTTAAGGTGGCGCACTATGTAGCCAAATGGACAAAAATAAAAAAAATTAAAGACACGCGATTCAAATTATTTCTTTACATTTTGGTAAAAAATAGTCTTAATAAAAAAAATACAAAATATTTTTTTTTAATTCCTTCTAACTTTGGCACAGGGTGCCCCCCAAATTGACGCAAATCGAAAAATGTAAGTTCTCACACAAAAAGTTAGATTTTCTGATAGAATTCAACGACCTGTTATTTGAATTTTTTAAATGCAACCTAGCACAAATTTGGTTTATTTTAAAAGAATGGGATATTATAAAATGAAGAAAAGTCTTTTTTTGTTTGCTTTGATTCTTATCTTCCATATTCCGTTAACTTACAACAAATGCTTTTAAGCGTGATTTCAAAAATTTAAAAGTGAATTAAAAAAAGCCAGCGAAGGCCGACTTGTACGTTTGCATAAATTTTAAACATAGTATTTATTAAAATAACCTTTAAAAAAATTCTACGAATACTTGCGGTTTTTTGAAAAATTTTGATTTTGATAATTCGATATTACGCTCCAAGTTCATAGAAAATTGTTCAAATTGCAGAGGAAGTAAGTTTCAGATTTGGTGTTGTGGCCTTAAAAGCTCAAAAGCTAAAGTATAATTCTTGTTAGAAGTTTCTTATAAATTTAAAATTCCTTTTAGTGTCATTAACGTTGGATGAAGTTTTAGTAGAGCAAAACTTTATGTACGGATATGATTACCTTTTTTGAAGAAAACTCGTGCTGTGATCTTGAAAGTGATAAAATTAGAACCAAAGTGTTGTGTTTATGCCGTACATTTAAATTGAAATGGGAACAAAGCTTTCGAAAAAAGATGTATTCAGATTAAAAAATTTAGCCTGGCTGGAGTCGGTGATTGACTTAAGTGGCTGTCTCAAGGTACGAAGTATAAGATATAAATTCCATTTAATTCTTATTCTTCATTTTAATGAAGGGGACACAAATAAAACAATTTTAACAGAAATCAAAGAAAAAATTTCTGTCCAGTTCCGGGAGCAAATGGGACTAATTGTAGATAGAGCAAGACGTTTTTTCGAAAATAGTCCACTCGCAGCAAAAATTACAGGACTTGATGAAAACCTTCTGAGGAACTTCGGATTAATATTACGCATAATATCCTCGGGGCAAGCTATAGATTTAGAGAAATTCGGAATCCTACTGCAGTCCACATACGATATTTATATTTCAAAATACTCGTGGTATTGTATGCCAGTAACTGTACATAAAATCTTATGCCATGGAAAGGAAATCATTCAAACGTTCGATATGCCAATTGGGTTATTGTCGGAAGAGGCTTTAGAAGCGCAACATAAGCTATTCCGCAAGACTCGCTTGAATAATGCCAAAAAAAATTCACGTGCCGCAGCTAATACAGACATACTGAAACATTTACTATAAACTTCAGAACCTGAAATATCAGCATTAAGAGGGTCTAAACTTAACAAAAGTGTCAACAACAATGGCATACAACAATGTCTTTTATCTAAAGATGATAGTTGTAGTACTGGTGATATTACGCTGGAAAGTTGCAAAGATATTGAACATTTTTGAGAAGGAGGCGTGGCAGTGAGCGGAAACACCCCATTTTTTAAAGTTTTCTTATTGGTGGTGGGTAACATCTCTGTGCAAAATTTGGTTCACATCAGAGTACGTTTTCGATTTTTGTCCAAAAATACACTACGTCGCTAAATTGTGTGGCGTTGAAAGCACAGCTGTGCTACTTTTTTTCTTACTTGGAGAGAGAAATGTCAAAAGTTGCATGTGTTTTTGACATATCGATCAACGAAAGCAACAAAAAAATACATTGTTGTGTTTTTGGTGTTGTTATTTGTTGTAGTATCGACACCACCGTATACATGAATTCGCCTTGGGTATTATGCATTGGTGCTGATGTTTGTAAAGCCTCTAGTACACGGCATGTAAAAAGCCACATGCGCATTTGGTTCTGACGTAATTTTGACGTCATCACACAACACGCAATGGTTATTGTGGCTTTGCATTGACGTCAAAATTACGTCAGAACTACATGCGCATGTGGCTTTTTACATGCCGTGTACTAGAGGCTTAACACATTAAATATTGGTGCTTGGCCCATCCTTAAGTAGTGATGGGCAAATTGAAAAAATATCGTATCGATGTTTTTTAATAGTATTGATATTTATTAATTAAAAATATCGATATATCGATGTATCGAAAGTATTAAGATGACATCATTACCAAATTTAAAAACTAAATATACCTATGCCAATACATATTTACATGTGTACAAACATATTACATGGAATTTCATTCTTACTTTTTATTGTTTCTTTTAATTTCAAATTTACTGCCTGTCCCTCGATTTCGAACGAAACTATCATTCGCTTAACTTTTATTTAAAACAAAAACCAATTTTAAAATTAAATTTTTAAGGTAAGTTAAGCGAACGAAGTTTTCGTTTGAAATCGAGGGACCGGCAGTTAATTCTACAATAAAAAAAGTAAAGAATACAAAAAAATTTTTATTTATTCGCCATATGAAATCCAAAAAAAAAAAAAAAAAAAAATTAATTGGGATTATATAATGCCGGATTATATACTGCCAGTAAACGAACCTTGCGACACATACCATACAAGTAAACTGTGCAATATTTTATTTTAAATATATAAGAACATGCTCGAATAAAAAAAAACTATTTATTTTTATTTTTAACATTCCAAATTTTATGAGTCTATTTCTGCTAATACGCCATAATAAAGGCGATTCTTTGCATAATTCTAGGAACCCTTTCCAGAATATTTTTCCGCGCTTGTTTTTTTGTTGTCATCTCTTAAAAAACCGAGACAAAACTGAACTGTGTAATCTATGAAAATGTACAATGGAAAAGCGCCGTTATTGTCTTAATATTAGTGAAAAAACATATGATGCAATTCTTTAAAAACAACTGCATTGTAGGCAGTTGAGCAACGGTTAAAATGTTGAATTTTATTATAAAGAGATCTGAAAAATATCGAATTCAATTGTCATATATAAATATCGATGTACCGATATATGTATGTATCGATATATAAGTATTTTAAATATCGGCGATATATATCGATGATATTTTTTTTAAATATTGATATTTTGATATATCGATATTATCGCCTATCCCTATCCTTAAGTATACCGATCGATTCTTTCTGAGTCGATCTAACGATGACCGTGCGTCCGGCTGGCTACCCATGTAAACCTAGTGTGCAAAGTACAAGTACAAAGTACACAATTTTGGAGGTAATTGGATGAAATTTGGTACAAAGGTTCTACTTGGCACAGCGACCAGGCCTTCATAAGTTTTTTTTTGCGAAATACGGACTTTGTGCCCATAAACCATCTTATTATGTTCGTATTAAGATTAAATTTGGTCCAATCTAATTTTATTGCAATCAAAATCGTCTAACCAAATTTTATTGGAATCAGTCCATATTTGACCTTGACCATAGCTCCCAAACTACTCCCGAAAATAGCTTTTAATGCCATAACTTTCTTATAAATGTTAGTATTTACACAAAAATTGGCGACAATGACCGCTATTACAACTTGCAGTTAGTTAATGTTGTCTCTCGTATAAAAAGTTTTTAACTATCACAACTTTTCAATTAAATATTTTCAATTAAAATAGATAATCATTAATTCAAAAGCAAATTTCGATCTACCAAGGTGAAATACCATTTGGTTTAAAGATTGATGTTTGACTACTGACGTCATCCGGCTGCAATAGCCGAGTGAGTAAGACGGCAAACCCCACTGAAGAGATTGTGTGGTTACAATCGAAACTAGTCTGGGCAACCTGTCCGTGAACGCCTGGGGGTTCAAATCTCAGCGCAGTCAAGAATGAAAAATTATCAATAAAAAAAAAAAAATTTTAATTAATTTCGTGTTGTAAAATTCCTGTCTTCATAAAAATAATTTAATGAACAGAAAATTAAATTCAATGAACTTAAGCCTAATTAAAAAAATATCTAAATTTGGATTAAAACCCATTAACATTTACAGTTAAATAAAATAAATAACCACAATACTAATTATCACAACTTTATTTTAAATTTAAGTGAGCGATATGTTAAACGCAAGCACATCCTACCGGTTAGTTTAAAATAACTTGTTATATGTCCGACAAAATCCTATTTTTAACTAACGGCAATTTGTAATAATGGCCCTTCAGCCGGCGATGCACTATCCTTTTCAGTTGTACGACTTGTCAAAAAAATCGTTTTTGCTCATAATGTATGACAGTGTGGCTTAAAAATGAATTGAGGGACAGATTTTTGACAATGGCAGATTCTATGCGATCAGAGTTGCACTTTCTTTTAAAGTAGCTTAGTCATTTGAGTTTGCATCCTTTTTGTGGGATAATGTGACATTGGCAGCAGATTTTGCAGACATTTTTTTATATCGGTTGAAATTCCGTCAGATTTCCGTAAGAATGAATCGTACGATTGTCATGGATAGTGAATCCCGGCCTTTAAAGGCAAACCAATTTCATATAGATGAAGATAACTAAATAATAGTCGGGAGTCTTAACAGAAGATGTCTAAATAAAAGTCCGATGTTTCGTTAGCTAAAAGGGGTAAACTTTGCATGTCCACTTTTTTTTGTAGAACTCGGCTGTACATTCCACTGATTTACAATGGGGCTAAAATTAAGGCACTGTTTTCAATTTTTGTTATACCCGAGGTACCCTACTTGGGGAACCTTTAGAGGCCCTCTTGATATGTCTATTGACCCCAAATCCTATACTTTAATTCGAATACATTTATCCTTAATCCTTAACAAACACAAGTCATTTTATTTCCATCCGACTAATCGTTTGAAAAATCGGGAGTTATTTCAATTTTTTAAAGAAATCTACCACTGTGTGTCGCTTACGATCAATTGGTATAACAAAAAATGTTAAACATTACTTAAGATTAAATTTAACAACTTAAATATTTGACTTTGTTAAAAATGTTGACATTTTGTTAAATTGAAAACATGGATAGGTCCATAAAATTTTAATTTCAATCATGATTTTGTTTCAAAATACGCTTACGATTATTTCGCAAAAAGGGGTCGATATGGTTTAACTAATAAGAAGTATAAACTTTAATACAAATTCTCTTTTGGTACATTAACATGTACGTTTCTATTCATTTATATTTTATAAAAGTAACAACAAATAATTATATAAATAACAGGAGTATAAAAGTAAAAAAAAGGTTAAATCCAAATAAAAAATCATTTTTATAGTAAATAAAACAATTTAATTTGAGAAAATGTTCGTTGGCAATTGACGACCGGAACGGCCATTATTCGAGTTTCCAAAAATGCTGGAAGGCAGGGGACGATTGAAATGATTCGACTGTTGTTGCTGATTGTGAACACGTCTGGGACGGAATTCAATTAAACGTTGAACACGTGGAAGTGTAAGATAGGTTTTAGGATATAATTGCTGCGACAGAGATTGAGGACGTCGGGGCCGAAAGGCGACAACGCGTTCAGGACGTGGTAAAGTTAAATGACTTACCGGCCTTAAAGGAGCATTTACAATGGTAGCCGATTGTGAACGAATTGGACGAAAAACAACAGCCTTGTTGGGGCGAGGTGGAGTAAATTGTGTTGCAACTGTTAAAGGAGCATTAACAATGACAGCCGATTGGAAATCGTTAACTTCAGGAGGACCATAGGTATTGTCAGGAGATCCATAACTTAAATCAGGTGGTCCGTATGTATCAGAAGGAAGACCATAAGTCAATTGAGGTTCTGCTGGAGGTCCATAGGTTTCAGCTGGAGGACCATCTACTTCTTCAGGTGGTCCATAAACTAGTTCAGGTTCTGCGGGCGGTATATATGTTGGCTCTGGCAATTCGAATACAGGTGTGGGTTTAAGTCCTGCCGGAGGATAAGGTGCTACTTCTTGTTTAATTGGTTTTGGAAATACAATCTTATCTCTACTTGGTCCAGGAAAACGTATGCGTATTGTATCTACTCCCGGTTCGGCCAATGTAACAGTGCAAATAACAATTAAAATTAACACATTTGCTAGTTTTTTAGCCATTTTCTAAAATATTTTATATATATTGTGATATGTTTTAGAAGTTAAACCGTTTAAATAGATAAAATAATCTCTTAGTAATTCCTTCCAGCCGGCTAAAATGGTTAAAGTAAACTGTTAGTTTGCCATATTTCAAATTCGATTATATACGAACTTTTTAATTAAATATTCATGGCTTTTTATTTAACAATGACTCTCCAACCTTCATTGTCCGTCAAGTTAGTCATACAACTTTGGACAATTTACCATTTAAATACAGCGCTTTTTTGGCTTAATATTAATTTATATTTTTAAGAATTTCCAATGAGTGTGTGTGTTGTATATAAGAGCTTTGATTACAAATTGTACTTCTAATAGACATTTTAATCGTACAACAAATTCATGGTTACAATTGTGTCGCTTAATTTTCTAATCATAATGTTATTTTTATTTTCTTATTTTTGTGGCGCTTTTAATGTTATTAACATTACATCGAACGGACATAAATATACCGAAAGATATTCTATAACTTAAATTTACATATTTGGCACAACCACTGATACTGGAACAACCAACAGAGAGAAAAAAGTATCAACCAGGGGAAAGAAATACAGGAAACTAAAATTCTTTCATATTCTTTTTTGTTCAACATGTGGTACTTTATGAATTATCTATAAAATTGTACTTAGAAGCATTAAATAAGAGGTTCAGGGCTTGAGTGAATGAGAACCTACAGATAAGATAAAAAATTGTGGTACGTTTTTGTTAAAATTAAGAAACATAAACTTTCTAAAAGGGGACGCTAACGAATCAGCGGGTTAAATGCTAGTAATTGTATAAAGTTATACTTTAATCCAAATTTAGATATTTAATTAGGCTTAAGTTCATTGAATTTATAGGTTTCAGCACAACTTGAAGGACAAATGTAAACATAGCTCGTGACTTAGCTGTTAACAATATTAGTATTGTGGTTATTTTATTGAACTGTTAATGGTTTTTAATCCAAATTTGGATATTTAATTAGGCTTAAGTTGATTGGATTTAATTTTCATTAAATTATTTTTATGAAGACAGGAATTTTAAAACATGAAATTAATTAAAATTTTATTGATAATTTTTCATTCTTGACTGCACTGAGATTTGAACCCAGGCTTTCACGGACAGGTTGCCCAGACTAGTTTCAATTGTAACCACACAATCTTTTTATTGAATGAAAGTTGCGCCATATTTAAATTAAAACCATTATGCCATTTATTGTATAATATAGGGCAAAATGGAAATAATATGGCGGATAACGTATACAATAATATTGCACGTGTATGGGCCGCTTCTCATCTCTGCAGATTTTTTGCACTTGATTAAAAAGGCAAAGTTTGGTGCCTGAAGTGGTCTAAAATGATAAATTGCAAACGTTGTTCAGCGTCACCACTTTATTAAGTCCACAAGCTGGACATAACTGTACTCCAAATAAAACTGAACTCCGTTCCAAATAGTTTTAAAAACACGGAAAAATATATTTACTTAAATTCGCTGCCAAAAACGAATCATTGGGTGAAATATTAGCCCGTTTCGTTGCCGTGGACGGAATGCCCTTTAAGACACTAAAACGTCTTTAGTAGATCTAGCATATTTTCATGCTAAGAACAACAACATTCCGGCGGAATTAACGAAATGGGAAAAATGCATCAGTGTTATCTATTAAAATACCAAAACATAAAAAACTATGTATATTTAAAGGCACAACTATAATATGCATAAGCTTGCTTAAGCTGCTGTCAAAAATTGACAAAAAGCCTCCCGAATTTATTAAAAAAAACAAAATCAAAAAACATTTGATTCCGTACGGAATGTGCGATCAGTTTCCTACTTTGCTTAAGCAAATGACAGTTTAATAATATGATTAATATGTATTCGTTTTTATAATGACAAAATCAATTGAAATAAATATAATTTATATAATTTTGGCTAAGAGGAGGTTTTGTTTCTAACGTTCCTAAAATACTGCTGAAGTCTACTGATGCATAAAGACATTCTTAACCAAACAAATTAAAACTAATAAAATTGGATAATATCTCAAATAATTAATTAATTAAAAAACGTCATTACTATGTACATATGTATTTTGTTGGTTCCTTACCTTTGTGAATTGTTTTGTTTTTATTCCAATTAACTTTTTATTTCAAACACTTATTTGATTTTTGTGTTTTTATTCATTTGAAGAAAACCAGTTAACCGGTTTTTTAAGTGCTTAACCGAAAACCGGGTTTTTAAAATAGCCTGGGTTCACACTATACAAGTTTTTTTTCAGAAAGTCTGAGTTTATAGATAATAGGGGAGAGAATAATAGCATTTTCTCTTCCCCTCTCACCAACGTATTCACACTTCCTGAAAAAAATTTCATAGTGTGAACCCAGACATAGCAACTATTCGGAAAATTCGAAAACCGGTTAAAAAAGTTGAATTATCAATCTCCCTACTGGTAACTAAATAAATGTTGGGTACCAAAATGTACTTGACCTTAACACGAAATTAGCCTAACTTTATGCCAATAGCTTTGGGTTTCCTTTTCATATCATTGTCTTTATGGAAACCTGGTTAAATAATAGAAAAAATATATACAACTAGCATTTAACCCGCTTCTTCGTTATCGTCTACCTTTCTTTCATGGACATATTTTTATGCCAAAGTTTATGTTTCTAGGTTTTAACAAAAAAAGTTCCAACATTTTTCATCTTATAGGCTTATATTCATTCTGGACCCTGCACCTTTAATTTTATGTTTCTAAGTTCAATATTATAGAAAATTCAAACAGTTCCATTAGCAGAATACAAAAGTAAAAGAAAAAAATTTTATTTCCCGTATTTCCCCTTTATAACACTTTTTTTCTCCCTATTGATATATCAAAAATTTCAATACTGTAGTAGGAGCCCATACTTTAATACGTACATATATCTCAATAAATGGAGAAAAATGTTTTGTAAACAAGTACCAAAAACGTTCGATTTTCAAAAAAGTACCAAATTAGAATTTTTGTATTTTTTAGATAATTAACGAATGTGATATATCTTTTATTTCTATATTCATTGATTTAAGAATTAGATGGGATGACAAAAAAGTTTAAAAATATAGGTTTTAACCGTTAACTCCCTAAAAGAACCGAATTTCAAATACGTGCCAGATACCTGTGCGCTTAGTATTAAAGCTTAACTATAAGTATTAAATTTTTTTGTATCTCTTTTAGTTTTGGAGATATGAGGTAAGCGAATTTGCACGTTGTTCTCTTTTTTACCTCCTTAACATTCCAATTTCCAAAAGTTTCGTCTTAGTAGATTGATTTAACGAGAGACTACCCTCTGATCCATCAATGAAAGATTCAAAAAAAGATGGGCTGAAAAAAATTCTAAGATACAGGTTAAAATTTTTTTACAAATGACTTTATACACTACCAGAAATAAAAATACAAAATAATAGTCTGGTAGTGTATAAAGTCATTTCTAAAAAAATTTTTAAGGAATAGAGCTATTACAAAAAGCTTTATAAAAGACATAACTGAAATTTAACTCATAGAATAAATTCGAAAAATGAAAAATGTTGATTCTTATTAATTATAAAATAATTTGAGATATTCTCATTGTTTACTTTATGACCGTCTTGTTTATTATGAAACAAACACCAAAGATATGCATTTGGACCAAATAAAACGGCCATAAAGTAGATAATATCTAAAATGCTTTTATAATTAACAATAATTTAACCCGCTACCCCGTTACCTTTCTTTCGTGATCATATTTAAATGCCAAAGTTTATGTTTCTAAGTCTTAAAAAAAAAAATACCAACGTTACAGTTTCTCATTCACTCAGGACCCTGCAACTATAATTTTATGTTTATAATATCTATTATAGCAAATTAAAAAAGTACCACTTGAAGAACGGAAAAGTAAAACAAAGATTTTAATTTCCACATTTCACCATTTTTTTATACTTTTTCTCCCCATTGAAATATAAAAAATTCATTATTGTAGTAGAAGCCCATAATTGAGAACGTATATTGCAAAGAATGGAGAAAAATGTTTTGTTAAGAAAGTACCAAAAATAGGTACAATTTTCACCCCTTAAGTGTTTGAATTTCGAAAAGGAAACAAATTTGTATTTTTGGATAAGTTACGAATGTAAAATAGTTTTTATTTCTTTGTTTATTGGCTTTAATTGAAAAATTAATGGTTTAATTTTAATTCTTGTTCAGAACAAAATGAACTGCGATGCCACTTGTTTTCTATTTGTACAGAAGTTGAATTGAGCTGCCACATAATATAGTTCTATAGTGCAACAATTGTTTTTTTGCTGAATAATTAAATAAAAAAATAAATATAAATAAAAATAATAAAATCACTTTCCTTTCTTCGTCCATTTTCTTAACACACTTTTAGCAAACAATTCAATATAAGTAGTTTGCTAGTTGTGCTACCAGTTTGTATAATTGTTTACATCAATAAACGATATGGTAGCTTTGCTTTTCCGGGCAAATTTTTCGAAATAGGTGAATCGTTCTGAAAAACACTCAGTAAAAAAGTTATTCTTCGGACAAAAATATTGTTCGGAACGCATGCATGAATTCATGGTTAGTTTAGGAGTTATGAGGTTAGCGAATTTACACGTTTTTACGCTATTTATCCGCTAAACATTCGAATTTCCAAAAATTCTATCTTACCTAGTATTAACACATGAAAGTAGCTTCTTGCGAGTCGCAACGCACTAAATTTGTTCACTAACACACACACAATTTCTTTGATTTTTAGTGGATCGATTTAGCGCGAGACCAGCATCCGGTTCAAATTTCAGCCTTATAACTCACGGCATTATGGCTGTGTGAAGTTGAATCTGCCAGTCAGTCCGTAACGTTGAAATTTTACATACCTATATACAAGGTTATACATAGATTTTTAAATTATATATTTTGTTTTGCGTTATAAATACTTTTATTGTTAACAAACGGTTTTTTTATCTTTTATTATTGATGAAACCCCGAATTCTTCTTTCACTTCCTAAATAAAAAAAAATCCAATTCATGATTCATTTTATTCGACATAGCTTGATTAATTTTTATTTATTTATTTATATAAACAAATATAAATTAATAAAATCAATTTATTTTTACCGTAATGTATAAAATTTTCCCAAGTATTAGAATAATTAATGGGTACTCAAATATTTGTGTGTATTCGTCACTACTTTAACTTGCAAATTTTGGCTGGCAAAGTGTTCATTTACTTTTTAGTATTTTTGGGAGCAATTTCTTTAAATTCCTACTTACTCTCTCTTGGCAAGTTTCTGCTAGTAAAGTAAATGAACACACCTTACATCTTGGGGATATAGATATGTATCTGTGCCCATGTTCTGTAACTCTCGCATCGAGAAACTTTTCGATTGAAATGTTAGAAATGCAACAAAAATGCCATAATTGAAACAAACAGCTTTCTCACTTAACTGCGTTTGTAACATTGTTGGCGAGTAATAACTGTCACGTAAGGAAATTTCTCGCCAATATACTGAAAAAATGTGTCTATAAAATTTTTGTGAGAAAGTTTCCGCTTTGAACTGTCAAATAAACTCACTCGTAAAAACGGGGTGAGAAAAATTTTTAACACTTAAAAATAAATTAAAACTATAAAATGGAATGAATATTAACACGGAAGAAACAAGTATAATGTTATTGGCAGATTTTTTCATTGTTAAATTATTTTGCTTTTAACATTTTTTAAAAATATGAGAATGTTTTCAAAGCAATTTGTACATCAACAAACATTTTTTGGTATAGCCGATCGTTATTTTCTCGTCGCCGTTGTTGAAAATTTTTCAATTTTAGTCTATTTTGGTCGCCGTCAACGATATGTTTGACTGACGTTCTCAACATCTGTAATTTAATATCGGCCTCGAGTGGAATATTATGACATTTATAACGTAACGACGTAATCTCTTTTGATAGTTTTCGGCATGAGTTACTGACACACTTTTTTCTCACTTTTCGAGAAACGATGGAATATTTTGTTTCACATGTTTTCGATGCGAGAAGTTCTCACCAATGTTACAGAAAATGGGTACTGGGTACCTGATTTAATTCTTTAGTATGATTTATTTTAAAATAAAAAATTAAAAATAAATTTAAAAAATTATTTGATTTGCAAATTGCTGTTTGTGCCAAAAAACACGTAATAGCCAATTTACACTACAACGAAATCTAGTACTTTCGAGATTTCGAGCCAAATCTAGTTGTTTTTGGCTAGATTTCCCGTACAAAACAAAATCTACTCCGTGACTAGATTTTGACGAAATCTAGTAGTACTTAGTGATGCATCTATGTTTTTCCCCATATAGCACTAAAAATGACTTCCCTGCACAAGAAAAAAATGACATTTTAACAAAAAACAATAATAGCTGCTTGTTAAAATTGTTAAAAAATTTAAAAATTTCGTAAAATAGTAAAAAAAATGAAAATGACAAATAATATTGATAAAATAAATGAAGTTGATTATAAAGAATATGTAATGCAAATTTTTAAATGCCTATTTCTTTATATGTAAGTATGTGTTAAACAAAAAACTTTCAGTTGGCGGTTTTTGTTGTGAAAACCAAATCTCGCTAATGTCAAACAAGTATAATGAAAACGAACTAGATTTGGAGGAAGATTTCAAATGAAATATACTAGATTTCGATGTAATGTAAATGCCCTATAAGCAACAAATTTGGAAACAGTTATGCATTAAACACATTCGAGACAGCAGGCTACCGACTTCAATATGTCAAAAATAGAATACATGTGTGTATGTATGTATATGAAAATGCTACATGGCTGCAGGTTGTTGTATATGCTAATTTTGTCGTAGTAGTCAAATTGAACTAATTTATATTTTTGTCAACTAAAAGACAGAAAACGTGTTGTTTATATATTCAAAAACTAAAAGAATTTGTGCTTAACAATTTTTTTTTTGGTAAAAAGCAAAGCACCGGCTTAAAAAAACAAGAATATAAGCTCGGCCCACCACCAAATTGATAATATTATAACTTTTAAGTATTCTTAAAAGAAATTCTATAGAAAGATGTTTTTCGCGCCAACGCTCATAGTTTAGAATAGTAAAATTTTATAAAAGTAAAAAATTGATGTGGCTCCACTAAAAATATAAATACATAGGGGGGATTCACAAGGTGTGCTATCAAGTCATATCGTCATAATGTCCTAAATAATATTTTACAATTGTTTAAAAAAAAATATTGTTGTGTTTTAAACAACATAAAAAAATATTTTTTTTTTTAAACAATTGTAAAATATTATTTAGAACATTATGACGATATGACTTGATAGCACACCTTGTGAATCCCCCCATAATAAAGAAAAACAGCTATTTATGATTTTTTAATTGTAACTGTCGTCTTCAAAATAATTCTGTAGCTGACTGCACTGCTCCAATTGCAGCCGGCAGTATTTGTGTGTTCGTGTAGCCTGCTGTGGTGAATTTGTTTAATGTATTTACTACAGCTTTTTGTGTGATTTCTCAACAACAGCGTAGTAAATTAAAGTTTAATAAATTTTTTTTGTTTCGGTACTGTGTATGTTAGTATGTATGTTTATTACTATTAAATTCCTGTTGTTCCGAGGGGAAACATAGGGCCTCAACAAACAAGTTAAAATTCGCGTTGTCCAATGCCAAAGCCTTAATTTTACGCCATGTACGCCCTGCTGCTAATCCCTCTGATTCAACCAGTCTCCTCCATGTATAAGCTGGCCTTCCTTTTCTTCAGCTACCCTGTGGATTTCAGTCAAGCGCAGTTCGAGTGGTGTTGTCTGGGGGCTTCCTCAACGTATGCCCGATCCAATTCCATTTACGTTATCGAGCTTCGGTTTTTATTGGTAGTTGGTCTCTTGTTGCCCACAATGTGGCGTTTGATATGGCGTTCGGCCAGGTTGCGCGTAAAATTTGCCGTAGACACCGGCTTATAAATACTTTCCCACCCGTCCAAAACAACGGATTTTACACAAGCCTCAACGATTTTGAGTTTGGTGCGCTTAGTGATGAATGCTGATCGCCAAACTTTATTCAGCATTCCAAACGATGTTCTAGCCTTTGTTATGCGGGGTCTTATATCATCACTTGCTGTACCATTACTAGAAATTATACATCCCAGCTAGCAGAAAGAGGCGAAAACTTCGATCGGTTTCCCGTCTAAATAATAATAGAGGTCGAGTGTAGTCGGTATTAACGCTCATTAGGTTGGCGATACTAATCCTATGGCCCGGGGCTTTGTTGGGTGTAACTGCCCTGATAGCGGGCACAATTTCTTGCCGTTCTTGGTGTTGCGTGCAGCCACATACTCTGTCCTGTCCTCTTGGCGTCTTTGACAGCAGCTCTGCTTAGCAGCCTTCCCATGTACGGATCTGTTCCTCTTTTGCTGTTATTAAGTTTCCGTTATTGTCCTCAAGAGGTTTAGATTTTGCGAATGTCGCCCTAGTTAGCTAACGCACAGATTTGAACAGGTCACTGCCTGTGCCTGTACGGCAATTCTGTCAATCCACGCTCTCTTGTCTTTCGTGGCACTTTTCTTCACCATCCCATCGACTGAGGAGTATCAAGTCTGAAGATGCGCTTTGTGGGAACTTGTCCTGCTATGTTAACTACTTCAACACGATTAATAAGGTCCACAAGGGCGCTTTACTACCAAGAGTGAAAACCGTTAATATTTTATTTTTGAAGAGAAGTCCGACAACTGCATAGGAGTGCCCCCTAGGGGATAAAATGTATGACTCTTATCATACAAATTCTTCAATATGTACATACATTTAAATAACTTTTAAACTTATGGAATTCCCATTTCATAACTTTTACTATATAATTAGCAAACCGTAGGCTAATTTTAGTAAAATAATAAAAACAGGTATTCAATTTCAAAAAATTTAATTTAAATTGGCCATTTCCGGTTTTGCAGATGAAATTTCTTAAATTTTTTTTTAGATCAAACAATTTTCTATAAGAATCACTTATCTTAATTTTTTGTTTTACTTGTTTCTAGTTCGAAATTTTTTTTTTTAAAAACGGCAACTAAAGCTACAGTTATGGCAAATAAAAAATTGAGTCACACCTGTTTTGTATTAAGCCATCAATCAGAATACAATGAATAAAATTTTAAACATTTAAGTAGAAGAATTTATTAAAAATTTCAACAACTAATAAAAACAAACAGTTTGAATTAAAATTACGCTTACGAATACTTTTTGTATTAAGTTATTTGGGAAATTTCAGAATCTTGCTCTATAAACAGAATTTGCAGGCTTGACAATTTTTGCCCTTTTCAAAAGAGCTGGGACCGCATTTGGAGGTTGTCGTCTTTGTGGAAAACGTTGGTAGACTAAACGTTCTAGTTTGTCAAATGTCGATGACACAGAAATCACAGCACCGTTTTCATCGACGATATCTTCTTCATCTAAATCTTCAGCCACTTCTTCGGCTTCTTCTTCAGCTTCTTCGTCTTCTTGAGGTACGTTTTCAACTATTTCGGGAACAGCTTCATTTTCAGGAGGTCCGTAAACTTCATCGGGCTGTTGTCCTACAGCTTCTGGTGGACCATAGACCTCATCGGGCTGCAGTGTTACAATTTCTGGTGGTCCATACACTAAATCGGGTTTCTCAGTTTCGGTGGGCAACTCGAAGGGAATTTCAGGTGTAACTCCTGCTAGGGGGTATCCAGTTAGTGCAGGCGTAGGTTGCACTTGTTGGCGAGCTGATACTCGTCTTTTCAGTGGCTTCTGGTGAATCGGATCGGCTGTAATACAGACGATCAAAGCCAAAATTACAATTTTGTTGAATTTTAACATTTTCAAATTGTTGATTTGTTAAGTAGAAAAATTAATTAAAACAATGTTCGTTATTGGAAGTTAGGAATGATTGTACTGAAGATTCATCAAAAAGTTCTGTTCTTATATGTATACAAAAATTAGGAAGTTCTTTCCCATAGCATAATGACACTGACACTGACAATGACAATTCAGCCTAGTTTTGCCGAGTTTATTTAACGAATTTCAATTTATGACAGAAGGCATGTGTGTTTAAATTTTTTTTTACATTAATTATGAACTCAGCATTAAGATGGGCGATGAGTTCTAAAAGCATTATAAATTTCGGCCTCATTTTCGCTGTTGTTGTTGTTCGTTTTTTTATTTATGCTTAAATTTAGTATACTTGGCTTTAATTAAAGTTATAATCATGTATGTTTTTATTTTTATATTCACCTCTGCACGTGATCGGTTTCCTAAGTGTCCAGTAACATTGCGTTAAAAGTGTAAACAATTTTTTAAATTGATATTCAAAACCTAATCGGATTTAAACGTGTAATATTCATTTTTCCATAAATCTATGTATTTTTCATAGTTCTTTTTTTTATTAATTAAACCATAGACGACAACCTTGCTAAAAAATAGTTTATGGAAGTAAGTTCATTTACACCCTTTCCCATTAAATTTGTACATATTCATACATATGTATTTAAAAATAAATAACACTATGTATTTAATAAGCAAACATTTACTGAATATACGCTATATTTGTTTGATCCACTTTAGTAACCTAACAGCAAAATCATCATTATTTCAAATTCTATGGTAAGGTTTTTTTTAAAATTGTTTTCTAAAATTTGAGATTTTTGAAGAAGCTGCTCCATACATCTTGTCGTAACTTTCGTACGACGTACTCGATATTGTTCTAAGTTACGCCAGATTTAAGTCGTTCTAATATCATTTTTTTGATTCAGCCATTAGATTTTGAGTTATTGAGGCACAAGTGGAAATTTTTTTTTTGTTTAATTATACGAGTAGCATTTTTGAACTCAAAAAATTCATAAAAAATTTAAATCAACAAATACCTTAAAGTTTTAGTACTTAGGGCATAGTATACAACTAGTATGCCGACTCTTTGATAGGTACCTAACTCAAATGTCAAGTACCTAGTATATGTTTGTTTAGTCCCTGCAGATAATATTGGACTACGTGGTCCATTGTGGCTTAAATGGACTACTTACAACATGGTCCAATGTACTGTAGTATGACCATATTAGACAAATTAACATGCAGTGCTGCCAACAACTGCATGATGTATAGGTATACTATACTATAGTTTACAGTATTACACATTGGTAGCTCTGATGTTGTCCATTATTAATTGTTTATTTAAAAATGAAACAGGAAAGTTTTTTAAGATTTGTGAAAAAAATTAAAAATACCAAGTAAATATATATAATAATAGCAATAATGGATTACAGTGCACGCCATAAAAGGCGATTAGTGCAAAAGTAGTAACATGGAGCACTTTTGAAACTAACCCACTTGAGTACTCCATGGAGTAGTTTAGGGACTACTTCGGTGGGTTATATGGTCCACTCCTAGGACATCGTAATGTTAAATAGACCACCTTTTAACCATATAATTGGACTAGTTTTGGAGTACTCCTACTCCTTTATGGACTACTCTTTACACGCATGTATGCACTAGTCTCGTTATCTGCAGGGGTAAGACTATTTTTTAAATGTATTGGTGCTTAAAACTATTTTCACCCCTAAACATAGTTGCATAAAATCGTATAGAATGTGGCAATAAAAATTTTCTAAAATTAAATTTTCTTAATTCGAAAAATTTTCAATTTATTTAATGCTGCCTGCATTTGAAAACGTAAAAAAACAATGTTTGCTTAATTTATATTTTGCAATATCGGAAAATATTTAAATAGTTTAAGATTTCAAATATTTTTTTCATACCACAAAATACTACTCTTCTGGCTTTAATAATATTAACAACAGAAAAAAATGTATGTCAAAAAAATTTATTTAAAAATTTTTAGTTTGTAAAAATAAAAACATTTTGCAAAAGCAAATAAGCAAAATGTTTTGCAAAAAATTATTAATTATGTGTTTGTGTCATAAAATTTCACAAAAATTTATATATTGTGTAAAATTTTAAATAGAAAAATTTCAAATATTGTTTTGTTGTTGTTGTTTTTATGTGTGTTGATTTCACACAGAACCTATATGTGTGAGCGGTGAACTAAAAAATTGAGAACGCTCTCTCGAGTTAGCATACTAGTTCTATACTATGACTAAGGCCGTGTATGAAACGGTTGAGGTGAATAAAATTTCACTAGCCCAGGGGGCTAGTATCAATTTTGACATTAGCGTAGAAATTTTTGACAACCACACAATTATCAGACATACTCCCAGGTCATGCAGCTCAAAGTCGCCTCTAAGCCGCCGCCGAATTTAAATTTTGAGTTTAAGTCGCCGCCGGCTCGAAAGGCATATTTACACTCATTTTTTTCAAACTTTTCTTTTTAGCCGTGTTGCGTACTTATAGAAGCTTTTATAAGATCAAAAATTGTTATGTACATATTTCATTTTTTTATTAATAACGTGTTTGTTATTATAATTTGTGCATGTTGAAATCAGTGTCTAATATAAGTAAAATACTTTTTTTAAATAAATTTAAAATTTAGTAACAGACTACAGAACGCTTATTACATTTGCATTACAAGCCTTTTGTTATATTGCCAAGGCAAAATAAATCATATATAAGTGTAATTGGAAGAAACCAGTCACAATAGCATGGAAATATATTGGATTGAGAGAGAATCTAAATAAAAAAACAGGATAAATAAGCTTCGTTTGATCATTAATCCCATAATCAGCTTATTAGGATTTAAATTACCTAAAACGCGCAATTCGCGAATGTTTAAAAAAATATAATAAAAATGAGAAATTTCCTAAAAATTAAAAAAAGCAAAAACTATCTGTTTATGGGTTCTAACCAGTGGAGAATAAGAAAATCGCAGAAAAACGTAAAAAATGTGCAACCTCGAAAAATTCCTCAAAATTTGTTCAGATACAACTTTGTCGCTTTGCGTGACGTTTCTACCTTCGGCAGAAAAACGTAAAGCAAAAGGTGTATGTCACAACGAAAACTTTGACAACACTCATGCATTGTTTGTTTAATGATAAAAGCGGTTGGTAATTTGTACATTTAATTATTTGTTATAAAAATAAAAGTTAAAATTTAATTGGACGGTTTTTTGGAATTGAATTTTGCAAAAACATTAAAAAAAAAGAAAATTATACTAGCCAATTGTCAAAGCGCGCAAAAAGATGAGAGTTGGCTAACTTTCTGCTTCGCTCCGCTTTGAAAATACTTTACGTGACATGTTTCGTATAAGTATGTATATTTAATCTTAGATGTCAAAGCGAATCGGTAACGCAACACGAAGCAAAAGTTTTATCTTAGTCCCAATTTACATTATACGATTTTTGTCGTTGCGATTCTTACCTTATTGGCGAGAGGGGAAAGAGGAATTAAAAGGGGTGCACAAGCGAGTGTACTCTACGATTCGTTTTGTTCATTCATTCGTAGTGTCAAATTATATATATGTATACACAAGAAGTTGTAACGACAAAAATCGTACAATGTAAACATAAGACCGACTTCAAAGAAGAAACGACAATAATCGCAACGACAAAAATCGTATAATGTAAATTGGGACTTACATGACCAAGGCGTTGAAAGCACAGCTGTGCTACTTTTTTTTCTTACTTAGGGAGAGAAATGTCAAAAGTTGCTTGTGTTTTTGACATATCGATTAACGAAAGCAACAAAAAAATACATTGTGGTGTTTTTGGTGTTGTTACTTGTTGTAGTATCGACACCACCGTATAGATGAATTCACCTTGGACATGGCCTTTAATCGTAAAGTTGCATTTTTAGAAATAAAAAATTTTATTACATGAAAAGCCATGGATAAATTACTATTTTATTTCCGATAAATTTAAAGTATGTACCTAGTTTTGACATTTTTTTATCGCAAATTTGTGTAGTGAAAATTTTACATTTTTATTACACAATAATTTTTTAATCCTTTACTTTTATTATTTTTTACATAAAGCTGGATATAAAAGAAATAAAATTAATTATTGTTTTATGAAAATCCATGGACACTTTTGTGTTTTATTTCCGATAAAGCCTGATACTCTATTCAGTATTTTGTGCGAATTGTTGTAAAACTCAATGTAAAAATAAACACAACATTTGATCGCCAACTAGGTTTATAAATTGTCACGTTTGGCGATATATACATAAAAGCTTCGTATTCAGTTCTGCTCTGAGTTTGCTTTTTATTTTACGGAAACATCATATTTTGCAAAATTTATTTTATAAATGCCATAGAATTGCTGTAATTATTTTTTGTTTGGACGGCTTGGGTGGGAGTGGATATCCAATTTTCTTTTTCCTGCACTCATAGAAAAATGCGTCTTCAAATTGGATTAATGTTATTACAAATGGCATCAACGTGGCAAAAAGTGGCAGCAATGCAATGACGAACGTCATCCTAAAATTGTATCATATTTTATGCGTCATCTAGGCTATGACTATAGAGACATCAATTCGACGCCACATTTTGTGTACACTGATAGAAAAGGCGTCAAAGCGCTGATGTATTGATGATGTCAAGTACAGACAAACTGTCATCAGTGCGATGACTTAATATACCATGCCATCAGTGTGATGACAAACTGATCAGTGCAATGACAAACTGCCATCAGTGCAATGAAAAACTGTCATCAGTGCAATGACAAACTGTCATCAGTGTGATGATATTATATGTCATGTCATCAGTGTGATGACAAACTCTCATCATTGCAATGACAAACTGTCATCAGTGCGATGACTTAATATACCATGCCATCAGTGTGATGACAAACTGATCAGTGCAATGACAAACTGCCATCAGTGCAATGAAAAACTGTCATCAGTGCAATGACAAACTGTCATCAGTGTGATGATATTATATGTCATGTCATCAGTGTGATGACAAACTCTCATCATTGCAATGACAAACTGTCATCAGTGCGATGATATAATATATCATGTCGTAATATATTATTAACCTTATTTTCATGTTGAAAAAGTAAAAATTATTTTTTTATTTAATTACATCAAATATTTCAAGTATTATTATTACGAAAACCATATAGGGCATGCTGCTGGTGTCTTATAATTGAGAGTTCTTCTGTTAACAAAGGTCGGAATACAGCAAAAATGAAACGAACATGTGTAACTGGTAAGTAAATAATGATATTCTCTCAATTTGACTTAAGGTCAATTATAATGATCCAATTTGATGATAGTTTGTCATAGCACTGATGACATGCTTTATAAAACCGACTCCGATTCGCAATTGCTGTGATGCCAATGTTACTAACCATTGATGACATAATTTAAATTTTTGGCCCCAATGACAATTTGGCTAAGTGATGTTAAGGCTGACATCACAGTGATGTAAAGTGTCATGGGGTTAAAAACGAAGACTCTTGTCAAAGTACTGATGTCAAAATATATCAGCGTTATGACGCCTTTTCTATCAGTGTGTATCCACAACTTCATCACTTTATATAATAAATATGTGTCTTAATGGCGTCATATAAAATTATGATTTTATTAACATTATTTTGAATTTCAGTTTTGTACACAATATATAGTAAATAGATATAGAAAAAAGTACCAATCAATTTCCTTAAAGTACCAAAACGTGTTTGAGATCTTCTTAAAGGGAGGAGAACACAATTTAAGTTTTATAACTATCTTTATTACTTTAGAAGATAATTGGGTAACCAAAAAATTATCGAAATTATATTTTTGCGCTTTTTCGTCCCCAAAATGTATTTAGCTCAAAAAACTACTAAGCACATGTCAATAAAATTTTTGATTCAATAATGATATTTTTTGAATATTACGCCTACCTCTGTTAGATCACGATATTTAAGGGTTACCCAGTTGACCCGTTTCACCCATTTCTAATCCCTTGAGCTCTGCAGCAAATTTTTGCAATTAATAATGCAAAAAATATTTTCTGATGCAATAAATTTTGATACAAAAGAAATCGTTTTATTTTTCTTTTTTGATGCTTTTTCTTGTTATTTATAAGAAAACTGTCCCATTTTGTTTCAATATATTTAATAAAATTTGTCATCACTATTGTCAGCATCACAACTGCAACTGGTTATCACGCATCAGCAACAACATTTTGCATCACTGCAGCACAGTGATGCACAGTTTTTATGCATTTACGAACGTACCCTATGTATATCAAAGCTTCAACAAAACAACAACAATAAACAGTGAGTTGATCGTTTCTTACATTCTCCTACAACTCGAATTGTAAAAAGAAAAAACAAAATTAAATAAGCAATTGCTTAATAAAGCAACTTGAATACAAAATTTATTAATAAGATTTCTTTAGAACGTGCTAAATTTCATTCAATAAAAAGGTAAACACCTATAAGCAAAACAAAAACATATGGACAAACTTGCGGAGTTTTGTTTTCTACAAAATTTTAATTCAGTCTTATCGGCCTTAGAGAATATATCTTTATATTTAAAAAGAAGACTATCATTTTGTTAATTCTTTTTTTCCCGATTGGAATAATCTTTGCACTTTGTGTTCTACAATGCTGGCAGAGTTTCATACAGTTCAATACACTCCAAAAAAAATTTTCTTTGTTCCAATTTTTTTGACATATTTACTTAAATTGTTTTCCACTGTATACACAAAATATTTATTTTTATATTCAACTGCTTATGTACTTTTTTTTATAATTAAAGTATAACTTTATACAATTATTGTAATAAATAAATTTGAGTTAAAATTAAAATATTCACAATACAAAAAATTTCTTAAACCAAACACAGTTGTTGTTATGTTTTTGCGAAAAAACAACATTGAACAATATTGTCAACTCATTTCACAGTATATTGCACTTCTTTTCGTTGTGCAATAAAAATCAAAAGTGTTTTGATTGCTGCCAGTATATTGTGCCACCTTCGAATATCACATATACATTGGCGATATAATTGTACAATAAGAAAACTTTAACAATTATATTGCAAGTGTATGAGCCGCTTTAGGAATTCAATTTATAAAAGTCCTTACTTATTTTATCTACACATTAGGAAAGTAATCTATATACAAAATGTTCCCTGGCATAAATTGCTTGGGCTGAGCGATGATTACCCAGTCAGTCACGCAAATTTTATATAAATAAACGAGTCATTAAAAATACTCTGGTAAGTAGTGTGGTGCTTGGGGGCAGCTGAAAATTATAATACTTAATTTTGATGCTTAAAAGTCGGGGATGTAATTACCACTTAAACTCCCCTAGCCCAAACTTTTTTTTATGGTCTCTTTAAATTTGGTTTTGCTTAGATTTTATTTATTTTCAAAGTAAATCTCAATCACTTCACTTATCCAAAAAATAACGCGCACAAAATCACAATTATCACATGGAATGATTAATAACTAATACGGTTTAAAAATAACTTGCTAATTTACAAAGAAAACTTTGCAATAAAAATCGTAGCTTACTTTTATTTCAAAGTACAAAAATCAACTTTAAAACCCTTAAAATGACAAGAAAATTATTATTCACTTTGATTCAGTATTAACAGTAACACAGTTTTCCAAGAGCCAAATACGTATATGAGTTTTGAAGTGTTAGCTATAATCTGTCATCACAAGTTTATTGAAATTAAAAAAAAAAAATTTTTGGACGGAATAGACCACTGTGCACTAGTTTTGAATTATTTCCATTTTACCCGGACTGAAATTCACACACTAAAATAAATTTATATGTATGCATTTAATAAATAATATTAAAAAAATATGCAAAAATGCAAAAAATTTATAAAAAAAAAAATGCTACAGTGGCACTTAACATTTTTTTTTAAATCTTTTATGCTAACTTAGAAAAAATATCTAGAAATAGCACTAAAAGTGTTAAAATGGAAAGCATGTCAGCAATAGATGTGTTTTTGCAAGTAATAGTCTTATTTGCATAGGTGTAAAGTGCTAAGTAGCCCATAAACTTCGCAACATGCCATTTACTTTACCACAAACCTGTGTAATGTGATTCGACCAACCTAAGATCTATTAAATATTAATCCTAAGTTTTCTACAATGTCGTATCTCGAAACACCAAGAAATATATTTATCTCAAAATCTATTTGAAAGACTTTTTTGCACATTAATATGCATTTTGATTTATTAGGACTAATTCGCAAACTGCCCATATAAATATTTTCCCAATATCATGATATAATTTCTGTACTTATATATTAGCTGCCTTTTTGGGCTACTGAGATACAGCTGAACGGCATCAGCATACATTTATCTTCTAGAATACGAGAGTTGCTTAGGAAGATCGTTGGAATATAACCAGTATAGCAGGTGTTCATGAATGGATCCCTAAGGGACACCTCTAGATTCGCCATTTCCAACTGATTGATATCTACTGGAAAGATATGGCTTGATTGACATCTACTGGAAAGGTATGGCTACCATCAGCTTCACAGCAAGCTCTGTATTAAAAGGCGTTGATTGGTCCAATAATATCAAAAACGTTATTTTTTTCGCATCTAGGTTACTACAAATTTCCTCTATCACATTGGTTAGAGCTGAAGTACAGCTACATTAAGGTCTGAATCCAGATTTTTGTGATTAACTTGGCTGTAAATTTGTTTATGTAACAACTTTTGAAAAATAAGGGATAATCGCAATCGGACGATTCTGTAAAAACTTTTTCTTGTAGTTTAAGTTCAATTATGCACGTTGATGCCAAAATGGCATTTCAAGATTTCAAAAGTTTTGTTAAAGCAACACTGTATATAAAAAAAGAAAATTGGTGAGGTGTCTCCACCTCTGTTTTTTTACATCTTATATTTTCAGTTTGGCCAAGCCATTAATACAGACGTTATTATCGGTGTATTAACAGGATCCAGCTGTAAGTCTAAATAAACAATGATTCTGTTTCTTCCCCACTCATTTTTCGATAAATCATCAACCTTCGTACTGTTATAATATAATACCCAAATATTTTTAATGCTTTTAATAAGCGTTAAAAAGGCTTAACTTTGTATAGGGATTAACACTGTGGTTTTCATGGGTAACCGCGTATGTCTTAAAGTAAAATTTATCAGGAGAGCGGAAAAACATTGTAGATCGAACTATGGACTACACACAGAGAAAAAATATGGTTGGGCATGGTTAGCGCAACTACACTATGTTTATTGTAACAATATATTGTTGTCGTACACAAAATATTGTTATTTTTATTTAATATCAACAATATTATAGTTACTGTTAACATTTCAATGTCTATCGCAATTTTAAATTTAAGTATGGTTCACTAAAAAATAATAATTTTTATAACAACTAAATAATGATAACTTTGAAAACATATTATATTCCCCACAATCATTTAATGATATTTTATAGCCATAACATGATAACTATTTATACGTGTACTCATAATATGTTTAAGATGCAAACAAAATATCTTTACTCTAATAATATCTTGTTATCGCCATTTGTAAAATAATTTTGCATCAGTTGTGTCGTTTGTTTTACATATGCCTATCGAATTATTTGTTATTCAGTGGTTAAACAATTCAAAAAAATACCCATTAAAAACCCAAGTTTAAAGATATTAAAAAAAAAGAAATTGTAGGTACCTTAAAAAAATTGACGTGTCACAAAATAACATATTAATGCTAAAAGAATTTTAATATTGTTTGAAAATGGTGCAAAAATATTCACCATTGTTTTGTGTAATTTTAGAGAAAAAGAATGAAAATTCTATAAAATAATTTATAAATAATTGCGACCAATGACAAAAATAGGTTAATAATATTATGATGTAAGATTGCATCACATTGTGATGTAAAATATCTGTAACAGTTTTACGTTAAGGTTGCCAGTAAGTAAATAAGCATAAATATATATTAAAAATATTTTTCGGTTTTAGATTTAATATACATATTATTAGATTAACATGATAATAATATAATTACTTCTTAACTTATTATGATTAACATGATAATAATATGATTACTTTTTAGCTTATTATGATTAACTTGATAATAATATGATTACATTTAATTATAATAGGATGTAATAAAAACCAATTAGGATTAAGGGAAATATATTATGATGTAATATTATAAATATATTTGGTCATAATATGATTCAATAAAAATCGTAAAATGTTTACTACAATCATGAATCTTATCATTATATGTTGCTCTTAGAATATGTTTACCACAATCATGTTTTTTTTGCGTGTAGGTACTGAACTTTTTAAAATTGGTCATTACGTAAAAAAATCGGAATTGGTCCATATTTTTTCAGAAATTTTGAGATCCATGTAAAGAACGTTTAAAATTAAGCAATATGGCATCAACATCTCAAAATCGAAAAAATGGACATATGCGGTTACCCATGAAACCCACAGAACTTTCCTCCTATTCATGCCAAAACGATTTTTAAGCTTGCAATGCAGATTGATAATCTATTGCTTCCTATAATCTTTCAAAGCACCAGATTTTACAGTTTTATTAATAAACAATATTAAGTATCCACCTTCTAGTGGGAAGGGTAGGAGGGACTATTTCTCTGCTTATACCAAGACAGTTTTAGAGCTAATAATAATGTAGATTAACATTTTATTGGTCCTTGGGAGGTAGGGTAGCCAGATTTAAAATTCGGAAAACAGTACAGTGAATACAAAAAAACAGTACAATCAAGAAAAAAGCAGTACATTTCTATTTTTTTAAAAAAAAAAAAACGTATGTAACTATTTATTTAAATTATTAAATTCCATATGCAACAACAATATTATAAAGAAATACACTTTTATGGAATTTCATATACCATATGACACCATTTGCGCTTATAAAGCAAACATCACAAACGAATTATTCAAAAGTAAACGTTCTGTTTTTTCGAAATATAAATACATGAAAACAATAACAATGCTGTGAGCCATATAAGAATGACTTACATTGAAAAAGAGAAAGACAGAAGAACTTAACTTTGCTTATAAAAAATAATTCATTGATTGTGTTAGTAGGATTTTCTTTAAACATACGCCCCCTTATGCAAAAAAAGTTAAAGATCACATTAGTTAACAAACACATTAAGCTCATACACTTTTGCTGGGCTTAATGAGTTGGTTAACTAATGCGCACTTTAACTTGTTTTTCATAAGGGGGATGGTGTTTAAAGCAATTTTCACCACACACATAGTTGCACAAATCGTAAAGAATTTGAGAAAATTATTCTTTTCTAGATTAGTTTTCTAATTTCAAACAATTTTTAATTTATTTATTCCAATTTCACTAAGTTCAGCTATAATAGTTTTTGTATTGTATTGTTAAATATTAGGATATTATGACAATATGACTTGATAGCAAACCAGCACCCTAATATGTATTACTTTAATAGGGGGTTTCTTAATACATATATTTGTTTTTTTGTAGACTGAACCAAAAAATAGTACAAAAATCAGTACAAAGTGTAAAACACAGTACATTTCCGTACTGTTTTGGGTGTTGTGCATAAAGCAGTACAATTGAAAAAAATTAGTTCATGTAGTGGTAAAAACAGTACGTATGGCAGCCCTACTGGCTACTGGGAGAAAATCTACATTAAGTTTTCACTTTGCATGGAATGTCATTTTCCCCTTCTTCTACCGATACAATTATGAATCTGGTACAGTGATTCTCGGAAAATTTGAAAGTTCCTTATTAATAAACGATGTAAAGTAGTCACTTTAAATGGGCGTAACTTTCCCTCTGCTCATACCGAAGTATTTTTTAACCAGGATATTCCTAAGAAGTTCGTAAGCTCTAGCTTAGACAATGCTTGCAATAGACGATCAAAAGTGTTTGCTTTGTATAGGAGGTATAACGCTAAACTTGAATTTGCTAAATAGGAGCCTATAAAGAACTAACCAACATTCAAACGCATTTTCATTTTATACATATATGTATGTATGTACATATGCAGATTTTAGATTTTGTTTAGACATGCTAGTGTAAAGAATTTTAAATGGAGGTCGTATTTGAAAAAGTTATGGCGATTTCTTTTCTGAGAAAAATGTTGCATAAATGGTACATGCTCTACACAAAAGAGATAGAGCATGTACCATTTATGCAACATATTTCTAAGAAAAGAAATCGCCATTATGTATGTATCAATTGTATAACTTGGTTCGACTATTCGACTATTTAACTTGACTACTTCGTTATACACATAAAATATTTTTTTTTTAATTTGTCTAATAGCCCGTTCGTAATGGGTGATTCAAGTAAATATACTTTTTTTAATAGCCTTTTTTTTACAGATCACGTGTGAGTCGTGTCATGCTGTCATGTTGTTTTTGTTTAGTAACGTTTGGCATTTCATAATGGAAATACTAACGCTTGAAGAACGTTTACAAATCGTTCAACTTTATTACGAAAATTCAAATTCTGTGAGGAATGTGTTTCGTGCACTTCGCTCAACTTATGGTCAACATAAATGGCCTACTGAGCGTACTATTCGCAATACCATCACCCATTTTTGGACCCAGCATTCAATATTGGATAATATTCGACCGAACAGACCACGCCCAGCACGCTGTGAAGAAAATATGGCGGCCGTAGCTGAGAGTGCACACGAAGACCGTGGAGAGTCGATTCGGCGCCGTTCGCAGCAACTCGGACTGACGTATGGAATGACTTGGCGCATTTTACGTCGAGATCTTAAATTGAAAGTGTACAAAATACAGCTTGTGCAACAACTGAAGCCACTCGACCTTCCCAAGCGACATCGCTTCGCTCTATGGGATCTTGAAAAGTTCCAAGAAGATCCGACGTTTTCGAGTCAAATTTTGTTCAGCGTTGAGACCTATTTCTGGCTCAATGGGTATATAAACAAACAAAATTGCTGCATTTGGGACGATGAGCAACCTGAAAAGATTCAAGAACTGCCACTTTATCCATAAAAGACAACGGTTTGGTGTGGTTTATGGGCCGGTGGAATCATCGGTCCATATTTCTTTAAAAATTATGCCGGTGCGAACGTAACCGTCAATGGCGACCGTTATTTGATGCCTGAAATTAAAGCTCGTGGTCTCGGCGACATTTGGTTTCAGCAGGACGGCGCCACTTCTCACACATCGCATCAATCAATGGATTTATTGAGAGAACACTTAGGTGAGCATATTATTTCACGTTTTGGGCCGGTCGATTGGCCACCAAGATCGTGTGATATCACACCTTTAGACCTTTTCCTGCGGGGATATGTAAAGTATAAAGTTTATGCGGACAAACCCGCTTCGATTCAGGCCTTGGAGAAAAACATCACGAATGTCACTCGCCAGTTACCAGTAGAAATGCTCGAACGAGTCATCGAAAATTGGACTCAACGGATGGACCATCTGCGACATAGTAACGGCCAACATTTGATAGACATAATCTTCAAAAAATAAATGCCAAAGAATGTTCTTTCAAATGATAATAAACATTCCCCATTAAATTTGAAATTTCTATGTTTTTCTCTTAAAAAAAGTTATAGCAAAGAAATTTAGTAGATTTGAATTTAAAGCTTCCTCAAAATCTAGTGCGTTTGCATTGGACTTTTTTGACATTAGCGAAATTTTGTGTTCATAACAAAAACAGCTGACTGAAAGTTTTTTGTGTAATACAAAAAATATGTTTTTTAATCCAAATTTTTATATTTTAATAAGGCTAAAGTTCATTGAATTAAATATTCGTTAAATTATTTTTATGAAGAAAGAAATTTTACAACATGAAATGAATTAAAATTTATTGGTAATTTTTTATTCTTGACTGGGCTAAAATTGAACTCAGGTTTTCACGGACAGGTTGCCCTTCCATGTTTCGATTGTAACCGCACAATCTCCTCAGAGCAGTTTGCCGTTTAACACTCAACGTTATCGAAGGCGGCTGGCAGTCAATAGCCAAACATCAATCTTTAAACCAAATTGGTAGATCGAAATTTATTTTTGAATGATTATCTATTTTAATTGATTTACATGTTCTTCCTTACTTCTGTTTTTCGTACTTTTTGTCTAGAATTTTTCCTGAAGTCCAAAGTACATTTTTCTGTTTTCATGCTTTTGTCTGGACCTGGGACCTATATGATCCTAATGTTGAACTGCTCAGTCATCTCATTAAGATTTTGCGACAACTGAGGGCGCTGCTATCAGCATTAAAGCATTCAAAGTAGTCTTTAAAATAGCAGATAGCCTAAACCAGCTTCCTTGATCGCAAGTATATATGCTTGAAATACACTACAGTAATCCGAAAGTATTCGCGAAATATATTATGATCTGAAGTATACGAGTACTAAACATCGCATATTAAAAGAAAACAATTTTTATAAACCAAAATGCAAGGCCCTAATTTATAAACAAGTAAGGGCTAATAAATCGGTTCAAGTTAAATTCTATTTTTGGTTTAAATTGTGTTTTAGCCAACAAATCTATTATTCAACAAACATATAAACCTTCTCTAAACATACATATCAAATTGAGCGCGTAAACTACAAATACAGGCCATATGAATTTGACAACTATTACACTATGCTAGTTGAAAAAACAGACAAGCCGGGTACATGGCGTTTTAACATAATTCGGGTACGCTGAATCCAGTGGTGCCCGCGGTTTTTTAAGATTGGTTCTGGTTTTCGAGATATACCGTTATTTTGAAAATGGAGGAGGTTGCACAACATAAGTTCGCGTAACTCAAAAACGCTTTAGCTTATTGAAAAAACTTAAAAAACCGAAATTCCTTTAAGAAAAGTAAAACTTCTTTCTAATATCCGTAGTCGTTTTAGAAACAAAAATTTTGGAAAAAAAAATAATTTTTTTATCAAAATTTAAAAAATGCAGACATATAAAAAACGAAGTTGGAAACAAAACAAGCCATAAATGATTAAAATCTGTTAGCAACTTTTGATTTTATTCACAAAAGTCGACAAATTTTAATTAATTTAAGAATTTCATAAAACGCAATATTTGTATGGGAGCCCCCTAAGAAGTGGAGATATGGGGCAAGTATGTCTCGAGAAAATGTTAAGGATAAAAAATTAATTGAGGTCGGTCATACATTATATACCACTAGGTACGGCGTCTAAAATTATCTCAAACACAGAGCATTCTCTTGACAAAAGAGTTAAAAAGAGCTAATATTTTAGAACCAGGTGTACAAATATACGGGGCTATCAGTCGCCATAGACGATTAACGACTTTTTTTAAAATCTATTGAGAATAATTCTATCGCGTATTGTACTGACATGGCGCTTATTCATTGATTATTCCAAAAGTAGCTTAAAAGCAGTTTTGCCACATGTCACGAATTTAAAAAGTCCTATTCCCATAGCACTAAGCACAAATACTAAAGAGACATACGCATCAATGAAAAAAATAATACAGTTAATTAAATATGAAGACCACAAGTGGAAAATATGCGCAGATTTAAAAGTGGTAGCTCTTTTGAGAGTCATGCAATCTATACTAAAAATATGTGCTTCATGTGCTTATGGAATACGCGTTTTGATGGCGACCAGTACAATACACGGGATTGGGCTTTACGTGAGGAAAGCAGATTGCATAGAAATAATGTTATTGAATTACACCTGTACCGATGGAAAAGATTTTGCTTCCTCCACTCCACATCAAACTGGGTATTGTAAAAAATGGTTTTACTTTTAATTAATTAATTAAACTTGTTTGTGAAGAATTTATATGGCTAAATATCAACTTTTGAAACTTTGTTTTCTTATGTTAATTTTTTGGAGTTGTAAAAGTGTCAAGTACTCGGGTACTTAGAACAGCCCTTGTTTTTAAAGTTATCAATAGTGAAAAAAGTATTCGTGTACTATTGATCAAATTTAGGCGGACACAAATTAGCAAATTCAAATAAAATAAACAACAAACAAATATGAAAGATTACATAAAATAATTTGTTTGTATTTTTCAAAAATATTCGTGTTATAAAAAGTATTTAATCGAGTACCGATAAGAAAACGAGTTAAGTAGTCAAAAGTGTAAACATTTTTCAACACTTCAATTATGTGCCATCAGCTGTTGCCTTTATTTTACGAATTTTTACAAATCTTGCGTTCGCGTACTTTTTTGGACAATAGCTTTTTGTGAGAGCAAATTTTTAAGTTTACTCATTTACTGCATTTTACTGTAAAAGTACTCAAACGCACCTTATATTAAATAAGATTTATATTTCATATCATAATGTTTTTATTTTACAGGAACTCTTAATGGACCGGACATTCGTCGTCTTATGAAGGACCATCAATTTGAGGTTGCATTGAATGATATCGAGCTATTGGCCTGGAATTGTGTGAAATCAGTGATAGAAAATTATTAGGAAATCATCGGCCTGAAAACTGGCGAATTTTAATCAAAAATATGCTAACCGCATTTGAAAACTTAAGCGTTAGAATGTCATTGAAAAAACATATTTTGCATTACCATGCCGAAAAATTTAATGAACAATCACCAGCCGAGTCTGATGAACATGGCGAGAAATTTCACCAAGTAACAGCCAGGCTCGAACACTGGTATGTATAGCGGCAAACAACTTAATTCGCTATTAGGGGATATTTGTTGGAATCTGCAGGAGGAAGAAGAAAAAATTTCTAAATAAAAACTTTAACTTTAACTAATTAACAACAAAAATAAATGTTTTAAAATTTTTAAGTTTGGTTATTATAAAAAATAAAAAAATTTCATCTTTTCTGAAAAAATCAAAAGTTGTAGACAGACTTTAATCACTTATACCTGCAGCGCCTGAGATGCCCCTAGACGGGCCAAATGTATGACCAGCGCAACTTTATTTTTCATTCCCATCATTTGTTTCTAAGGCCTAGGATTCACTCCTAGGGGGATAAAATGTATGACCGACCTCCAATGTTTTTTTTAAATTTAATCTACATACCAACATAATAAGATGGTTTATGGGCACAAAGACCCTATTCCGGATATAAGCTTGTGTGGGGGCTATGCAAACTTATGGATCGATTCACTAAGGCTTGGTCCTTGTGCCAATTAAAACCCACTTGCGAAGTTTCATCAAATTATCTTCAAAACTGCGACCTGTACTTTGCACGAAAGGTTTACATAGACAGCCAGCCAGCTGGAAGAACATCGTTAGATTGGAAAGTAAGTGATTCTGAGTCATTCAGTTTACTTAAAGGTGGGTATACGACCAATATTTTAAGGTGTTACAAACATCAGCACAAATCCATAATACCCTCTCCACTATAGTGGTGTGGGTAAAAAGTAAGAAAGACTGCTGTATTTTTGAAATGAATTAAATTTGGGATTAACACTTGGGTGTTGTATTTTATTAGTCTGTGTATAATTTTATGCCAGATTTTTTATTGTATTTATTTCTATTTGAAAAATGTTCAATATGATTTTTATTTATTTAAACTTAGTATGTAAATATGTATGTAAATCGCTTAAAACTTAAATCAGGCATTTGCTAAATTTGTTATAATTTTCTTATAAATCTCAATACCCTGCAAATAAGTATCTGCTTTTATAAACTCATCATGATCGTGCAACAACACTGGAGTATTATTCATTGGTGAGAAGCCTAATGCTGGAATGCCAACTTGACGTATATAACGACTGTCAGTGCCACCCGTAAAAATTTGAAGTTCAATTTTAAGATTCCTGGAACAGACAATAGAAAAATTTTTAATTAAATATTGATCGTTGAATTGAATTCAATAAACTTTTGTCATACATGTCGTCGGTAGCCTTTTTAAAGGCTAACCAATATGGATTACTATTATCGGTAGCAGTAGGCTTTACACGAGGACGTTTTTGGTCGTAAGTTATTTCAATATCCCCACCAGCTTCCTTGCACCATTGATGTAACTGTAAAAAGTAATTCGTTGTACTACATTGTATGTAGCTTTGGATTGAATAAGACAAAATCCTTATTACCTTTGCTTCAAATTCCATATGATCCACATTTAAATCTAAGCGAACGTCGAAGCACAACATCATCTTCGGTGGTATAACGTTACTTTGTACACCTCCAGATATTTTCGTTAGATTAATAGTTGTTACATCTCCAATTGTCAATTGTGGATTATTTTCTAAGCGTCGTACCTGCTCCTCCCGCATTGACATCATTTTATGTAAAATATAATTGAGTTTTTCACCAGCTGTATTTTTAAGCAACAACGATCCATGGCCCGCATTACCACTGATGTGAAAATAAACACCTAATCCATAGAATTAAGAACAGAAAAGCGTATTAGAAAATTGAGAGCATCAAGTCTTGATACAGATATTAAAAACAACGAGATAGAGTAAACAAAGTTATTTTAGCAAGTGTACCAATAACACTGTGCTACACATGATATATGCAATTCTGTTTTTTTTCTTATTTTAGTTTGAAAGATTTTGAAAGTTCACTAGTAAATTTTTTGAAATTTGGTTGGGAAATGGATGTGTTATATGAAAATTGTTTAATGTTTAACTTCAAATTTTTTGTTTACTATATCCTACTCATATGGAAGCAGGCCTAAGGGTTTATACTGGCGGTTCGAAGAAATGTGGTAATGTTGCTAAAGGTTTTTCCACAGAGGAACTAGGGATAAAGATTCCCTTTCGGCTGCCGGGCGATTAAAGTTTCCTGCAGACCTCCATAACTACAGCTAAAAAGCGGGCGGCTAACTGGCTAAGATATTATTGCATGTATATCAGGGATGATAAATGGCATTTTTAAAATTGTACTTAATTCACTTAAAAATTGTACTTTTTAAACCCTAATTGTACTTAAACCCAAATACATATATATATTTTACTTGTTTTATTTTTCGAATAACAAAAAATGTACATTTATATTGGAAATATTCACCCTTATTCCATTCAGCGTCATCGTCATCAATTTAATATCAACATAAGTTTTTATTGACGTCGTCATCAATTCAATACAAAACTTGTATTCTATAACAGCAAGAAACGATGTTGATTCCCTGCGGGAAATTTGTGTCCCGTGACCAGTGAACAACATTTTATAATTAAAAGGATCGAATTGTGATAGGTGAAAACAAGACATATCACTTAACTGCTGATAATGTGTTTAGAGTGTAGTTAGTCCAGAGGAAAGGTAATTGGCACAAAACTATTCATGTGACTGAATTTTGTGCGGGTAGTGTCTGATTCTCTCTAGTTCTATTACTTTATATGAACGGGATCTATCATATTGACATGGCTCATTTGGGACAATATCTGCGACAGGCATTATTTTTTTCGAAATTGGAAAGTTATTTCAGTGACCTGTTACAAAGTGTCCAAAAGGTGCCAATTAACCCCCTCGTAGGACATCGCCATGTTAAAGTGACTTGTCACGACAAGTTAAGTGTTAGTTCCTTAGGGTTGTTTATCGTTTTTTAATGAACATCTCTAATAATTAAAACAGTTAGTTTTTTTTTTAAATTTTAAAAATGTTGTACTCTCAAAAAGGGTAGCTTGATTTATTCTGAAAAATTCCCCGTTACTAATGGCATAAGGCATTGCCATTTTCGCCCCGTATAAATCGACAGTGTTAATAGTTCCCTGTCTGTATCTTTATAACGACGACGATTGCCGAACAGAGCAACAAAGCTACGCAAAAATTTTTAATAAACTCTACATAAGCTTTTTATATATTCTTTTTTTTTATTAAGTTTAATGTCTTAAATTTAAAAAAAATTATATGTTAAATACGCCTTTTCTTAATCAAAGTAACGTCATTTAGAAATTGATAACAAAACTAATTTCCTATATCAATCGGACTTCACTTAAAAAAATTCTATATGTTAGATACGCCTTTTCTAAATTATTTATTTATTTTATTTATTTTCATTTTAATAAAAACTAACCAAGCCCTCTGGGCCATATATGGTTAGCAAGCAAACAATAATTAAACAACAAGTCTAACAATTCATTTTTATATGTATTAAATTTAATCTAAAAAGTTAATGTTAATGTCAATGTTAATGGCCCCCCAGCCAAAAATATATATTTACCTATTACCATTTACAAATATGATGAAGTCCAGTCAGCAAGAAATAAGAACAAAAAAAAACAAACAATTTCTAGCCTAAATGATTTAAAATTGACTTATTGTAAGCCTTGCAAGAAAGAGAAAACATTTTATACTCAAGAGACAATTTATTCCACACTCTTGATAGTCTAACAATAAAGGAATGTTCATAAAAATTTGAAGAAATTCTGTTGATAATAAGTTGCTTATTGCGATCAGATCTAGAAAATATGATATATGTATGAGAAATATGTTCCCTCCTTGGTTTATTATAAACATATCTAACAACTCTATTAACAGAATATTCAATTCTCTTCAAATTACAAGAATTAGTGCCAGTATAGATCTGAATACCATAATTTATAACCGACATCAAAAGTGCATGTGCAATTCTATACTTTACATGTAAGGGCAAGAACAGATTAAGTGCATATAACCTTCTTAGGGTAAAACAAATTCTAGAATTGACCCTATTAATATGTGATTCAAACCTAAGTTGACCATCGATTATAATACCAAGCACTCTTAAGAAATCCACAAAATTAATTACCACTCCACATAAGAAAATGTTCAACTCAGAAACATCATTTGAATGCGGACCAATTGAAAGTGCTTCAGTTTTTGTGGTGTTGATCAAAAAGCAGTTATCATTCGTCCATCTTTCAATATTACGCAAAGTGAAATTAGAAGTCGCTTCTAAAACATCAATAAAATCACGATCACAACTGAAGACCAGCTGTATATCATCAGCAAACAAAAAAGGTTTGCAATAACTTGTATCAATAGTATCAACAAAGTCATTCAAGTCTAAAATGAACAGTAACGGTCCCAAAACAGAGCCCTGAGGCACACCAGAACTCACAGCTCCAACAAATGAACTCTCCTTGTTTAGATTAACAAACTGAGTACGATCAGTCAAATATGATCCAATTAACATGCATGCAGTTCTAGAAAATTTAAAATAATCTCTTAATTTTTGAAGCAATCTAAAGTGATCAACCCGATCAAATGCCTTAGATAAATCTAAGGATACTAGGAAACATAATTCTTTTTTATTCAAACATTCTCTTACTGTATCAGTCAATCCCAAAAGTAGTGAGGTTGTGTTATGGCCACATCTATATGCATACTGGCAATCCCTAACAAGTGAAAAACAATTAACATGTTCAAGTATTTTAAATTTCATAATATTTTCTACAACCTTAGAAAGCGCAGGTACAATACTAATAGACCTAAGATTTTCTACAGCATAACTATTACCATGCTTTGGAATTGGTACTACACGAGCTAGTTTCCAATCCTTTGGAAAAGTAGATGTTGTAAAAATCGTATTAACCAAATGTAGAAGAAGTGATGAAATATACGGGTAAATAATTTTTATAAATTTTATAGGAAAACCATCAACTCCAATGGAGTTTGATTTAATATTCAGCAACGAACTACATAGCTCAACCTCAGAAATATTACCAAATGAAAACAAACTTTCACCATTAGTATTTTCAGTAAAATCAAATGAACCAATATTACTAACGCCATGGTTACCAATAAAAGCATGATTAATAAAATTAACATCAACGTTTTCACCACTCGAACCATTACCACCAACACAACCCATATCACGTAACTTCTTCCACATCTGAGAATTATCCACATTCTGAAACCTTTTCATATCATATTTCCTTTTTTCTTTCCTAATAACAGTTTTAACTTTATTTCGATATTTAGTATAAATCTTCCAATTATAATCGGTAGGGTTATCAAAGTAGGCTCTATAAGCTAAATCACGAAGAGACTTAGCAGCAGTTACAACACCACAATTCATCCACTCATAATTCACCCTTCTCCTAGTAATTGTTCCGGTAGGTACACAGAGAAAAAGTTTTTCAATAAGGTTATTTATAACAAGAAGCTGTTCATCAACATTGTTTGTAGAAAAAACTAGTGATACATCAAATTGAGCAATATGATCCAGAATTTGATTAAAATCAATCCGCCTATAGTCTTTAAACGTAATAGTATCATTACTACATTCAACACCTTGCTCTAAACACAAATATATTAGAGAATGATGGGATATTCCTGGACATTGCATTTGTCCAGAGGAAATAACTTTAGAAACATCACTTACCATAAAGTAATCAATGAGGGATGTTGAATTCCTCGCTACATCAAAATGAGTAGGTATTGAATTATGAACAATGCTTAAAGAAAAACTATCATTGATTTAGGTAACTCAAAAAGGTTCTCATTGAAATCCCCCATAATAACAATATTAGAATAACGAGAAAGAATATCACCAGATTGTTCTTCAAAAATTTCAACATAGTGGGGATCATCATCCGGTAAGTAAACTACACCTACAAGTAAAGGCTCAACACCACCAGTTACCTCAACATAGATAGCTTCACATTCACCATATCTACAAATTCGTTGTACAATTTTGTAACTTAATTTCTTTGAAATATAAAGACCAACACCCACACCCCTAGTAGGGCGGTCACTCCTACAAAGATTATACCCTGGTATTTGGACAGACTGATCAAGTATAGTTTTACCAAACCAAGTTTCAATAACTCCAACTAAATCTAAAAAGCACCCCAGTAGAATACATCTCAATTCATTAATTTTCGGATTCAGGCTTCCACAATTTATATGACCAATATTAAGCCGATTAGAAAATTTTCCAATTGAACTTAAAACTGTATTGTCGCTGACAATAGGACCCATATTGTAATTAGGTAAATTCATAGAAATAATAAGTTTGGTAAGGGGACCATTTAACATAAATAAACTTAAAACTAAAATTGACAATTATCATCTGAAATAGCATCAGTGCAAATATGAAAATTTTAGAAGAGTAAAACGCTGTACATTTTTTAAGAAAAATTAAATTAAAATAAAAAATAACCACTATAATAAAAAGTTAATTTTATAAGCAATAATATTTAATGTAATGTATCAAAACGAAATAACATCAAAAATTTATTTAAATGAATGATTCAATTAATAACAATTATATAAACAATTTTATCGATTGGGTATGCTCAACTGACCAATGCACGTACAAAATTTAAATATTTTCTATTTATTATTCATTACCAATCTCACAAGCATCATCCAGGTTACAAGTATCATTTACACCACCAGAACCATTAAGAAATTCAGTCAACTGCTCAACATTCCAAACCTTGACAGAATTATTTTTAAATGTTACCTTCACTTTAGGAACATCCGTATTTATATGAGTAAATTTCAAAATCTTCTTCCTACGTTTCAATTCACGGCATAAGTAAACAAGTCTGCTAGCTAACGGTGTTAGGTGGTCACTTAAGAAAATACGTTTTTCAATATCTTTACCATCTGATTTATCATTCTCAGAAATACCATCACCAACATCATCACTGTCACCTCCACTATCACCACCACCACCAGACTCTTGCTCATCAAAAACATCGCCTAACACAATTATTTTTTTTAGGTTAAAATAATTAGCCATAATGGTATCACGAACAAGCACGGAACTAAATTTCACCAACACCATTTTTCCACCAGCAAAGTAGCAACAGTGCTGAATATCAGAATGTTGAACAATAACATTACAGATAGCAGCAATCTTAAGCACTGGTTCCCTTAGCACCTTTATTCCCTTTTTAAGCCCCTTTATAAGAATATCATTCCTGTTCAGGCGTCTTTGTAAAACGTTGTTGTAGTTTGTAATGTTTTGTATCTTATCAGCGGCATTCTTTTCCACCAAGTTTATCTTTTGTTGACAATCCTCAACACCAGACTTTACAGTATTTAATTCTAAAGAAAGCTCACTACGTACATCCTTAACCATATTTCCAAACTTAACCTCAAACGTAGTTATTAAATTTGACATTTGTGCTTCAATTTTGGCATTTTGTTCTTTGAACTGATCATTCATCTGGGAACAAATGTCATTTATAGCTATTTTTAATTGCTTTTCAATGTTAGGCGTCTCAGTCACTTTAGTTGTTCTACATTGGTCACAACAGTATTTAAACATTTTGTTCTTTGCCATAAAAATAACTTGGTCATCAGTAATACCAACGCAACTAACATGGAAGTAGTTAGCACAATCACCACAATTAATGCTTACACCAATCTTGGTAATATGCCTTGAGCATTCCGGGCAAGAAATTTCATTCTTTTTAGAAGCCATGATGGGAAAAAAAAAACTTTTTAGCAATAAATGCAATAACACACAATAACAAATGGGGGATTAGTTGCAAGAAGACAGCGTGGTTTTTGGATTTCTTTTTTTTCAATTTCTTTTGTAGTTTTTTCAATTTCTTTTTGTTTGAACCATAATTCAATTAATAGTTATTAACTTTTTAATTAAACAACAACTTTATTTATTATTTAATAATATTAATTTATAATTTTCTTAAAAAATTTCAGCAGCGAAAAAAATGTTTATCTGCACATGTTAAGAGTTGCCAGAGTTGGTGTAGAGATAAGTTTTTTTTTGTTAATTTAAGACTATAGCAACAAGATTCATTAGACTTTAGTTAATATTTTGTCCTAATAAAAATTCGACGCAGTACTTACATAAAGGAGATTTCTTTCCTTTGATTTTTTAGACCAAAAAGCTTCAATGTTAAAGCGTTTGAAATTTTTAAATTGTACTAATCATGTCATTGGAGTACTTCAGTACTTTTGCAATTATAATAGTACTGAAAAAGTACAATTGTACTAACTTTATCATCCCTGATATATATCGTATGTATGTCTATACACTAATATCAGCCTTACATAACATCAAGGTTAACTGCAGAATGTCGAATATCTTTGAATGAGATTGCGAAATATTCGAAGGTAGCACACATATGGATAGTAGGGCATACGAACCACAGATAAGCTTGCCAAACAAGGAAGTATTCTAAATTACAGGTTTGTAGATCACTTAAAAGGCATTCCATTGTAAGTCACTAATTCAGAGCTAGTCTTATATACTTGCACAGTTAAGGTGAACTCGCGAATCCAACTGTCCTTTTTTCTAGACCCTATAGCCTACCTACGATGAACGGAGGGTAAACTCTCTACTTTGGTTAAATAGGGAACAAATTAGGTCAGTAATAACTGGGCTGTAGGGACTCATTCTTGCAGAATAGTCATACAATTTACGGACTACTGCAAGAGTTATCATAACAAGTTGGAAGAAGAAACTGTGTTTCATTTTCTGTGTCCACATCCGAAAATAGAGGATATCATAGAAATAAATTGGGGAAACCAGCTAACCAGTTTGGATGATATAAAGGTTCAATCAGAACGCACGATGTTAATTGAAAATAAAACAAAAAGTGTTCAGGGAATTAACTTAAATTTTTTATTGTGGTGGAAGGATCTATAACAATTATGTGTTAAGCAAAATATCGGGCAAATGCTCGCCACGGCTTCGGTGGCATACCTCCGATGGTATATATTTTCAATGACTCTGAAACATAATTCAATGTCGTTAATGTACCTAAATATCTCATTCTTTAGCGTTTGAATTGTTCATGGCTTATTGACGTACACTTTTTCTTTTAAATATTCCCAAAGAAAGAAGTCCATCGGTGTGAAATCACATGAACGTGGCGGCTTAATTACATCGCCACGACGTGAGATAACACGGCCATTGCAGTTCTCGCGCAAAAGATCCATTGTTTAGTTGGCTGTGTGGCAAGTGGCACCATTCTGTTGGAACCACATATCGTCCATTTCCATATCCTCAATTTCTGTATTTCAATATTTTCCGCAATTTGCGCATACTTCTCCCGATTGTGGACACATTTGGTCGATTATGCCGACCAACAAATTACGAAGTGCGCGATATACATTTTGATTTGAACGCCCATTTTCCTAAAAAGCTTCAACGATAATAACGCGCTGCTCAACTGTGTACCTCTTTATGGTTAAATTTGTAAAAACCCTAAAACAAAGAAATGTCAAATTAAGTTGGGCAACCAATTTGACGTTAAGGTGTGACTCACAATTAACATCGTGCATTATGGTTGGACGACCCTTTATTTTTCCTCCTATTCATAAGAAAACGAATTGGTTGGAATCTGCAGTGACACCTTTATACATTGGCTCTAGGTATAACATTGGGACCGAAGAAGAACCCAAGAGACCTATCTGCTTAATGGCTGCCCATAGAACATAAGCTTACTGCGCCCAGTTTATTATTGTATCATGATAAGTTCTTCAGAGTAAAAATAACCAACTCGCTTCTTTTACAGCTTTCTTAAGGCAAATCCGTTGTAACTAAAATAATATTTCTATGATAGAAAATGTCAAAATCCGCAACAAAATTAAAAGCACGTATTGTAAAACAAGTAAAAAAGCCATTTTAACAGACAGACGGACATCGTTAAATCAACTTCGGTTCTCATAAGTACCCAGAATATATATACGTTAAAGTGTCTAAAATCAACATTGTAGAAACTACAAACGGAATGAAAAACTAATTGTACCCTTTCCACCTGTGGCGAAGGGTATAGAAATGTATTTTGACAGTTTTAAAAGGCAACCAGCCATAAACAGCTGATCGGTTGATCACACCTGATATATGAATTCGCGATGGTCTGATCAGATCTTAGCAGCTTATAATGAAAAGACCCTACTAATTCCAAAATATATTATTTTCGTGCAATGAAAATATTATTTGGCGCTTATTTTGTTCGTTGGTTCATTTTAAATATGCTATTTCGACACGCAAAATCGGCGTTCGCTGTCTCACAGCTTCGGTTTATGTGTTAGCCAGTTTCATTACTTCAATATAAATCCCGATGATTTTAAACCAAAGAAAATTTTCGGGGCTGTGCACATTCTCCATCAAAATAATCATCTTAAAATCAATAAATGCTTATAAGGCGTTTTAGAGAGCATGTGTGTCAAAGACATTTAAAACTAACTTTCTGTTACACATTTTTCGCAAACTGCATATAGTTGACAAACAGCGATAACCTATTTATACTACCAATATTTTGTTATAGTATTTGTACTTACGCCATACGCTACGTTCAGCATAAAACACAGGATAGACATCACTTGGCGAAGCTAAACCTTCATCCAAAGAGAAACCAATATTTAAAGACTTGAAGTCGCAAGTTTCAACAAATGGTCTCATGCCGAGACCTCCACCCATTTCTTCGTCTAAATAATAAAACAAAATAAAATAATGAAATAAAATAATTTGAGAATACGTAAAGTATTTTCAAATCTATTAAAAGGTACTTATGTATATTAATTGATATACCTGGCACAAATGAACAATATATAGTGCGCTTGAATTGTACACCACTCCTTTTTAGAGCACGTAATGCTCCCAAATATTGCATACCAACACATTTCATATCCTGAGTGCCACGAGCATAGATGCGTCCCTCTTCATCAATTTCAGCTCCAAAGGGTGGATGCGTCCAATTTTCACTAAAGACTGGAACAACATCCATATGAGAGTTAAGCAAAATACCGGGTAAACTTAAATCTGTGCCCGCCCATGTTAGTATGACAATAGGATTTTGTTCATTTACTGGATAATAAACACGCATCGGCATACCCAACAGTTCGGATTGTTTTTTCAAAAATTTCACACAGGGTTCTGAAAATATAATAAATTTTATAATTTCGAAAATTTCGATATTCTACTATTTTAGGTAACTCTTCATTTAAAATTGCTAGTAATGACTCAGTAAGACACATACGAGTAAAATGTGCACTCCATTTTGACTTAAGTTTCTGAAATTACTAATTGAAAACCGCCTGGGACTTTTTAGACAGAAAAACAATTGAATTACAGTAATATATTAACGATGCTATAAAATCTAAGTTCGAGCTAAGCTAAAAAACCCTAAACTAGGTTTTGTTAGTTTCGAAAAGTACTATCAAACTAATCAAATAGAGTGCACATTTGAAGGCCTTAAAAATATTGCACTGTGTAAAACAAACGATAAACATTGCCATAAATACAATTCTAAAATGACAATAATATGGCCGTTTTCTCAATGTATCGAGAAACTGCCTATAATGTAAGAATCGCAGCGACAAAAATCAAGTAATGTAAACGGTCACTAACTTAATCTTGACATAAATTTATAGACAGATAAACTGTCCGATAACGATTTAGATTTTCTCAATATACCGACCAAAACATAATTTTCAGTTGGCCCATAATTTTCAGTTCAGTACCTCTCAATATACAAGTAAACGTTGGGAGTGAGCTGATTGAATTTATCAGTATGGCAAATAAATAATTGGTAGATGAGGGCGAGTAAGGGCCAAATAGACGGTGGTCAGATCTTACAACATTGGTAAACAGCGTTGCTTAAATTGCATTAAAATTGTCTAAAAAGGTCTTGCAACTTGCAACATTACCCAGTGACTAATATTCCGAGTACTCAGAATTGTAAGCGGAATTGTAACACAGAGTATGCTTTCACTTACTTCAGCCGCTGGAAGGCTGTGGAATTTAGATTTTTTATTTTATACTCGGTAATTGCGCTATTTTATGACATCGTGCCATCGGATGTTTTTAACCATTTACTATTAATTCATTGCGGATACCGAATGTTACTATCTAAAACTACATATCTTAAGAATCTTGATCTTATTCAACGTATAATTGATCGTTTCGTAGGTAACTTTAAGTTTCTTTATGCAGAAAAATATTTGACATATAATGTACACAACATACTTCATATAACTCAAAGTGTAAAGGAAGCTGGATTTATACAAGACTTTACGGCTTACAAATACGAAAGTTTTCTCCAAGGCATAAAAAAAACAGTAAAACGACCATCTCAAATTCTGGAACAATTAAAAATTTGGTACTTTCGGCAAAATCTCTTTGGAAAAGAACTTCAGTGTGGGTTTGTAAAAAGGCGAAGTGGCGAAATTATTAAATACATTACTGAACACTTCACATTATCAACAAAATATCCAGACAACGTTTGCTGCATAAAACCCAATATTCCTGTTAAAATAGAAAAATTTCATGAAAACTTGTTAGGAGAACGTTTTATTATTGGAAAAAGATATTTAGACGCAACGTGTTTATACACTCAGCCTATTAATTCTGATTGTTTGGACATTTTTAAGGTTTCACAAACTGTTTCCGAGGTAGAAGAGAGTTTTGTGCTTGACTCAGTTTGTCATAAATATGTTTGCTTGCCGTTCCAGAATGATTTTATTATCTTGCCATTGTTGCACAACACATAATATTATTCTAATTTCAAAATTCACATAATAAAATTCTAACCTACATTTTTACTACTATAATTATTTAAGGATCAACATAGACTTATTTCATAAAAGATACTTTTAAATAAACAACCTTAAAAATAAGAAATATGCATGCTGAAACTTTTGAAAATCCGGAAACTGAGTACATTGTCTTGACACACGGTATGACTTCAACTAGTGGTGATGAAATAAAAAAACTTAAAGGTATTTCTAACTTGTTTCTACTTAAATATGAACTATACAGTTTACTTAAACTTTATCTTTTTTTTTGCAGAGAATATTGACATAGTTAAGCATGATATGGCGACAGTAAAAAATGAGCAAGAATCCATCAAGTTATTGCTAGAAAAAGTGCTGGACAATCAAGCAAAAATGTTAGCATATTTAACGCAAACATCTAAAAAGGGAATTTCAAGATATCAGACCATGTTTCCTCTAGAAACTAAAGAACAAATGGAAACAGTGGAGCGTTTCTCAGAATCAAATAAAGCCGAAATGGTATGTTGTAATTTTTAGCAAATTTTGTTCTATATTTTTCGCATTTTCTATTCTTAATAATTCTTCCAGATAACTGTTATAAAACAAGTTTTAAATCCTGGAGGATTATGTAAGAATTTTCATTGGCTTCTTGACAAAAATATTATATTTTCGTACAATTACGATGGCGTGAATGACAAGAAAGCTTTTAAAGATTATAAGTTTTTGAATGCTGCAATTTTCGGTAAGTCGCAGTAAGTGTGTTTTGTGTTTAACATACATACCTCAGTTTCATATTTTTTTTTACTTTGCATAGAAGCGGTTAAAAAAGATGGCTAGACGCATACCGAATACGTCAAGGATATTCGTGAATCTATTAAGACGCTCAAAAACAGGATCCACAAAAGAAAATACGATGAAAATAAAAAAAATGAGAAAAAGAGCAAAGCAGAAATTACTCACTCCACTAAAACCACTTGATTTTTTCTTAGTTTACTTTAAATTTTAGTTTTTTTTATTCATTTAATGAATAAATAAGTATGTATCGATTTTTAAGTTTTTTTTTTAACAAAAAAGTATTTTTTAAATGCTACTTTTTATATTATTTAAAACAAAAAATATGTTTAGTTTATAGTCATAATATTTAAAACAATAATATAATACGAAAATTGTTTTTTTTTTCCATATAATTTCTCACACGAAATTTTTTAAATTTTCTTAAAACTGGCTGTGAATTATTAATGATTAATTTAAAAATACATGAAAAATAAGTAATCTATTTTTAGTAATAATTAAAAGTTTATGTTTTTATTCTATAATGAAATTATTGCTAAAATATAATTATTAATAAAAGAATAAAAAGTTAAATACAAAAAAATTGTTTTTTTTTTAAATTTTTCTAACATTTTTGCTAGGGTGTATTTCTTGCTCATTTCTATATACTTTGTATATGAAGAAGTACTTTACGTTAATTACAGCACCCTTTACTAAGTATATGAGAAAATAGTACATTTTGGTTACACAAGGATTATATCTACAAAGTACATAGAATTGTATGAAGGACGGATACTTTCTCGTAAACTTTGTGGGTTGATGGTAAGCAATGAAAAAGCGGCCATGTTCTATATTAAAGTAAACGAAAAACGTATATAGACTTCCGAGTACCCCGTACACACAAAGTATAGCACAGGTATTTCAGTACGTATAATACACGTGCGTCACTGGGTCTTTTTCCCAACGAAAAACTGCAGATTAAAGAAATTTGGTTTTCTCAATGTCTTTTTTGCTTCTATTCTGTCGAAAAGCTTAAGGGCCAAATAGACGGTGATCAGACGTCTGCAAAATACAAATGAGCTTATACCCAGTGACGCACGTGTATTATACGTACTGAAATACGTGTGCTATACTTTGTGTGTACGGGGTACTCGGAAGTCTATATACGTTTTTCGTTTACTTTAATATAGAACATGGCCGCTTTTTCATTGCTTACCATCAACCCACAAAGTTTACGAGAAAGTATTCGTATTTCATACAATTCTATGTACTTTGTAGATATAATCCTTGTGTAACCAAAATGTACTATTTTCTCATATACTTAGTAAAGGGTGCTGTAATTAACGTAAAGTACTTCTTCATATACAAAGTATATAGAAATGAGCAAGAAATACACCCTAGCAAAAATGTTAGAAAAATTAAAAAAAAAAACAATTTTTTTGTATATAACTTTTTATTCTTTTATTAATAATTATATTTTAGCAATAATTTCATTATAGAATAAAAACATAAACTTTTAATTATTACTAAAAATAGATTACTTATTTTTCATGTGTTTTTAAATTAATCATTAATAATTCACAGCCAGTTTTAAGAAAATTTAAAAAATTTCGTGTGAGAAATTATATTGAAAACAAAAACAATTTTCGTATTATATTATTGTTTTAAATATTATTACTATGAACTAAACATATTTTTTGTTTTAAATAATATAAAAAGTAGCATTTAAAAAATACTTTTTTGTTATAAAAAAAAACTTAAAAATCGATTCATACATATTTATTCATTAAATGCATAAAAAAAACTAAAATTTAAAGTAAACTAAGGAAAAATCAAGTGGTTTTAGTGGAGTGAGTAATTTCTGCTTTGCTCTTTTTCTCATTTTTTTTATTTTCATCGTATTTTCTTTTGTGGATCCTGTTTTTGAGCGTCTTAATAGATTCACGAATATCCTTGACGTATTCGGTATGCGTCTAGCCATCTTTTTTAACCGCTTCTATGCAAAGTAAAAAAAAATATGAAACTGAGGTATGTATGTTAAACACAAAACACACTTACTGCGACTTACCGAAAATTGCAGCATTCAAAAACTTATAATCTTTAAAAGCTTTCTTGTCATTCACGCCATCGTAATTGTACGAAAATATAATATTTTTGTCAAGAAGCCAATGAAAATTCTTACATAATCCTCCAGGATTTAAAACTTGTTTTATAACAGTTATCTGGAAGAATTATTAAGAATAGAAAATGCGAAAAATATAGAACAAAATTTGCTAAAAATTACAACATACCATTTCGGCTTTATTTGATTCTGAGAAACGCTCCACTGTTTCCATTTGTTCTTTAGTTTCTAGAGGAAACATGGTCTGATATCTTGAAATTCCCTTTTTAGATGTTTGCGTTAAATATGCTAACATTTTTGCTTGATTGTCCAGCACTTTTTCTAGCAATAACTTGATGGATTCTTGCTCATTTTTTACTGTCGCCATATCATGCTTAACTATGTCAATATTCTCTGCAAAAAAAAAGATAAAGTTTAAGTAAACTGTATAGTTCATATTTAAGTAGAAACAAGTTAGAAATACCTTTAAGTTTTTTTATTTCATCACCACTAGTTGAAGTCATACCGTGTGTCAAGACAATGTACTCAGTTTCCGGATTTTCAAAAGTTTCAGCATGCATATTTCTTATTTTTAAGGTTGTTTATTTAAAAGTATCTTTTATGAAATAAGTCTATGTTGATCCTTAAATAATTATAGTAGTAAAAATGTAGGTTAGAATTTTATTATGTGAATTTTGAAATTAGAATAATATTATGTGTTGTGCAACAATGGCAAGATAATAAAATCATTCTGGAACGGCAAGCAAACATATTTATGACAAACTGAGTCAAGCACAAAACTCTCTTCTACCTCGGAAACAGTTTGTGAAACCTTAAAAATGTCCAAACAATCAGAATTAATAGGCTGAGTGTATAAACACGTTGCGTCTAAATATCTTTTTCCAATAATAAAACGTTCTCCTAACAAGTTTTCATGAAATTTTTCTATTTTAACAGGAATATTGGGTTTTATGCAGCAAACGTTGTCTGGATATTTTGTTGATAATGTGAAGTGTTCAGTAATGTATTTAATAATTTCGCCACTTCGCCTTTTTACAAACCCACACTGAAGTTCTTTTCCAAAGAGATTTTGCCGAAAGTACCAAATTTTTAATTGTTCCAGAATTTGAGATGGTCGTTTTACTGTTTTTTTTATGCCTTGGAGAAAACTTTCGTATTTGTAAGCCGTAAAGTCTTGTATAAATCCAGCTTCCTTTACACTTTGAGTAATATGAAGTATGTTGTGTACATTATATGTCAAATATTTTTCTGCATAAAGAAACTTAAAGTTACCTACGAAACGATCAATTATACGTTGAATAAGATCAAGATTCTTAAGATATGTAGTTTTAGATAATGACATTCGGTATCCGCAATGAATTAATAGTAAATGGTTAAAAACATCCGATGGCACGATGTCATAAAATAAAAAATCTAAATTCCACAGCCTTCCAGCGGCTAATTTCAGCAAAATCTCTTGGTTTTCTAGCAAACTCACATGGAACATAAGACTTAAGTTGCGCAACACGAATGGAAAGTTCTGTTTTAGCTTGCTTTGTAAGCTTACATTTAAGGCATTTGTTGTTGAGAATCAAATTTAGAACTTTTCTAACAACACCTAAATCAATATTATGCATGGGATCGATGGGAAATTGCGAAACCATTCCTATTCCCAGTGATTCCAGCTTTGATTTTTGTGTTTGGAAACAAAGGTGATGATGGAATAAATCCCCTCTATTAGAAATATCTGCATCCGTTCTCAACCGTGCTATTTGATCACTGTATACTACCACATTTTCTATACGGCGTCCTACTTGAGCACATTTTGAACAACCGTAGAAAGAATTGTGACCAAATACTCCCGTGAGAAATGCCCGCGCAGGTGCATCGCAAATAAATAGTCCAATTTTAAAGTTCAGAGCCCCGTTGTAATTTTTTACACTGCCCGATAATAGCATTTTGACTTCTGTTACAAAATCATGTAGGTAATCATCTATATTATTTGGCTTATGGGCTCCAAGATATGAACCTATTAAAAAAACTAACGACTTCTCGACATTCGAGAAGTGACCCAAAATAGGCCACAGAGACATTGAAGAACTTTTAAAAAGCGGAAGCCCATCAATGCCGGTATTAAGAATTAATTCTTTATAATTCTTGAAAAGGAGGATGTTGTCATCTATAAATTTTTTAATTCCAATGTGAACGTAGGTGCCCGGTTCTACTGTTCTCATGTTAAGTTCTATTTCGGTTTTCACTAACGCCTTTTCACATAGCGGGACATCAAGATTTTGCTCATGCAATATTTTTAATAGAGCGCGTGTGGCTCTTGTTGAGGGCCGAAAATGTATGTAACAATCAGCTAATTCGTTCTTCAATTCATTTATTAATGGCATTTCAATATTGCTTATGGACGAGGTTGCTTCATTTTGTAAAATTGTAACCTTCTTATTGTTTTTCTCCAGTTCTTTATTTACAAAATTAGTAGAGGAACACATTTTTTTCCTCTCATGCGCCGCCAATCGTCGTAGATGACGCTTGCTAAATCCCTCCATTATACTGCTTCTTTTTTATTTTATTATTATAATTGTTGCTTTTTTATTTTATTATTATAATTATTGTTGCTTCTTTTTTTTATTATTATAATTTTTTATAAATATTTTAAATATTAATTTAAACAAACTTTATTAAAATTTATTTTAAAATAGCACAAATATTTAACATGTAAACCATAAACACTTATGAAGTTTTGCTTCTTCTTTTTTGACATGATACTGACAACACACTTTATACATTGCATTGTAAGTCCCAATTTACACTAGGGACATTTCTTGCCGGACATTTTTTGAATTCTCTTTTAATCTTACCTGTAGCGTTTACATATGAAACATTAGAAGTCAGACAGAAATTTTATACTTGTTTCTTTCTTTTCTTCATTCGTAAAGTTTGGCGGCTTTTTCTTGTAGTGTTTATTATAATAGTCTGTGGTGTTATTTTGCAAATTTAAATTGCCAAACATTTTTTTAAAATTAAAACCCGAGTATTATATTCATTTACCACAAAAATGTATTTTTATTAATTAATTTTTTGTTTTTACTTTAATTTATTAGTTTATTTATTTAGAAAGCACAAGGCAAGTTAACAACACCACAAACATAACACAATACAAGCCAAACTGACGACAAATTGAGAAAAATAATTAGTCAATTCACAAGGTATCCTAACATGTCATATTGTCAAAATGTCCTAATATTTCACAATGGTTTAAAAATATTGTTGTTGGTTTGTTAACAAAAAGTGTCTTAAATAAATAGAACGTTGCTTGCTGTCTTTATTGTGCTGTCGTAATTAATCAGAAAAGTCCAGCGCTGAGCGGCTGAGCCGTACATTACCATTGTGAAATATTAGGACATTTTGACAATATGACATGTTAGGATACCTTGTGAATTGACTAAATATAAAGCAACAAGATGTTAACTACGAAAAGTAAGAAAGAGAAATGAAAAAATGTCCAGTACAGATAGTCATGTACTACACACTCTACCTTTTCGACCCCTCGCCGTCAAACTTCGTCTGTCCGGCAAGAAATGTCCCTAGTGTAAATTGGGACTAAGCAACATTGCTTCTGCGACAAGTGCTTAGTGCAATGAGAAAGTGTGTTACACTCAATTCTATACCACGATTAGCTTACTTCCTCTCTGCCTGTAGTACTGTACCATGTACATTGAACATTATGAAGTAAGTGAAAGCATACTCTGTGTTACAATTCCGCTTACAATTCTGAGTACTCGGAATATTAGTCACTGGGGATAATCGTCTAATGAGAAAACAGCAATTAAACGGTCAACTGTTAACCACAGAGGTGAAAAATTTTCAAATCATATGCGAGGGCAGCTTTCGAAGAAAGAGACAGAAAGCATTTTTTGGTATTGAAGTGGAAATGTTGAAAGACAGGCAGCTACATTGAACACAAATTTTGGGATCAACACAAAAATAACAAAACACAAACCACGTGAACAAAGCATTAAGGCTGAGTTAAGCGAACGATGCTGTACCCGTAACGTACCGTACCGGACTGCTGGCACCTTGGTGCACTTATAGAACATCTAAAAACGTGCCATATATTTTTAACATACATAAACAAAAAAGCTATAGTATTCATAAAACAACACACACAGTCATGGGAAATCAAAAGGTTTAAATGGTGACCGCTGTGCAGAAAAAGTACCAAGTGATTAAAATGGTATTAAAACAGTATTTAGGCCCTAATCATAAAAAATGTCATAATTATTTTGTAATTTTGTTGTTGCTTTCTACAGAAATTCACATTGCGTTTTAAAATTTCAAACGCCGCATAGCTTGTGTCGTTGAAAAATCTAAAACGGTACATGAATTTCTGTAGAAAGCAACAACAAAATTAAAAAATAATTATGACATTGTTTGTGCTTTCAATGTTATTCTTTGGCATTGCGAACATTGAAAACAATGAAAAATGGAGAAATTTTATAAATGGATTTAAAAATTCTACAGAATTAAGGGGAAGTTAAATGTGAAAGTTATAAAAAATAAAACAAACAAAAAATTCAGGATATGAAAAATGTCTTTCGCATATACATATATGTTAAGTAGTGCTTCTATATTCAAAAAAAAAAAAAAAAAAAAAAAAAAAAAAAAAAAAACACTATACCGATGTTTTGCTTTTAGTATCATCGTCTGTGGTAAAAAGGAAACAAAAGTAGTAACACAGGGTTTAACTAATGTTCCTTGTCTGTGGGTTCCATAAGTCCCCTTTAACAATATGGCAAGTGGGAGGCACACAGACGAAGTTTGTAGGCGAGAGAGGAAAAAAGTAAAGCGTTTCACGCATACTACGTCGCCCCCTTACCAACAAACTTCGTCTGTCTGCATTTCACTTGCCACATTGTAAAAGGGGACTTAGCGCTCTATACACCACAATACTATTCGCATATTTAAGCGCCCATTACACACATACCATTGTCGCCAGAGGAAGCATAAAGAAAGTTATGCTTTTCTTTTAAAAAGAACTAATTTAAGTTTAAGTACGGTTCAACCAAATAATCCGCCATTAATTGTGAAACTTTCAAAATGAATCAAATGAAATGCTTATAAATCTTGTTACTCAGAAAGTCTTAAAATGTGTGACCACAAAAAGCTCTAAAATGGTCGTACACCTAAAAACAATCAATTCCACATTCACGGTTATAATTTTCTTCGGTTAAGAGAATTAGGCCCGTTTTCACTTAACGATATCCATAGGTATTATTCTATCAGCAGTATAAAAAATGTTCTATTATTACAATTTTACTTGAACCTAAAGTGTCCGATAAGTTAATGCAATGCTCATTATACCTGGTAGGTTAAGGTAAAGATGTAATAATGGAATAATTTTTGTATGTCCAATAAATACCTACCTTTAGCTATCGGTAAGTTGTAAAAATGGGCCTTAGCTTTTTATTTTCTATTATCACTTATAAACTGAACGTCCCACTATAGGAAATTTTCCCTGTTTTTTGGCCAAAACTAATTTTTAGCCAAACGAGTGGGCCAAACTAAATGATTTTTTAGATTCGCTTTTTGGAAGTGTTCCTCCTAAATGATTTTTTAGATTCGCTTTTTGGAAGTGTTCCTCCTTAAGCTAATAAATTTTTAGTCACGCACCGTCACGGGGAAAAAAGTTTGTCACGCGCAAGTCTGCATTTGGTACGCTGAAGTTACCTGGAAAAATACGCTTTTTTTAAGACATATGCAAGTATATGCAGCTGAAATAAATTGCGAATGGATGACAACTTATGGCTCTATCGAAATGCGTAAGTGTTATATCTATCACTTTTAATCATTTTTTTTCGGAGCTTAGTAAAGTTGCAATTTATTATTACAGTATATAACATCAATTTCTTTTTTTTCCTTCGATTTACCCAAATTTAAAAAAAAAGTTGAATATCTATTTAACTACTATAAAAGTACTCACTTTTAGCATTATTGTTCATTTTTCACTTTTTTTACATGAATTTTTTGAATAAAAACTTTAAACTTAAATACACGTCTAATTTAATATAGTAACTTCCTCGTTTTGTTTAATAAACAAACCTCATGTTTTTGCATTTATAAAATAACGGTAAAGCATCATTGATGCTTTATTCTTCGGGGATGCTTTTTTTAGTATGTTTTTAAGTAAATAGTGAAAAAAAAATCAAAAACTCCAAGAAAAAAATTAAGTACTTTTGGCCAAAAAAAAGGGGAAATTATCTATAGTGCGTCCCCAGAAAACCCCGAAATTACAAATAAATTTGGTTTTTTTTCTGGAATATTTTTCCCGGGTAGAAATCCAATCCGTGATGTCTGGTATGTGGACAAGGTGGCGCAAAACTTATCACCCTATCGGAAGATGCTGTATTTTTGCAAATGGCGGTAAATTTTAGTTCTGCTTTGACATTTGCGAAGCAAACAGATACAAAATACAGGTCAATAAGAAATGGATCGCGTGTTCAACCCATTCTACATCTCGACTACAATGAAGATTATCGAAAATCATGATTAGTTACGCAGCCCATTTTCATCTCTGTTGATTACACCTGCTCAAAGTTACTGTATGGTTTTTCGAAAACGCCGCGAGCCAAACGACTACTTTGAACGGCGAGCGATACAGACGAATAGGGACAAGGGGAGATGTGATTCCGAAAGGATGGAGTACCGGTGCACACATCAAATATTTTTGTATATTTTTATACCCTCCACCACCACTGTGGTGAATGAGGGTATACTAAGTTTGTCATTCCGTGTGAAACTTTTTTATTATACATCTAAGACCCCATAAAGTATATATATTCTGGGTCCTTGAGTAATTCTAAGTCGATTTAGCCATGTCCGTCTGTCCGCCCGTCCGTCTGTTGAAAACACGCTCACTTTCGAAAAACGCAAAAGAAAAGAACAAACTTGGTCTCAAATTGCATGTAGTTATCCTAAGCAGTTTGGGATTGAAATCCAGCAACATCGGTTTAGTAGGATCAGAACTATGAATCAAAATGTGGAACCAATACCCAAAAAAAATTGATAATTTTGATACAAAAACTAACATAAATGGTGGAATAATGCACGGAACAGCATACAATTTTGCACGAATTCGCTTTATACGACTGCAAATCATACTGTTAAATTTCGTGAAGATCGGTCCATAATTTACCATAGGCCCCATATAAACCCTTCTCGCGGAAAACAGTTTATTGCGCCTAAAACCGTAATAAATAACGCTAGCATACTTAAATTTGGTACGTCACAGTTTTAGAATACGTCAAATCACACTGTAAAATTTTTTGAAGATCGGTCCATAATTTACACTAGGTCCCATATAAACCCTACTCCCGGAAAACAGTTTAGTACCTACGCCTAAAACCGTAAAAAATAACGCAATCATATTAAAATTTGGTACGTCACAGTTTTTTAGGACCAGAAATCACACTGTAAAATTGTTTGAAGATCGGTCCACAATTTACAATAGGCCCCATATAAACCCTACTCCCAGAAAACAGTTTAGTAGGCCTAAAACCGCAATAAATAATGCTAGCATACTAAAATTTGGTACGTCACAGTCTTATACGACCAGAAATCATGCTGTAAAATTTTTTGAGATCGGTCCATAATTTACACTAGGCCCCATATAAACCCTTCTCGCGGAAAACAGTTTAGTACGCCTAAAACCGCAATAAATAACGTTAGCATACTTAAATTTGGTACGTCACAGTTTTATAGGACCAGAAATCACACTGCATGATTTTTTGAAGTTCGTTCCACAATTTACACTAGGCCCCATATAAACCCTACTCCCGGAAAACCGTTTAATACGCCTAAAACCGTAATAAATAATGCTATCACATTGAAGTTAGGTGCGTCACAGTTTTATAGGACGAGAAATCACACTGCCAAATTTCGTGAAGATTTGTCCATAATTTACCATAGGCCCCATATAAATCCTACTCTCGGAAAATAGTTTATTGCGCCTTAAACCAAATAAAGCCCACTTTGGGATTTATAGATATTGCGGTGAATTTTTTTACTTAATTCATATGGCAAGAAAAACTATCATGCAAATTTGTGAAATTTACTGTTAACGCTAAAACTAATTACACTGCTGTATTGAAATTTATTCTAATTTATTTTTTGTAATACCAGAAATCAGTCTTCAGAATTTTGGGATGATTTGTCCATAATTTACCATAGGTCCAATACAAATAACGCTCCTAAAAATCATTTTAGTTCGGCTAACACTGTTACGAATAATGATATTTTACTCAAGCCAGTTCAAAGTTCTTACAAGAAACGAATACCATTTTCTTATTGTCGGTCAATAATTTAATTCAGGTCTAAACTGCAACCAATTTTAATGCTGACGTTCGTTTTTGTGAAGCTTAGTTAATAGTATATATGTATTTATTAGGGAGATCGACCGGTTATTATTCGACCAGTTTTAACCGGTTATTTTAGCTTTGCCCAAGTCTGCTGAAAACTACAACATTACGGCGGAATCAACGATATGGGAAATATTTCTACCAGCTTTCTATAATGCTGAAACAAAATAATTTGAAATAGATAATCCTGGCGTTTGCAACTTTTGAAAAATATGGTTGATTTATATAGATACCTAAACCACCAACAAATTAAAGGCCATTCAAAATAAATTTGAGAGAATATTTCAAATAATTACTTTATAAAATTCCTATAATTTATTTGCTTTTGCAAAACGTATGTCTAGATCAACTATCATTCAACAGTTTCTAAATTACATTATACAAATATCTTCATACAAATAAAGTTTAGTAAATCAATAAAAAATTGTTGAAAATTAAGCTAAAGTTTGATCAATTTACTGGTCCCACTTTTCTTGGATTTTATCGTAAAATATTTGTTAGGTCTGATCTAAGTCATATCATGTATTTTGTTGGTTCCTTACCTTTGCAAATTGTTTTGTTTTTTGTGTTTTTAAGTATTCGAATTAAAACCGGTTAACCGGTTATTTAAAAATTGCTTAACCGAAAACCGGGTTTTTTAAAATAGCAACTATTCGTAATATTCGAAAACCGGTTATTGAAAGAAGTCGAATAATCGATCTCCCTAGTATTTATCATATAGAGCCCACTCCTGTCGGTGGAGGGTATCAAAGATTCGGCACAGCCGAATATAGCACTCTAACTTGTTTTTCTTTCTTTTTTTTTTTTGCAAAAAGTAATAGACAGTTCATACTCATCTCTCTTACATTTCGAAATTTATCAAGCCACTGACTACTGACTGACTGAATAAATGAATGAGTGGCCTTTTCAAGATGGGGGTCTCTTCTATGATTTCCTATTTAGAGCGGCGTAGAGTTCCTTGTGTTTCTCAAAATTTAAGTTTCTAGTTTCAATATTATAGATAATTCAAAAAGTACCACATGTACCCTTAACCGTTCGATTTTCAAAAAAGTACCTTATATTTTAGACGAGTTACGAACGTGATATAATTGTATTTCTTATAAGTTCCAAAATACAGGGTTTGCCCGTTTACTCTCCACATGGGACGAATTTAAAAAATAGCCAGACACCTGTCCGCTTATTTTATAATGATCAACCATTAAAAATAAAATATGAAGTTAGCGAACTTACACGCTCCAAATTTCAAATGTTTAGCTTTAGGCTGTGTGATAATGAATCTTTAGTCAGTCTGTAACGTTACAATTTTATATATATACGAGGGCGGATCAGTAAGTTTTTGATGGAGAGTATGGCGTGTGAGGTACCAATAAGTTGGCATAATATTCGCACTCGAAATTCAATTGTTTCCATTTTTAAAAAAATCCACGAGGTTGTATGTTTTGAACAGCTGTTAAACGGAAAGTAAATGACGGCACTTGCTCTTGACAGAAGGTTATTAAAAGGTGGTACTTGATGGGACGGCAGTCTCGGCCCTCGTATATATAGCATTTTCAGTTTAAATAAGCCTTTTTCAAATTAAACGAAACTTTACATACTTAAATATAGTTAAAAAATTTTAGCTTTATATTATTCTTAAATCAGGTCACACTGATAATGAACCTTAGTAGCTCGTCGGGAATTTTAAACACTCAGGTCTTACTTGTAACAATATCAAAGCTTCAACAAAGCAACAACAATAAACAGTGAGTTTATCTTTTCTTACATTCCCCTACAATTGGCTGGTTTTTCCAACTCGAATTGTTGTTGTAATTGTAGTTGAAGAAAAAATATTGTTCTCCAATCTTCATTGATGTTTCTCAAGCTTTTGACAAAGTCTGGCATGAATGCTAAATACATTAATTGAAGCTAAATTTAACCGTAAACACACATAAACTGTTAGAAAATTACTTAGTCGGTAGAAAGTTTATTATAAAAAAAGAGATTTTTTTATGTTCACCCCAACCGCTTCAGTGCTACAATGCTTCAGCCCCACAGGAGAGTTATTTAAGGCCTATATTTGTACTTCAGACATTCGAACCAACAACTACACCCACACATAAAAATTTTGCTGATGATACAGGATTTCAAAGGGTAATTCCATGTCAAATCGACCAACAGTGGGACCCGACCTCTTTCGACTTGAATGAAATTTGGTGAGAAGGTTCCTTTCATCCTCTAAGGAAAATTTATCAACGAAACGAAATTTTAAAATTTTTTTTGCAAAAGTTATGTCATAATCAAAATGTCATAATTTCGCCGAATTGGCCGAATGTCTTGAGTTTATGTTTTCAATATCTCAAAACCTACTTAACATACGAAGATGATTTTTATGTCATTTTAAAGGGAATACTTGGGGCTACAAACAATATATTAAAAAAAAAAAATTTTTTTTTAAAATTTAATACCTGCATGATTGCTACTTTATAGGTGAGAGAGACGAGGGGGAAAGAAACACGTACATACATGCATGTACTGTCAGTACGCTTTGCTTTCTCATTCGCTATTTTTCTCTTTCTTATTCGTATTTAAAGACTAGACAAAAAAAAAACTTGCGAAAGAAGAAGAGATACTGCAGCACGTATCCGACCAGAAGAGCGTTAAACACCGATGCGAACGTGAACCGTTTTTGGAGAATTGCCGTCTGGCAATGGCAGGACGCAAACTTATGAATGAGATTAATATTTGGTTAATTATAATTAACAATTTTCAAAGATTCAATAAATATATATGTTACAAAAACAAAAAGTTTCGTTCCCCATGAAAATTATTTGATTCCAACGTACGTGTTCGTTGAGCCAACAAATCAATTGTAAATTTTATGCCGGCGAAAATTTTTAATGAAGGTTTCGTTAACTGAACAGAAACTTTTTAATTTTAACACACGCGTTTGGTATGACAGCGAACAGCTGTTAGCCCAACGAACACATTGTATATTTTAATGTACGAGTTCCGTGGGACAACGAATAGCTTATAAAATTTACGAGCTTTTGTGTAAATAAGACTTAATAAATGTTTCGTTAGCTCACCGAACATTTTATTTACTTTAACGTAGATAGATTTGAACTAAGGGAACAAATGACTTTGTTAATTTCAATGAACAATTCCTTTGCCGAATTAAAGCCTTATTAATTCTTGAGTACATTCATTATAACAACGAATTGTACATTATTCATTATAAATCCAAGTTAACGAAAAATATTATAACTGCATGTTAATTGAGCCAATAAAGTGAACGTAAATTTTAATACCTGGATAATTTTTTCTCCATTATATTAACGAAGAATTCATTAAGCAAACAAAATTTTTTTTAATAAACGTTGTTTGTTAAAGTTTTGAATACTGTTTGGTTCAGTGTGGTAAATATTTATTATACCCTCCACCACCACTTGTGGTGAATAAGGATATACTAAGTTTGTCATTCCGTGTGAAACTGTTTTATTATTCATCTCAGACCCCATAAAGTATATTGTTACAAAAGTAAATTTAGTTAAGAATTAGTTGCATTTATATGTACATATTTTGTATTAATTACCTATCTTGTATTCATTATACAGAAAAAATTAATAATATTCTCCAATCACCAAATTTATACCAAATTCATAATATCAAGCAAACAATTTGTTAATTTTGCACCTTTTACCAAAATGATTATATTGATTACTAAAAATTGTAAAATTGTGAATAATTTTTTCAATAAATGATATTTTTAATTAAAAAAAATATCAAACAACTTTTAAATTTCAAACAATGTGTTTATTTATTTGATTAAAAATTATTTTCGGGAATGAATATTTTATTAATTAATTCATTTATTAATGATGTGCTGATAATCCCCATTTTTGAATGAAAACACTGAAATTTATTGTTGTGGGAAAGCTCGTTTCTATGCGCATTTCGCAGGTTGCGTAGGCCAGCTCGTCAGGAAACGTTTTCCAAATACTTTAGAAAAGCTAAAAATATTATATAAGTAAGACCATAAAGTGAATAAGAATTTGCAAACACTCAGGTCTTACATGTAACAATAGCAAAGCTTCAACAAAGACACAACAATGAACCGTCAATTTTTCTTTCTTACATTTCCCTACAATTGACTGGTTTTTTTCCAACACGAATTGTAGTTGTAAGAGGATAGAAAGAAAAAAAAAAACAAGTTGCTTAAATAAAGCAGCTTGCCATTTCATTTTTTATTTGCCGGGCACATGCAAATTTAATATCAAAAATTATTTTCGGGAATGAATATTTTATTAATTAATTCATTTATTAATGATGTGCTAATAATCCCAATTTCTAGCATTTCTAGCTTTCCCACAACAATAAATTTCAGTGTTTTCATTTAAAAATTGGGATTATTAGCACATCATTAATAAATGAATTAATTAATTTAATTAAAGTTTGACAATTTCCAACAACAATTCTACATGTTTAAATTATTTTATTTTAAACGAAAAATTAAAAATTTAATTGAAAATTTATTTCAAAACAACTAAAATGTTAATTAAATCAAAATTAAATTTTTAATTTTCTTTCAACTAAAAAAACATTAATTAAATTTAAATACTCTTTAAACCATTTTTTTAATTGATAAAACGCTTTTTTCTGTGTAGTTATCTCATTAGTTTCAATTGTTATTGTATTAGTTATGGTATGTCGTACAAAAAAAATTTATACAAAATGTAATGAAAATTAAAGTTTTTGAACAAAAAATATCAAATTTTTTTAGGGAGGTGGTTCCACATTTGGGCCCATAACGCTTTTCATACTGCACCGATTGTACTGAAATCCAATACTAATTTGCTTAGGAGAACTATAAAAAACTTTACACCAAATTTTTTTTTCTGTTTTGGCCTCCGAAAGTAAACGTGTTCTCAACAGACGGACAGACAGCCTGTACATGGCTTAAGTGACATAGAATTATTTTACGGGGTCTGAGATGATTATTAAGAAAATTTTCAGACGGAATGACAACCTTCGTACTCCCTCATTCACCTATAGTGGTATACGAATTGACATCCACCATAGCTCTCTCCGATGCCTATACCTTACAAATGTGCTTTGCTATCGGTAGAACACTTTCATAAAAACATTTTCCGAATGTAAATTACTTAAATTTTTTTTTTAAATTAGGTAATTTATGTTTTATTTAATTTTTTTTGTTTTTAGTTAACGGAAATTCTCGTTTTAAATGAATGCATCTTGTGTATTAAAGTAATAACAAGTGTGGAAAAATCAGTACCTTTTTTTAAAAAGAAAATGCCGCTACACCCCCACGACGTAACTAGTACATTTTCTTCATTTTACAATTTTTATTATGTAAGTATTGTGGAATTGAAGAAAATATTTAAGAACTTACTAAAAAATTTTAATATTTGACGTAGTTATCCCGTTCACTTCCTTAATTTTTGATTGACACTTAAAAGAGATGATAGAGACGATGCAGTTGATACAATCAATCTGGAGCTGATCAAAGCGCAGGACTTTAACGCAAACAATTTTGTGCGTAAGAGATTATACATTGATGCAGACTTGTTTGGAATATAGAAGGAAGTTATTTTATAAGAGGGACTATAATGATTCCAAAAGCTGAAATGGGCTAAGAGGGTTCTCTCTTATCAGAAGCAGACAAAAAATTAGAACTTTTATTATTCGAAAGAGAAAATAACGTCTATTTAGTTGTAACATTTATTGAAGTTACTCTAATACGATGCTCTACTGCTTTTGTAAAAAATATCTGTTTTTGTTACTACACATTATTTTCATACTTGACTAGTAACCCTCGCATTTGGAATCTTATCAATTACGTTCGGTCATTGTATATCTTTTTATTAGATCTTTTAATTAGAAAGAAGTGTTGTTTATACAAATACACAAAAAAATTATCTTAATTATACAATACAAATATTTAAAATATGCACATTTATGGCAGAAAATTGTTCTAAAAGTTAACGACTAAAATGACCAGATATAGACGAATCATATTTCACTTAACATTAGAACGATGTGTTGAAAATTTTCCACTTACTGTAATCGGGCTGCGGATGCACACTGGGTATACGTAAATATTCACAAAAATATTGAATTTCTTCATTATTTTTCCAATCTTTTGCCATATTTAGTGGTTTTTAGTTTTTTATTTAAAACTAATTTTCGTTAAATCAGATACAAATTAAAACTATTAAAACTAGTTATTTGTTTTGTTTTTTTTTTATTGTTATTAAATAATAATTTTTTTAAATTAAAATATCAATTAACGCAAGTGTGTGCGAGTAAATTTATTTAGTTTTTCTTTATCTGTTATTTTCTGTACGTCCGACCGCTTTGATAATCTTATTGGGACTAACAATCTACACTCTTTGCGTTCGCCTGTTAAATATGAGGAAAATTACTCTCTGTAGGTCTGATTGTACTTAAGTATTTTCAAAATTGAATAGACAATTTGTCGTATTACAAAATCATTGGATATTTACACTACGACTTACAGTAGTTCAAAAAGTTTTTTTTTTGGAAATAAATTAGAACTTTGTAATACCCACACCACAATTTATGTTCACTTAAATATTATGCGCAACGTACAGGTCGCAATTTTGGAGATAATTATACGAAATTTAAAAAATATTAAAAATGGTGACAATTGGTCAATAATTTAACATAGCCCCCATACAAGCTTCTTTCTGGAAAAGAATATTTGTGCCACAAAACCATCTTATTTTGATGGTATGTATGTAAATTTAGTTCAAACTTATTTTATTGCAATGTAAATCATCCCGAAAATATTCCAAATGCCACAACTTTCAAATAAATGTGTATCTACTATATCGTGTCATAATATTGTATTAGTAGGTCCAGCAAATCCCTAAAGGACCAAAAAATTATTATATATAGATGAAGGAAGAACTTTTACATGAATCTTAACTGAACATTCTAGAAAATTTATCACTTACTCTAACCGACCATACTCTTTTCAACTTTTTTTAACGTGGTCTTGTCGTCGGTTAAGGTAGTTCGATGGAGCATAGCTTCGACTTACGGATCAATAAACCATGACTAAAAACTCAGTTGCGTACCTTTTTGTGGGTTAAAACATACAATTTATTTTACTTAGACAACTCAATTTTTAAACAATCAAAATCCAACATAAATTACGAAGGAAGCCAGAATTCCGCGGGATTTATAAGAATACGAAATGTTAATTGCAAATGTTCCGAATTTCTTTTCTTTGTATGATAGAAAATTATCATTCTGTCTTATTACTAGTTACATAAGGCTTTCCACACTGATGCCACGCAAATCACACGGCCGTCTCAAGCAACTAGTTGCATGAGATTGATGTTTCCCATTGTTGCACAATCGAAGCGACTATAATCTAATCGAAATGGAGTCATCAGAAGATGAGGATGTTATTATTTCTTGGTATTTTCCGTAGGAGAAAGAAAAGAGGTTTCTGGATGCACCTGTAGAGTGCCTCCAACAACCTTCATAGAACTAATTGACATAATTATTCGTTCCATACAAAAAAAGGGATAAATACCAGTTTTAGGAGATTAATAACAGTAAATTTTGCTTTAAAATAAATATGTATATTAATGACGATACATACAAAAACCAACGCAACAGCCAGTTGTATGGTTGCATCAGTCGGATTGGGCAACTGCGAATGCTTCTGCGTAACTCCTATGGGTCATACTGATGCAACTCATTGCTGGAGTCGGTTGTGTCAGTTGCGTTGCATTAGTGTGTAAGTTGCCTAAGAAACTAAGCAATACCACTTAAACAAAGGAACCGAAATCCTTAGACCAAAACAGAGAATCAAAGTCCATGTGCTGAAACAGAGCACTGAAATCCATGTGCCAATACATAGCACCGAAGTCCCTTTGCCAAAATAGAGGAACAAAAAATAAAGGAACAAAAAAGCCGAAGTCCCTGTATCAAAACGGAAGACCGAAGATCCTGCGCCAAATAAGAGGATTTAAGCAGCGAAGTTTCTGTGCAAAAAGAGCGTTGTCCCTGTGAATTATGTTATCCAAAGCCGTTTAAATAGTTGTTAAATTTTTTTTACGAAATGAAAATAAAGTTGAGTTCGTCAAATTGCGGGAAGATGGCAAACAAATTTCTTTATTTTTTTGACATTGATAAACTACACAGAAAAAGTTGTCGCTAATTGTTCTCCAATTAAAGCATTGATAAAAAATAAAATCAGTTTTAATTAACAACATAATCAAGTATATTAAACGTTTAATCAAGTGACTTAAACGTTAAATCAAAAAAATTAAACTCTTAATCATGTAAATTAAACGTTTAAATGATGCTATTAATTTGTTTACTTGTGAAAATTTAATTAATTTTTTAATTAAAATCACAAATTTTTTAATTGAAATCAATTTTTTTTTCTGTGTACCTGTTAGTGCCAATTTATATCACAAAATTTTCATTTGAGTTCCCAACAACACGAAATTTTCTCGGAAATTCTTTAATGTAGACATCGTATATAACGCAGGCGACGATAGTGCTACGGCAATAAATATAAAAGAAAGGAAAATACATTTTAGTAAAGAGCGGTTTAAACGACGAGCTGTTTTGGGGCAAAAAAAATATACTTTTTCATTCTGCAACACTGAAATGATTACATTTAGCACTAGACACAAACACAGTTTAACAAATATCCAACATGGCTTCCAAATATTTTTTTATTAAAGTTTAAAAACGCCAAAATTTGCCAAATTTAATTTTCTTATGGATTTTGTTAAGAAAAATTCGCCAAAAATGGCAAAATTTGATTTTTATATAACACCGCATTTACACATGAAAGTACTTTCATGAAATATCTGTATACGTTTTGTAAATAAAAATAAATTGTGAATAAATTACAAAAATGCTCCGATAAATTACAAAAATTCTCTAAAATTATTATACTATTTTCTGAATATCTTCGAAACTGTTGAAAATATAAACATATAAGAAATTATAGTCGGTAAACCCGACCATATGATATCCTACACCACAGTATATGAAAACAATTTTTACGAGTGTACTCTTTTTGGGACCCATGCGCTCAAGACCCGCCTGAACAAAATTATGTTATGAGGTTAAGATTCATGTAAGAGTTCTTTGTGATGAATATTATTTAGATATCTTCATCTATATGAGATTTTAGGGTTGGGAGTTTATAAGGGACCTATAGTGAATTTCGGACCTACCAGGACAACATTTTGTCATGACAAAGTAGCTAACGTAAAAGGTATTATTGCCAATGATAATGTTAATACCAACATTTATATGGAAGTTATGGCATTAAAAGCTATTCTCGGGAGTACTATTTGTATGGTAGCTATTGTGAAATATGGATCGATTGCGATAAAATTTGGTAAGATGATTTTGATTGCAATAAAATAAGTTTGGACCAAATTTAATCTAAAAATCAACAGAATAATCTATTTGACCAAATTTCATCAAATTGTCTCCAAAATTGCGACCTGTACCTTGCGCTCATGGACAGTCATCCTGCCAGCCGGACGGACATCGTTAGATCGACTCAGAAAGTGATGCTGAGTCGATCGGTACTATTGTGGTGTGGGTATTAAAACTATTGTAAAGATGTGTGTAATTTAAATTCATTCTCTGGAATTTGCATCCAAATCGTTCTGAATTCATGATGAGTTGTTGGCATAAGCGCCTTATTTTGGGCGAAATGTAAGTAATGCCCATAGCAATGAATAATATATAAACTGACATTTTCCCTCCGATTTTCATTACATGTGACTTACTTTAAATGTTATATACCTGTCTTTCAGATAAATGATAAAAATTTTAAATTTTTCGTCTTATAATTTTTGTATGAACTTTTGAAAACAAAAATGGTATGAATTTAGCAAAAAATGTATCGCCACTAATTTCTGAATAACTCCGAAATAGTAAACATATGAAACAAGTTATTTGAACGACTCAAATTAAATTTCATTCCTAATCATCTGTAAAATCGGACAAATCCTTTTAAAGGTATAATAAAATGTATTAGCATTACCGACTTATTTAGGGCGATATATTGGTCTAGCCATAAAACTCGACGTAAAAGACCCAATTTTCAAACAAATTTGCATTAAATACACTAAAGTCAATTAAAATGACATAGCAAAAGCTCTTGCTCCCGAATTTTTGTTTGTTTTTTGCCGAGCAGTAATTTAACAAATAACGTGAAAAACATAATTTGGTGTACTTATTTTGATTTTAAAAGAGGTGCACCTTTTATTGTTTTAAATCCCCTCTTTGGTGCCACTTTTTTGGTAATATTCCCTTTTTTTTGCTACTCTTTGAAAATATCCAACGGTAACGCCGGTTAATGAAATCTTATACTAATACTTTATTTTTGTCCTGCCAATGCCGGGCGAAAATGTTTCTCATCATGGTTTCTGTTCAAATATGTATATGCTTAGCGCCCTTCATGTCGGATGAGTCCTGCAGTATCTCTTCTCCTTAATCTAGAGTGGCCGCTGTCATTTAAATTAGCATTTAAAAAGCTAGTGGATTTGGGTGCGATTCAAGCCTTTTTAAATATTTTACTGCATACATCGTTATAATAGGTTTTACTAATGGCACATTGAGATCCTTGTTAATATTTGAGTCTTTAACATACCAGGGAGCGACTGTGATTATTCGAAGAAGTTTATTTTGGCGCCTTTGAATTTTTTCGATATTTGAGGCCGAGGCAGTGCCCCATAGCTGAATACCGTAGCACCAGATTGGCTTTAATATAGAGTTGTAAAGTAGAAGTTTGCAATCGAGGCTAAGAACAGAATTTCTTCCAATAACCCAATAAATTTGAATTGCTTTTAGTTTCATTTGTGTTAGTTTTGCTTCAATATGGCATTTCCACGTTAAACGGTGATCTAGATGTATACCGAGATATTTTACATGCGATTGTTGGGGCACTAATTGATTATTGATTTTAATAGAGGGACATGACTCCTGACGCAAGGTAAATGTTATATGTACGCATTGACCTTTATCCTCCATTGTTTTTACCACTTTTCCAACTCCAATATATGATCCTGCAGGTAACGAGATGTTTCATGTACTCTTAGAAAAGCTGTATCATTCGCAAATGTTGAAGTTTGGGTGTGGTTGTTTGTTGGTATGTGTGAGGTATATATTAAGTATACAAGTGGGCCCATGATGCTTTCCTGAGGGAATCCAGCGTCAATTGGCTGAGAAGAACTTAAAAAAGCACGTTCTTTAATAATAAACTTTCGACCGACTAAGTAGCTTTCTAACAGCTTGTGTATTAAAATCCATATAACTTTGAAATTATTTTTGTTTTTTTAAAAATTAAATACGCCACTTTATTGACAATGCTTCTTACTTCAGAACTATTAATTTATTTATTTCATATTAGCTGATATCTTAAAGAAAAATAAGAAAAACAAAAATAACTTAAGTTTTAAATGAAGCAGCTTATTTAATGCAACAAATTGTGAATAAAAATTCTTTAATGATATTTATATTTAATGTTTAAATTAGTATTTAGTATGGTAACCTTTTTGGTCTACAACTGCTTTTAGCCGATTTGGCATCGAGTCCACCAATTTTTGTGTGTTTTCGGCCGTTATTTTGTCCACTCATTGATTAAAGCACTTTTCAACGTTTCTTTGCTGGAAATTTTGTGATATCTTATATTATTTTCCAACAACGCCCATAAATTTTCGATCACGGTCAAGTCCGGAGATTGTGCTGGTGGTTCCGTTAAATGGGGGCAGTTCCGTATTAGTCAGGTTTGAATAACATTGGACTTGTGCTTGGGGTCGTTATCGTGGTAAAAAGGAAAATTTCTTCTTAGACCCAAATTTTCAGTACTTTGAATCAAATTTTCTTTGAGGATGTTTAAATACATTGTTTTGTCAGTATTTTTTTCAATAAAAACTAATTTACCAACAACCGCTGCGGCCATGCTAGCCCACACCATAAAGCTTCCTCCCCTATGCTTCACTGTGGCTCGAAGGTTTTCCAGAATTCTGACCCTTTGTGGGTATTTGCGTACGCTAATCGGGAACTTTTATTTTTTGGGCTAATAAAGGGCTTCTTTAGTGGTACTCGACCATGAAAGTCATGTGAACGTAAAACACGCCGAATCTTCGATGCAGTACACATCTGCCCAATACCAGTGGTCACTTCATCAGCTATTTTTTGTGCTGATAACCTGGGGTTTTCTTTGATTTTTCTTATGATCCAACGTTCATCACATGTAGACAAAATCTTTTTAGGAGCCATTCTACCCTTGTTTTCAATTCTATTTTCCTTTAAATAGCGCTCTATTATGTGCTGAACAGTAGATGAAGACAAATGTAATATTTCTCCTATTTTGCGCTGAGTTTCCCCACTTTTGTAGTGATGAATTACCAACTTTCGCTGTTCCATTGTTGTCCGCCGACCCATATTTAATAAATTCTGCTTCTTACTCTTAGACTCCAAAAAGAAAACTAAAGTTATGCAAACTTTAATAGAAAATGCCAAAATACTAAATAATTGCATTTTATTTTTAAATATAACGGTAAAACTACAGCTAAACCTCTCTTGCATCAAATAAGCTGAGCGATTCAAAAACAGTGTATTTTTGTTGTTATTTTTCTTATTAAGCAAAAGAAAAAATTATAAAACAAAAGAAGTTTTTTTAAGAGTCCATCTTGCCAATTAAGGTGATTTTTGTTTCTCTTTAATATTCTTATCACTTTACGAGTTACATGGACTTACGTTTTTTAGATTTGCTTGCATCAATTAAGCTGTCAACCACTGTATGTAATCAGCCTTAATGCCAGAATTTATCAAAAGCTTGAGAAACATCGATGAAGCGAGCGGAACAATATTTGAAGAAAAAAAAATTTGCTTTAACGGTTTATTTTTAAAAAGATTCAGAATCACTGTGCGACTTTTGGTTTTATCACAATAATAAGGCAGTTTTTTTTATCATTTATTAAAAACGGTTATGTTTGTTTATATATATAACTATATACGAGATAAGATTGAAAAGGTCACATCACATTATAAATATATTAATCTTACTTTAATAAATCTGAATGAATCTTAACAAAAAAATTTTTAGCTTAAAATAAATATTCGATCTGGATTTAATTCAAGTAATGTGAGTTTGTTTATTTAATTCTCCAAAGAAACTGATTTTTCTTACTTCATTGTATGCTTAAAGGCAAAATAAACCACACAAATTGCTTAGCAAACATTTCAAATTTATAGTTTTATGTTTGTATAAATATTTTGTGTTGTTTATTAGGGGTGTTTGATGTTTAAACAAATATTGAAAGCATGTTTGTAGAAATATTCAGAATTTTTAATATTTGGCAGACATCTTGGATATTTGTCAAACTTTTTGTCGGTCGTAAATTCTAGTTTTTTTTAAGCAGCTTATTGTTTTCACCACTCCTTATTAAAACTTCTCTTCCTTTAGTTAAGTTTCTCCTCCGTTTTAAACAAATAGCGAGCAAAATTTCAGCTGCACTTCGTCATCTGTATTCATTGAAAACAAAACAAAAATTTATGTTTGTACTAAATATTTTTGTGTTGTTTATTGATGAGCACAAATTGGAAGCAAACCCAGGAAAAACTTCGCTTTCTTTTTCAAAATGAATAACTCCTTTCACTCATTATTTAGTAGCTTTCTTGTATAACTGCAGCTTTAACTACTTCTTTAACTACTTATTTTCCAGTTGTATGTAGGTGAAAGATAATGACTAAATTTTGAATGCGTTCATTTTCGGACTTCCCTTGTAAAATTCATTGGTTCTTTCAGTACAATTGTAAGCAATCTGCTTACTTTTTCCAGATTACTCAACCCATTATTTTGTAGGCGAAGTTTTTAATGCGAAGTGTGTGTTTGTCAAGACATTTGTGTGACTTATTTGACCTTTTAGTATAATGAATGCTAGAAAAACAACTGGGACGAACGACTATTTTTTGGCCGAGAATATTCGTCGCCAAAAATAAAACATATTGGTGTATATGAAAATACACACAATAATAGCGTCCGCCGAAATTTGTCATACGCGGCGACTTTGCAATATATTTATTTATAATTCATACGCCGTCGAACGCAAATAAATCAGTACCAGGTGACCATGTTTGTTTTCAGTTTAGAAGTATTTTAGTAAATAAAGTTACTTTTTACTTTAATAATGGTTTTTTTTTTTATTGTATAACATTTAAAATAAATTTACAAGGTATTTTCTTATAAAAATAGTTTTTGGTTCAACATGTCAAAGAAACGCTTACAAAAGCAAGAAAAGCTTTCATAATATATAGACCCTTATTTTATTCAAAGTAAGATAATAATGTATCAATCCCTAATAAAACCTATTTTTACATACGCATGTCTAATCTGGTTCAACGTATCACCCTCATATATGGAAAGGTTAAGAGTTTTTGAAAGAAAATGCTTAAGAGCTTGCACTTCGCTATAAAAAAATCCACAAAGTGGTTATTTAAAATACATTTCAAATAAGAAGCTGTATAATAATGCAAACATTATACGTATAGATAATTTCATAATCAATTTAATTAGAAATTATATCTTAAGGTGCTCAGGTGTTAAGAAAATAACCTTATAATGTCTCCTTTTTATACGAACGAAGAATATATAGTAGAATCTTTAATTGAAGGTTTTGTTCCTCCTGAAGCCTTCATTTACCTTGATAGAAAGAGCATTATCCAAGCTGAAAATGGCACTCCCGTCTTTTACCACAATCATAGACGTGCTAATAGTAAAGCGGTTAACTGCAATTTAGAGCTAATGAATATAAGATTTTGTACTAGTATATCTAGCAAAGATTTACACTTAGTGCAAAAGTATTCGAAGTCAAAAATATTTTGGTGGTTATTCGAATAATTAATAAACTATTTTTTATCCTATTTCTTTCAACTTTATCCTTCGACACAACGTTTGCAAAACAAGTTTTTTTTCTTTTTCTTTTTATAAAAGCAATGTTTTTTGTAAATATATTTTCAGTGCAATTAAGAATGTAAATATAACATATTATTCTTGTTAGTAAAAATTATGTAATTCACATTTGTAAAAACCAAATTATAATTATAACAAGACTAGAACGCTCGATTTGAGACATTGTATATATATAAAAGGTTATTGTTAAATAGAGTTTATTTTAGCATAAATATACATTTTCTCTGGCGAATAAACATATTAAAAAAAAAATTGCTTTTGGTTGTGTTTTTATTTTTAAGCTTTATTTTTTATATGGTCACACTATTTCTCGCTCTTTGCACAAACAGCATTCAACTTTCTCAATTATAAAAGCTGCTAGTTATTCGTCGAATTTACTTAGCGAATTTTTACTGAAAAATTCGTCGTATTGGGCGAAATTCGTCGTTCGTCCCAGTTGTGTTCCTAGCATAAATCTAAAGTATTTAGTATATAGCATTTTCAGTTTAAATAAAACCTTTTTCAAATTAAATGAAACCGTTTTGAAATTAAACGAAACTTTGTTCAGAATAAACAAAACTTTATTCAAAATAAACGAAACTTTATTCAAATACAGTTAAACATTTCTGACAATAAATTAAACCATTTTCAAAAGTTTGTAGGGAATTTGTGTTTTGTATTGCTTTTCATTACTGATTAATGAAGATCTTGTTCACTCGCGGCTTAAGGCGACACTAACTTTGTTACGATCAGTGGTAAAATAACTTAAGAATGATTGGGCATGAAATTTTAACTTTGAAAATGTCTTCTCTATCAGGTTCAGCTTTGGAGAATAAGATGGTAAAATCGTAATGTACATCCACTATTGCCCACCATATTTTATATTACTTGGGATTTATGGATTATGGCATTATTCATAATTAAAAATTAGTTTTTTTTTTAGCCTTGGGCTGCTTTCAATTTTATCTAAGAGCTTCCGAAGAAATACTTGGAAACGGTCCGAATTCACAGTGGAAACAGAAACAACTTTATGGTACACAACGTCACTATTATCTGTCGTAGCAATTACATGAGATCTTCCACTTCTTTAGCAAAAAACAAAAAAAAAACTTAATCCCTGCAAGATTTTAAAAATGGTTTAATTTAATTTGAAAAATGCTTAACTCTTTTTGAATAAAGTTTCGTTTATTTTGAAAAAGGTTTCGTTTATTTTAAATAAAGTTTCGGTTATTCTAAAAAAGGTTTCGTTAAATTTCAAAAAGGTTTCGTTTTATTTGAAAAAGGTTTTCGATTCGTTCAGTATCGACGCAAGGAATTAGAAATAAAATTGCTTTCGTATCGAAAAAGTGTTCGATTACGTCTGCCAGAATAAGCTCCCTGGGAAAAGAATGAGACATATGAAAAGAAATGGCTGCTTCCATTTTGAATGAAGCTTTAAAGTCGATATATTTTTTAAATATAAGAATCAAACGTATTAATTACTACGAAGTGGATTAAGATATCAGTTGGAGGCAATACTTCAACTCCTACAAGGTCCTATGCTCCTTGTATTTTGAAAAAGGTTTCGCTTATTTTGAATAAAGTTTCGTTGATTCTAAAAAAGGTTTCGTTTAATTTTAAAAAGGTTTCGTTTTATTTGAAAAAGGTTTTATTTAAACTGAAAATGCTGTTAACCTGAAAAAGTGTTGAAGTCTTAAGGGGAATATAATTTCTCGAAGGGCAAATAAGAACTGAAAACACATTTTTACGAAGTAGGAATTCTTAAACAATTTCACTGTTTAACTAATTCAGCATAAAGGAGATGTTCATTTATATCCTTTGATCTTTTAGGGTTGGAAGATTAATAAGTTTTAAACGGCTCTCCTACGGAAGCAAGTTGATATTCGTATTCTACTAAAGTGTTCGGAAATAGAATAAAAGAAGTTACTTCTGTACGGACTCCAGTTTTTTAATGTACCTCATACTGGGGATCCTAGACGCAAATGCATTACTGCGCTGCATCTGGTGGGCAGCGCGTTCCTAAAGGCATCACTGCTGATGCATTTTGTGTTCAAAAATTTAACATTGACATCAGCTAATTTGCTTGAGCATCGCAAATTAATCACAGATGCGCATCAGATGCAGCGCAGTGATACAATTCCCAACAGGCCAAAGGTCTCAGTAATAGAATAGGTATATAATTGTCTTATAGTGCATTTACACCTACACCTTAAACACGTTATAAGTTGTTTATGATGATAAACTAGTTTAAGAAACTTGTTTATCCATACAAATTATAAACACGTTTGTAACTAGCTTTTGAGATAAACTAGTTGCAAACAACCAGTTTTTGTTAATGCAACTCTGTTCTTTTCAAATTTTGCTCTGGCAACGCTAGTGATATTTGACATTTCATAAAAAAAAAAAAAATTAAGTTAAAAAAGTTTGCGTTAAAAAAAGGAACACATCAAGAAAAAGTTTAAAAAAATTAATTTAAAATTGTTTTATATAATATGGATAACGAAAATAAAAGGTATGTTTATCGTATGTATAAATGTACGTGCACCAACGTTTTTAGGTTTTTTTTACTGAAGTCAGCTGTTTTGTGACACGGCTGTTAAACTGTTAACTGTCAAAACTGCTGATGTAAACGATATAGTTTATGAAAGTAGTTTACGATCATAAACTAGTTTGAAAATTACAAGTGTAAATGCACTATTATGACATAATAATCGCCAAACTCCTTTCCCCGACGTTTAATAAACCCTAGGTCACCTTTGACCTTGTTGACAGTCTGCGGTATACAAATGTGCATTATAACACAGTTTATGATCATGTAATACACGTAGATCGAGAAAAGTCTTCACTCTTTTAAGTTTTTGCTTATTTATTGTAAGGCCTGGAATAGAATAAAATAGTTGCAGTAGTAGCTGAAGCTGAAGAATGCTCTGTAGCGCAACAAATTCTGTTGACACTACTTTCAAACTGCCGTTTTTTACTTTTCACAGCTTGCAGCGCTAACCGTAATGTCAACAATAGAATACATGTGTGTATATGGAAATAATTATTTTAACGACGACACGGCAAAATGGCTGCAGGTTGTTGTATATGCTAATTTTGTCGTTGTAGTCAAATTAAACTAATTTCTATTTTTGTACGCTACAAAACAGAAAAAGTGCTGCTAATATAATCAAAAATTAGAAGAATTAGTGCTTATAATATATAATAATAATTTTTTGGTTAAACAGCAAAGAACCGGATTGAAACAAGAAAATAACGCGGCTCACCACCAAATCTATATTGTTGTTACTTTTTAGTATCCTTAAAAGAAGTTATATAGGAAGATGTTTGTCACGCCAACGCTCTTAGTTTTAGTAGTATGGGTATCATTGAAAAATTGAAAGTGTTTTTCACATGGTGTTTAAAGCACACCGATTTATTAACCCATTAAGAGCCCATTTCAAATGCTCATACTTCTTGACTGACTTTTTTACTAAATTTGCTTTATCTTTAAATTATGTCGATATAATAATAATTATTTAACAATAATATACACATGTAACCAAAGTTATTAGGACTTTGATTAATAAAGTTTTTCTGTATTGCGGGTTTTCAGCCTTCCGGAACACATTTCAAATATTTACATATTACTATATTTCAATATGTAACAAGTGCATAAACTATTACCACTATATATTTTAACTCAAAATTATAAATAAATTGTGAAGTTTTCCAAAATAAATTTTTTTTAACCCTAATAACTTTAAAATTTTATATGATGGAGTTTCTAAAAATATAGCATACAAAAACTTGGGGTGTTCTCTATAACATATTATATTTGAGGAAATATTATTATACATATCGACAAAATTTTAAGATAAATCCTCTTAAGGGGTTACAAAATCGGTATATTTAATACATCATATGAAATGTGTTTCGAAAGACTTTATTATGATACCAATACTTTAAAGATTCAGATTATATTTTTCTTCCTATACTATTGATAAAGTGCTCTGAAACCTTTACGACCTATAATTCATAAACTTAGTGCGTTGAAAAAAAAACCAAACGTTAACCAAATTTTAGCGCTTCTGTGCCGCTCTAAACGTTAACTCTAAGTTAACTTTTCAGATCGTATTAGTAAAAGTACTGATTTGTACAAACGATAACAAATTGGGTTAAATTTTAAGCTGAAAGTTGAGAGTTCAAACAAAATTGAGAAATACATTAAAGAAAAACTATCGGCGTTGTATTATTGTATATCTGAAGTTGCCATCTCAAAAATATAAACGAAACGTCACAAAATTTTCGAGGCTTTGAAGAATACATAGGAAACAGCATACAGGAAAACATTACAAAGACCAAAATATGCCGATCGTAAAGCAGGTTTGTACAAATGTTTTCTTGAAGCATCGAAAACTTAATTGCGCAATCACTGTTCTATTTTCAATATCAATAGCTAAGCGCGAGTTCGTGTAACTGCAACCTGAAAAGACAATAATGTCAGTAATGGATGGCTGGCAAATGTTTAGAAAATACCCAGAATTCGCTATCTGAAAATTTTTGAAGAACTAATTTTTTGACAAACGTCATATGTAGCACCTAACAAATGACTGATTGTATAATTATTAATTATAAATTGTAGCCGGTACAAATTAGATCCAAGTTCCTTTTTTGTACAGATGAAAACTAAGTCATTGCAAAAAATATAGTTAAATATGTTTATTATTGCATTTTTTACAACTTAGAAAAGTTAATAAATAAGACGAAAAAGTTAACAACCCTTAGGACATTTCAGTTTACTTTTTCGCGATTCTACTGTATATTGGGATTTTTTTATTCAACCTGCCATGAAGATGATATTCTTTATGAGTTCTAAAAACAATAAAATTAATATATATTAAATGTTTTTTAATACATTCATTTGTTTTTACGTTAAAAAATTTATCATAAATAAGTATTTATATTTTTGTAGGCTTAAATTAAGTTTGTGTACGAGTCTGCAATTATGCATGTTGTTAAATTTATAAAAATTAAAAATGATAGTGGTACCACTGAAATGTAAATACATAATAAAAAACACAGCTGTTTATATTTTTTCAATTGTAGCTGTCGTCTTCAAAATAATTCAGTAGCTGATTACGTGACTACAATTACAACCTGCAGCATTTGTAGTCGTGCCTTCGTGTTGCCTGCTGTCTCGAATGTGTTTAATGCATAACGTTGTACTACAGCGACTATTCTATTCCCCTCTTAAAGCTACAAAGTATTGGAAAAAATTCAGAAATTTGCGTAGGTAAATATAAAAAAATTATATTTATTAGGCTTGGTGATATTGTAATTTTATGTATTTCAAAGACACCCTCTAAAAATAAACTAATCAATAAAAAAAAGATGTTTCTTGGATATCGTTGACGAAGCTCAGCTCTTCTCTGTTTGAATTTTTTAACACGTTTTGAAGGGCGGAAAGTTAAACTTTCTTAATACATAAATATGTATACGTATGTTATTTTCAATACATATTTAGGCAATTCAAAAGTGTGTTATTGTGTAATATTGGTTGTATTTGCTCTTAAGTATTATGAATGGCACATTCATAAAATCATGCGCAACCAATACGACACAATAGAACACTTTGCCAATTGTTTAAATTGTTATTCAAAAATTTTTATTTAAAACTTTATATAAATTGTGTCTGTAGTAAAAGTAAACTCAATTTCTTAGCAAAACTTTATTTACATTTTTGTATTTAAAATAAAAAGGATTCATATGAAACACCTGGTGGTTTTCTTTCCGTCTTGATCGAATGTTTTTCCGATTCGAAAGCAATTTTATTTCTAATTCTTTCAGTCGATAGTGCACGAATTAAAATAATATTCTCATTTTTGTAAAGCATTTATTTGAGTTTTCACAACACTTCAAAAATAATTAGAAATAAAATTGCTTTCGTATCGAAAACAGTTCGATCACGGCTACCAGAATTAGCCCCCTGGGAGAAGAATGAGACATATGATAAAAAAATGGCTGCTTCCATTTTTAATGAAGCTTTAAAGTCGATATATTTTTTAAATATAAGAATCACACGCATTAATTACTACGAATTGGATTAAGATATCAGTTGGAGGCAATACTTTAACTCCTACAAGGTCCTATGCTCCTTGGAGGAGTTTAAAGGAATAAATATATATAACAACTGCAACAAAGTGGTCCCTTGATTTTTAAGGGCCAACTAAACGACACAAGCAGTTGGACAACTGCAACAAGATGCTTGTGTGAATATTCAAAATTTTTATATTTGCACAAACATGCTCCATACTTTCTTCATATGCTGGTCTAACCGTGTGTGTGGTTTATTTGGCCCTCTAAAAAAAATCATTTCAAAGCAACTCTTAAACAATGTTTTAAAAGAAATAAAAATATCTAGATTTCCTCCTATTAGCTAAATCACAATGTTTGCCGTAACGTTTGATTACAAATCGCTAGATTTGACGCGAAAATAGCTAAATTGGCAAAAGTGTGTCAAACACACAACCTACAATTGGTTCCACAAAGTGGTTCCAGAAATTAAAAAAAAAAAAAAAACAAATGCAATAAGCGTGTTAAATAAAGAAAAAGACAAATACATATTTTTATTTTTTGCACTTAGCTAAATTTTCAAAAAAACAATTCAGTTTTGTCAGTTAGTAATAACAGCGACGATATATGATAATGATAATGATGATGACAGGGCGGAACTAATGAAAGGAAAGATCTTTATCAATGTTTAAATTATAAGATGTACATATTTATTTACGAAAAGATACAAACATTCTGCAATAAATAACTAAATAAAACTATATCTTTGTAAAAAAATATTTCTAATAAATAACACAAGTTTTTAAAATTATTTAAAGATTGATATAGAATTAAATAACAATAATCTTTGTTAACTAAATACTTATTTTAGCACAACTTTGAGGTGTATACAAATTGAATAAAAATATAAAAAACAAGTTAAAATACATACAGCTGATCCCACCATAAATGGGACGGACACCTCATTAAAATACTTAGCTTACATCGTTTTCTATGTGTCCCACTTGAAGTGTGAGTAGCCGTATATATTAAGAAAAATTGCTAAGGAAGCAATTTTAAGTTTTCTATTGGAATTGTAGGCTGTCAGTTCAATTTTTTGGTGGTGGACGTAGAGCAATATTAGCCTCGTAATCTTTCATAGAAGCACGATGTGATGATTTCTTGTTGGCACTTGGATGAGGAGAACCACCTCGTTTGCCTCGTTTACCGGGAGCGTGTCGGTTGGATAAGTGTGTCTTGTAAGTTTGTTGATATCCGTATCCCTCGGGATTGTTATTGAATTTTGGATTATAACTATCAAATTCTAGAGGTTTATATTTATGACTTCGAGGCTGTTGCTGTTCGTAACTAGCATTGGAGTCATCATATTTACCAGGCATAGCCTCTTTTTTCAATACATGTTGATAAGGGTTCATTATAGGATAGCCATCTTCGGACACATTAGAACTGGAAGGTTCGCGTTCTGCCTCACGATCAGATGGCGGTTCAGCATAATAGCCGCCTTGTGAATTACTGGGTGCATAACCCTTGTAGTCTTGATGATTTTCCGCGGCAGCTTTTAACCTACGGAACTCGGCTTCCGCTCGTTGCTTTTGTTTATATGGCAACGAATTTATGTCGTGGTAAATTTCTGAATTAAAATACAACTTGTTTGGTTTGTTGGATGACGAAGCGCTTTCATGTTCTTCTGGATCAGGAGTTGTAACTACATGAGAAAGGTCAAACTCTTCTAAATTTTTTAATGCTGATGAATGATCGAATTGTTCATAAGTCTTAACGGGCAAACTATAGGGTTTGGATACAGTTTTAACTGTGGCAGTATGCAAAGGGGCCTTTGTTTTTATTTTGTATATAAATTCAACATTTGGCGTTAACTCGGCTACTTCATGGGTAGAACTTTGGTATGCATTTTCGTTTTCAATCTGATAATTTGACTTTGGTGGAGAATTTTTATGATACTTTTGACTTGGTTGAACGGAGTGAGAAGGTAAATGCTTATAAGGTTCCTGATAGTTACCATTAGAGGTGGAAATGTATTTTGTTGGCTTAATTGTTGAAGATGCAATACGTTTTTCATCACTGCCCGGAACAGTTACAACTTTGAAATATGTTTTGGGCTCTTGATTTTGAGGGGCTGCAATAATCTTACCTTCTGCTTCCAGCTCTTTCATATATTTAATAACTGACTTTTCTATTTGTTTCATGATTTCGGCTTTTGGTATTTCCGTAGAAGCGGAAACTCGTATTCGTTCATCATTTTCATTTGGATTTTCTTGATATTGGGGAACAGGTTTGTAGATAAATTTGGTGCGATAATTACGATCTACCAACGACTGTTGCGATGGATTGAAGCTTTCTGTATGTTCTTCATAAATGTTATAGGATCTTGTGACAGGATCCTTTTCATACACTGGAGCAGGTGATTCATCGGCTTCATTTCTTTCTGGTTGTTGTGGTTCCTGTTCCCTGTCTTTTACCAATTGTTGGGCTTGCTGAATTTTTTCTTGTAGTTGCGCATGTAAATGTTCTTCCAATTGTTGTTTAGGATCGGTTTCTGAGGTTGGTCGAGAGGAATACTGGTTATAAGACTGTTGGGGTGATGATTCTTCCTGGGGTGTATATGGTTGGTGTGGCAATTCCTTTTGGGAATATGTATAATATTCGTAGTTATTTTGTTTCTGTTCTTCGTTTAGTTTTTGTTGGTCATGTTGTTGATGTTGTTCTATTAGTTGGTGATTCTCCTGTTGCAAATGATCTTGCTCATTTTGCTCTTGCTGATGGTGTTGTTGAGGTTGTTCCGTTTGTGTCGGCTCTGGCTCATAGGGTACGCGTATGGGTTCACGTAATCGAGAACCATACATACCCATTGCTTTGGCTACATATTCTTCAGCAGTTTCAGTGTCTTCTAATGAATCATGTGGTATCGTAATGCTGCTAGTGTATTTGGCTGTTATTTTAGTATGCAACGGTTTGTTTTCAGGCTGTATTAAATTAATATCGGCCGTATTGTATATATAGTCTTTATGGGAGTAAAACCGATTTATAAGTTCATATACGTTTAGCAAAATAAAATGTTTTAAACCTACCTCCATCTGTGGAGTATGCTCCGCCACGACGATATTTATTAGGTTCTGTATTTGTTGAGGCTGCTGTGGTTTGATCTCCTGAAGCCTTATCTGTTGCTTCATCTGAAGACAGTTTAGTACTGCCGGGACCAAAACGACGCCTAACACGCCCATTTGCTACAGCTTCATTAAACCCTAAAGATGCTACCTGTAAAAAATGTATATAAATTTGTTTAATAAACTTGCAGTAGTTTAATGAATAATAAATAGCCAAATTAAATAAGCATCAATCATTTATATATATGAGTTGGAAAGCGCGGTCGACCTGATTGACCACAACTTAGACACTAAGCATTTGTTAAGTGTATGAGAGCAAGTCAAACGGACGGATATCGTACAATCGCTCTGCCTATTGCAAATAGTGTGAATCGTACCATTATTTCACATAGAACCCATACAAAATTCTTTCCGAAATAAAGTGTTGTATGTGCTTAAGTGCATTATTTGGTAATATTTTGGAATGTTTTCTTCGAGCCATTTTTTAAGAATTTAAAACTTTTTGTAAATCACTACAAACCATTGCCCTTTTTAATTAATAATTATATTTGTTCATACAATCAAATCAAAACAAAATCAAATCAAAATTAATTAACACCATGAACTAATTGAGTTAAAATATCAAAATAATATTAAAAAAATATTATTGCTTAAAAAAAAAATTGAATAAATAAATTCTTTACAATGTAGCCACACTAATAATGTAACATTAGGAGTATTCATATGCAAAAAATTTAAGAAACAAACGGTAGAATTTAAAAGCAACAACTCAAGGTCTATCCATTAGGTCTGCTTAAGGAGCCAGATGTTTATTTGGTTTATTCCTCAACGATGTCAAAAGTTGTTTACATTTTGCTTATACATGTATATTTTTGTTTACGTTTTTTGTTTTTTTGCCACACATACATGCATACAAAACACGTTTTTCCTTTTGTTTTCCCTATGTAGTAGTAAGATTTTGACAACCGTGAGGAAAATTACACAAACAAAATGCCTGTTGTTTTTTGTACTGTTGTATTGTTGTAGCGGTAAGCAGACCTATTGGATAGGCCTTGCAACAACTCTTCCAAATAAGAAAACAATATATTAAAAATTTTGTACCTCTTTTTTATTTCTCACAAGCTTAGCCCTTTGCACTTCCCTACCTACCCCCGTTGAAATAAAATGAGTTACGTTTTTTTAAACCTGTTCTTGTGTATTGATAACGAAGAAATTTGTTCTAAATTTAGATAAATTTACATTCATCGTTCTCAAGATACACAAAAATCTGTATTGTATTCATGAAACAAAGAAAACAAGATAGATAAAACAAAAGATAGTAAATGAGCATAAACATGATCCCACAAACACGTGTATATGATATGCTGAATGTTTATTTACATTGCAATCTCTTTACTACAGTGACGTAAAAATGACGTCAAAATGAGAGTAAAAAGTAAACGGTAATTTGTAAACTTTAGCTGCCTCAGTTCTCTAGTGTAACGTGACGTTACAAACTAGCCCTACATACACATTTAATCCTAACATCATAAAGTATAAGTAACCCAACACCTTGAACACCCTTATTATTTTACTTACTACTATGAATACCCTTACTGTTTACCTACACAACCTGTTCACCGTATAATTCTCATTTAGTTCATGTTATTTTTGAATAAATAGACAAGGTTTGCCTCAGAACAAACAGAGTAGATATTGATACTAACCCCAGTATTTACTCTTCGTAGTTAGCACTTATCGTAGCTTGCAGTATTTAGTCGTATTTTTACCCGAAAGGTAGAGTTAGCCGAACGTCCACGTCCCCTAACGAAACGTCTGGTCCGTTTTGTTATTTGCTTACAATGTAAATGCTTACCGAATTTAAATGTCACGTAACGGAACGTCTCAATCTGTATAAATTAGAATTTCTTGCCGTCGTTACGTGACAGTTGTAAAGCAGTGATGGCCTGCTTGTATATTAAATTGAATGCGGGTATTTTCGCTCTGTTTTTTGGTACTTTTTTCCAGTATATTTATGGACTTTCGACAAAACGACTTACAATACAACATATTTCCATATATATTAATATACATATGCTTATATGTACAAAATAAACAAATGCATATGCACATACAATAGAAATGAGAAATATATAAAAGGCTTTAAATGGTTACAAAATATTGTTTTGCCTATGCACATTTACAAAATAATATATGTAAATTTGTATGTATATGCTAAAATAAATATTTGTTTATTGTAAATCTATAATATAAATATCAGATATTAAATTATTAATGTTTTTTTACTTACACTAAATACTGTTTTAATACCATTTTAATCACTTGGTACTTTTTCTGTACAACGGTCAACATTGAAACCTTTTGATTTCCCATCACTGTGTGTGTTCTTTTATGTATACTATTGCTTTTTTGTTTATGTATGTGAAAAACATATGACACGTTTTTAGATGTTCTATAAGTGCACCAACGTGCAAGCAGTCCGTTACAGTAAGTTACGGGACAGCAACGTTCGCCTAACTCAGCCTGAACACCTCGCTCTCGAATTCCGTTGGTGTCCGAGTAGTTTAACAGTAGTTAGTCGTTTTACACGAACACCTCGCTCTCGCATTCCGTTGGTGCCCGAGTAAACCGAACCAGTATTTAGTCGTATTTTACCCGAACACCTCGCTCTCGAATTCCGTTGGTGTCCGAGTAGTTTAACAGTAGTTAGTCGTTTTACACGAACACCTCGTCCTCGAATTCCGTTGGTGCCCGAGTAAACCGAACCAGTATTTAGTCGTATTTTCACCCGAACACCTCGCTTTCGAATTCCGTTGGTGTCCGAGTAGTTTAACCAGTAGTTAGTCGTTTTACACGAACACCTCGCCCTCGAATTCCGTTGGTGCCCGAGTAAACCGAACCAGTATTTAGTCGTATTTTTACCCGAACACCTCGCTCTCGAATTCCGTTGGTGTCCGAGTAGCTTAACCAGTAGTTAGTCGTTTTACACGAACACCTCGCTCTCGCATTCCGTTGGTGCCCGAGTAAACCGAACCAGTATTTAGTCGTATTTTTACCCGAACACCTCGCTCTCGAATTCCGTTGGTGTCCGAGTAGTTTAACCAGTAGTTAGTCGTTTTACACGAACACCTCGCCCTCGAATTCCGTTGGTGCCCGAGTAAACCGAACCAGTATTTAGTCGTATTTTTACCCGAACACCTCGCTCTCGAATTCCGTTGGTGTCCGAGTAGTTTAACCAGTAGTTAGTCGTTTTACACGAACACCTCGCTCTCGCATTCCGTTGGTGCCCGAGTAAACCGAACCAGTATTTAGTCGTATTTTTTACCCGAACACCTCGCTCTCGAATTCCGTTGGTGTCTGAGTAGTCTAACCAGTAGTTAGTCGTTTTACACTAACACCTCGCTCTCGAATTCCGTTGGTGCCCGAGTAAACCGAACCAGTATTTAGTCGTATTTTTACCCGAACACCTCGCCCTCGAATTCCGTTGGTGTCCGAGTAGTTTAACCAGTAGTTTGTCGTTTTACCCGAACACCTCGCTCTCGCATTCCGTTGGTGCCCGAGTAAACCGAACCAGTATTTAGTCCCGAACACCTCGCTCTCGAATTCCGTAGGTGTCCGAGTAAATCAAACCACCGTTTTTCCATAACCCCTAATAACTGAAGCCGTTACCAATCTCTCTTTACCAGTTCGCCCTGCAGACCGACTCCAGCGCATCCCCGGCCGCCGCCTCTCAGCCCAGTAGCCCTTTCTGTCAGCAGCTGCACCGACTCATCGAGGACCGTCGTTAGCTCTAAGTATTCGACGTAGATTAAGATTTCGTAAATAAAGCTTTGTTAAAATTATTGTAATCGAACATACACAAAACCACCTGTGTTTCATTTCAAAGGAAGCAGACCTTCGAATTGACCCTGGACAGACTGAGCCATACCTCAGCTGGAAAAATAAACTGCGTTACAATGGCGCCCGAGCAGGGACCCGATTCCAAAACCGCAACCTGTGGTAAAACCCCAACCCAAACCACCAACGGCACTGGATCGGGTCAAGAACAAGAACAAAGCACAGAAATCATGTCAACGCCGAACACCTTACAAACGGATTCCCTGGGTTGGATCTACCTACTCAAAAAAGACAAACTCCTAGAAATTTGTCGGCAGCACTGCATCTCTATCACTGACAGAGTTACGGTGGACCAGCTTCGTCGCCAGCTAAGCGAACTGGTGAAATTAAAACGGCAGCGGACTTCGTCGGAAAATCTTTTGCGTGCGCTAGAAGAGGAAGTTCTGGAGGAAGAAAGAAGACCCCTACACGTTCCAGTTAGCATGGAGGTACCTCGTGCCGAAGACCGGAAATGCCCCCCGAACGTCCCCAGTGATTCAGAAGTCATGGCCACCATCCGGCGGTGGGATCTGACATACGATGGGGGCGAACAGCTGATGGAATTCATCGAGCGTCTGGAGGAATTAGCCGAATGCTACGGCTTCGAGCGTCGTCGGTTGCTATTCTCACTACTGGAAATACTGAAGGGGAAGGCGTTACAGTGGTATCGGATCAAAAGGGAACAAATCCGCAGTTGGGACGACTTCAAGGAGGAAGCCAGTCGGTTCTTTTTGCCGCGACGACACCTCGCCCACCTGGAAGAAACCATCTACCATCGTAAGCAAGGCAATCGAGAGAGGGCGAAGGACTATGTCATGAGCCTCCAAGCCCTCATACGGCAGCATCCCGACCTACGGAAAGTCGACCACACTGACCGCATCTATGACGGCCTACGCTGCGAATATAGACTGTACGTCCGCCGCACTGATTTCCGCTCGCTGGATGAACTCATGGCGCTGACCGACGAATACGAGTGGCTCTGAAAAGAAGAGGCCAAACAGGGAAGACCGCAGCCCATCCACTACATCGACACCTCTGCTTACCAGCGTAACACCCACTGCTGGCGTTGCAGGCAACCAGGCCATATTCGAGGAAATTGTCCGAACCCACGAGTGCGGTTCTGCTCATGGTGCGGTCAGGGGGGCAGGCTCACTCGAGAATGCTCCTGCAGGAGCGAACCAATCTCCGATGGACGGTACTACCTCCCCGTCACCGTTTGCGGCACCCCCATTAGAGCATTGGTGGACACCGGGTCAACCTTGACATATCTTGGACGGAGGGTGCGCCAATTGCTGGAATCCCATAACGTCCGACCCCGCGGCCACCAACGCGGCATCCAGTTGGCCGACGGCTCCTGTCGATCCAGTTTAAACGTTTACCCACTTATCCTGGAAACCAGCGGAGGTACCACACGGCTGTTGGCATCCGCCCTTGATAGCATGGCTGAGCCACTCATCCTCGGCATGGATTTCCTTCGCCGCCGGCAGACCTGTTTCGTGATTGATGGGGTGGAGCTACAAACCGCCCAGGCACCAGGGGCCGACCAACCGCATACGCTGCATTCGATCACCATTCGCGAGGAGCTGCCCCCGGAACAAGAAACCAAATTGCACAGGGTATTAACCGACGCCATCAAAGGACCCTGTAATATGGGGGAGCACGTTATAAATATGAAGAACGATCGGCCGATTAAGCAGCGGTATTTCCCACGCCCTTTCGGACCAACCAGACCAGTAGCACCTGGCAAAATCACGCAGTACCTTCGGCGTACGGCCATGCCCCGCCACGTACCACCATTTATACCACCTTTCGAAGCCCGACCCCGAATCCAGACGGTGGAGAAATGCCCAGTTGCTCAGTCAGGGAACCGAGAGCTGGACAAGCTGGCTCAAACGGTATGGGAGCGAAAGACCCAGCAACCACTACACGCGACTCTACAGGGACCCCCTCCGCTCGCACCATTGTCCTGGGACGGGGTGGGAAAAACCCACAAGGAAGAAACTAGCCCCATTAATACTCGAGAGGAACCACACCCCCTAGAAAACGACCTGGAGAACGACGTTCTCAATTTAACACCCGTCGACCTCGAGGAGTTGGAAGATGCCGATGACCCCTTTAGGGGAATAGTCATACCGCAGGACCCCCACCGCAAGGTGAAGCGATGGATAATATATCCAAGGGGCAGACCCAAGGTCGAAGTAACGATAATCGGGGAGCGAGCCCGATTGCGCGCCCTGGGCAAGGAAAAGATGATTCCCCAAGGGGACAGGTAACGCAACAATCATCCCTCCCACGATGTACTTCCGAGGCCCTGTATTATTATTTTTTTTTTTGGTATTATTATTTTTTTTACTGATTGTGAATATTATTGAATTGTATATTTAAAAAAAAAAAAAAAAAATGGATTAGTATTATTTTAGTGGTTTTTGCACCAAGGCCTAGCCAGAGCGTATCCCACTCTGGTTAATGATACCGTCGGGTAGTGCAGACCTCCGGTCGAAACTCGCCGAGTGCACAAAATTTTTTTTTTTTTTTTATTTAAAGTAGGGGGGGACTGTAACGTGACGTTACAAACTAGCCCTACATACACATTTAATCCTAACATCATAAAGTATAAGTAACCCAACACCTTGAACACCCTTATTATTTTACTTACTACTATGAATACCCTTACTGTTTACCTACACAACCTGTTCACCGTATAATTCTCATTTAGTTCATGTTATTTTTGAATAAATAGACAAGGTTTGCCTCAGAACAAACAGAGTAGATATTGATACTAACCCCAGTATTTACTCTTCGTAGTTAGCACTTATCGTAGCTTGCAGTATTTAGTCGTATTTTTACCCGAACACCTCGCTCTCGAATTCCGTTGGTGTCCGAGTAGTTTAACAGTAGTTAGTCGTTTTACACGAACACCTCGCTCTCGCATTCCGTTGGTGCCCGAGTAAACCGAACCAGTATTTAGTCGTATTTTACCCGAACACCTCGCTCTCGAATTCCGTTGGTGTCCGAGTAGTTTAACAGTAGTTAGTCGTTTTACACGAACACCTCGTCCTCGAATTCCGTTGGTGCCCGAGTAAACCGAACCAGTATTTAGTCGTATTTTTACCCGAACACCTCGCTCTCGAATTCCGTTGGTGTCCGAGTAGTTTAACCAGTAGTTAGTCGTTTTACACGAACACCTCGCCCTCGAATTCCGTTGGTGCCCGAGTAAACCGAACCAGTATTTAGTCGTATTTTTACCCGAACACCTCGCTCTCGAATTCCGTTGGTGTCCGAGTAGTTTAACCAGTAGTTAGTCGTTTTACACGAACACCTCGCTCTCGCATTCCGTTGGTGCCCGAGTAAACCGAACCAGTATTTAGTCGTATTTTTTACCCGAACACCTCGCTCTCGAATTCCGTTGGTGTCTGAGTAGTCTAACCAGTAGTTAGTCGTTTTACACGAACACCTCGCTCTCGAATTCCGTTGGTGCCCGAGTAAACCGAACCAGTATTTAGTCGTATTTTTACCCGAACACCTCGCCCTCGAATTCCGTTGGTGTCCGAGTAGTTTAACCAGTAGTTTGTCGTTTTACCCGAACACCTCGCTCTCGCATTCCGTTGGTGCCCGAGTAAACCGAACCAGTATTTAGTCCCGAACACCTCGCTCTCGAATTCCGTAGGTGTCCGAGTAAATCAAACCACCGTTTTTCCATAACCCCTAATAACTGAAGCCGTTACCAATCTCTCTTTACCAGTTCGCCCTGCAGACCGACTCCAGCGCATCCCCGGCCGCCGCCTCTCAGCCCAGTAGCCCTTTCTGTCAGCAGCTGCACCGACTCATCGAGGACCGTCGTTAGCTCTAAGTATTCGACGTAGATTAAGATTTCGTAAATAAAGCTTTGTTAAAATTATTGTAATCGAACATACACAAAACCACCTGTGTTTCATTTCAAAGGAAGCAGACCTTCGAATTGACCCTGGACAGACTGAGCCATACCTCAGCTGGAAAAATAAACTGCGTTACACTAGATATACATAATCCTAGTTTATGTTATGCCCAAGTCTCCAATCCCGCTCACTTTTTGACAGAAGTTGCGTACTTTTAACCAAGATTTTCGCACCAAACTTGGAAACTTTAGCTATTGCTGTTCTGCAGATATACAGAAATCTATGATGCATTTGAATGGGAGGTGCCACGCCCACTTCCCCAATTCCGTCTAAAGAGGTTTTGTATTGATAACCCAGCTATGGGTGCCAAAATTTGGAAAATTTTTGCTTACCATTCTTTAGATACTCGTATAAATAAATCTATTTTGTGCCATGCCCACTTCTTCAATTCCGCCAACTTCCTTAATTCCAACCACTTCTTCAATTCCGCCCACATTTATTGGGATGGTACGTACTGATAACCAAGAAGCTTGTACCTAATTTGATAACTTTGACTCTTGCCGTTCTTCAGGCATACATAAATCGCCATTGCCTTTGAATGGGATGTGCCGCGTCCACTTAAAATTTCTAACAAAATATATATAGCCTATAGCTCCTTCCAGACCATCAGCAATATACTGTTTAAGTTCCGGCTTAAGGGCACAATTTGTATATATATATAGAAGATTTTTTACAGTTCTCCAATTGAAGGCATAGCAGAAAACTCTGTATGTTGTTACACCTTTACTTGTTTGTTCTTCTTACTACAAACTGAATAAAACTGTTTTGCTTTTGTTCGCTTACATTATTTTTTTCACACTTATGTGAGTTTTTTCTATGTATTAGTAACAGTTTCTATCGCCTATAACTCCTAAAGGAACTTAACCGATTTTATTCAATATATTTTGTGAACTTAAGCGGAGATATATCTTTCAAATGATGTACCTTCTGCTAAAATCCGATTTACACTGTAGGCGTGAAGTGGATCTTAAGAAAACGCATTGCCTATTAACCCTTACCCTGTATTCATGGGTGAAAATGGCCCTTACAGTTTTTATAGTTTGTTATTTTCAAGATAATGAATTTTTTTTTATTTTTTTACAATAATTTTTTTTTAAAGTATGTATGAATATATCGCTCATTTGCTGCAAAGTCGTCATAACTCAGAAAAATACATTTTGAAATAAACGTGTTTAAAGTTTTTGATTTGCTTGCACTACTTAATAACGAGAGTACTTGTATAACCATCCAGCATCACTAACTCCAAAATTTTATATATTTATTGAACATGACCGATATCTAAAATAGTTAGTTTCAAAGCTTTTTCGTAATGTCTGTACCAAAAAAGTTACGCATTTTGTAAACATGGGTCAAAATTGCACACAACTATTAGGTCAATGAAAAATATTCAAACATATGTACATCATGTAATAAATTGATTTTCATGTAAAAAAACATAATTAACAAATCTTTGGTGAACTTCGAACATTGGGCAAAATTTACCCAAAAATACTATATGCGTTATATTTTTGAAGTACATGATAAGGGCTTATATTAAAATATATAGAAACAGATAGACGCTGAGCTCCCAAAAAAATTATAATACTTTGCAGTCAAAGTCAAAAATGTATCAAAAAGTTTAACGATGTACAGTTTACTTATTGTGTTCGCATCGAAAACTATTTGGTGCACTGTGGGAGAGATAACATTAGAACTGTTCATAATCGTTTGGCATTGGAAATTTATGCAATTATAAAAATTGTCTATCAATTGTGAATGACCTCTTTGGTTTAGTTTACAAAGCTTTTTGCAAGCACGAAAAAAACACGCCAAACGTTGTATATTAACAGAAGAGTACCAAGTGAATTGCTGTATATTCTTTTGGTGTAGAGTAAAAATATACTATACCATTTTGCAAATGCTACTATGCAAGACCAGTTGCACAACATTGTGAATAGTGCAATTATAAAATTATACACGGTTGCATTGCAGAATGAATTTAAATAGCGGATGATTTGCATCTGATGTTTTGGAACTCACCCAGATTTACTTAGTGCTGGTTCACACTCTTCAAGTTTTAGCCGTAAAGTCTTGAGTTTTTAGGAGAGATGGGAGAAAAAATGGCATACTCTTTTTTCCTTCTCTCAAAAAAGCTAAAAACTTGATAGCTTAAACTCGAAGAGTCTGAACCAGCACTTACTGATTTTAAATTGTATAAATAAAGTTGCAGAATTATAATCAATAATAATTATAAGCAAAATTAAATTAAAACCAATCATTTATGTATATTTGTATGTAAATATTAACTAACTGATTTTAAATTGCACAATTTTGTACACTACGGAAAGTTGTTGTTAACACGAAGTTATTTTTTTTTAATTGTTTGAAATTATTCTTAATGAAAGTAAAATAAGTTGCGGTTAAAAAAAATATTAAAGAAATAGCCACAATCGTTTTTTTCTATATTTTATGCATTACTCAACACGTTTTTTTTATTTGCCAACGTTGTAATTATTATTTATTTTTAATTTTTTTCTCATAATATTATTTAAATGGAAATTAAACATGTTTACAAACAGATGTTTCTATCCATTTTTAAACATCTATACGTTAATGTTACTTTTGGTCCAAACAAGGCAAAATCTCCACAAATATATAACAAACAAGTAAGCCATTGCTGTCTGTCTTGTGTGTGGCCATGTCCCCTGTCTTTTGTGTGGCCACGTCCCTTTGGCTCTATATTCCTGAGTATGTGCAAAAACTCTTAATTGTTTTATTAACTGCCAGGCCCACAATGTCGACAAGAACATTTCTTTCGCATTTTTATATTGAAAACAATAATAACAAATTTAAATTTGTTTTTGTTTTCAATATAAATATTAGAAAGAAATGTTCTTGTCGACATTGTGGGCCAGGCAGTAAACAAATTTTTTATATTTTATTAATTTAAAAATTACTTTCTTTCAAACAAAAAAATAATAATCAAAAAATAACTGAGGAATAAATAAAACTCAGAAAATAATCGGTAAATTGGAGTTTTTTAAATAAAACTTAATAAGAATAAATGCATCAAAAGGTGGTCCACGTAACAAGTATTATCTTAGTGTATTCATTACGCACGTAGTTTGATTTTTTACTTTAAATTTGCTGCTTAACATGAAATTTTGCAGTACGATTTTGTATTATATATAAATGCACAAGTCTGTCAAATTGACATATACAGAAGGTTTATAATTGTTGCTTCTACACGTTCGTTTGTGGTTTCTTCTGACATAAACTAAAATCGTTCACAACAGCAAATTATATGCTGATATTTATTTATATTCACTTTTAATTGTTTTTCACTTAGTTAAAAATCTCGCTTTGTTGGGAATAACTTTCAGTAAATAAATAGATTTTAATGTATTTTTGCCGCCACAAACAAATGACTTGCAAAACAGTTGATGTCAGGTGGTCTGGTAGTTCAGATAAGAACACACTCTAGTCGAAAATTTGTAAACTTCAAATTCGAGCTGGCATTTACGGAAGCAAATTTGTTTTTGATTTCACACAACATGTATGCATTTGCAGTGGGAAATTTGACAAGCACACAGCTAAATACATGTCGTCTAACTCCAGCTTTAAATAAGATACAATTTTAAAAAAATTAGTCACGAAATTTTATCGTTTCTTTAAAGTGGATTAGCTCACTTTTCTTTTCAATAATAAAACTTTGTGATTACATATCTCCAGCCCTGGCCAGAGCTACCAAAAATTGAAAATGGTGAGAATCGGTCCATAATTACAACTGGCCCCATAAAAACTTGTTTCCGGAATAGTGTTTGTCTTACCATGAGTGCCCATGGATCCCAAATATGGTACACACTTGACTGACTAAACTTTGTTTACTTGTTTTGTTTTTATTGAATAACAAAGTGTTATAAATTACTATGATTTTATTTCATAGCGAAATTTCGGTATGCCAATTTCGTACAATTTTGCCCATGAGACGGCACAATTTAAGAATTGCTGGAACCCAATAGTGGTTTAAAGGGACGCAATTTTTTTAAATACGACAATTTGTGTCGAAATTGTACTGAATGTGGACTATCAAAATTAACCTTGTTGCGCCGATAATGTGAACACTCTTTTGCACAATGTGGAGCAATCATATTGTTATGTAAATATTCTCTGTCGACACAGTAGATAATAGTCGACAATCAGCGCCGATACAGGGGATGGCAAAACAAAATTTCAAAATTGCACCAACTGGCTACTAAATTTACCTTTTTGAGCTTAATTGTAGCAAAAATACATTGGTTTTATCTATTATTCATATATACATATTAAAACATTAAAAAGTGCATTTATACTGTTTACCAAGAGAAAACAAGTCGCTTTTACCAAAACATTGCAGCTGTACTGATGTTACCATCCCTGGCTTGTAAACATCTGTTTGCAAAACCACAATTATAAAAAAGAAAACACGCTGTGCAGTAAGTCATCGTCCAGCCATGCAATTTTTATTGCTCTAATTTTTTTAAAATTCTGCTTTGAAATTGCATTAAGGCCCAACCATAATATGCATAGTCTTCCTTAACCTACTGTCAACAATTTACAAAAAGTCTCTCATATGTATTTAAAAAAACAAAAGCAAAATAAAAAAACATTTGATTCCGTACGGAATGTGCGATCAGTTTCGCACTTTGCTTAAGCAAATGAAAATTTCATAAAACTTAACAAAACGTTTCCTTAAGTTCAATATGGTTTGCTCATATGATTTACATATATTCGCACTTTTGCTGAAGCCAACTTAAGCACATTATGGTTGGGCCTTTAGTGTCCAGATTATGAAATTTTAGTTTTGCCATTTTTGAATTCTCATCTTGTCTTTCCTCTCCTCCTTTTTGATATGTAAATGATATATAAATTGTATGGTACACAATTTTTACAGCAGATATGACAACAATTGAAAATATAACTACTGCTACGTATGCAGACGATACTGCTTTATTAGCCTCAAACGAATCACAGTTAATAACTTCCCAGATGCTACAAAATCAATTGAATCTTCTTCAAGATTGGCTTCAAATATGGAATATTAAAGTTAATAACACAAAGTCCATTCATGTTACATTTACGCTAAGAAAAAATGATTGCTCGCTCGCCTGCTTATTTAAATGGCACAGCTATACCGAGCTGCAACACTGTAAAATATTTAGGCCTTCATCTTGATCGAAGACTTACTTGGAAAGAGCATGTCAAAAAGAAACGTGAGCAACTTAAATTAAAAACAAGAAAAAATTTTTGGTTATTGGGCCCAAGATCAAGCTTAAGCTGGGAAAATAAGGTTCTGTTATACAAAACAATACTAAACCCTATATGGACATACGGCATCCAACCTTGGGGAACTGCAAGTAATTCGAACTTTGAGATATTACAGAGATACCAGTCAAAAACACTCAGACTTTTAACAAATGCGCCATGGTTTATCAGCAACAAAAACATACACAGAGATCTTCGAATTTTAAAGGTAAAAGATGAGATCAATAACTTCAGTGAAAGATACCTTAATAGACTAAGTAATCATTCCAATGTGTTAGCAAAAAACTTGTTAGATGATAGCAATGAAATCCAGAGACTTAAAAGGCTTCATGTTCTTGACCTTCCCTTCCGAAAATAAAAAAGTTTAATTTGTCAAATCCTATTTACATAAATTACAAAAGTAAAATTTTTTTTTGAGTTTTATGGAAAACTCAATGTATGTTATTTAAAAGTCATGAAATTTGCTAATGATATATAAATACAAGTTAAAAAGTGTGAGAATTACAAAATAGAACGGAATTGCGAGTACATGAAACTGATTACCCCTCCCCAATCTTCCCACCCCTCTCAGCAACCCAAGAATTGCTGAAACAAAACTGCAAGTCTTGACGATGACTAAGTTTTATTAAAATTTTATGAATTTTTTTTTATTATTTGGTGATCCACAAGGTATTCATAAAGTTGTAAAGTCATATGTTTTAAAATAATTACAAGAAATATATGTATATGACTGCTGTGGGCAACCGTTACAGTTATGACGAATCAATGAACACAGAATTAACATTTTTATTTTGTTTTAAACTCAACAACATTTTTTTTAACAATTGTAAAATATTATTTAGGACATTATGACTGTATAGCACAGCTTATGAATCACCCATATATACATATTAATATATTATTTAAAATATATTTTTGAGAGTAATGCATTTCGAAAGTAGAATGCATTTCGAAGTAGATTTAGTTTGCAAAAATATCTCGATAGTGTTACCGCATTCTATCGATTATTGTCGCAATTGGGGCCGATATGAACCGAAAAAGTTGTCACAATGTGCGACGATTCAAGAAAAAAATTGTGCAATGATTTTCAATGTGCGCCGAATAGCACGATAAAAATCGTCACAGATTGTGCTATTAAAGCCGATAGTGGGATCTTAGCTTAAGACGTGAGGTGAAGGGCATTAAAGATTCAGCACAACCGAATATAGAACTCTTATGGCTAACAAATCAGTGAGTGTTTAAACGCTGGTTTAGTTGAACTAAGCTTATATTTATACGTAGTTTAAACTCAACAGCTGTTAATAAATGCCCGATATATATGTAGTTCAAAAAATAATAATGTGGCAGCCCTACGATAATTGTTGTCAAATTCATTTGGTCTGCATTGGTAGTTTAAACGCCCAATTTTATGCATTTAAAGATGGTTTACTGATTTATTGATATGTTGTTTTAAACACATTTTAAACCAAAAATAGGGTTTAACTTGCTCTGATTTATTAGGCTTTACTTGTTTGCGATTAAGTTTTTCAACAAGAACCAAAATGGTACATATATAAATATTGTAAACATAATTAATCACTTTTATATTTAATTTATCTGAAACTTCATGTTATTGACTTTTTACATTGTTTATTTTGTATTTACACAATTTCTGATAAAAAAAAGCTTTCGCTTTTACTTAGATTTGATTTATTTTTAACACGCTTGGCTAAAATTAAACGCCAAAAACAATACGTAATTGCAACAATAGAAAATAAATAAAATTTTGTTGACTAAAAGTTCATTAACACGTTACGTTAACTTTTGTTATTGAATTTGAATCAAAATTGGTTTTTTATAGACCATTTTATTATATTTTGTTTTAGACAATGTAATTGTTGTCCTGGCATTAGTACCAATTGCAATACCAATTTTTCATTTCTGTTTTAAATTAACAATCAAAACTAGTTTTTAACAACACATTTTAGCAAATTATAATTTTCTTTAAATGTAAACAAGTTTTATTTTATTTCTTCATCACTTTATATGCCACTTTTTATTTTTAATAAGTTGGTTAAATTGCTTTAAAAAATGCTTGATTTGTTACAGGATATTAGCGAATTTCTCGTTTTCCTTATTATCCCGTTTGTTGACGTTACTTACAATGAGCAAGGTTATGTATAAAATGTTCAACTGTAGCGCGTACATTTCACTTTGGTATCTAAACATCAAGTGTTTTCGGAATATGTTCAATCCATAGCTTTTATAATGTGAATTTCTTTTTCTTTTTTTTTTTTTTTAAATGGTATTTTCCAACGTACTACGTATGTACGTAGCATACAATTTTCCCTGTTAAAAAAACTTGCATGTAAACATGCAGTCAGCATTTTTAAACACTTTTTACTTAATACTTGTGCATAATGCAATTGTATAATAGCAGAAACGTAAAAAATTGGTGCATACGAGTATAAATGTTTGCATTGAAAATACTTGTAAAAAATCTGGAAAAAAAACTTGGCTCTGAAACAGTTTATTAATTACAGGTACAATTTATAAAGAAATGTTATTTATATTTCTAGCATTAAAGTCCCCTTATACCTTCTTCATTTTTTTTTTTCTTTTTTTTTTTGTTGCCTTTTAGTGAAGTATTGAACACTTGTAATATTTTGTTGTAGCACAGTTGTCAAGTGCTAAATGAAGAGTTTTTGTAAATAATTAAGTGTTGCTTAATTTTACTTGATGTTTGTTTGATTGCTTTTGAACCATCATTTATTATTGAAAATACAATGACGTTGAACTTTATTAGTTTGTCAAACATCTTTTGCTGGTAATTCAACTTTTCTTACTCTTATTTCTATGATCGCAGGTATTTTTTAGTTGTATTGTCAACTTTAATGGGCACAAAAACTGCAAATACAATTTATATAATACAACATTCCTTCAAAACAATAATGCGTTTTTGCCATGTTTTATTATCTATACAGAGACTATGTCAATGTTAAAGAAGAAAAACTCTTAAAAACCAATATGCAGTCAAACCTCCCATAATCGGACACTCATCATCGCGATTTTTACGAGAGAGGTAGATACACATTTATTATTTTAAATATTTCATTTTATTATGATTCATGTAATTAAAGCAGTGGTAGACAGGTCTACTGTGGTTGAAAAAAATATATTTAGAGCAAACTTTAACTTAGGTCGATAACACAAGGTTTTTGATGATTAAGGCCCTAATCAAGGAACACGCAACGCAACGCCAAAGAATTACATTGAAAGCAAAAACAATGTCATAAATATTTTGTAATTTTGGTGTTGCTTTCTACCAGGGGGCAAATTATGGCAGTCGTGATCGAATACTTTTGCGATTCAAGCAATTTTATTTCGAATTCTTTTAGTCGAATCGAAATAATTTTTGTATTGTTGTGAAAACTCAAGTTAATGGTTTACAACACTGAAAAAATAATCTCGATTCGTTTAGTATTAACTGAAAGAATTAGAAATAAAATTGCCTTCAAATCGTGTTCGATCACGACTGCCATAATTTGGCTCCAGGGCTGTGGTGTCGTCAAAAAATAGTTCTAACTACGACTCCGACTCCAACCGCTGAAATTTTTGAAGTCCGACTCCAACTCCTACTCCAACTCCGACTCCTACTCTTACATTGATACTTAATGTCTATGAGACTTATTTGCCTTTTATCTCTTTTTTTTAATGCAGTACCTTTTAAATAGTTAAACATAGCAAGAAAATTATTTTGTTAAAATTCCGAATAGATATTTTAAATATTACATCTCCAACTTCAAAGAATTTTTATTTTGGAAAATTTTTTTAAATTTGTTGTGTCGAAAAATTTTGGAGTCGGAGTCGGGAGTTTTTGTGGTACTTCGACTCCGTCTCCACAGCCCTGAGTGCAACCCCACGTATCTTGTCTACAGACTAACTAATCCCCACCACAGTGTTTGAATTTATTGAATTCATTCGTAAAATAACTATAGTAATGTTAATAATAATCGTATACAATAGTAAGTGCCTTTGCACCAGCGTTTAAAAAACTGCAGTCAAAATTGAAAAACTGTCATTTCTTCCACTTCTTCATTTGTCATTGGCAAAAGATTTTTCGATTTTTGTTTGACAGTTTTTGGCTTCGACTGCAGTTTTTTAAACCCTGCTTTGTATTAACACGGGAATCACCAAATTGTAAACTAGTAATAAAATACAACTCTTCGTTTAGGAGAGATATTTTGAAAAAAAATTTGTATAAAGTTTCCGGTTATGGGAATACATTTTGCATGGAAAACCTGATGAACAGCTTGGATCAACAAAATAAGGCCGGTTATAGGAGGTTTCCCTTATGGGAGGTTTTACTGTACATATACATTTTATATATTGAACATTTTTAATACTAAATTAACAGCGGAAGAAATATTTTTTCCAATTTTGATATATTAATTGCAAAATTTATAATGAGACTTGAAAACAATTAATCCTTTAAATGATATTAACACATAATTATGTCATAACTTTTGGTATAATTACAATCTATAATTAATCGAAGAACAACAAACTCACCTTCTAGTTAACAATTACTTTTTCTTAAAAAATCATTATATTTAAATGCATAAACTGCAGGACATACAAGACACACTCTCGATCAAATGATTAGAACAACTTAACCCATTTTTCGCCGACCGCTGAAAGCTCGTACTGTTTTTTTTTTTTCTTTTTGTTGCAATGTTTTTTTTTCTGTCAGTTACGTAAAATCTTATTTCGATATTATACTCTCATTGTACTGTCAGTTTACTTGGTGAGGAAAAAAATGTGTTAGATTTCTGTTTTTGATGTGTAGGCAAGCAATATCTTTTTAAATATTTTAAAGATCCTTTTCTAGATATAGGAATTAAATAAAAAATTCCGTTCTTACGATTAGAGCCACCTTGTGTATTTTAATTATTTCCAGGCAGTTTAAATTAAATTTACATATAAATTAAACAAGTTTAAGAAGAAATAAAAGTTCACTTTCCAAGATGTATAAATTTCTAATTTGTTTAAAGTCAAATTAATATAAAAAAGTAATACACATTAAAGAACAAGTTAGAGTGTTATATTCGGCTATGCCGAATCATTAAATACCCTCCACCGACACTTAGAATACTTCTGGAGCAGGCTCTATATGGAATTATTCATAAAAGCTGCATGATATTATTTCTGGCCATATAAAGCTAATTTGGACCAAATTTTACTACGGTTTTAGGCGTATTAAAATTATTTCCCAGAGCGTATAATAAATTATAGACCGATCTTCACAAAATTTGACAGTATGATTTCTTGTTTATAAAACTACGTTAGGCCAAATTCTACCACAATAGCATTTTTCATTACAGCTTTAGGCGTACTAAACTGCTTTCCGAGTGTAGGCTTTCTATAGGGCCTATGATAAACTATGTTCAGGAAATTACGTAGTATGATTTCCAGTCAAACAAAACGAATATGTGCAAAATCTTATATCAGTCCCTGGATTTCGCCACCATTTATATTAGTTTCTGTAACAAAATTAAAAATCTTTTCATAATTAGAATCCGGGAATTATTTATTTTTCATAAGTTACTTTATTATATTCAACATTTTTTTTATTTTTCGAATTTATTCTATGAGCTAAATTTTAGTTATGTATTTTATAAAGCTTTTTGTAATAGTTCTATTCCTTCAATTTTTAGGAATGACTTTATACACTACCAGACTTTTATAAAATATAAAACTGAATTAAGCTCATAGAATAAGTTCGAAAAAAAAATCTTTTCATAATTCTTATTCTGCTTAACCCATTTTGCTGCATTTCAATCCCAAACTGCTTAGAAGAACTAGAAACAATTTGCAGATATAGTGTTATTTTCTTTTTGGTGTTTCGAAATTGAGCGTGATTGCAACAGATAAACAGACAGACGGAATTACTGAAGGACCCAGAATATATATACTTTATGGGGCAAACCCTTCTTCCCCACTGGTGGTGAAGGATTTATAAATGGGCATTCTTAATAGATTCTGCATTAATTAAAATTGAAATATATTTAATTACACAGAAAAAATTATTAAATTTCTCCAATCACCAAATTTATTCCAAATTCATAATATCAAGCAAACAAGTTGTTGATTTTGCACCCGTTACCAAAGTGATTAAATTGATTACTAAAAATTTGAAAATTTTGAAAAAATATTTTCAATAAATGATATTTTTAATTTTAATTAAAAAAGTGATCAAAAAACTTTGCCATTTCAAACAATGTGTTAATTTATTTACATAAATATTGATAATTCCCAACAACAATTCTACATGTTTAAATTATTTTATTTTAAACGAAAAAAGTCAATTCAGGTTTTTTGTTATTTAATAAAAATTTTAATTGAAAATTTATTTCAAAACAACTAAAATGTTAATTAAATCAAAATTAAATATTTAATTTTCTTTCAACTAAAAGAATAATTGATTCAATTATCGCATTAATTAAACTTAAATACTTTTTAAACCATTTTTTTTTAATTAATAAAACACTTCTTTCTGTGAATGGGTGTTTCGGAAGGCTAGTTGGTAGTGATGTAGTATATCAGTGCTAGAGGATTCGATTCCCACCAGAGACTCTGGTCTGTTTCACTACAACCCGCTGAAGGTCTAAGTTACTATTGCTAGGCTTATTAAATTAGAAAGATATAATTTGTAATTGTATTTGTAACTCTTAATAAATAAATAAAAATATATTTAACTCTTTTAAAATGAAATATAAAATCTTTCACATACTGAGATAGTGATAAGTCAAAGATGATTATTTCTTATATGGAGAGCTCACAGCTGAACCGAACTAGATGAGAAATATAAGAAACTTTAAAACTAGTGCGAAATTGTCGGCAAATCTTAAATCTATCCTGTAACTGACTTAGTGAAAAAGTGTTTCGTTCCTAACAGCCTTTTCACACTTGTCAACATTTAACATCTACCATAAATTTGCGAAGATGAAGAAAATTTTCCATTAGTAATACACAGAACCAAAATTCAAAATCTTTACAAGATGTTCCTATCTTCCCTTCTACATCTTCCAATTATTTAAGAGCCATCAGTAGAAAAGTGACAATAATTTATATTATTTCTGTGGCATCACTGACAAAATGGCATTTGTTTTTAAAGCAGCTCTAGTATTTTTCAAGTTTTTCCTTTTTTGAAGCCTTTGCTTTATTTTGTTTTACATTATTAAACAAAATGAATTCCACATACAGTTTTGTGTTTTCTTTTAAAATTTAAGCACTTTTGTAGAAAAAAAGTATTTAACAAAAAAAATTAATTTTTTTCAGAAATGTTGACATTTTTGATTGATAGTATTTGTTAGATGTTGTAAGTGTAAACGCATGTCTTACATTTTCAACATCTTCCATGCGTTCCTCCAAAATGTATGCCAGTGCACAAAGGGTAAGTCTGGGCGATGACTTATATATTTTCGAACAGATGATACTTACAGTGATGTCAGATGATTCTTTTACGAACGCGCTCGCTGAGAATCATATAAAGCACTCAGATGCATTTCCGAACAGGCCTTTAATAAGAACAATATTGAATCAATAGGAAACATTAATAACACTGTGCTAGAATCTGACACCTTTTGTGAGACAATCGGGGCTCCTAGCGTTTTAGCCTAATTCGGGTACGCTGAATACAGTGGTGCTAGACGTTTTTTTAGATTAGCTCTTGTTTTCGAGATATACCATTATTTCGAAAATGAAGGAGGTTGCACAACATACAATATATTCGCGTAACTCAAAAACGGTTGAGTTTATTGAACAAACTAAAAAATTCCGGAATAAAATTGCATTTAATTTTTTCAATTTAATTTTTTTTTGTTTGCAAAAAAAAATAATATTTTAACAAAATTTCAAAATTTTTGTTCATAAAAAAATCATAAAAAATTGAAAATGCAGCTATTCTTCTAATTTCTTTTAGATATATAAAAAAAGAAGTTGCAAACAAAACCAGCCATCAATGATTTAAATCTGTTAACAACTTTCGATATTATTCACAAAAGACGAAAATTTTAATTTAATTTTAGAATTTCATAAAACGCAATACCCCCTAAAAAGTGGTGATAAAGTGCAAGTATGTTTTGAGAAAACTTTAAAAACAAAAAAACTTATGGAGGTCGGGCATACATTTGATCCACCTCTTAAATATATTTATAGTCTGTATTGAACATTTTGTATTGGGGCCCCTTAAGGAATAGCGATATCGCGTATTTATGTTAGAAACAAATAATGGTGATGAGAAATAAAGTGAAGTTAGTCATACATGTGACCCGTCCAGGGCCATCGTAGGCGCTGCAGGGGCCAAATTTACGAATTCAGAAACAATATAGAAATAATATGGAAACAATATAGAAATATTTTTAGCTTAATAATATTGAATTCTTATAAAACAATATTGTCGTCTTATTGAAACAATGTGGAAAAGTTGTTGAAAATATATTTTGTATTTTAGAAATAAAATTTTAACAATATTAAATTAAGAATGAAACAATAAAAAAATAAGGTTTTGATTTAATATTTAAGCGTTATGAAATTTAAAATGCACACTATTGATTCCAAGCTGAAAAGTTTTTGAATTGATGCAAGTATTCATTCTGATTTTTGAGCCATTGAAATATGATACTTCGACTACAGGGGATAACGCTGAAGATGTACTATTACGACAATTTCAAAGCCACATTTTTAAAAATTGCAAGCACGTCTGGGCGATGACTTTAGTATTTTCGAACAGATGATATTTACAGTGAAGCCATACCTCTACGAACGCGCTCGCTGAGAATCATATAAAGCACTGAGATGCATTTAAGAACAGGCCTTTAATTGGTTGTGATTTGTTTATTAGGCTGACGTTTGCGATATAATAATATAAACTGGCAGATTAACATTAACTATTTTAAATCCTTTTTTTACTTTAAAAATAAAAAGGTTATGGAGTTTACTTTAATTTTGTTGCACAAAAAATACTCTTAAGCAATTTAAGTACTAAGTGGTATTTAAACAAACTTGTTGTTGTATATTTTAACAAAAGTTGTAAAATCAGTTGTAATTTATCAAGTCATTTATGTTTGTTCCTGCAGTACTTCACATAAAAATTAACTTTAATGCCGTAAGTGAAATGTTTGGTTGCTTTAGTTTTCGTCTAAAGTTTAAAATATTCACCCACAAGGAAAGTTTTTTTTTAATTTATATTTTCACCCGCATTGTTTTGAAAATAGTGCTTTTGCATTTAAACATTTACAAAAACTCTCCTATACGAGAAAATCATTCACCATAAAAATCTTAGTTTTGTTCATTTTCTTTGTTTTACTTTTACCAGTATGAATGATGTAAAATCAATTAAATATGAATATATTTTTTCACACTGTTAAAAAATTATAACAAATTTCTTAAATACATACTCTTGGTAGCTTGCAATAAATAATACTAATAAAAAAATGTATCCCATAAATTATAAAATAATATTATGTACACATTTCTTTAGTTGTGTATTGCATGAGTACAAATATTTCATACAATTCATATCTTCTTCGAATGTCATATTTAAAATATTTGGCCATTGAATCGAAGTTATTTCCGTTTTAATTTGCATACTAGTTAAGTCTTTGGGCCAATAGCAAATATGCCAGGAAGCTTTTATAACTACCGCCATCAACATTTACTTGGAGGTTTGCACACTTTATGAGGCGGTTGTTATGTGAAATCTCATCACAAATGTCTTATAAGATGAACTGTCAAAAGACACATACATATATACAAATAAATAATTTTTTTTATAGAAAAAGTGCAAATCTTGTGAAAAGTGTATAAAAAAACAATAAACCATAATCATTGCCAAACACCAAAGTCCGGTTCTCTTTAAAAACAACTTAAAAAAAAACTTTTAATTATTTGGCTGCTAAAGTTAAAATTAATTTATTTATGTTTTACTTGAACCGAATTTAACTGAGTGTCAACTCAAATGTAGAACAGTTTTTTCATACAACATACACCAAAGTAAAGACAAGTGACATTAAAATTAAAAAAAAAAAAAAAAAAAAAAAAACAACGAAAAGCGGCAAAACAACAAAAGTAACCGGGAAAACGGAAGAAAATGTGTTTGTGGCGGAAAAAATGGAAAAGATAACATCAATATCTTATCAAGAGAAGAAGATGCAAACCGTGCCAATGCAGAAAACGAGCTTTTGCGGTAGTGTATAAATTCCCACGTTGATATTGTGGAACACAAAGGCAATGATGTTGGAATGGCTAGGCCTCAGCTGTTTTTTGGTTCTACAATAATCAACAAGTTTATTAAGAAGTGACTTATGATATCGGCAAACCTGTAACGCAAAAAAAAAGAACTCATCATCAAGGTCGAAAGGAAAAACCTCCTTTTATAAATTTTTTTTATTCTTTCTCAAAATGTAACAAAAACAATTTTAACTTTTTGCACAATTTTTTTTTATTATAATTGCAGTTGTTAATTGAGTAAAAAACAGCTTCCGCTAGTTTTATATTTAAAGTCGACTTTAACTTCAAAAGTATATTTTTTAACTTGTCTATGAAATTTAGGTCTTTCTTTAGCAAAGTCGACTTTAGTTCTCCTTAAGTATATTTTTTATTTTTGACTATAAATATGGGCTAAAATCTTAAGAACTTAAAAAGTATTGCAAATCAAACTTCGAATAAACGAGAGTTAACTATTCGAGAGTCGGCCAACAATGAAATCGTATAAGGTAAACATTAAATATTAAGATTAACATGAAGAAATGTGTTCTCTTATTCTGTGAACGTTCTCTCAGATATTATCGCAGTTGTAGATCCCATTAGAGTTTGCTAAAAATCGTAAGAACGTGATATCATGGTTTCAGTTTTAAAAGAATTAAAACCGGTCGATTGTCGGTTTTTCTTACAAATCGCGCGTTGTGTTTGACTGGTGCTCTGATAATTTGAAATGTTTCTAAACTTCAGATTTTTCCAGACATTTTTTAAATAAAATTAGTATAATAAAATAAGGAAAAAGGTTTAATATTCTGTCAAATTTTATTGGTAATTATTATGGCTGCGATTCCCATGCAATTGCATGTTTTTTTGTCGATAGTCTCAGAACGATGACGACCAATTATCTTTCCGAATCATTAAACTTGCGTTAAAATGGCATCGATATGTTTTGCATATTATTGCATATTTTGGCGAAAATGCATATTTTTAGTTTCCAATGCATATTTTGATATTTTTGATTTTTTTTAATTGCCATATTATAAACAAAAAATTCTTAAAAATATTTATAAATATGCAAAAAAAATCTTTACAAAAAATCTACAAAAAAAATTTTAATCTATAAATAAATTCTTTTGGAGATTTGCTTAAAATACCAGATATTACATGTAAGAAAGTCTGGGCTTACACTAGCGTATTCATTCGGTTAACCGATAAATTACTACCCGATAAGCTGATCGGTTAGTTTAAAATTGGCTATTTTCGATTAACGATTAAACCGGTTAATTGCAGTCGATTAACCGATGTAGCGAAATTTTTACTTATTTTTTAGTATTATAACTAGGGTGGGCATTCAGTCGATTAATTTTTGTTCGATTAATCGAACAATTTTGGACGATTAATTGTTCGATTAATTTAAAATTGCTGATTTCGATTAAAGGATTAATCGAAGAATTTATGCCGATTTTTGCTTTTATGCTTACTGAAAAAAATTTCAGTAACCAGTATATTTTTACTGATTACTGAAATAATGCAGTAATCCGTTAATTTTTACTTATTATTGAAACAAATGCAAAAAATATTTTTAACCCTGAAGCCACACGTTCAATAAATCACTTTTAAGTTGTTCACAAAATCTGCTTGTCAAAACTTGTTTGAATTGACAGCTGTGTCACAGGCTGCACTCAATTTGATAATCAATTTCATTTTAAAAATGCCCCGATGAAGAAACAACTCAAACAACTTTTAGAACACAATTTTTTTTTGATAAAGCATATTTATTTTTTAAGAAATATATTTTTTATAAAGAAAGCGCCAAAGTTAAATTGAACGTAAAATTGGCAAACAAATGGATAGGTAAAATTAAGAGCACTCTCGTGGTCAATTTAAAAAGTGTGAGTGAGTTAGTAAAAAAATTGAGAGAGTATGGCAAATTAAAAACAAAGACAAAACTTGATCGTGTGTGGCTTACAAGTAAAGCAAAACATTTAAACAACATTTTATTTTTAAAAGATCTGTTTAATTGTTTGTACATTTAAAATTATATGATCTCAATACATGTTCTATTTTAAATCGTTGTAAATGTTTTATCAATTAGTGCGCATTGTTACGTTTGTTTTGTTATTTTGTTAATAAAATATTAAAATACTTGTAATTAATAATGTTTATTTACTCAATTACCAATTTTAAATAATTTATGCATTTTTATTATTGAAATTACTTAATTTATAAAGAAAACTTTATTAATCGGTTAACCGATCAATTACAAAATAAACCAATTATTAACCGATTAAACCAAAACCTCGGTTAAATAATCGAGCGATTACACGATTAAAGCAAAAGCCCGATTCAATGAATACCCTAGTTTACACTATGAAAGTTTTTTTTGAGTCTGAGAGAGGAAGATAATATGCTGTTATTCTCTCCCCTCTAACCAAGAAACTCGCACTTTCTGAAAAAAAACTTTCATAGTGTGAACCCAGTCAAAGTATAGTCGGTCAAGCCCGACCGTATGATACCCTACACTACAGTATATATAAGGATTTTTGCTAGTGTACCCGCTTTGGGACCCACCTAAATAAAATTATATTTTGAGGCTAAGATTCATGTAAAAGTTCTTTGTGCCGATTCATATTTAGATATCTTCGTCATTAGGGTGGTGGTTTTTGTGGGACCTAGGGTTAATTTTGGAGCGACCAGGACAAAATTTTGTCATGACATAGAAGCTATCGTAAAAGTTAATTTTGCTAATACCAAAATTTATAAGAAAGTTATGGCATTAAAATCTGTTTTCGAAAGTAGTATTTGTATGGGAGCTATGGTCAAATATAGACCGATTCCAATAAAATTTGGTAAGATGATTTTGATTGCAATAAAATTTAATTGAAATACCAATATACTAAGATGGCTTATGGGCACAAAGCCCGTATAATGGAAAGAAGCTTGTATGGGGCTATGCGAAATTATGGACCGATTCGCTCCCCTTAAAAAGGCTTGGTCCTTGTGGCAATTAGAAGATTTGTAACAATTGTTATCAAATTATCTCCAAAATTGCAAACTGTACTTTGTGCACAAGGTTTACATGGACATTCAGCAGGCCAGCCAGCCGGACGGACAAAGATAATTAAACTCAGAAAGTGATTCTAAGGCCTAATAAATCAGAGCAAGTTAAACTCTGTTTTTGGTTTAAAATGTGTTTAAACCAACAAATTTATAAATCAGTGATCATATAAACCATCTTTTAACGCAAAAAATTGGGAGTTTAAACTACCAATACAAACCATATGAATTTGACAACATTTATCGTAGTGCTGCCACATGTTACTTCTTCAATTACATATAATACATGGAACACTGATTTACTACTGTTGAGTTTAAACTAGATATAAATTTAAGTTTAGTTCAACTAAACCAGCGTTTAAACACTCACTGATTTATTAGCCATAGGCCAATCGGTATACTTAAAGGTCTAGGACCAATATAAGTGTTAATAACATCAGCACAAATGCATAATAACTTCTTCACGTTCAGAAGTACAAATAGGAAAAGTTTCGATTATTTTCTACGATTTGAATTAATTTAAAATCAATTCAATTCAAATGAATTTGTAGAATGAATTGCAATTCACTTTAACAAATTCATTTGAATTGGAAACGAATTGCGATTCATTTTACAGATTCATTTGAATTGAAAATAAATTGCAAGTCATTCTTACCAAATTCATTTTAATTGACTCAAATTTCATTCAATTCATTTTTTTGTGTGAAAAGAATTAATTCAAAATTTGCTAATTCAGTGCATGAATGATTCGCGAATTAATTCAAAAATGAATGATCCATTTACAGCTCTCCTGCATATCTTTCTTCAATGTGCAATAATATTTGGAATAAAAAGTTGAGTTTACTTCCGATCTGTGGCATTAGGAATATTTAGGAACAAAAACTTTCAAAAATTATATATAACCGCAGAAAGGTTCAAAAATCACCTTTAAAACTTAAAAAATAGACTTAAGCACTTTTTTCTTATTGCCACAGAATTATGTACTAATTCACATATTAAAATAATGTTAATAGTGACTACCTTAATTAAATAAATGAATTCAAAGAGTATTGGCTTCTTCATTCAGCTAATACTTTAAAGTTAAAACAAAAATAACAATATTTAAAAAATTTATGGGGTTTTTTTAAAAGACTTCATTCAGGTTCTTTGGAAAATTTTTTATAAAAATTTACATTAAAAAATTTGATTTTGAATAAAACACAAATTATTGTCATTTCTTTTTATTATGATAATATTGGTATGGTTCCATTATGTATGGAACAAAATATCGGCTAATTTGCCGCCGCGACTTCGGCGGCACACCTCCATCCGATGGTCCAAATTTTCGATGACGCTAAGGCATAATTGAGGTTCTATGCCGTTAATGTGCCGAATTATCTCATCCTTTAGCTCTTGAATTGTTACTGGCTTATCAATGTACACCTTTTCTTTCAAATAACCCCAAAGAAAGAAATCCAACAGTGTCAAATCACATGATCTTGGCGGCCAATTTACATCGCCACCACGTGAGATAACACGGCCATTAAATTTGTCGCGCAAAAGAGGCATTGTTTCGTTAGCTGTGTGGTAAGTGGCACCGTCCTGTTGAAACCACGTGTCGTACACATCCATATCTTCCAATTCGGGACATAAAAAGTTCGTTATCATCTCACGATAGCGAACACCATTCACAGTAACGGCCTGACCGGCGTCATTTTGGAAAAAATACGGCCCGATGATGCCGCCAGCCCATAAGCCGCACCAAACAGTCACTCTTTGTGGGTGCATTGGTTTTTCGACAATCATTCTTGGATTATCATTCGCCCAAATGCGGCAATTGTGCTTATTGACGAATCCACTAAGGTGAAAATGTGCCTCAGCACTGAAGATGATTTTCACGATATGCATTTTGATTTGAACGCCCATTTTCATTATAAGCCTGAATAACTTTAACGCGTTGCTCGATTGTGTATCTTTCCATGGTTCAAGTTGAGTTAGTCTGAAATTGAGAAATGTCAAATGAAATGCAGAAAAAAACTTGACGTGAAGGTGTGGTTCACATTCAACATCGGCCCTTAAAACCAACATTTATATAAATTTTATATTATAAACTACCCTTCAAGAAATGAATAACCAAATATAAAAAAAAATTTTACTAACACACTTGCAACAATTTTACATTGAATTTAACTTTTTAGTTAAAGAGTTTTTTCATAAACTAAAAGAACTATTCCCAATATATCGGTGAGCACTACTGGTCATCTAACTATGTAGTAAAATGACCGGTAGTCTTGTAGGGTACATATGACACTGAAGTTTAAAGTGAATATGCTGGACTTTTTAGCTGAAAAAAAATTTATGTAAACGACGTATTAAAATTTGTTCATTGTTTACCACCTCCCTGTTCAAAGTTGTGGCACATAAAAACATTTCGATACTATCAATAGTTTTAAAGCTAACTATCAAAACTATCGATTAGGCCGGCTGCCGATAGTTTTGCAGCTCTAACCTAAACAGGAGAGTCAACGTTGTGTCACGAAAAGTATTGTTTACTTTCTTGTTTATTTAAACTGACATAATAGAAATAAAAAATGGAGATAAAACCGCAATATTGACCGCAATATTTGTAAACAATAGCGGCCAACTTCACTATTAAACGCGCTGTTAAATTCGGATTTTCAAAAAATTTTGACAGCTAGAAAACGCTTTCCGTTCTTGTTTAGATATGGCCATGTAATTGTTGATGAAATGTTCACATTATCAAAAGCAATTATCTTTTCGAAGAGGTTAGAAAAAATTACTAAAATATTACGAAATTTTGGCGTACTTAATTTTAATTTTTAATTTTTGTATAAACAATTCAACATAATTGAAATTAAATTTTTATCAAAAATTTAACTATTTTTAAATACAGAAAAGTAAATGTGAAAGAAATTTAATATTACTTTCTGGACATTTTATTGTTATTCATTTATTGTTAAATATGCCAAACTGCATAATTTTTTATCTTTATCTAGGAAACGCCTAACTGTATCAATAAAAAATATGTACATATCGCACACTTAATCATAAACAGTCGCAACTCAAAATTCACAAATGTTCAGGAGAGGTTATAATTTTAAAATAAAATTATTTTATTTTTTCATTATTATTTATTGAATCTTCATAGCGGTTTTCGTGATGCTTAGAAATGTTGTATCATCAGCAAAAGTTGATGTGTGGGTGCAGTTGTTGGTTGGCATGCCTGAAGTGTACAAATCAAATACAATAGAGGCCCTTAATTACTTCTCTTTAGGACTCCAGCAAAAATTTTCGTGCGACCAATCAATTTCTTAACAGTTTTTGTGTATTAACGGGTAAATTTGCCTTAAATTTATGTATTAAGCCTTTATTCCAGACTTCGTCGAAAGTTTGAAAAACATCAATGAAGAGTGCAGAATAATATTTTTTCTTCTTCAAAAGTTGTTCTAATGACGTTTACTAGTCTGTGTGTTGGTTCGATTGTGCTATGTTTTCTTCTAAGTCCAAGTTGATAATGTTATCGGGATTAATTAACCAAAAGTTTCTCAAATAGCTTTGCCTCAACTATTGTGTGATCTTTCCCTGGCTTAGGTATCATGGTAAATAGAGAGACCTTCCGTCATGGCGGGTAGTATTCATTCAGTTCGTAAAATTTCATTAAAAATTAAAATATTGTTATGCGGGGTAGCGCGATAAGCATTTTGTTACTTATTGTATCATAACCAGGTGTATTCTTGGCGTATAGAGCAACAATATCTTTCTCAATTTTCAATATCTTAAATCAATTAAGATGGCAACTCGACTAGTGTATCGTTTGCAGTGTTGAAAATCCATGTCGAATTACACATATTAGCTATGTTTCTTTACTTTTTGGGTAAAGTTCGTGAAAATGAGAGCAAGCATAAATTTCTCTCACAATGATATAAAATAACATAAAAGTACGGGAACAGAAAAAACCATTTTAAGCACAAAATAAAAAGTCAAGGTGTTTTGACTGTCTTTACAAACCAATGAGAGGTTGCGCCACTTTTGAAAAATTGTATATTATCTATCGAAATAAACTACTATTAACAAAAATAGGACAATACAAACACTTTTAAGACAACTTACATTATTTTTCTTGATTTTTTAATATAAAACCTTTTTATTTAATAGGTAACACTATTTTATTCCACAACACTTTCCAAAATTTGTTCATTAGCATTTTTTCCATACCTTTTTTTGTTTTGTTTATTTATGTTTTGCAGCTGTTTAACAATTTACACGAAGAAAAAGTTTGGGCGGTTTCGTCCAAGAAGAAGAAGAATTTTATTCTTTCAAACTCGCTCTCTTTTACACAAATTTAAAGTGCGGGAACGCTTTTCGTGCAAATTGTATGTATGTATGTGTATCCCATGCGTAATTTGTTTCATGTGTAATCTGTGTGTAATTTTACTTTGAGCTCTACTTTTTTCATTAATAAAATTTGACAGTCAAGTTTTTCTTCAAACACTTTTTGATGGAAACAATGTTTAACATAAACTGTCAAATGGGGTTGCCATTTCCTTGACATTTGTTATTTGCGCGAGTTAATAAAAAAAGTGTGTGAATTTTATATATTTTAGAATTTAAAGAGGTAAGTTTCTAATTTTTCATAAAAAATAAATATTTGTGCAATTTATTTTAAGACAACCGAGTAGGTAATAAATAAATAAATAAATACCCGCAAGGATAGAACAATTTACGGCGAATTTTAAGAGTTTATGTTGCTTAAGCTTAAACATAAGCATTTTTTACGGCTCTTCTGCATACGTTATCGATAATGTTCGAGACGTCTCGTTAAAAATGTGCATCAATTTCTGTTTTGCTTCAGGAATCGGTATGCTTTATATACATAAATATTTGATTGCAAATAAGAAATAACTAACAAAAAGTTGCTGTTGTGTGTGAATTTTGCTTCAAACGTAATTTACAAATGCTTCATTGGCAACACTGATCGCTTGGTAAATAAGTGGAAAATACATTTTTAAATGTTCAACAAACCGGTTTCCTTCTTCAACAACATTTCTTGCCCAATTCCTATTAGATTTTCGTAAAGGGGATTTAGAAAGTACTGGTCTGCTAAGATTTTTAGTTGCACGCTATAGTGAGTAGTCAGATTGTGGAGTTTCTTAAGATTTTTTGCAGAGATACTGTGTTCCGAGACTGCGGTAACTTTTTAATTTTTTTGTGCATTCTTTCAGTAGATTGTGTGGATCTGTGGACTTGCCATTCTCTTCGAACTCTTTCTTTTTCAACCAAAAGTCGTTGTTTTAGCCTTCGTATTTATATTTATTATTATTATTTTTATATGCCGTTGGGTACTAATATATTTTTTATGTTTTACCCAATTTATCCGAGGGCCAGCATTTTGTGTCGGTAATAATTTCTCTCGATTTATATCGAGCTTTCTGATAGATCGCTTTATGCGAGTTTTTATAGATGGGGTTTCGCCAAACGAGTTCAAGATTCATTCAGGGGTGCCGCAAGGCTGCGTTCTTTCTCCCACTCTATTTCCTATTCTTCTAAATGACCTTTTAATGTCAAACTTTCAACCCTATCTACTCTTTTGCAGATGACAGCAACCTTTGCCTCTTATTCATTTGATTATAGACCAAGCGTATCAGTTGTTGGTGCTATGAAAAAGAGCATGAATGAAACGCTTGGCCGAGACCTCGATAAAGTATCGGAATGTGGTCGGCCGAATAGGGCCGATTTGAACCTCCGAAAAACCCAATATTGCTGCTGGCGCATAAACGCGCGACGGATCAAGGTGCCTCATCTGTATATATGGGTGGTATAATTATTGAGGAATCAGAATCTCTTGATGTTCTGGGCATGAGGATACAATGTGATGTCCGTTGAACAGAACATATATTTAAGGTGTCGAAAGAAGCATTGAAGTGCCTCGGTTTTTTGAAGCGGTTTAAGATATACTTCACTCCATCTGATCTTCTTACTATTTATTCAACCTATATTCGACCGCAAATGGAATACAACTCTCATGTGTGGGCCGGTGCTTTAAAGTCTATTTTGGGGCCTGTCGACCACGTGCAGGAGGGCGAAGGTACTCATTGGAGACATTGACTCCCTTAAACACCGTCGCAATGTGGATTATATTTGCCTGTTTTATCTTTACTACAATGGGATGTGTTCTGATGAAATTTGGGATCTGGTTCCCGAAACCCATACGTTTTTTCGTTATACACGTTTTCCTTCGGAGCCCATCCTTTTGTGGTCGATTGGCCGGCGCACAGTGGCGCCCGTAGAGCAAGCGAGGTTGCAAAAATCAAAATTTTCATGAGTGCCGACGAAGTTTTGAATAAACCCATGTTATAGGAAACTTTTCAACGATTTCAAATATGCCACTCTTAATAATATCACATTTTTAGTTTAGAAGATATAACCGTTCAAAGTTGACCGACTTTCGGTTTTCAAAAAAACACACAATTTTTAGTCAATTTGTTGCGATTTCAGGTGTAATATCACGAAAAATAGGTAACGAATCGCCTTATTTTTTGTTTGTATTGATTGATGTATTTATTAAATGTATAATGATAAAAAAAAAATTAACTGTTTGCTTTGTGTTTCTCCTGGTAAATCAATATTTAAAAACTATCCGTTTTTTCACTATTTTTCAACTTTGACGGAAAATAAAAAAAAACTATATTTTTCTATATTTGCCATATTTGCAAAACCTGTTCTTTGATTATTTCTTTACATAATTCAAAAAGTTTTATCTGCCCGTACGTGCCCGTTTGGCTTCTAGAGGTAAAAAAGTTTAAAAAGACATGGTTGCAGAAATTGTATGGCGTCCATCCCTTATATGTTTTGACTGACAGTAGTTTGATCTAATAGTTTGAAAAAAACTACTCATTGAAATAAGCAGGTACGTACCTCACATAAACAATACTTTGGCGTACAAATGGTCAGGAACAATATTGACTTATGGTCCCTACAGGTAGGCACAAATCTTATTTGGACACGTGCATAATATCAAAATTGCATTATTTAGCCTAAATCCATATGTATGCAGGGAACAGGTAAATTTTTAGGCATGGTAGCATAAGCCTATATATTGCAAAATAAGCATAATGCCTGGATTAGTCTACGCCTGAAAGTTGGCGCAACAATTACTGAAACCATTAAACAATTTAAGTACTGAAAACATGGCGTTGAACAATTTAAAATTATTTGAACTGTTTAGAAAGTCAACCACACCAAAGTTTTTCACGGAAGTGAAAATTCTTCCTGAGAAGTTGACAGTGATCAGCAAATGGGGCTGCGATGGATCATCCGGACAAAGCGTTTATAAGCAAAGGATATCTTCCGATGACGCTACAATATCGGACGGAAATATGTTTATGGCATTTGTTGTTCCTTTGCGGCTAAAATCGGATGATTCCCTACACTGGAAAAATCCACGTCCGTCATCAGTGCATTATTGCCGACCAATAATGTTTCAGTTTGCAAGGGAATCGGCAGAACTCATAAGGACTGCGGTGAAGGACATTGAAGAACAAATAAGCAAGATTAAGCCTACAAAGCTGCAAATTGGAGAAGGAAAATATATTGAATGCAATTACGAGTTCCACCTGACCATGGTTGACGGAAAAGTCGTAAACGAACTGACAGGAACAACCTCAACAATGTCATGCCCGATTTGCAAAAAGAGTCGGAAGAACTTTTTTCAATTCAATTTATTTCATATATAATATGTGACATCTCAATTTTATATAATTAGTTGTAAAGAGTTTAAGAATAGTATCTTTTTCTGCTTAATTATAATATATTTCAATTAGTTATCATATACATATATATAGACAGAATTATATTGGAGGTAAAAATTTAGCAAAAACCTATTTAAACCCCTTTTTTCGTTTTATTTTTATATTTTTTTTATCGATTTTATATTATTATTTGTCAGAAGAACTTTGGTAATTTAAACGATTCTACAAATGAGGAGAATTACGAATATGGAATGTCACAATTGCACGCAAGGATAAGGTGTATGGAATTCTTGCTAAAACTGGCATATACCCTACCACAAGAGGAGGAAAACTTCGATGAAAATACATCAATAAAGGATAAGGAAAAGATCAGAAAGAAGCAAATACAGGATGCTTTTTTTAAACACGTTGGACTAAAAGTAGACTGTCCCAAGCACGGATACGGTAACTCAAACGATGGAAACACTTCTAGGAGATTTTTTGAAAATGATGAGGCAGTAACTAGAATCATTGGAATTGACAATCAAATCGTGAAAATTGAGTACCAGTCTTTGCCAATTGGAGAGCTTTCTGAAGAAGCACAGGAGTCTCTTAACAAATTTTGTAAAAAATATAGATTGCAGAACACATTCAAAGCATCAAGGGTAAGGCAAAATAAGGACCTCTTCAACATGTTGGCAGCATCTTCCGATCCACTTATTTCTTCCCTGCGGTATGTGAAGTCACGAATAGAGTTACAATATAATTATAGTTTAGAAATGGTTAGTCTTTTAGATATACCTTCTCTTACGAATTGTGATGAATATTTTACAGAAAATTGAAAAAATAAATTTAAAAAAAAAATAATTTTTTTTTTAATTTGTTGGGTAATAATTTAAAACATAAAACCCTTAAGAAAAAAAATAAAAACAATCTAAAAATGTAAAAATAATTTTTTTTAGTTACCATAAAATTGATTTTTCTACTAATTTTAACTTTGATAACCCATAAATAGGCCCCTACAAAGCGTAGCACCCTTTCCAAACGCTCATTTCATAGGCTGAACAGTTATCTATCATATGCTGTTTAAACTGTTCAATTATCTTATTCGGTTCAAAAGATATGATTTTTGCAACGAAAAAACTCAAATGGCGCCACTGTGCGGCGTATCGTAGAACACATTACAGGAAAAGTTTGTTTTTTGGCCGGATTGTTCGTTTGTTGAATAACCTTCCTGCTTCCCTCTTCTTTACCTCACTTTCAACATGAATATGTTAAAGTCGAATGTTCACAAACACTTTTTCCCTTGTTCCAACACAATGTATTGCATTTGTAAGAGTCATCCCCTGAGTGTTGGTCCTATCAAAAAAAAAAAAAAAAAACAAAAAACAATAATTAAATTGAGTTCAACAGTAAAGAAACCCCTCTACTTTTTAATTTTGTAATTAATAGCGACACAACTCAAAATAATGCTATTAAGATGAAAGAAATCTAAATAGGTAGTATTTAGTTGATGATGTAGGGGGGTCGAAAAAAAATGTTGTGCCATTCAACTCCTAGAATGAAATTTATGTCAATGAAGTTTCTAAAACAAGAAAACAATTTTTTGCAATGCCCCAAAATAAAGAAGATGGTTTTTTGAAATGATATGAATGGATAAATATCACAGATTGAACAAAATCTTGTCGCTACTGAATGACGTTTGTTTATTGATTCTTTCAAATAGAATTAAAAAAAAATTAACGATATTCCAAAAAAGAAAAAAAAAACGATATTAAAAACTAGGCATGTCACAAAGAATGTTCTTAGTTATAAGATATACCGGCATTTTTCCGGTTAAAGAAGACACGACATTGATAAATTTGAGTTGTGACTGTTTAGGATTTTGTGTGCGATATCATAAACAAAATCCAACGGAAAATTATTTATTAATTGTTGTTACTATTTATTAATAAGAGTATAAAAAAAAACGACGTGTATTGGCATTTTAAACATTACAATAAAAGTAATTTGGCATTCAAGATGATGGTTTTCGTGCTTATGTGAACAAAAAATGGAAAAATGTCTGTGTGGTTAAATCATTTAACGCTTATGTCATATCGACGATTGTAGGAGAGAGAATGTAATGAAAAAAAGCAAAAAGTTGATACACAATTTTAAACCTTAACCAAAATTGATATCGCCCGACCGATTAATAAAATTTCAACTCACTTTTCTCAAGCCTTGTGTTCGTAAGAGTAACAGGTTACAGTGATTTATTCGGCTATGCCGAATCTTATAACCCCTTCAGCATGGTGCAATAATAACAGAATGTTAAAGAAATACCACTATTTAGACATAAATAAATTATTTTTGTGCCACGCCCACATTTTGTTGAATGTTGTCTATTGATAACCAAGATGTTTGTACCTTATTTGGCAACTTTGGCCCTTGCCGTTCTCCAGATATGCAGAACATTATAATGTATTTGTACGGGAGGTGCCACGACCATTCTCTAGTCCCGCCCATTTTTTAAAGACGTTGTCTATCGATAACCCCGTTATGTGTACCAAAGCTGGACAATTTTTCTCTTACCGTTCTTTTAATATAAATAAATCTTTTTTGTGCCACTTCTCCACTCCCATCCACATTTTGTCGGATGTTGTCTAGAACACAAAATTGGACCGCCCTGTTTCTTACGGCTGACAAAAAGTTTGTTCTTCAAATATATAAAAAAAAATATACATAAACCAAAATTTGTTAATAGATTAATATTAAATAAATAAATAAATGAACCAAATGAATGACGAAATTCCAATTCCTTTAGTTTGTTTTTTATAAAATATGTAAACAAGATCGCTGATTTATTAACACCAAGTTTTTCAGATTTCTTGATTTGACGTTTTTTCAAAACCCATTTTATAACACCGAATCCACTTAAATTTTCTATCACTGACAATCTATCATTAACAATGTAATGCTTTCTTATGTTTTTACTATTAAATAATAGAAAGAATAACTATTAAAATTTAAAATTTTTACTGTCCTGCTTAGAGGCGATTTTTTCCCAACTTCGTCCGATAACCCTATATATAAACAGAAGCCATCTTTTACAAGGCCATTATCAGCACTGTCGATTTATACGGGGCGTAAAGTGCAATGATTTATGCCATTAGTAAGGGTGCATATTTTAGAATAAAACAAGCCACCCTTTTAGAATCGAATAAAATTGCATTTTTTTGAAATAAAATGTCACATTTTTTGTAGAAAAAAAAACCAAAGGTTAAAAGATATACACACACATGTTTTTGAATTAATGAATTTTCTAATAGTATATGTATACGGACTGATCGGTTTGCAATTTTTCTTTTTTTCAAATATCTATTTAATTTCACAATGACTCAAGTATTCGGCCCAAATTTGTTTCAGCAAACAAATTTATGTTTATTTGCCTACCAACAATTAGTAACCAATTAAAACGGGTTATCTAGTTTAATGATGGTTAAAAGGAGTTGCCAAGTTTTGTATACGTACAGATGATAGAAACATTAAATCACGCACTCAATTTTCGTTTTATTAATAAAATGAAAGTTTACCCAGACATTGATTGTTGGTAGATGTGAGTGGGAATTGTTTTAAATATTAGTAAGTAAACAAAGTTAAACTTAGTAAACTCGGTGGGTAATCAGATGTTTTTTTTTTTTGCTTGAATTAAAAAAATTTGAAAATATATAATAATATGGTTAAATTAACAAAATAATAACAGTTCCAATACTGTGAATAGTTTCCTTCTTTCTTTTTATAAATTAATAATTGATTAAATTGGATTACAATGTAAATATTATGTACATATTATTTTGTTTTTTATCTACTCGTATATATTTCCTTTTTTGTTAAATAATGAAATCGTTAAAATATGAATACATGATGAACTTGTAAAAATTGAATATTTATTGCACATTTAACCGTTTTCTTTTTTATATAGGTGGAATGATTATTCAATTAAGTTTTTCTTACTTTAGTTAAAATAAACTTTTTATTTGAATGCATATTTATTTATTAATGGTGAGTTATATTTGAATGTAAATGCGTGCAACTCTTTATTAAGTATAAAAGTATTTAAAAAACACGTAAGAAAGTATAGTCGGTCAAGCCCCGGCCATTTGATTCCCTACAACACAGTGTTTTAAGACAAATTTTCTAGGGTGTACACTATTCGGGACCAATGGGCAATCACGGACCCGGCAAGGAAAAATTATGTTTTTAGGTTAGGATTCATATAAGAGTTCTTTGTTTCAAATTTTATCTTAATATCAACATCGAGTTATATAAGATTTCTTCGTCTTGTGGCATCACCATCCCACATACTTTATAGTACAACTTTCTATTACTTTTGTTTACATAAGAATTTTATTACCTGAATTATAACATGCACTTTTTTATTTTGTTTTGTAACTAAAGTTTACATTAAACTGTTAGTTCAAGGCAACAGTATAAAAATTTAAACTTTTGCTCTTAGTTTTTTAAACGCTGCTCTTCGTCTAAATTCCATATTATTAACTTTATTTTTCTTTTTGTCAAGTGCCAAATGTTTATTTGCATTTGTTGTTATTTTAATAATAAAACTAGTAAAATGTTTTTTTTTTTTTGGTTTAAGTACAATTAGGGCCAAAAAAGTAAACTTTATACTCAATTAAATAATATTTAAAAAATGTAATTTTAAAGGAAACCCCGCAACCAGAGAGAGAGAGAGAGAGATTTCGGGACTCCATTCTGATAATTGTTTATGAAAGTAGACCCAAAAAGAAGAACTTCTGCATCATAAGTTTGGTCAAACTACATCAAATAATAATTTAAAAATTAATTTGAAGTTAGTAAGTATCGTATAGAGGAATTTGACACGTTTTTTTCTTTGTCATAACTTGAGAAGCACTAGTCCGAATATGCTGAAATTTAAAAAAATTAAGAATTACAATTCCTTTAATCTGTTCATAAAACGTTTCGCTACATAAGCAACAGTTTCACAGTTATAAATAAATGAATGGAGAAAAAAAATATTTTTCCCAAAAAATTGAAATTTTTTATTTTTATTCATAAAAAATCCTTTGGAAAAAACATTGATGACTTTTTTATTGATTCTTTATTTTGCATGAAAATAAACATTCCAGAAAATATGCGATTTTAATATGTTATCTACGAATGGAAACAAAATTTAGAACATTTTCAATTATTGTCACTATCCATCCTCGTTGAAGTTGACGCTTGTGGTTCTGATGACCTTATTTTCTTCGTAGGTTGTTCATATTCTTGTTCTAAGTCTGCATCATCATCCGAGATAGACGTAATATTCAAGGGCATGTTTTGTTCAATGTGTCCACAAATTTCAAACTGCATAATTTTAGAACTCCACCAACAAACCTCCGCAAGCAATGCATCCAATTTTTTGCCTTTGAATCCCTTCTCCATTGCCATGGTCACCTGGTGGAACCTCTCTCCTTGTTCGTCCGATTCCTGAGGTAATTGTGCCATAAAGGTTTCAAGGTGGAAATGCAAGAAATTTAATTTAAACGTCATGGATGCATTGATTTTTTCAAAATAATACAGCAAGTTGTCCCCTCGTGTCTGTATGCCATCTCGCTGTACACGGTTCTTTCCTAAAACGCTTTCGATGACTTGTTTCAATGCGTCCCATGCATATAGGTGGTTATAATGGTTCGAAAGCATATTTGTCAAAGATTCGCTTTTCATTAATTTTCGTATATCCGGTCCATTGAGAAAACCTGTTTGAAATATAAAAAAAAACATTTACGAAAAAATTATTGGTGATGCGAATATATTGAAGTGAACAAATTTAGATATGACAATATTAAAATACTGACAACGATACGTACCTTTTCTAATTTAAGCTTCACTGAGTTTTGGAAAGATGGATTTCAAACAATCATAGGCGTCATCAATATCTTTGACTACCACTTCGACAAATTTTCCAGCTATTCCTAATTTCATGCGGAGCGATGGCAACAAAATATCATCTAGATCCTTTATCAAAGGTTTATTCCGAAATTTTATTGTTTCTCGAGCTCGGGAGTTCTTGCTTTCCAATCTTTACATTGATATTGATTTCCTGTGTATCGTGAATCCCAATTGCAAAGGAAGCAGAATCATTTTGGAAAACCGCCCTTTAATACAATGTCTTGTATTATGTTGAAAACCTTTAGATCGCAACAAATCTTCCATTTGCGTACATTGTAGTTTATTTTCTCCAAAATGTCGCCCAATGTTTCATACGTTTCTTTCATAGTTGTGCTGAATCCCAATGGAATCGACGGGTTTTTGTTCATTTTGTGCAATAGCACAGCCATCAAACTTGAAACTGAACCATCGATGAATAAACGCCAGTCGCCAGCGATATAATCCATTCAAAATTTGTTCACTAAACCTGGGATATCATGGGAGTAGGTGAACGTATTTGCTTCGTCAACGGAATAAAATTTCTGAAAATCAGCTTGGCGTTGTCGGTATGATGTTGCGCTGACATTTTGCTGTGTCAGTTTTCTGCTTTTCAAAAAGGATGTCAACATTTCGGAGTTTTGTTGTGATAGTCCCATCTTAGCCACAATGTAATCCATTTCGATTTATTAGCGGTTAGCGGTTGTGGTCCATTATTTTCAATATCGGGTGTCCAATCAGCATCATTAAAATTGGTCTGATTGGTAAAACGGTTTCGGCTTGCAGGGACACAGTATCGAGACTCGGAGGTTTAGGTGTATCGGTACCAGCAGCGCGTTAAAAGCAGCAATGTATACTTGCTGCGGCAGTAAAAGCAGCAATGTATTCTTTTGTTTTCAATTGTTTTCTGTTTAATCCATGACGAGAATTTATGCATGCGTAGCACCTGGATTCATCATGTCCAGTTAGGTCTTCCACCCAAATTACTGGCTTCATAAAAGAAAACTGTCCACCTTTTCCATCTATCCACATTATAAGGGTATTATAACAATTTTTGCACACTGTGTTCGGCGTAAAATTTGCACCATTTAAATCTGCTTCATCAAAATAATGACAATACGCTGTTTTGAATTCCTCAGTAATCAATTTTTTTCGATCCAGTTGGCCTCTTTTTGGGACGATATGACCACAAACGTAACAAAATTTATCCAATTGTGGGCACTTGTCATTTTCCATATATTATATGTTTTGTTGTTATTCACTTTTAAAAACCGGAGAAAAATTCACTTGTACTTCTCGCGTTCGTTGACTCTTGTTAAATGACAAAAATCGATCAAAGAGCACCTATAAACTTATGAAATATGTTTTCGAAACGTTCCAAAACATGAGAACTCATAAATGTGGGTGCAATTTTTGTAAAAAAAATCATGCAGGTAACTAACGGAAAAACCCAAATAATTAAAAAAGTTCCTTTTTTTCTCCACTCACATTTATTAACGCTTATTACTTTGCTACCGCAATCACAAAAATCAAATAACCTTTTGTTTATTCCTTTTTTTTAATTCTGAGAATCATAAAAAAAGTCATTAATGTTTTTTCCAAAGAATTTTGTGGATATCTCGAGCAAATTTTTGAAATTCATACCTTTACTTAATTGTGAATAAAAGCGAAACGCGTTCATCGATTTTCATGATTTATGTCTCATTTTGTTCATAGGTTATTCGACTTTAAGTGAAAGTAATAGGACTTGACACATTTTTACCGTTTTGGATTTTTTATGAATTAAAAATAAAAAATTTAAATTTGTTGGGCAAAAAATATTTTTTTTCTTCATACATTTATTTATAACTGCGATACTGTTATTTATGTAGCGAAACGTTGTATGAACAGATTAAAGGAATTGTAAGGAATTCTTAATTTTTTTAAATTTGTTTCAGCTTATTCGGACTAGTGGTTCTCAAGTTATGACAAAGAAAAAAGCCTAAAACGTGACAAATTCCTCTATACGATACTTACTAACTTCAAACTAATTTTTAAATTATTATTTGATGTACCTTGACCAAACTAATGATGCAGAAGTTCATCTTTTTGGGTCTTCTTTAATAAACAATTATCAGAATTGAGTCCAGAATCAATCACCTGAAAATTGTTGTTCTGTGTAATGAGTGGCTTGTTGTCGCTCGCTGGGTAGGCTGGTAATTAATGCAGTGTTATTAGCATAATATGCAACTTTCATATAGGACGCAACCGTAAAATCCGATGAGAAAATAGTGTATATATAATAACGTTTATAAAATGGAGCCGTGTGGCAATCCAGTTGTTGCTGTTTTTCGAGATGATAATTCATTATTGACCGCAATTCAAAATGATCTATATTCTTTGAAGTCGGTAATTAGTTTACAGAGGGTATTCATCTTTTTTAATAGCAAATGCTATTTGTGTATATATGAAATTGGCTTATTTCATAAACGCAGTATTGCAAAGCATCACTAAATACAAATGCGTTGACGAGGCTTCACAAATAAAAACAATTCACAAATTTCGCAAGCATTTTGCAGTAAATACCATGACCATGCAATAATGAACTCAAGGACAGAAAAGTTTTACAGTTTATGAAGCTATTCCTTTTTGTGGTGCATTGCAATACATACTGCGCTTATGAAGTCAGCCATAGTGTCAATATCATGCTAAGGCAATCTTGAAGCTTCTGTAGAATCATTAGTGCAAGTAATTAAATCCGTATTATGTTTTTTGATTTTATTTTTTCATATGCATTTGAGAGGGTTTTTGTTAATTGTTGACAGTAGCTTAAGCAAGCTTGTGCATATAATGGCTGGTTGGTGAATGTGGTATCACGCCCAAACCAAGGCGGGCTGCAAGTATAGTCGACAATGACTCCGTTTTGTCACCACAAATCTCTTCAAGAGTAGGAGCCCCGGATGAAGGATGACAGCAGGGTAATACTAAAGCGGCTAGAGCCAGCCCGTTGCGTTGAGATATTCCACCAAATTGTCGAGTTTCACCCGCGATATCTCAGAGAGGCCTTGTAGAAGGTAATTCCCAAATAATTCGTGTCATGTTGAATTCGCAAATGGACAATCACATAGGGTATAAAATTCTGTCTCCTCAGTTCCATGTTCTCTGCAGCTGCGGCAGCATTCATTAAAAGGGAAACTGAGTCTCATATCGTGATTAACGATCGTCCATTGACCAGAATGTACGTTTACCAGTTCCCTCCGACTGAAGTCGCTCAGAGCAACTCATGTCGTATATGGGCACGTTACGTTGGTAGCCCTGCAGCAATCCAGTTTCTTCCATCTATCATTAGCCATATCCAGATAGTGTCTGAAGATTTCGCTTCTGATAGTACCTGCGTACAGACGCACCTATTGAAATAATGTGCGTCTGTACGCAGGCTAATCTGTGTACTCTTCCCAGCTAGTCGACGAAGTATTTCCTGCCTGAGGCGGTCCACCATGCCAAAGATCCATAGGTAAGAATAGGCCGCATTATTGCCGTGTACAGGCATTTGACCAGTCTAGGATTATGGCCCCATTTTGCGCCATTTATTCTACGGCAGGTATAGTAAGCAACCGCAGCTTTCCTGACCCTGTGTTGTTATTTTACTTTACTCGACAGGGGAAATTCGTAGAGAACAATCATAGCTAAACTTTCCAAAGTTGGTGCTCCAAATAGCTTGGTGCTCAATAGATAATAAGTAAGCGATTAGATAAGTAAGCGTGGCACAAATAAAAATCCCGTATATTTGAAGAACGGTAAATATAAATTTGTCTAAATTTGGAACAATGTAAGTAATGTGCGGGGTTGTAGAAGTGGGCATAGATCAAACTAGATTTTTGTATATCTAGAGACAGGAAACAGCTACAATTTACAAATTTGGAAAAAAATAGCTTGGTATATATGTACATCCCTAAAAGACCCAATGCCTTATTGTAGACATAGGCGGGATAACTTCAATACAAATACCATATAGATTACTGTGCAACTGGTGAATGGTAACAGTAAGAGTATTCAAACTTGGTACAAATAACTTCATAAGCAATGCACGAGATCTGTATTGAAAAGTTACATATCTTATTTTATGAAGGTAGCGAAGCGCACTGGGTCAAACAAGTATGTATATATAATAAAAAAAACAATTGTTATTTTATTGAACAGTTGGTTTTTAATAGGGAAGTAACGCTACGCCTTTTTGCCGATACGATACAAATATGCAAAAAGAAATATCGGCGATACCGCTACGCATACTAAATTTATATTAAAATTACAATTAACAAACAGAAGTAGTCATTTCTTATAATGCAAAATAACAGCGTAAGATATTAATATATAATATTGATATAAATAAGATTTAAAACAAGTTAAAGTGCTATATTCGGCTATGCCTTCACCATTGTATTAAACATCCCAAATCTTGTATACGGGACCCTCACAATGGTCCGATTTTTAATATCTAATGCTCATTGTATATAAACAAGAAATATCTGGGCCACAAATGGTTCTCTTAGTTCATATAGTATGGGAACTATTGTGCCAAAATCGTTATATTTAACCCATTATATGGTTAAAAATTGGGGGCAGTCGTGGGTTTTTTGTTCATGTCTCAGGCATTTGTAAGCCGATCTGGCAAACTATTCCGAAATATATGTAATATAAATATATAAGAACCTTGCCCCCATCATATCTGGAGTCTTAGGAAATTTCAGCAGACAAATTGATGGACGAATAAGCGGACATCGTTTAATTAACTCCGCTTCTCATAAGAAGCCAGAATATACTAAAATTTTAATTGTTGAAAAATACAATGACAAATTTATAGAAAAGCTTTTGCTGAAATAGCAGATTATACAAATCCGTTTGAACCAGACCTGCAGTATAAAATATTCTCTCAGATGCGACAGATCGCATTTGCAAACTTAAATATTAAAGCCCGTAAACAAGAGGATCTGCGATTCTAAAAATATTAAGGAATCTGAAATTAAAATAAAAAAAGCAACTCTCAAAACGTGCAAATACCTACATGATTTAGCAATAAGAGAACATTTCATGACTATGCGCAGTGGGTGATTTCGGCAAAACCCTATAACTTTGTGGTTTCTTCTCGTAAAGCAATAAAGCAAAGTAGTTGGGTGAAGTAGCTGAAGGCCGTTGTATTAACGTTTTTTTTTGTTTTAGATTTGCTCGATGTTTCAATAATAACTGTTCAATTTTCTTTATTTTTATGTACTTCCCACACATTGAATAGTTTTAAATTTGTAAAGCGCCCTGGAGAATTTAAAATGGGAAAACACATGAATCGCATAGTTGGATGCGTGCAGTCGGCTTTTTTCGGCTAGACGCACTAGTTTACAAAATGACATTTTGCATGTACATTTGATGAGAGATAGATTTCCTTATGTATTTTCTTCCGCTGAATTCGAAAATCAAGGTTAAATTTCTTTTATGGAGCAGTATTTGAGATATTGTCAATTTTTCCTTTTTCGGAAATCATATCTCGAGCTAGAAATGTCAGATTGGGGGGATTCATGGTACCCAAATGCAAGGTATTGAGATGACGAACAAATGTATTTAATCGGTAAAGCGGTTCAAAATATATCGATGAAAATAGGGCACATTTTCATAAAAATCATATTTTACAGTGATTCTGTGCCGACGGAAAAGTACAAATCGTTGAAAAACGTCTGGTTTCTCTTCATGTACGTAAAGATGATACTTTTAAGTAAGAACTTACAGCAACCAGAAGAAATCGACCGAAAAATTACAAAGTTCTAAGCAATTGAGTGAATAAATCCAAATCCCATATTTTCCGAATATATTATTTATTTCGACAATTTATTGGGTTTGAAATTTTTATGTGTTAGAAATAGTTGTGGCTCTTGCTTTGTCTTCGGTTGCCTTTAGGATCCGTTTCTCTATTTTGGGGTTTTTATTGTTCATAGGAAAATTGGTAACAACCCGCTTAAATAGGGTTGCCATTCGTACTGTTTTTATCTGTACATGTACTGTTTTTTGTTTAACGTACTGATTTATGCATTACAAGCAAATCAGGACGCAAATGTACAGATTATTTCATTAATGTACTGTTTTTGTACTGTTATTATAAATTAATTTTGTTCAGTATATAGTTTGTCATATTGTAAAATTGTTTGCAATAAAAATATTAATATAGATGTTCTTATCGTAGAGTTATTAACATTAAAGATTTTTGTCGAGTCAGTACGAAAAAAGAAGACAGTAGAAAAAAATGGAAAGTGTTTCTAAATGGTGGTGCCTCTACGAATTTGAGGAAATGTTTAATTTTATTTCTTCCATTCCATCTTCCAGAAAAGAGAAAAACAGGCTCCTAATATAAAACCTCGAAAGTGACTTGCAAATAAAGACAAACTTTGGTTATAGTTATAATGTGTTTTACATTATCTTGAAGACTGAAGGCAGGAAAGAAATTTTGGACAATGTACAAAAAGGCCATAAATATTTTTAACTTGTAACATTGTAAATATTTATGTCCATACATATGTAAAGATATTATTTATAAAAATCTATAGTATAAGATCGTCTGAAAAACGATTGTGCCTTTTGTAATAATTACAATTGTTAATAGTAATTAGTTGTAAATCACTTTTAAATAATTTATTTAAATTATTTTAAAGATAAATACTTAACAAGCTTCATTATTTTAAGTGTTTAATTTGTTTTTTAACATATTGTCCTTATATTTCTATCTTTGAGTTAAAAAGGCCAATGTCAAATAATTAATTTTTGAGTAAATTTAAATTTAAGTTTTTTCTTATAGAAGAGTTCTAAGTGAAATTGGCACTTTTGAAGCTGTTCTCGGTTAAATTAGACATTGGCTGTTTCCGCAAAAAAAAAAAAAGATATTCATCATGACCTTTTAATTACAAAATTAAATTAATTATGTGGTATATATAGAAAAAAACTACTTTTATTTAATATTTATTTAATTTTATGTTGACATATATTCAAAAAAATATAATAGAATAAAGGAAATAAAATTTTAGTTCACATGTTGGCCACGTTTTTTTAGTCAAATATTTGCTAGGTGTGACCGTAGCGTAAGAAAAGACCAAATGCAACAATTAACTCAAAACAGCAAAATATTGTCATTGTCCCTTTTAGTACCAAGCTTCAGACATAATGAACTCGAATTTTGCATTTTATAAAATTAATATTTCTATTAAAAATATTTAACCAAGTAGCTAACAAGAAATTAATGGCGATTTCTTTTCTGAGAAAAATGTTGCATAAATGGTACATGCTCTACACAAAAGAGATAGAGCATGTAGCATTTATGCAACATATTTCTCAGAAAAGAAATCGCCATAAGAATCGAATTTTTAACAACTTGTGTTTAACATTTTTTGTTATTCATTCCCACTTTGTATTGTTTTGGAAAAATTCAGTTTTATTAATTTAATTTTCTCACTGTTCAAATTATAGAATGAGTTCAAGTTTTGTTTTAAAAAACATTAAAGCTTTTTATGTTATTAATATGCAATTTTTTATTAAAAAAGTATATGTACTGTTCTTTATGAAATTGTACTGATTTTTTTTCTCTTATGTACTTATTTCTCTGATTTCAAAACTGGCAACCCTACGCTCAAATGAACACAGAATCACTGCAAAATATGATCTTTTTGAAAATCTGCCCTATTTTCATCGATATATTTTGAACCGCCTTACCAATCAAAGATCCGATTATACATATTTGTTCTTCATCTCAATACCTTCCATTTCCACCAAGAACGGACGTTTAGATATGATTTGTCAAGTGAAAAAGGTCGAAAAAATGAAAAAATTACAATATCTCAAAATCTGTTCCATAAAACAATTTAACCTTGATTTTAGAATTCAGCGAGAGATAATAAATAAGGAGAATCACCTCTCATTAAATGTACATTTTCGGTGTAAACTAGAGTTATTTGATTGTGATCGACAAAAAAATTTTATTTGCTTTGTGTTTGCCAGTGTTGCCGCTAGTGAATAAAAAAGTTACACGACTGTTCGGTTTAAGTTGTTCAAAATCATATCAAAGTAGACAAGCAAAAAAGTTTTTTTTTTAAATTTTTGTACCCTGCGTTGGTACTTATGAACCGATGGTTCCAGAAAAAAAATTATATATGACGGGAATTTATGATATTATTTTGCTAAGCATTTTTTAAACGGGGTATGAATCTAGATATAATGAGTTGCATATATGCAGACAGTGTGATAAAAAATGTGCAAAGAAGTCTAATTTTGATAATGTAAAAATTGCGGAAAAATTGAACAAAACTTGGGCATATACAAAATTTATTTCTACAATAAATAAAACTACACAAAAATTAAATGGTTCAAGAACTGTTCCAAAAATTCATAAACTATAAAGAAAGCATTAAATCATCAGAAATCTAAATGACGAGTTTAGTTGTAAGTCTCCGAAAAAGCGTCAAGTAAACGACACTAGCACATATGCACTGACTGACGCCTCTATTTGTTAGTCTGCAGTAGTGCGATTCACTATTGAATTTTTACTTCAGTTGAGTTGTTAAAAATATTTAACAGCAAAATTAACGTTAATTTTATTCAGTAACTTTTTTAACAATAACGTTTTACACTATTTTCTATCATAACGTCAGAAATTTAAGCTAACTTAACGGCAACATTTTTTTCAATTGTCATTGCATATTTTTAAATTCGAAGTTATTTTTCAAAAAGAAATACAAAGTTTTTCATAAAAAAAAAAACTAACAACAATGTTGGCAAATAAAAGCCATTCATAAATAAATAAGTGTTAAGCTTATTGCACACATCAACATTATAAAAATTCACATTTTTTACTTGCATTTTATAAAAATAATAATAAAATTGGTTTTTGTTATACATATTCCATTTTGTTATTTTCGTTATTTTGACAAATTGCTAAATAATGATGCCACCTGATTGAAATTGTTAGCTATGTTGTTAAAATTGAGATACAGAATTGCTGTATTGTTACCACAAGCAATAAACTGTGCCGATTAAATTCACGCTAACGTTAATGTAACGTTCCGTAACGAACTGTAAACTCGTTTGTGCACTTATAGAATATGTAAGAACGTGTCATCTGTTTTTCAAAAACTTAAACAAAAAGCTTTAGTAAACATAAAAAAACACTCAGTGATGCGAATTAAAAATTTTCAAATGGTGACCGCCTTGCAGGAAAAGTACCAAGTGATTTAAATGGTATTAAAACTGTATTTCTTGTAAGTATAAATACATTTTTATTTACAATAAGCCAAAATATATTATGGCATATACAATACATGCACATTAGGGTGGAGTGAAATTGCCGAAAATTTCATTTTCATATTTTTAAATCTCCTGTATTACTAATAGATAACCCTTTAAAAAACATTAATTGACACAATAAATCAGGATTCTATAACCAAGTTTAGAGGTGGCGCACGACCGGTGAATTTTGAGAGTATACCATTGATTTTCCTAATTGCTCTTTGAAATTTAAAGTTATTAACATTTTAAATACTTTGGCTTCCAACACTGTAGGGAAGCATTAGCAACACTGAAATGTATGTATGCTTGAACAGAAGTCGGGGAATCCCCTTATGCTAATGTTGTTTCATTGTTATTCATTCCAGCTTCTTTATAAGTAAGTTTAAGTGATACGTAGGTGTTCTGAAGTTAAGCGCAAACGAAATTTTTAATTCAAATATTGCTTACAACCTTTTCTTTGTGTTATAAATATAGAAATATTTAAAAACTGACTAAACATAATGCCTAAAACTCGGAAAGATTTGCTATGCCCTGTATTTGGTGCACCACTTGTATTAAATACCAATGTGTTGCCGACTTATTTTGATATTATTAAATATTACTTGTGGATAAAAAACGATTTGCTTGAATTTAATAATGCAAAAGATCCTTCAATTAAATATATCTGTGAAAAGATTGCTACTGATGTAGAACAAATATGGCATAAGGCATCGATTCCAATAATTAGTCATCAGCAAGGTGTCGCAAGATTGATATCATATTGCAACAAGTATAAAAGTATGAAAAAATTGCGAAGTGATATCAAGAAGCAACATTTTTACAATGATTCTAAAAAATTATTTGACATCGCAACGTGTAAGTGTGCATTCAGAAAAGTGTGTAAATGTAAAACTAAAGTACCTGCTGCTGAAGAAAGATTTTTAAAGGACCAACGAAATGAACGCAAGATGTATATTGGTTGTGTCGATAGAGTTATCGCAAAATCTGCACGACGCAAGGAAATTAGAAAACGAAAGTATGAAGAATTTGCAACTAAAAATAATACTTTAAGTGTTGGTTCGTATGAATGCAGTAATACACTAGTCGTTTAACAGTTCTTCAAAGGGAACGTCAGAGTCGGAGCAAGATGATATTTGGCTAAGTGAAAGGAACAGAAACTCTCAAAAGAAAAGTAAGCAGATGAGATACAAGTTGCAGAACTTAGCCAAAGCATGTGACAGAACTGGAGTTTCAGATCGATCTGCAGCATATATTGTAAATTCAGTAATGCTTGATTTAAATGTTATAGGTGCCGAAAATACATCAAATGTAATAGACCGAAGTTTAATACGTCGAGAAAGGAAAAAAGTGCGCAAAGAGTTAAACTCTATGTGTAGCGAAACGTGTCTGAAGGCCATTTATTTTGACGGCCGTAAGGACAAAACTTTAATTATGACTACTAATGGAAATGCGCCACATCGGAAGACTATTACTGAAGAGCATATCACAATGGTATCTGAACCAAGTTCTGAATATATTGGTAATTTCTCGATAGAATCGGGAAAAGCAGCTAATATTGCGAAGAATATTGTAAGGTTTATGGAAGAAAAGTTTAAATCTGGATGGAACTACCACAGGTCCTAATAGCTTTTCCGGCAGTATAGGAAGACAACTCTCCAACTGCCTGGATTTTAAACCACAAGCTTTTGAAGCGATTCCCACAGAAATGAAGGAAATTAATATTAATATCTTAAGTACTGATCAAAAATATTTATACGAAATATGTTGCGCCATTTCAACTGGCCTAGTTTCGCCAAGCTTAGCTAGTAGAGAACCATGAAAATTAGCACACTCCCGATGGTTAACTTGCACTAATAGGATACTTCGATTGTACATTGGTAATTCCAATCCATCCGATAACTTAAAGCAACTAGCTCTTTTTATTATGAAAGTGTACGCGCCAACATGGTTCGATATAAAGTCAAGGCCATTTTGTAAATATGGTCCAGTTCATGCCTTTAACATGGTTAATCGAAGCTTATACTTAAGTTGTAGCCTTAAAAGTATTGTTTTAAAAACTATACAGAGAAATTCATATTTTATACACCCAGAAAATATGCTGCTGGCTATGCTACAAGATGATGCGTTGCATATAAGGGAACTAGCTCTTCAAAGAATATTAGAATCAAGAAAATAGCCGACAAAAGAAAAAGTTCGTGAGTTTTGTATTCCAGAGCTTCAAATAAATGCGGAAAATTACTATGATTTGATAGATTGGGCGAATGTGAAAATAACAGAGCCTCCAATGACCATGAAATATGGTACTACAGAAATTTCAAATTTAATTTATTCGAAAAGTAACTTTCTTGAAATTGAGAATTTTCCTTGTCACACACAAGCAGTGGAAAGATGTGTCAAGCTTGTCACAGAATCATCAATATCTGTTTGTGGATTGAAAGAAAGAGATGGTTTTATACGTTCTAGAATAAAATCGAGACAAGATATAAGTACCTGTTTTTGAGACAAAATCTGATTTTTTTCAAAAATGACTACATGTACTAGCAGAACTTTATTTCAAGTGCAGCTTTTTTTGGCTGCCAAAGAGTGTAATAAGTAATAATTATATTTTTTTTTTATTAATATGTACTAATTTTCTGGCAACGCTATGCCTGAATTAAACGTGCGTGGGTTTCAGCTGTCTTTTTTATTGCTAAATAATATTAAAAAGTGTGATGATAATTTAAAATTTTTAAACTTTTTGCATCAATAATCAACGTTTACTAACGAATTGTTCAAATTTATAAAAAGTTAGTTGTTTTGTGATAATTATAAAACCATTTAACCTGTCTTGTGTTGATGCGTTGAATTGGGCTGTTGTTTTTGGGCTAACCTGTTGTTGATTTTGTTGCTGCTGATCGCCATTTTTGTTCTCATCATTCATAATGCCGACTACTAAGGGAACTAAATGTGGAATATGCAAGAACGCTGTTGGTAAATCCCATGGATCCATTCAATGTAAAATGTGTAAATTATGGATTCATCTTACTTGTGCCCAAGTCTCTGACAAACATTTGCAGCTGTTTAGTGATAAGCCTAATTCGTTTTCATTCAATTGTGCTAACTGTCCTAATAGGGGAAGAGACGATGTGGTGTGCAATGATGTTCGTGCTTTAAAAGATAGTTTTGACAATTTTGTCCAGGAGAGTCGGGATGATCGGGATTCTTTTAAGAAATATATGGCGCAGATGTTAAGTGATTTCAAAAACGAGATGTCCATTTACATTAAAGATATGAAAGCTGATGTCGCATCATGTACTAAGCTAATTAATAATATTGACCTTGCAACTTCTACGAAATGTGCTGCTCTGGAGTTTGAGAATAATGTTTTACATCGTAGACTAAACCGTAATGATATAATCATAAGTGGCCTACCTTTGGGGTTAAGTGACTTAACTTCTGTGATTATATCTCTATGTTCTGTATATAAAGTTAATGTGTCCAATCGTGATCTCAATCTGGTGTGTTATATTAACAAGAAGGGCAACATTTTGGCTAAATTTGTTAATGTTGAAGTGCGGGACAGTGTTGCGAGAGAATATTTTAGAACGCGTTCACTTAAGGTCAAGGACGTTATAGGAGGGGATGTAGATACCCGCGTATATGTACATAAATGACCACTACTCACCGGCTACATTTAACCTGAATTACTTGTGTCGTAAAATGATTCGGCAAAAAATTGTCTCCAAATACAGTATAATTAATTCTGACAAACCTAAAGCCAAACTTACCTTACGTGACTCTTCTGTAGTAATATATAATGTTGAGGAGTGTGCTGCTTTTATTAATAATAACGCTGGCGAAACTTTTGAATAATTGTACTGGTAAAGGCCGGTATTCACTATCCTATTTAGTCGCACGATATGTCAAAAAAATCGTGTGTGCTCATAATGTATGACAGTGTGGCTTAAAAATGAATTGAGTGACAGATTTTTTTGACAAGTCTGTACGACTTGGAAATGTTTATGAAAATTTTCATAAAATGATAGATTATATGCGATCAGAGTTGCATTTTCTTGTAAGGTAGATGAGTCATTTGAGCTTGCATCTTTTTTGTGGGATAGTGTGGCATTGACAGCAGATTTTGCAGACATTTTTTTATTGTCGGATAGAATTCCGTCAGATTTTCGTGTGAATGAATCGTACGATTATGTAGGATAGTGAATACCGGCCTTAACTTAATTGTTCATTTGATTCTCATGATCCTTAAAGTATTTAACAACATTTTAATATTTTTAATCTATTTATATATGCTTATGATAGCTGAATTCTAGATTTTTTGAAATATATTTGTTTTTTTTCTATTTTTGGAATTTTATATTTTTGAATTTAAAAAAAAGTGAATAATAAGATACGTATTTTTATAATTGCTGTAATTATATTTGTTTTTTGAAATGTACTCCCTTTTTTCGGTTTATTAATTCTGGTTCCCTACAATATTTAATATTTTTGATGTCTTTTAATAACACAAATAATGATCCCATTGTAAGCAGTGGTTCTTTTCTAAATAATAGTTTATCTAGGTATTCTAAACAGCTTAAAGTGGCACATGTTAATTGCCAGAGCATAAGTCCTTCGCGTGGTTCTGTAAAAAATTCATGAGATTACCAATATTATATATAACAACTTTGAGTTGATTGGTATTTCTGAAACTTGGCTAAAACCTACTATTCCTGACGCAGCTATACATATATCTGGTTATAATATAGTTCGAAATGATCGTGTACGTAATAGAGGCGGTGGTGTGTGTATTTATATATCAAGAAATCTTAAGTATAGAGTTGTGCATAAAGTATCTCTTTACAGTTGTGAATCTTTGTTTATCGAAATTTCCTTCAACAATGTTAAAACTCTGTTTGGTGTAGTGTATTTACCTTATGGAGATATTGCTGAATTCGAAAATTCCCATAATGAAATTTTTTTACGTTACTCGAAGATTATTGTCGTTGGTGATTTTAATTGCAATATGTTTATTGTATATAAAGCTTATTTGTTGCGTTTAATGTGTATCAGATGTAATCTTTCGGTTATACACAATTCAAAGCCAACTCACTTTGATATGGCTCATGGCACTACATCTTTGCTAGATTATTGGCTAGTTAGTGATGACTCTATGGTTTGTTATTCTGACCAAATTTCATGTCCCGCTATTTCCCACCATTCTTTCATATTTGCGGTTTTTTGTTTGGATGTCGTAAATGCGGATAGATTAATTGAGTATAAAGACTTTAATCATATTGACTGGGAGTGTTTATTTTCCGTTATATCGGAATTTGACTTTACTACGTTTTTTAATTCGAGTGACGTTGATTATCAAGCTTCTATTATTAAATTTTTGCTTAACGCCATTTATACTTACGTGCCTACAGTGAGGAAGAAAGTGAAAGTTGATGATAACAGTTGGTTCAGATCTAATAATATTTTATTGGCAACGGCGCTTAGAGACTTGTCTTACTTAGCTTATTGTTCAAATAGGAATACTTGGAATTGGAATGTGTACTGCAGATACCGAAATAAGGCTAAAAATATTATACGTAAAGAGAGAAGAGCTTATTATTCTAAATTATTTTGTGGCCTTGACTCATCTGGTATGTGGAGAATTTTAAGAAAATCTGGTCTAACTGGGGATAATGGTTGGTGTAATGAATTTGATGTTGATAGTATTAATGATTATTTTGTTAACTCTTCTGATTCAGTAAATGATAATGTTGATTTAAGCACTTTTATTGATGTAAATGGTTCTTTTTCCTTTAGTTGCGTTAATGAGGATGAGTTATTTAATGCGATCTGTAGGGTTAAGTCCGAATCTGTAGGTACTAATACCATACCAAATCGTTTTATTAGGATTATTTATCCTTATGTATCTAACATTTTTATTCATCATGTTAATTCCATTTTATCTACATCAATATTTCCTAAGTCTTGGAAAATAGCTCGGGTTGTTCCCATTCCAAAATGTAGAAATGTTCGGACAATTAATGATCTTACACCCAATTTTCACGATGATTTAAAAGACATGTCTTTTTTGTATTTCTTATTTAAAGAAACTTCCAAAAACTTGTTAAATTTTCACCATGTTTCTTTTTTTCAGTCAGAATTGTTTTTTTTTTTTTTTGATTTTCTTAGTTCCTTATTCGTATAAAATTATTTAATATTTTGATATACCACATACATAATTTTGATATGTTTTGAATTTTTTTTTAATAAAATTTTTGTATTTCTCTATATTTTAATAAGCACTTGTCACTTTGCTATAAGAATAAAACATCAATTTAAAAACACAAATAAATTCAATGAGGAATGTCAAAAAAGAAACATATAAAATACGATTCATGTCTTTTTTTCTACCCTGCTTACTTCTCTACCCCGCTCGCTATCAAACGAAAAAAGACATGATTTAAAAATAGGAGAAAAAATCATCGTGAAAATTGGGTGTTAGACCGATATCAATTCTCCCTTCATTGTCCAAAGCTGTTGAACACATATTAAAGGACCAAATATTATATTCTGTTCGAAGGCTTATTGTTCCATCTCAATATGCTTTTCGTTGTAATCACAATACTACTTCTCTCTTACTTGATATGACTGATGATATAAGAAGGAATCTAAATAATGGTGACTTATCTGTACTAGTATCTCTTGATTTAACTAAGGCATTTAACTCAATAAATTATGCTATTATGATTAAAAAATTGAAAGGGTTATTTAAATTTTCTACCACGGCATGCAAGCTTATATTGTCTTATCTTACTGACAGATCTCAATTTGTAAATGTCAATGATCTGAATTCCGATTTACTTGCAATTACTTCCGGTGTGCCTCAGGGTTCAGTTTTGGGACCACTTCTTTTTATCTATCTATCTATCTATCTATATATATAAAAATGAAATTATGTGTGTTTGTATGTTTGTATGTTTGTATGTTTGTCGCTTTATAGACTCCGAAACTACTGAACCGATTTTCCTGAAATTTTTAGAGTAACATCACGTGAGCCCTAAAAATAAAATAGGCTACTTATTTTTTTGATAGGGCAGGGGAATTGGTACCCCCCATAGGATGCCAATATTATACTGAACCGATTTTCCTGAAATTTTTACAGTAACATCACGTGAGCCCTAAAAATAAAATAGGCTACTTATTTTTTCGATAGGGGCAGGGGAATTGGTACCCCCCATAGGATGCCAATATTATACTGAACCGATTTTCCTGAAATTTTTACAGTAACATCACGTGAGCCCTTAAAATAAAATAGGCTACTTATTTTTTCGATAGGGGCAGGGGAATTGGTACCCCCATAGGATGCCAATATTAATTATCGCATATCTTAAGAGCCGCTGCACGCATTTTGCTGAACTTTTTGTAGTAGGATCTTCTGAGCCCCGGAATTGAAATAAAATAGCAGCGGGGGTATAGGAATACCCCATAGGACGCCAATGTTTAACATCGCATATCTTAAGAACTGTAATAGTGAGAATGTTCAAACTTTCTAAAAGTCACTCTTATGGTATACTACACTTTTGAAAATAAAAATAAAGCGGGTAGGCGCAGGGGGGGAAATACCTCCCATAGGATGCATACATTAAATATCGCTCAACTGAAGAACTATTAAGGGGAGAGTCTTCAAACGTGGTTAAAGCTACTATTATAGTAAACTATAAATTTCAATATAAAAATGTGCGGGGTAGACAGAGTAGGAGCAGTACCCCTCATAGAAGACATATTAAATACCATATATCTGAACACAAGAGCTATCAACCTTTACAGGACAAATTTTAAAACAAAAATAAATGGGGTAGGTGCAGGGGTAGCGAAGCGCACCGGGTTAAGCTAGTATTATATATAAATGACTTACCAGCCCAATTAGATTCTGAATGCTGCAGGTCATTGTTATTTGCTGATGATGTTATGCTCCTGTTTAATGGTAACAAGAATGATGTTGACATTTTTAACCGTAAAATTAATTATCACCTTGGTCGCTTTTCGTCATGGTCATCTGCTAATTCTTTGGTTGTTAATACTACTAAAACGAAAGCCCTAGTATTTGGTTCTGGTGATTTATATTTGCACAGCCTACGCATTTCTATATCTGGTTCTACAGTTTTATTTGTTGATAAACTTAAATGTTTAGGAATCTATATTGACAAACGACTAACTTTTGAGAACCATATTGACCACCTCTGCTGTAAAATTTATGGAATATTACGGAAACTGTACTCAACAAACATCTACTTACCTTTTCGTATAAGATGTAGTCTTGCTCATTCCCTTTTAATTTCGAATATACTATATGGTCTTGAAGTTTTTACGGGTACATCTTCCTATGTTATTACTAAATTAAATAGGGTGGTTAATATGATCGTTAGATTTGCTTATAATATTCGAATACGTGAACATATTTCTGAATATGTTAAACTTTTTCTTGGCTGTTCCTTCCATAATTTCATACAACGTCGAAATTTGATATTTTTTTACAGGGTAATTAGAACTGGGTTGCCTTCACCACTCTGCTCTAAATTTAGCTTTTCCCGTTCTACTAGGAACCCGCAGGTTTTGATTCCGAGAATTAATAATGGATTCTATGAACATTCATTTATAATAAGAACTGCGCGTAGTTGGATCTGTTTGCCTCTGGAACTTAGAATATTTTCGCACTCTAACAATGCTTTCCGCCTAAAACTTAATAGAATACTTTGTAATTAACTTTAATGCTGTTTCTTTGGGTGTGTAACTAAACAGACTGACCGTTTTATTCAAGGGACATTTAACTTATTTATTTGAATAAATAATCATTTGTTAATATATACATTTGTTTGTGTATTAAATATACATTTACAAGTGTATATTGAACGGTTATATATTTTTTTTTTTTACGATTTTTACACTGTTGGGATCTTTTCTGTGTCTTCCTTTTTTATTGGTTGGGGAACCAAAGGAGTAAATCGCTTTGAGGGTTAATTTAATTAATTAATATAATTTTTATTTTCTATTTATGTATATAAGTGCTTATTGTTAAAATAATTTTTTATAATTAGATATTTTGTTACTGTATTCAGGCAAACTGCTTTGTAATATATATTTTAATTGGCCAAGAGTGGCTTTTTATATTACATTTAATGAAATAAATAAATAAATAAAATAATTTATTTGATTTGTTCTTTATTTAAGCTAATAGGGCCTAAGGTTAATTAATGTAAATAAAAAGCAATTTTTTATTAGTTTTCCCGACGTTTCGTCGATTTTTTGTCGACTTTTTCAAGGGAGCGTCTATTTAAAATTTTAAAAATATATAAATTAACATAAATACAAATAAATTACATTAAAAAAGTTTAACTTACAATATGAGATTTTCACATTAAATTAAATTTCTCCTTTTACATGTAACATTAAACATATAAACATAGAACATAAATTTATAGTTAAACACATATGAAAACAAGTATCACTGTAACGATTTAGTAATTGCAACCCTATAATTTGCGCTAATATTGTTAGTGTCTTCTTTGACATTCATCGTTTTCTTTATGTTTTCTTGTATCCTTAGACTTTCAATTGTAAATCTTTTCTTATCCTCCCTTACTTTATCTAGTATTCGCACCCCCTCAAAATCAATTTTATGTTGTGTATTTAAAATGTGTGTTGATAATGCTGTCGTTTCTTTTTTTCTTTGTATATCCATCATATTTTCTCCCATTCTAGTTTCAAGGGATCGTTTTGTTGTTCCAATGTATATGAGTTCGCAACTTTGTTCGTTATTCCCTTTACATTGTAATTCGTACACAATGTTGTTGTGTTGTTGTTTGTCTATTGGAGCTTTATTGCAGAGAATATAGTGCTTAGTGTTTTGTTGGGTTTATAAGCAAAGCTTATATTATTTGTTTCTATTGACGTTCGTATGTTTTTATTATCAGTGAGGCCAGGGATGTATTTTACACTGTAAAAATATTTTTGTTCTTTTTCTATATTAGTGGGGTTATTATCATTTTTGTTTTTCATTTGCGTAATTGTGTCTTCTATTAGTGTTGATGTAAGTTTATTTGGGAAACTATTGCTTTTAAGGATATTGAAAATTATATTTTTATTTTTAGTGTGAAAAGGTTCATCGCTTATGTGTAAAATCCTGGAAATGACATTTTTAGCAGTGTTAATTATTTGATTTTTCGGTTGGGTTGCGTGGAAATTCATTATCCTTCCTGATGAGGTCTCCTTAGCGAACCAGTCAAAAATTATGGAATTTTTCCTTCGAATTAGTTTGGTGTCCAGGTACGCTATTTCCTGATTTTTTTCCCTTTCAATTGTAAATTGTATCTTAGGATGATACTTGTTAAGTGTGGACAAAATTTCTTCTTGGTCGTCTGATTTGATGATCGCTAAAATATCATCTACATATTTAACTATGTATTTGATATAAATGTTCTTATCTGTCAATTCTTCTATTGCACCGTCAAGCAGGTTGTCAAGTATTATGTCTGCGATTGTAGGGGATAGTGGGTTGCCCATGGGCATGCCAAAAATTTGGTTATATATTTTATCTTTGTATATAAAATAATTATTATCATTGAGACAAAATTGGAGAATTTTAAGAAATTGAGAGCTTGACATTTTTGTGTGATTTTTCATTACGTTACATTTTCTTTCAGTGTATTTATTTTGTTGATCTGTTTCTCTTTAATATTTTTTGTAATTTGTTTTGTCCTGTCTTTTTGTTTGTTAAAAAAGGTTGTGTGGTCAGCTGTTGATATCATATTTTTAATACCAGCATTGAGATGAAAAAGTTTACGTTTGATTAAAGTGATATTTGTGTTTGTTTGTGAAATTTCTAGATTTAAAATTTTCTTATGGAAGTTATTTTCTATTTTTCCTAATTTATTTTTAATTGTGGTGCATTTAAAAAGATGTGTCACCTGTTTTGTAGAATTTCTTGTGTGTTTTAGTATTATGCCATAACTTCTACACGATAAAATAAATTTCAGCCGTTCTTGTTGTTGTGCTAGTTTTCTAACTTCGTTACAATACTCCTTTAACGTTCCGCATGTCTCACTGTTGTACTTCAATGCTATGTGTTTAAAATAACCCTTCATTTCTATGTTGTTGTTATTGTACCTGTTGTTTATAAATTGGTAATAATTTAAATAAAGTTGTGTTGGCAAGCTTTCCGACGTTGTTGTTATTTTTGATATTTGGCCAATTTGTTGTTTAATTGATTTGTTCTTTATTTAAGCTAATAGGGCCTAAGGTTAATTAATGTAAATAAAAAGCAATTTTTTATTACAGTTTTCCCGACGTTTCGTCGATTTTTTGTCGACTTTTTCAAGGGAGCGTCTATTTAAAATTTTAAAAATATATAAATTAACATAAATACAAGAATTACATTAAAAAAGTTTAACTTACAATATGAGATTTTCACATTAAATTAAATTTCTCCTTTTACATGTAATAATTTATATTATTTTGTTTTATTCTCGTTAATGAAATATAAAAAATATAAAAAATAAATAATTATAAAACTGTTTTTCATCTGATGATTTCGTGTTTCAGTAAATGGCTAAGGTAAAAAATGTTAGTGCTCTGCGCCACCAAAAATTTTTTATACGTGTTTAGGGATATAGAGCATCGATTCATTATACAGGAAAAACAAAATTTGAAAAAAAAAATTTCGCTCCACCCTAATACACATGTACTTAAGTATATTAATATAAAATAATTATTTTGAAAATGTGCATACACAAAACAAGGTTTTGATACCATTAAAACCCAGACTTTTTATTGTTTGTGTATATGTATGCATTTGTTTATTTTATCTTGTATATCTTAACATATATTTGTATAAATGAAAATTGTACTGCTTCTAACAACTCCATATTCAATACCATTTCTAACAACGACAAACCGTTTACCCTAAGATGCTAAAGCTCCTTACTTTTAATCAGTTCATCGGCTGACCGATGGCTAGACCGTTCGAACGATGGACGCGTTAGTTCCACTATTACCTCCACACTGACAACTTTAGCAAATATTCACGGCTATGGCCCGTCGGGCCTGGGCGGTGGTACGTTGGGGTAATAGTGAAAAAAACACAATACAATTTTTGTGCCAGTGTATCAACTAACCTGCAGTTTCTTCCCCGTAGGACAAGGTGTGGTCGCCTACGGTTCAATATACCCTCCCCTGAACCATGGTACCCGTTTACATCCCACCGGCTACTCCTGTAATGCATCACCACTCGATACCTACCTTTATAGCCGAGTTAAAATATTTGCAAGACATGTTAAAATTCATTTGCACAAAAGACAAAAATATATTCAATGTTATTATTTTTCTTAAAAATTAATACAATTTAAGTAACTTAAGCCATCGGGCTAACTAAACTGTTCCCTGAGTTCGAACTTTGTATTACAAACTAAACTGGACCTGCCATCTAATTGTAATTACATTTATTTATTTTTGTTTGGTTCATTAATCTTCTTAAATACAAAAGTTACTTAGGTGTACTTCCGGATACCCTAAGCCTCATGCCAGGTTCCGGTTGAAACTTAAATCTGAATTAATTTTGCTTCTGTATATTAACTAGCAGCGGATGTAAATTTATTTTTGTTTCTTCTTGTTTTTTTTTCTCTTCGGGTTAAAATTATTTTCAAACTTCGACTTAAAATCTTGTCGGGTTCACCGTTGATTTAAATTCAGACTTATGTTATTTTCTTCATACTTTACTCACGGCTCTTAATTCAAATTTAAGTTTTTTTTTGTTTTTGTATGGTTTCTTATGGGACCCTAATAGGTTCAACATTAAATTTAACTTGATATTATTTCTTCGTTTTCATTTAGTTATCAAGGGTATCGTAAATTTAAATCCATTCAATTTTTGCTCCTACCGTTAGTAGGCCAGTGTAAATTTAAATGACTTCTGTTTCTCTTTGGTTTTATCTTACCGAGAAGGGTTTAAATTTAAACTTAATTGGCTTTCTTCTCGATTGTGAATTCAACTATTCACAATGTAAATTTGATCTGTTTAGGTTCTTAGCTTCGCAAAAATTGATTTTAAATTTAAGTTTACCTTATCCTTCCTATTGGGTACCAAAATTCATGTTCATATTTTTATTTTTTTTCCGTCTGGCAACCTTGTTCTAAATTTTTATTTATTTTGGTTTTCATTCTTTGGTTGTACTTATATTTTATTAAATAAAAAATTTTCTTTTCAATTAAAAATTGTTTTGTGGTTTTTTTTTCTTAAAAGTTTATTTTGTTTAAGTTGGAACGAAAGGCAATTTGCATTCTAGGGCATCTGGTGCTTAACTGACCCATTCTGTCCACTTTTCAATAAACGCACGGTCTTATATAAAAAAAAAAATCATTTTTTTGTTCATATAAACTTAATAGAAAATTTAATGGCTTCTTAACTGTGAGCTTAAAAATAAAAATTTATAAATAAAAATCATCTTGAAAATATTTGATTAGGCTCCAAATCGAGCGGAGTTAAACTGCCGAGAAATTTTGTTTGCATGCCCAAAACATGCGTGGTCATATATAAGTGGACATTTGCTTGTGTTAATTAGGCAAAAGAAATGACCAAAGATAACTAAAAAAACCAAAACCGCCCGCGGAAACCGTAAGTGGAAAAATACTTATGGAGGTGACCCCTCCTGAATATCAATATAATCAAAGCTTATATTTTACTTATATGTTGGTGCCATTGCTGTTGTTGGTGCTGGTGTTGTTATTTCCGGTGCTTTTGCTGTTGTTTGTGTTGCTGGTGTAGCTATTGTTGTTGTTGCTGTAGCTATTGATATTGTTGCTGTTGGAGCTATTGATGATTGTTGTTGACAAATGTTGATGGTGGTGTTGGGTTATCCACTGTTTAGTTGTTGTTGGCCGAGATAAGATGTGATTACTATTAACTTGGTGGATTTCCTGGTTGGGCCTATTGCAGTTATGATGCTCACAACGTGAGTGTGGAATCTATGTATTCGGAGTACGGAAAATGTGGAAACATTTTCTAGCCCTTGTTCTTTATTGTTGGTTTCCTAACAGTTTTTCCCAGGTGTTCACTTTGTTCGCTGTGCTTGGGGTAAACCTTTTAGTGGCCTTTACCATAGTACAATACTATGGTCCTGTTGGTGGTGCTCACTATGATTGCAGAAAATCTGGCCGAGTTAGACGGGGTGGTAATTACACGTTTCGATCTCGTGGGGGGGGGGGGGGTAGTAGTGCTTGTGCTTGGAGGCCTTTGTGCCCTGCCGATGCAACAGTGATCCCAGTATGTTCGTCTCTAAATTTGGTCGGCGCAAATTTTGTCACCTGGCCAGTGTAAGTACTTTTGACACTATTTTCTATTTACCTGTGGTCACTATTCTTATTTCTACCCACTGTGGTTGCACCCGTTCAAGTTTTTCCGGTTTTTGCCCTCACTGTTAAATTTGGTTCTTTGTTACACCTTTGTTGTTAAAATGTCGCGAGTCTTTTCTTTTTTGTAGCTGATTCTTTGTTTTGTGGTTACCAGCTGGTCTTTTATGGGCTTCTGGCTTATCATCCGAGACCTTGGTGTTACATCATTTTGGATGGGGATAGCCCTGGTGGTATTTCTGCCGATTACAATATCCCGTGGTGATGGTATTGTATATGGCCGTGGCCTTTGGACAAGGCAATGACTGGTGGTTGGCCGGTACTTTGTTGACTGCTGCTGTTATTGGGCCTGTGTCAAGGTGGTATAGTTGGGTTTGATGCTTGCGGCTGTTGCAGGCGATATATTTACGTGGTATCGGTTATGTATGGTGGCTAATGGTCGGCTCGTGGCATGTCAGAAAAGTGCTTGGTAGCATTACCTTCCGCCTAAATGTTGCCCCTTTCACGGCAATGGGGTGGCTAACAATGGTGGCGCGCACTTTAGGCAGCTGCGAGTTGGTGATGATCCTCCTTCCAACTTTTCCTTCTACCAGCCTTTTCCAATCATTGACCTGTAGACTTATAAAATAAGATAATACCCTGTTTAACCTTTCTCCGTTTTGTCACTGCCGTCACACGGTATCCACTTTATAAACTTACCTTGTTTATTTTCCTCCTTCAGTCCAAGTTTAGAATATGCTAAGTTCCCCAGATTTTTGCGGATGGAAAATTGTATGCTCACCTTCTTATGACATGCCACTTGGAAAAGACGGATGTCGTAGACATTTTTAAACACCATGACAGCCATTCCAACCTAGGTTGCAACTGCAGCCTACTTCACCCCTGCCCATTGATAAAAAGAGTAGTAACACATGGTTCGACTCGTGTGGTTCCTTGAACTTTTCCCTCTGGCAACTTTTCCCTACTTGTGCATGATCAGGGTTGCAATTAGCCGGCCAGTGTGGACCACACGGCACAAAATATGTATGTAATTGTAAGTTATTTTGTCAAAAGTTCACAGATATTATTACTGGAAAAAGGACTAAAGAAAAAGAGTGAATTTACCCACATTCCACTTAAAGTGCAATCAGCCCATCACTTTATACAACTGTCACGTAACTTCGTAATGAAATTCTATTTTCTACAGGTTGGCACGTTACGGTTAAGTGACATCACAGTCAGTTAAGGCTGATATTGGCGAACGTCGCTGTACCCGTAACGTACTGTACCGGACTGCTAGCAGTTGGTGCACTTATAGAACAACGAAAAACGTGTCATATGTTTTTCATATACCTAAACAAAAAATCAATAATATATACATAAAACAACACACACACAGTGATGGGAAATCAAAAGGTTTAAATGGTGACCACTGTGCAGGAAAAGTACCAAGTGTTTTAAATGGTAATAAAACAGTATTTAGTGTATGTAAAAAAAATTAATAATTCAATATCTGATATTTATTTGATATATTTCATACACATTTACATGTATTATTTTGCCCCGGTAGGCTAGCTGGTAGTGAGCTAGTCTATCAGTACCGAGGTTGCGGGTTCGATTCCCGCCAGAGACTCTGGTCTCCTGCAGACCAGCAAAAAGCTTCGCGGGACTTAGTGTAGGAATAATAAAAAAAAAATGTGCATAGACAAAACAATGTTTTGTAGCCATTTAAAGCCTTTTAAATATTTTTGATGTTTGTTGTATGTCCATATGCATTTGTTTATTTTGTGCATCTTATCAGATGTATATTTTTATATAGAAATATGTTGTATTGTAAGTAGTTTTGTCGAAAGTCCATAGATATACTGAAAAAAGTACCAAAAAAAAGCGAAAATACCTGCATTCAATTTAACCTAGAAGCAACCCATCACTGTTTTACAAATGTCACGTAACAACGGTATCAAATTCTATTTGATACAGAATGAAACGGGTCTACTACGGTACATTACATTTCGGTAAGCTTTTGCATTGCTTTTCATATACCAAAAAGCAAACAGCTGATTGATACAGTACATATACGGTACAGCAACGTTCGCCTAACTGAGCCTTGAGCCTTTAAGCATTTGCATGATTTCCATATAACAAAAAAGATTAGCTGCTTACATAGCATTTACATGTCTACATTTACGGTCGCACAGAGGGGTATTTGTCCAATTTAAGCGGCCAAAATTCGAATTTTCAAAACTCACTTTTTCTTTAACTACCCACCGTAGGGTGAAGAGAATAGAATGGTGGACTAGATCCCGTTATTTTTTAATTCCTTTTTGCTTTCGTTCGCTCTCGCCACGCAGTCAAAGTTTCGTGTTGCTAATTGGGCATATGCTTTTTTGCTGTGTTTGAGACAAGTCAACGTGAAAAAACTTGAGTAAAAGCGTGTTTTCAGTTTATGAATTTTATTAAAATGGATAATTAAAATGCAGGTAAATATGATATAATTCACATAGTTTAATAGGAATATAATATATTCTGGTACCGGCAGAGCTACACTGAAAATGATGGTATTTTTGTTAATTTTAATTGATTAAAAAAATTAACTATAGTCATAAAGTTGTATAACACCACTTAACGGAACTGAGATTCTCGCTCGGATGTGTTAATTGATATTTCATGGTTTGGAAAAAGAAAAAATTGGCTGCGGATATGTGCGGATGACTATTTTATGGCCCTTTGAAAAATGTACCAAAAATTCTGATGCTTTACTGTACATGCTACTTTATTGCACACTTCTTTTACACATTTCATTTTAAAATTTAGCGTTCAATATAAATTACTGCTTACTATGGTCGATGCTAAAGTATGCAACGCTGTGACTAATACCAGCTCCACCGTGAAGTGCTATATTTGCAACAAAACTTCCAAACATTTTAATGATTTGAATAAAACTGGAGTAATCAATGAAAGCTCGCTCACATTCGGACTTTCGACTCTCCACGATTACTTGAATATCGGAAACTCGGATACGATTACTTGAAGGTATTTTACATATGTCCTACAAACTACCTCTTAAAAAATGGCAAGCAAGAACAGAAAAGGATAAAGATATAGTAAAAACCCGAAAAATAAAAATCCAGACGCTTTTTTTCCGATACTAATTTGGCAGCAGAAATTACAGGAGTTGATCGAGACTTAATTTTTCGCTTGAAAGTTATATTGGAAGTAATATCCAGTTGCCATAAAATAGACACTGAAAAGTTTCACACATATGCAACAGATACAGCGAAGATGTATGTTAAGTTGTACTCCTGGTACCCAATGTCTCCAACAATGCACAAGATACTTGTTCATGGCCGAATTGTTATCGAACACGCTTTGTTGCCTATAGGACAGCTATCGGAAGAAGCAGCAGAAGCAAGAAATAAGCACTTTCGGCAATATCGTGAAAACTACGCCTGAAACATTTCAAGAGAGTCCTGCAATAGAGATATAATTAATAGATTATTGCTAACTTCAGATCCTCTGTTAACGGGACTAAGACCAAAGCCGAAAAAAACACAAAATCCTTTCTCAAAGGAATGCTTAGAAATGCTTGTCCCAACCGAAGACAACGAAAACAACATGTATGAATTAAATAAAGAAGATATTTTCAGCTCAGGCAATGAAGAAATGGCCGATTGATTTTATACTTATATTTAAGAAATGCCTTAAATTTCAAACTGATATATCACATTTTTATTTTTTCAATAAAAACATAATTGTTTGTTAACTTTTCATACTGCACGACTTAGAATTTCTTTAAAAAGTATCCTCTTTTAATTGGTTTGGGGAAACACCCTCTTAATACCCTACGTCTTTTTGCTTGTTTATATAAATTTACAATTTTAAATGCCACAACATGTCTTTTCTAAATATTTTGCATACAAAATTCAATCAAAATAATTTTGGCCGCCTAGATTGGCCAAATACCCCTCTGTGGGTCGGCTAACGCGGTCTTTGGAGAATTGTACAATAGGGCGCTTGAAAAACTTTTTTTCGTCAAAAAGAAAACTTTTTTTCCACAAATCGTAAAAAAAATCACTAGAACTGCAAGTGTTAATTTCGATTTATTAAAAAACATAACATAAATAATATACATACATATTTATGAACTGATAAAGATCTATAAAATATATAAATACAAATTTAATCCATCCATTTGTTTCATACCTATCACGCATTAAATTCCATTATTTTTATATGAACTTAACTGAGTGAAAAATATTTTTTACAAATTATAACTAAACTGATGTAAGCTACTTTAATTTCACAAAAACTTTTTTTAAGAAAAAAACTTTAAACTTTTTTGAATTTAAAAAGATTTATCTTATAATCTTACTATATGACAACACTGGCTGTGGAAATCTGTACAAATTTTTCGAGCGATGTACAAATTACCTCAATTTACACGATTATTTAATATTTTTAGGAAATTTTTTTTTTTTTAGAAAATATATCTTGCACAAATATCATAAGGTGTCACTAGCATTATATGTATATAAAAAGGTAGTTTCCCTTTTTTCCACACACGCACAAGAACCATAAAAATATAATAAAAAATCAATACGATATTTATCACTTATTTGCACACCGATTATAAGCATTTTACGCTCGTATGCATTTAAACTTATTTAATTACAGTATTCTTTTTATAATAGCCAAAATTGTTTTTTTGCATATCCCGCATTTAAGCATCACAATATACATAATACAATTTTAATAAATCGCATAAAAATGCGTTTAAAGCAATGCGCTTTCATCTACGTCAAATACAATAAAAAACGCACAAAAGTTGTTTCATCAAAACTAAATTTGCTTAATATTGATAAAACTTTGATTTTATTCATGCACTTTCGATGCATATGAGCGAGTTTTTAGAAATGCATTACTCGTTTAAAAGAAACAAAAACGGTCAAATTGTGAAATGCTTATAAGCAGGGACCGTTACAGTTATTCCTTTTTTCATAAAAGTCTGATGATAACAGTTATTTTTTGATTTTTATTTTTTCGATCAAAAATTACAGTTATTTTTTGATTTTTATTTTTTTGAACATAAATAACAGTAATTTTTTGATTTTTATTTTTTCGATCATTCTTATGAACTTTTCTATGATAAAATAATATGATTTTTAAGTTTTTAGTTTTATTTTTTCGATCAAAAATTACAGTTACTTTATGATTTTTATTTTTTCGAGCAAAAATAAAAATTATTCTTTAAAGAAATGTACGTGCTTTAATTATTTAGTTGACTTTAAATATTTATTTTATGCGCATAAGATAACCCAATGATGATCACGCATTTAAATAAATATTTAAAGACAACTCAATAATTATAACACGTACATTTCTTTAAAAGATCATTTTTATTTTTGCCCGAAAAAATCAAAATCAAAAAAAAATTGTTATTTTTGTTCAAAAAAATAAAAATCATAAAAAAACTGTTATTTTTGATCGAAAAAATAAAAATCAAAGAATAACTGGTTTTTTGGTTCAAAAAAATAAAAATCAAAAAATAACTGTTACTTTTGTCCAAAAAAATTAAAATCAAAAAATAACTGTAATTTTTGATCGAAAAAATAAAATCAAGACTTTAAAAATCATAATATTTTATCATAGAAAAGTTCATAAGAATCAATATGTTATACTTGAATCAGTTTGCCAGCATTTACATACTTCTATATGCTTTTTTTGTTTTAAAATTTCAAAATAACTGTTATTTTCGGTCCCTGCTTATAAGCGATAAGTACTGTAGTACAAAAAGTGTCAAAGAACAGAACAAAGGTGTGTATCGTAGAACTTTTTTTAAGAAGAAATATAAAAATATTTGTGAAGTTGGTTTTGCGAAATTCGTACGGTATAATTTTGTTTAACATTTTTTCCATTTCTAAAAATATTAATAAAAATCAGGCGAAACGACAAGTAATATTTTAAGAAACCAAAATTCAGATTTTAGAAAGAGTATGTAAAGGAGACAGAGTAACAACAGAATCTATATTTATTTCCATTCGCGGAGCGACAAAAAAAAGGAAAACATAATTAGGGGAAGTGTAGCATCTGGAATTTAAACGAGCCTGCGTACAACTTCATACGCTCGTGACATTACAATTGAAATATGGAAAAGACACTAATGATCTGGATAGAAGATCAAACTCAAAAGCGAATCTTACTTGATACCAATGCTATTGCAAATAAAGCTTGGAGGATTTATGAAAATTTTGATCAGTTACCATCTACATAATCAACTACAAAAAAACATATTTTCGGCAAGTCATTGTTGGTTTCAAAAATTAAAGTAAAGACATTCCTTACATAATCTAAAATAAAGAATATCGCGATGAATTTTCCTAACTTTATTTTATTTGTATTTGGGTATTTTTTTCGATTTACACGATTTCTCATACAAAAATGTTTCGTTGCGATTTACACGATTTTTTCAGGAACACATCTATCTTGTAAACCGAGGGATAGGTGTACACGAAGTGAAACATCAGCTAAAAGACCAAGGGAGTCAAAGAAAGACTTAACTATGGAAAATTATTGCAAAATACCTCGACTATCGACTGTTGATCAATCTTTTAAAGGGTGTTTCCAAAGTAACGGTCGTTACCGATTTTCGGAGATTTTTTAAATAAAATTCCAACCTAAGCAAATATGCCACGATGATTGCTTAATGTTCGACTTAAGAAAGTTCAAGCATCGGTAGCAACCGAAAGAGTTCATAAAAAAAGTAATTTCAATACTTTACAAATGTGATGTTTTCAAATGTCGGAAACAAACATCGTGTATTGTAAAATTTTGCACAGGATGTGTCAAGTAAAAAATCCGATTAAATTCTTTGAAATATTTTGTTTAAGGAATGGGTTTATTTTTAAGCCCAAGAAAATTAGTTACCAAAAAAAAAAATTATTTTTAAAAAGTAACGGTCGTTACATTATAAAAAGTTAAACGTTTTTTGTGTTTGAATTCCTCTATTATGGGTAACAAAAAAACATAAACGAAAAGCTTTATTCTATTGCGTAAAACTAGTGCGTTAAGTTTTTTGCATAGTTTTATTCGCTTTCAGATGAACAATAGACGTAATTATAATGTAAGCGTTTTAGGCTGTTCATTTTTAAAGTTGATACGCCCGTTAAGCCCGATTGCACCGAATTTACGTTAACTTTTTGAAAATAATACTGTGGTTGAATATTTTTGATCGGTTTAATATTTTCCCAAAATTCGGTTTCGGATTTGAAATCGTCTTTTTCACAGCAAAGCACTATAATACCTTCCAACTTTTTTGTAGTGTTAAAGAAGTTAGGCTCCTTTTGCAGTCTTTATTATTGCTTGCCTGAACATAATTGCAGACCACAAGGATCTTTTGATACGATCTACAGCACCCCTACCAAGACCAGATGCAAAAAAGACCAAGTTAAGTCAACATCAAAGTCTTGTTTTGCAAAGCATATGTGTATTTAAATGGTTAAATCAGGTTTTAAACTGCGCGGCACATCCATAAGAAAATACGTGAATGGTAGTTAACACTATTTTGGTCTAAAAATAAGCAATGATGAGTTTTAGAAAATACCAAACAATAGCTTATTGAAGAGAACGATTGGGTGCCCCGGTAGGCTAGCTGGTAGTGAGCTAGTCTATCAGCGCAGGGGTTGCGGTTTCGATTCCCGCCATCTTCTGCCGTTCGCGTGTGTTTTTTTTTGGCGTTTCTTGATCTAGTCTTCGTTTTTTTTGAGCGCTCTCTCTCTCTTTTGCCAAGTAAGTCTCATGCTTTCCTGCGTCGTATTTTCGTTTTTTCTGTATTTTTGCATTTTGGTAAGTTGCTCCATGATTTTTTAGCTAAAATCAGTAAGAATCCATTTAAGTAAGACGAAAACAGATCAAATTCAAAAAGCCAAAAAAAGGAAACGGTCGTTACATCTTTAAAAAAATCAAAATATGTTTTTCATGCATATTTGGCCTTACAAAATTCTTCATCTTACTTACCTTTTTATTTTCCGCTACTATAAAATTAAATCGTTTAAATGTATTATGTACGTTAAAAACAAACTTTTGCGCTTTTGGGGTAACGGTCGTTGCAATCGGTGAGGTAGTTTTTGAACTATTCAAAAAACATTAAATTTTAAATTGTCGCCTTTAAAATTGTTACTAAGTATGAAAAAATTTTCAGCTTTCAGCTGGCTTTTGTTTTATTTGCAAACCACCGTTAGAACAGAGTTTCCAAAGGGCTTAAAAAGTGACCGTGCCATTCATGGGGAAAGACTCGCAAGGTGTATTAAATTCAAAGTATCATATTTTTGTTAGTATAAAGAAAATTAAAGTTAATATTTCGGAAAATTACAGATACATACGGAAATATAAATTACAAATAATAATTTAATTTTTGAGCTGTAAGGGGTAATTTTCTGTGGAAACACTCATAAGAGACTTAATCAAAGCAAGTGATAAAGAATTCAATTAAAGAAAGTGAAGAAAAACACTTTGAATTCATCAATAGTTTAATAAGGGATTTATTGGGAAGCGAACTGACACCAAAGTAGTCCCGTGAAAGGGTTTGGTGGTAGGAACCGGTTCACTTTATATGAATGTTACTATCACTTTTACATGGGGTTGTTATTGGAGGGGGTCAATTGACACCTAACAGCCAATATATATCAAGTCACACATCTATTCTCAATGAACGTGCTTAGTGTGAGTTTTTTTTCCAGAGAGAGCGGGGAGATTTCTCCCAAGGGAGACGGTACCGCGACCAAACCAGGTCTATTGTACCCACCCCCCTTTAGTTTCCAAAAGACCCTCTGCCTCCCAGAGAAACCCAAGAAGGTATTTTGCCGGTATTGCACCGACTCGGGACGCGCCCATCGTAACGTGTCCCAAGGGTCTCCTTCTAGCCCACGCCAGCGCCGGGCAGTCACACAGTAGGTACCTTGTGGTTTCGTCCTCTTCACGGCATAGTCTACATTCCTGGTCCTCTGCCAGGCCCATCCGAAACAGGTGGTGCTTGCCTGAATGGTGGCCCGTCAAATAAGCCACCAACAGTCGTAATTCTCGTCTGTTGAGACCCCTTGTCTCAATGTACTCCCGGGAAATATAAATTCCTTCGCCTGACGCATTCCCGGTAGCGATACCCAGTATTTCCTGTGCTCGCTGAGAGCCCATACCCCCATTAGGGACTGGACAGTGGCCCAGCTTAACCCACAAAAGGGCTCGGGCCCACCATTTGGGCATTTGCTCCAGCCCTAGCCAGTTCATCAGCCCCATCGTTACCCGGGACCCCTGAGTGTCCCGGCACCCAACAGAGTGTCACTCTGTTTCTTGAGCCCAGCTCCTGTAGCCTTCCCCGGCATTCCGCCACCAACTTCGAGGACAATTTCCAGGAAGAGAGTGCCTTAATGGCCGCTTGGCTATCAGTAAATGTCGCAATGCTGTTTCCTATCATTCCCTTGTTAAGAATGTTGATACAGCACACATCAATGGCGTGGATCTCGGCCTGGAATACACTTGGTGATCTTCCCATGGCTATCAAGATTCGCGTGTTAGTTCCAAATACCCCAGCACCCACCCCGTGCTCCGATTTGGATCCATCAGTATACCAGCGTAGTCCCTGGTAACCATCACAGGGATTTCCACTGTCCCAAGCTCCCCCATTTGGGAGGATCGTGCTAAACCTTCTGTTAAAGCTCAGTTCCGTGGTCTTAATGTCCGCCCTTGTGCAGACCGATAGACCAGGAGCTAATTTCATCCGACCAGCGTGTCCGTTGACCCCATCTGACAGTCCGGATGTTTGTTGGATCATAAAGAGACTCGATATTGCGACCTTCCTTACTGTGAGTTACTACAATGGAGTATTATTTCAATGTAATGCAGTATTATTTCAATAAAACCAGTCAAAGAACTAAATTTAAGAACCAAATTTTAGAAAGTCCTAAAAAAATTTGTTTTACCACCGGTGAATACTGTTCTGTAATTCATTACTTTTTCTACCTTTTGGTTCTTCATAAGCCAGTTAAAGGATTGGTTCTCCTTTCAGTGGTCATGAGTTCTTTCTTTTTGTACTTGTTTTATTTTTACAAAGCCCAGGATCAGTCTGCTGGAACAATTGACACCAATTTGCCGCAGGGTTGTGTGCAAAATATGTTGAAAGTTTAATATTTGCAATTGAGTAATGTTTTGTTGTTTGACATTACATGGGTAAATAATGACAACTCTCCCTAATGAACCTCCTTGGTACTTATTACAAGGAAGATCGCCTGTGACGGTCTTAGTGGTTAAGGGGAATTTTTTTAAATAATTATGCTTAATTGGAGGAGAACCAGCTTTATTTTAGGTTTTTTTTTTTTAAAAAAATAAATAACATTTTTAAACTAAACATATAACGTATATAAATGGTATTCAGTAAATCAGTTTTTATTCTTTGAAAATCATACGTGGACGTTGCATTTAGTACAAAACGTGTGTATCAGATTTTTTTCACAGCTTAAAGATTTTTTTGAACCACGGAGGATTTGTCTTATTGAACCTTGTACTAGTTACAGGATGAATAACTTGTTTCCCATCAAGAGAGCTACCGGTTGAGTTTTCAAATGTTTAACGACGAAAGAGCAGTGCTCATTTGCAATGCTCGAGCGAAATTCATACATCGTCATGCCTTTTTCTTTTTCATTATCAGAGTTTTGATTATTTACCGCGTTAACTCTGCGATATAACACAAAAGCGTTGGTTATTGCCATATCAAGCAGATGACAAAATATTCTGGCCTTTACTGTCCTGACTTTAGATTTTGAGTCCATTGCAACCCATATAGGAATCCAGTAGGCCTATACCTTCCATATAAGCATTGTATTCATGGATGATCTGCAGACCATCAATTTCATCGTGGTTTTTTTGCTTTCTGTTGTAACATCCGATTTTAGAGGGCTGTTCAACATATGTACAAAATAGCCGAACATTTTTACTATTTTTCCACAAAACTAAATTGATATTAACATTCCACAAAACTAATTTGATTTGACTGAAGCGCGATTTGTTTCTAAGCTTATTAGTTCAATTAAGTCATTAGTGCAAAAATAAGAAAAATAATGTATTGGGGTTTTCATTTTGTGCACTCTAATACTGCAAATCAGTTGTTCCCCGAAATGTTGCCTCATTTACTTGCAACTGCATAGAAGTTTTACGCCATAAAATACTTTCGAATTCCAAGGAGCTTTTTGTTATATTCGACAAAGCTAGCATATAAATGCTATACTTAAGTGCTTTACAGATACACCCTGTGAACCCACCTGCTGATGTTACTGCTTGTGGTTCTGATACTTCTACAATTCATAATGATGATTGCTCTCTTTTGTGGCTTTTAAAGATGTTGTTGCCACCGGTTGTTTTTTCGATGTGGAAGTGATGTCCTCTAATATAAACTTAACTTGTGTTGTATCAAGTGATTCAACAATAGTAGTATTCCGGTTAAATACATTACAAAAAGTTTTGTTCGACTAAGTCACTAAGACTGTCTACAGACGGTGTTTACTAGGGAGATCGAACGGTTATTAATCGACCGGTTTTAACCGGTTATTTTTGCTTTGCCCAAGTCGGTTATTTTAAAATGCCCGTATTTCGAATATCGAATAAACCGGTTATTTTGGTATAATAAACCGGTTATTTTAATAATGTGTAATTAATATACATTTTCATTACTCTGGTTATAGATGAACCCGTAATTTAAGTATTTTCTAATTTAATATTGGTCAAACTTAAACTTTTAATGAAGAATCAAACAATGTCATGGAATTTCTTAAATTGTAGTCGACGAATTGACAAATACTTCACACAAAAAGGATGCTCATTTTACTATTCGTTTCTATAATGCTGAAACAAAATAATTTGAAATAGATAATCCTGGCTAAGAGGTTTTGTTTGCAACTTTTTAAAAATATGGTTGATTTATATAGACATGCTTAGCAACCAACAAATTAAAACTCATTCAAAATAAATTTGGGAGAATATTTTAAGTAATAACTTTATAAAATTCCTATAATTTATTTGCTCTTGCGAAACGGTTGTCTAGATCAAATATCATTCAACAGTTTCTAAATTACATTATATTAATATCTTTTTACAAATAAAGTTTAGTAAATCAATAAAAAATTTAGCTACAGTTTGATCAATTTACTGGTCCCACTTTTCTTGGATTTTATCGTAAAATATTTGTTAGGTCTGATCTAAGTCATATCTATGTATTTTGTTGGTTCCTTACCGTTGCAAATTGTTTTGTTTTTATTCAAATTAACGTTTTATTACAAAAACTTATTTGATTTTTGTGTTTTTATGTATTCGAATTAAAACCGGTTAGCCGGTTATTTAAAAAATGCTTAACCGAAAACCGGGTTTTTTAAAATAGCAAATATTCGTAATATTCGAAATATTGTTATTGAAAAAAGTCGAATAATTGATCTCCCTAGTGTTTAGAAAACCAAATCGTTGTTTGCTTTAACTTTATAACTACAAATTATGAAAGTAAACTTTTTAACTACTAACCTTAAAAATTCCGGATTCAATTCAATAACTAAAATTTATTATTTTATTAATGAGCAATTCCATATGAAAGCGATCACCTTTTGGACGACCCCCCTCCGATTTTAAAATAAATAGTCTCAATCGATTGCCCAGCAAAAAATAATGTACCTACATATTTTTTTTTTTTTTTATAGTGACTGGTTTAGTGGTGGTGTACACCACTGTCATGTGACAAAATTGAAGAATTCTTCATAAGGGACCTCATTGAAAGTTGTTTTAAAAAAAAACTACTAAAGCGATCGCAACGAGTGATAGCTCGTTGGAAAGGTATTGAATCAGGCTTTAATTGAAATATAATTTTCCTAATTTTTCTTAGAAATTTACCTTAAAATTTTCCCAAGAAAATTAAATTTTCCGATTTTCCACAGAAGCTCCTAAATTTTCCGGCTAATTTTTTTTTTTTTTGGATTCCTCATAATTTTTGCTTTAAGAATCAGCAATAAAAAAATGGGCCCCGACTCCTTGTTTGGACAGAAGAAGAGCATTTAAGAGACCACCTTGTTAAAAATACATTTTAAAAATTATTTTACAGTTAAAAATACATTTATGAAGAAAAAATAAATTTTTTTTTTAAGAGCCCCAAGTTGAGTGTGTAGTGAATATGGTCTGCCTGCCTTCACAAGATCGGCCATAAATCCATGGATAATAGCAGCAGTGGCATGTAATGGCACACCAAACCCGACTGAGGCTACAGGTCATAAAATGTTTTGTAAATTTTTTAAATTACTAGGTAATAAATATTTCGCCTAAAATGACACGTGCAGAAACAAGTCATAAAACACGGATTTTTCATATATATGGCGAAATATTTATTACCTGGTAATTTAAAAAATTTGCAAAACATTTTATGACCTGTGGTCGGCTTATTGGCGGTAACCAATTAAGTCCCTTTTAAAAAACATTTTATGACCAGTAGTTCACGCAAATTTTCCTATTAAAGAAAAGCAAATATCGCTTATTTTTTTACCTATTTTTTACCAAAAAATAAATATAAATACTTCACACACTCTGAGTCAAATTTCAGTTGAATACTAAACGTGAAAGTGTTAAAGTGTTTTTTTTTGTAAATAAAGAGTGAAGCTGTAAAGACAATTTAAAATAAAATGAATAAATTTTGCTGCAATCCGTTTAACAAGAGTGGACATCGTTCGAAAAAGATAAAAGTATTAAAATTAACTGGTGTTTCGAAGCGATACATGAATGAATTAAATATACAATACGGTGAAGAAGCAGAATTCATTTGCCCCAAGTGTAAAATCGATTTGTCTCAACAAGCAAATGCATTGAAACAAATGCAGCCACAATCCGAGAGTGAAATGACAAGTGAACAAAATGTTTCATCTGATAGTGAGGTAGACATTCCGATGGTCAATATGTTTTTGAGTCCTTTGAATGAGGCTATTACCACTTTAGGTGAAACGCCTATTAGAAAAAGAAAGTTGCGAAGTGAAACATACAGGAAAGAGAAAAAAGGCAAGGTTATGAGTGCAATCGCGACAATATTTGATGAAGGCTCTGATAACGAATGCAGTCAAGCAGATGACGGCAAACAAATTATTGAGCAGTTGAAAAGAAAATTCAATTTAGCGACCACTTTTCCGGAGAAATATCTCATTTTATCTGTGCTGCCTCAATCATGGTCTATACGCAAGATTTCTGAACAGTTTCAAACATCTTTTTACATCGCGAGAAGAAGCAAAGAATTAGTTCGACAGAAGGGCATATTGGCGACTCCCACCAAGAAATTTGGCTCAAGGACCCTCAGCGAAGCAACGGTGAAATTGATTCAAGATTTTTACTGCAATGATGACAACAGCCGCACCTGCCCAGGTACACGTGACTATGTTATCACACGTGAAGATGGAGAAAAAGTACACAAGCAGCGCAGATTATTATTATGTAATCTATCCGAAGCATACCATCAGTTCATTGAGAAATACCCAGCAGAAAAAGTGGGATTTTCTAAGTTTGCCATCCTACGACCAAAAGAATGCGTGCTGGCATTAGACAGGCACGGAACGCATTCAGTCTGCGTTTGCATGTTTCATCAAAACATCAAATTAATTTTCTTTCCATGCAAGAAATTGAAAGTATTTCACGGTGAAATTGAAACATATAGGGACCTCCTGTCTAAGTCGTTGTGCGCATACCCCACGGAAAATTTTCATCTGTCCAAATGCGACAAATTTTCGGAGATTGACGAGCTAGAGCAATATTTGGCGGAAAAGTTTGAACAGCTGTTAATTCAGGAGGTGCATTTCAAACAGTGGATAATTAGCAGCGGCAGATGTTCCCTTGAGACCGTGGTAAAGCAGATTCCGGAATTCATCGAGGAATTCGGATTCAAGTTGAATGAACTGAAGGCGCACCATTTCATATCCGAGATGCAATCGAAATTTCTAAAGGAAAGTAAGGAGAAGTTAGCCCAAAATGAATTCATTGTGATAAGCGACTTTGCCGAGAATTACACTTTTCTCGTTCAGGATAAAATTCAGGCTTATCACTGGGCAAACGACCAGTGCACGGTGCATCCTTTTTGCATTTATTTCAAAAACGAAGATAACGAACTACAGACCGTAAGCCTTGTTGTTGTCGCGGAGAGTTTAGCTCATAATTATGTGTCCGTTTATTTATTTCAAATGAAACTGTTTGAATTCTTAAGATCAAAATTCGATGCAATCGACAAAGTAACGTTTTTCTCAGGCGGCTTCTCAGTACAAGAATAAAAAAAATTTTTACAATCTTTGCATAATTGAAGAAGAACAAAACTGCAAGGTCGAGTGGCACTTTTTCGCGACGTCCCACGGTAAGGGCCCATGCGATGCGTTAGGGGGAACCCTAAAACGCATGGCGACTAAGGCAAGTTTGCAAAGGCCATATACTGACCAGATCTTAAATGTACAACATTTGTTTTCGTGGATTCAAAGCAAGGAAATTGCCATTAACACAGTTTTATGCACTCAAAAAGAACACGATGCCATGGAGCGACGAATTCAAAACAGATATAATAATGTCAAAACTATAACTGGAACGCAAAAGTTTCATTGCTTCATACCAAATATTTCTGATATGTCAATTAATGTAAAGCGGTACTCTTCGTCTGCCGACGTGCTAAATTTAAAGTTACTTTAATTTTATAATGATGCCAAGACAATTGAAATTTTTAATAAATATTGTAATTAAGTATAAGCAGCAAAATAAGAAAGATTTTTTCTTCATAAATGTATTTTTAACTGTAAAATAATTTTTAAAATGTATTTTTAACAAGGTGGTCTCTTAAATGCTCTTCTCCTGTCCAAACAAGGAGTCGGGGCCCATTTTTTTATTGCTGATTCTTAAAGCAAAAATTATGAGGAATCCAAAAAAAAAATTAGCCGGAAAATTTAGGAGCTTGTGTGGAAAATCGGAAAATTTAATTTTCTTGGGAAAATTTAAAGGTAAATTTCTAAGAAAAATTAGGAAAATTATTTTTCAATTAAAGCCTGATTCAATACCTTTCCAACGAGCTATCACTCGTTGCGATCGCTTTAGTAGTTTTTTTTAAAACAACTTTCAATGAGGTCCCTTATGAAGAATTCTTCAATTTTGTCACATGACAGTGGTGTACACCACCACCAAACCAGTCACTATAAAAAAAAATATGTAGGTACATTATTTTTTGCTGGGCAATCGATTGAGACTATTTATTTTAAAATCGGAGAGGGGTCGTCCAAAAATTTGCCAATTTTGATCGTTTTCATATGGAATTGCTCTAATATTAATTTTCACTAAAATCACAAGTAATTTGTTAGCTACTTTGCGCAAAAGTTCTGACTAGAATGATTTTGCTCCCAAACCATTTAATTCATCATATTTTAGTCGGAGAATATTATACTCTTTTAAATTCTGTAGGTTGTAATAACGTAAGGTGTGCTGATTTTGGTAAAAATTTTTTTTTTTGATGACCGTCTGTAGACGGTCTTAGTTTTCCAGGGTTAATTGAACAAATTTCGTTGATACTAAAAACCAAAAAAAAAAAAGTTTAATTGATTGTAAATATGTTAATTTAATCTTTTCAAAAAAATTAAATTAGAATGGCAGTCCACTTGAATTATAATATTAAAATCTTGGATGTATTGACGTGCAATTAGCGGTTATCAAAAATGAAAATATCGAACTCATTGCGATTTTTATGACTACGATCTGAAATTGTAAAAAAAAACTTATAAACTTTACACAGTTTGTCAAAAATAGACAACAAAAAAGGGGTTTGTATTTTAGAACAAATAAATAAAAATCTATCGAATGGTTTTTTCGTTCCTAATTTCTTCATACCAAATGATATTATAAACAGTTTGTCTCAATATTGAAAATAGCTTATGTTTAGTTAAAAGGAGGAAGAAAATGAATTGAAATTCCTAAACTCTTTAGATAAATTATGTTTAGAATGATAAATGTACGTTATATTAAATAGAAAATTAAGAATTGCATTAAAAAAAAATATCAACTAATTTTTTTTTTCTTTAATTTGTGCCTTTTCAACGCTGTTCTTGAAAATTAGAGGCGCCACCTCCAGTTAAACCGCAGAATTAATTTTTTATCTGAAAATGTATTTTGTTAATTGGGTAGTTGATAGTGTTTAGTTTAATTAATTTTTTGGATTTTTACACTCGTGTAAGCAATTGCATTAAAGTGGAGCAATAAAATGTTAAATATAAATTTAGTGGTTTTGATTTGGTTACGTTTATTATAATAGGCCGATTTTAAAAAATTGTTGATAAAGTGGTACGTCATATGCTGGTAATGTGATATAGTAAATTAGTTTACCAACTCATTGTATTTTCTTTAAAAGCATTTGTGTTAAATACAAATGTTTACTTTATTGTAATTAAAAAAAAAAAAAAACAATTCATGTAAAAAAACCGCAATTTCATTAATGTTTTATTTGAAAGTGGTACACTATAACACATTAGCTGACTAAGGCTGGATTTTTGAGATGTGGATTAAGTTTAAACTTTGTTTAACGTACTTTGAAACTCGGATTTTTGCGGTGAAATGTGATTTTTTATTATTTCATTAAAGACCAACATTTTAAGCAAAACTAAGCAGTTCCGTCCACTTTAATTTTGTTTTCTTCATGACCACAATCGTATAAATACTATGATTCCGTATCTGATAATTCCATTTGCTCCTCATTACTTCTTCTTGAATCCAGTTGTTTATATCAGATTCGTGAAAAGATGTTCCGTACCAATTTGAGCTACAAGAGTACCAATAGTTGAAATATCTTCGTTTTCTTCCTAAATTATATTTTGTAAATTCTTTAAGGCCATGTTATCCTCTTTACTCCAGGAACCAGCCTCGGAAGTTGGACTTCGCATAAATTTAAATAAGACGAAGGTTTTACGAATAAATGCTTGAAAATGTTCAATCCTTTTGTTATTTGGAGAGTGGGTACAATAGACGAATAAATGCTTGAAAATGTTCAATCCTTTTGTTATTTGGAGAGTGGGTACAATAGACCTAGCTTGGCGCATTACCATCTCTATTTAGGGGAAATCTCCCCGATCTCAGATAAAAAGCATACCAGCGACATAAAAGCTTAAAAATCAATATTTTGTGGAAATGAGCAAAAAAAAAATTTTTTGTTGTTGTGGTAGTTCCGGGGGGTGGGATTGAATGGATACCTCCCCTGCCCATAAAAGCTCAAAATTTGGATTTTTATAACAAAAAAGCGTAAGAACTCCATTTCTTTTAATATTTGCATTATGTTTGAAAATATTATTGTATGTAACCGCCCACAAGAGGGAACGAGGACTAAAAATGGCATTTACGGTCTCCTGGGTCAAATTTTAAGTTTTTGAACTTTCGCCGACGTTAAAAGTTGAATTTGCTAAACAAAAAAAATGGGAAAACTTTAAAAAAAATTTAATTTTTCAGAGGTAGGATTAGTTCTTCCAGGGGGAATTTTTTCCCCTTGGTCCGTATGACCGTAACACATATTTCTGCCAAGCACATAAAACTTAATTTGAGTAAAATGATTCTGAAACTTTTCGAGAGGGGAATTTCTATTGGACCCATGGTAAATTATGGACCAATTATCACAAAGTTCTGTAGAGTGTTTTCTGGTATTAGAAAACTTTAATTAGAACAAATTTTGATATAGTTTTGAAATTTGTTACAGCGTTTTGTAGTGGTTTTTTACCACAGTATCTAAAGCTGCTACGATTTTTGGCGTATTTCAATAATTTCCCAAAGTGGGCATTATATAAAGAATATGGTAACTTATGGACCGATCTTCAGGACATTTTCTACTGTGACTTAAATAAAGTCTTATGAAACTACAAAATACCAAATTCTGATACAAAAACATTATCCGTTACGGTTTTAGACATACTAAGCTGTTTTCCTTAGGAGTAGGAATTAAATGGGACATATGCTAAATTGTGGACCGATCTTCACTAAATTTAACAGTATGATTTATCTTCCTTTAAAACTGCGACGTTCCGAAATTCATTAGAGTAGCATTATTTGTTAAGGTATTAGGTGTACTAAACTCTTTTCCGAGAGTAGGGGTCTATGGTAAATTAATATGGACCAATAACACTGTACAACAAAATCAAATTTTTTCCAAAATTACAGGGTCTGGCCTATAAATTTTGATAGAAGAGACAAAGAGAAAATACACGTGTATAGGCGTTTTGAAAGTTTACAACTGAATTTCATTTGAGGGGGGTCAAAGTTTCCCAGTTCTGGCACATTCTTGTTGTTAATCGGCATAAGAAAACATGCGACCCTAAAATTTTAGGTATAAAATCTGTTGAGCAAATTTATGTAAAATGTTACGGAGAACAATATATTAACCATCTAACTCCCCAAGGAATGGGTTTTTTTTGTCCTTCTTTCAAAAAAGAGCAAAAAGCATCATTAAAACAGGGATTTAAGGGGTTAAAATTTCCTGCAAAAATATTATCCGTGAAATTTTACTAAAAGTCCCTTAATACAACAAAACGGAAAATTCAACCAGAAAGTCAGAAATAAGACACGACAAAAGAGAGCTTAGGGTTAATTTTTCCACGCATCAAGCTCAAATGGTGAGAGCATTTCGTCGAAGTCAGCGATTTGCATTAGCGTTCTTATATCCGGACCAACAAAACCACCTGTTGGGGTATGAAACCAATCTTAAATCTTTTAACAATAACAACGACTTGAAGAACACATACATACATTCTTTAATCTTTGCTTCGCTTAATTTGGAAACATTGTTTTCAGAAAATTTAATGCTGATTCATTTGTATTCAGACATTTAACAAAGTTTTTTACCACACCAAATTTGATATGCAATGGGGATAAGAGAATTTTTTCAGTTGGTACCAATGCTTGATAACGATATTGTGCTCTCCAAATGTTCCCTTATCTCGCAACTTCCATTGTCTTTTGGAATATTGGTCGCCCTTCCATCTACTATCCCAAGTGCATAAAAAGCATCCGTACTTAATTATAATTAATAACACTGTGCTAGAATTTAAATTCAAATTGAGACAAGCGGGGTACCTGGCGTTTTAACTTAATTCGGGTACGCTGAATCCAGTGGTGCTAACCGTTTTTTTTTTTAAAGATAGCTCTTGTTTTCGAGATATACCGTAATTTCGAAAATGGAGGAGGTGGCACAACATACATACACATATTCGCCTAACTCAAAAACGGTTCAGTTTATTAGTTTATTGAACAAACCGCAATTAAGTTTCATTTAAGCACGGTTAAACCTTTTTCTAATATGCGGAGAAGTTTAAGAAACATATTTTTTTCTTTTGGCAAAAAAAAATAATTTTTTAGCAAATGGATTTTTAGGAATGGAGATATCAGGTAGGTATGTTAGAAATTAATGATGGAGATGAAAAATAAAGTGTGGTTGGTCCTACCTGACTCGTCTAGAAGCATCCTACGCCCTGCTGAAAATTCAAAATTTCAACCATACAAATATGGCGGCTTATGGAAATTCTTAAATTTGGCCCTGCAGCGCGTAGGGTGCTCCTAGACAGGTCAGGTAGGACCAACCACACTTTATTTTTAATCTTCATCATTTATTTCTTACATACCTACCCGCTATCTCCTTTCCTTGCGGGTGCTCCAATACAAAATTTTCAATACAAACTAGAAATAAATTGAAGAAAAAGTCCCATAACTTCCCAAGAGTCACCCCTAGGGATATAAAATAGGGACGTAACGAATACCGATATATCGGCGTTACTTCACGTTTGCCGATATATCGGTATCGACGATATTTTACTGTCGATACGCCGATACTTTTTTATAGTTTTTTGAACAAACGATTTAATTTTCAATGTTTATTTTTTGCATAACAACTAATAGCAAAAAACCAAACAGAATTATAAATTGCATTCAACGCGTTTGCTGTGTAACTTGTCAATACAATTCTACACTACGACTTTTTGGACTGACCTGCAACTTCAACCGTTTTGCTTTACACCGTAATGGTAAAACGTTCTCCTATTGATAAATCGTGTATGTAATTGTACTATTGAAGAATTTTCTAAAAATTTCGCTACAAATTTTGGGTTACTTCAAAGAGACCACAAAATCCCTAAGCAAATCCACTGCTACATTTCTGCTTATTTCGATAGTAAACAGTCTTCGAAAATTTTTAGAAAATACGAAAAATGAATAAACTGGGATGCAGAATAGTTCAGATTCCCAAAAATTCGCATGAAATCTATTGTTTATCTACAATTCTCTACCTTCAATACAAAGCTAGAAAATTGCAAAGACAATAGATCGAAAAAACGTGTTATTGAGCTACTCAACATGACTCTACATTCCGAAAGTGTTGAGGAAACGTCTGAAAACTTTTTCCAAATACTTTAGAAGAGCTAAAAATATTATACAAGTAAGACCATAAAGTGAATAAGAATTTTAAAACACTCAGGTCTTACATTTAAAAATATCAAAGCTTCAACAAAGACACAACAATAAACAGTCAATTTTTCTTTCTTACATTCCCCAACAATTGGCTGGTTTTTTTCCTATGGTCACATGGTTACACCTACACCTACTAAAAATTCTGATAAGTCTACAAGAACTGACCTATGGCGCCCATCCTACGCTGTGGTTCATCTAAATAAGAAGTCTAGATATACCTAAGATCTTCTAATTTTTCTAGAGACTTAGATCCGCTTGTTTACTGGCGGTATTAAATATTATATTCAAAATTTAAGACCATGCAGCAGAAATACTTAAGTAGTCAAATGAGTTAAGTCACATCTGAGAGAAGAACTTTGTTTTTTAAACAAACATGTTATTAATATTAATTTTGGATATTAATAATCTTAAAATATTAAAATATTAATAATATTAAAAAAAAATATTTGCTTCTGCAAAACGTTTGGCTAGATCAAAAATAATTAAACAGACGGCAAACCCCACTGAAGAGATTGTGTGGTTACAATCGAAACTAGTCTGGGCAACCTGTCCGTGAACGCCTGGGTTCAAATCTCAGCGCAGTCAAGAATGAAAAATTATCAATAAAAAAAAAAATTTCATGTTGTAAAATTCCTGTCTTCATAAAAATAATTTAATGAAAATTAAATTCAATGAACTTAAGCCTAATTAAAAATATCTAAATTTGGATTAAAAATTTAACAGTTTCTAAACTACATTAAACAATTATCTTCGTACAAACAAAGTTTAGTACATCAATAGAAATTATTAAAAATAAAGCCAAAATTTGATCAATATACTGGCCATGCTTTTTTTTGGACTTTTTCGTCAAATATTCGTAAGGTCTGAACATACCTTAACACTGTTTTTTTTTTTTTTTGTTTCAAAAATAAATTAGTTTTTCCATGAATTTAAAAAAATTAATAAAATAACGAAATGTCGTTGTTTTGAAAATATTGTTAAAATCAATTTAAATATTACTAATCTCTACGACTGTAATTTTGTAAAATAAAGAAATTACTCACTCTATTTGAATTTTGTTAATTTTACCTTGAATTCAAATTTAATATTCGTACCGGTTTCGGCGATACTTCTCTTTGAGAATCGGTATCGTATCGGCGGGAAGGCGTATCGTTACTTCCCTAATATAAAATGTATGACCGACCTCAATGGTTTTTTGTCCTAAACATTTGCCCAAAACATACTTACCCTTTATCACCACTTCTTAGGGGGGCTCCCATACAGATATAGCGTTTTATGAAATTCTTAAATTTAATTAAAATTTTTCGTTTTTTGTGAATAAAATCAAATGTTGTAAACAGATTGTAATTATTTATGGCTTGTTTTGTTTGCAACTTCGTGTTTTATGCGTCTAGATTTTCCAATTTTTTATGAATTTTTAACAAACAAAAATTTCGAAATTTTGCTACAAAATTGTTTTTTTTTTTGCTATGTTTCAAAAACGACTGGGCATATTTGAAAAGTTTAAACTTGCTTAAAGGTTTAGTTTGTTCAATAAACTAAACCGTTTTTGAGTTACGCGAATATGTTGTGCCACCTCCTCCATGTTCAAAATAGCGGTATATCTCGAAAACAAGAGCTATCTTTTAAAAAAAAAAACGGCTAGCACCACTGGATTCAGCGTACTCCAATTAGGGTAAAACTTATCTGCTTTTTTCAACTATCACAGTGTAATAAATGCCGGTATCCATATGCTATCAAACGCCTTTTCGAAATCTATTAAACATGCACATGAGCTTCTAATGATTATTTGAGACAAGCAGATGTGTTGCGTGAATTGTTGATTGAGTGTTTGTATTTTAAACGAAGTTAGGAAGAACATGTAAATCAATCAAATAGATAATCATTCATTCAAAGCAAATTTCGATCTACCAAATTAAAAAATACGAAGAGATTGTGTGGTTACAATCGAAACTAGTCAGGGCAACCTGTCCGCGAAAGCCTGGGTTCAATTGTCAGCTCAGGCAAGAATGAAAAATTATCAATAAATTTTAGTTAATTTCATGTTGTAAAATTCCTGTCTTCATAAAAATAATTTAATGAAAATTAAATTCGATAACCACAATACTAATTAAACTATTTTATTTTAAACGAAAAAGTCAATTTATATTTTTTGATATTTATTTAATTTTTAATTAAAAATTTATTTCAAAACAACTTTAATATTAATTAAATCCAAATTATATTATTAATTTTCTTTCAACTAAAAAAATAATTGATTCAATTATCATATTAATTAAATTTAAATACATTTTGTACCATTTTTTTAATTGATTAAAACTTTTTTCTGTGTATGATAAATTTAAATACTTAATGGATGTCCTTAATGCAGGGTAGTCAAATTTTGCATTAGAAAGTAAATTAAATTAAAAACGCAATTTGTGTGACAAATTCTGTTTTGTTGATGCCAATGTGAAGTACCTATTTGTAAGCGTGGGTGGTAATGACTTATTGAACTCCCTATTTGTAAGCGTGGGTGGTAAGTACTTGCCTCCAATGACATCACCGTGCTAAAATAACGAGTTAAAATGCCAATGTATAAGTAGTGAAGAGAAGTTTTAATAGCTTTTTAACTCATTACTTTTCAATGTAAGTTTTTGCTGGGATAATTATCCAATAGCCAAATTACGATATGTTGTAATTTTTGAAGTGTTAACTGTAATCTGTGCAATGGTGTTCAAAATTTGACTTTGATCTTTAACTATGAAGTTATTAGTTTCGTCATCGTTATGTAGCTCGTCAGGTGATATACCAGCATTTCTTATCAAAAATGTGTCACCTTGTGGGATTTTAAGAGTATTACTGCCAGTTAATATTCTCCAGTTGTATTGACCTAAACTGTTTTTCTTTTTTTTTTTTTTTTGCTTCAAAAACATATTTGAGGAGTTCATATGATCAATACGTTTTAGTTTCTCTCGCAAATGTGTATTGACTACTAGAGTTGAGCGATCCCGTGATTTTTAAGGAACATCGTGATTAGTGAACGTAATTTAAAAATCACTGCTCCTTAAAACTGTGATTGTGATCACGGTTTGTCAGTTTTTAGTTCTTCTACAGCGAATGCGTCCAAGCTATATGTATAATGAGCGAGCTTTCGCAAGAGCTTTTGTAAGTACTTTGCAAAGAAACATCAACAAATTGTAAGAGCTTTCAAAGCTGTGTACTTGCATATACATACATACTTGAATAAATAAACTTTGGCTTACAAAAAATTCTAATAAGGTAGAAGATAGAATGAAAGGAACAGCAAAATTATTCGCCATTGCATTCAAACAAACAGTGAAATATCATACATTTGTGTATGTAACAAAAAACAAAAAGAACGACTTAGTCCCAATTTACATTATACGATTTTTGTCGTTGCGATTATTGTCGTTTCTTCTTTGAAGTCGGTCTTATGTTTACATTGTACGATTTTTGTCGTTACAACTCCTTGTGTATACATATAATTTGACACTACGAATGAAAGAACAAAACGAATCGTAGAGTACACTCGCTTGTGTACCCCTTTTAAAGCCTCTCTCCCTTCTCGCCAATAAGGTAAGAATCGCAACGACCGACAAAAATCGTATAATGTAAATTGGGACTTAGCAAGTACCAGTTACTTGACAAATTTGGTCACAACTGTGATTCGTGATTTTTCAGTAACAGTGATTAAATCACAGGTACAGAAATATCGCTCATCTCTATTGACTACTGTTATAGGAAAATTATCAGTAATTAGCTTTTTGATAAGCTAAATTTTGCATTTTAGTAAATTAAGTTCTAAGTAATTAGCGCTCTAATCGATTGTGTTTTTTGATTAAAGTAAACATTTTACGTTTTTCTGATTGAAAACATGGTTGTGGTAAACATATTACAATTATTATTGAATCATATTATGACCAAATATATTCATAATATTACATCATAATATATTTCCCTTAACCCTAATTGGTTTTTATTACATCCTATTATAATTAAATGTAATCATATTATTATCAAGTTAATCATAATAAGCTAAAAAAATAATCATATTATTATCATGTTAATCATAATTATATGTAGATTAAATCTAAGACCGAAAAATATTTTTAATATATGTATATTTATGCTTATTTACTAACTGGAAACCTTAACGTAAAACTGTTACAGATATTTCACATCACACTGTGATGCAATCTTACAACATAATATTTTTAAACTATTTTTGTCATTGGTCGCAATTATTTATAAATTATTTTATAGAATTTTCATTCTTTTGCTCTAAAATGACACAAAACAATGGTCAATATTTTTGCATCATTTTCAAACAATATTAAATTTTTTTTAGCATTAATATGTTATTTTGTGACACTTAACAATTTTTTTTTAAGGTAATTTAATTAATGCAATTTCTTTTTTTTTTAATATCCTTAAATTTGGTTTTTTTAATGGGTATTTTTTTTAAATTGTTTAACCACTGAATAACAAATAATTCGATAGGCAAAATTATTTTTCAAATGGCGATAACAAGATATTCTTAGAGTAAAGATATTTTGTTTGCATCTTAAACATATTATGAGTACACGTAAAGAAAGTTATCATGTTATAGCTATAAAATATCATTAAATGATTGTGGGGAATATAATATGTTTTCAAAGTTAGCTTTATTTAGTTGTTACAAAAATGATTATTTTTCAATGAACCATACTAAATGTATAATTGCGATAAGCATTGACATGTTTACAGTAACTATAACATTAATGATTTTAAATAAAAATAACAATATTTTGCTTACGACAACAATATATTGTTACAATAAACATAGTGTAGCTGCCGTAACCATGCCCAACCATATTTTTCCTCTGCGTGTAGTTGAATTTGTAAATTTTTTTGTTGAATCAATGTTTTAAAATAATCATGTCATTTAATTTAATAAAATAAAAATCTATTTCGGAATTAGTCAGATTTTTATGATTAGGCATTGGTATTTTCTCTATGTTGGAGGCCGTGGCAGTGGCTTATAACTGGATACCAGAACACGATAGTGGCCTACAGATAGAGTTGTAAAGTAGGAGTTGGCAATCTAGACTAAGGATCGAATTTCTTCCAATGAGCCAATTTATTTGAATTGCTTTTAGTTTCATTTGAGTTAACTTTGCCTCTTTTTAACATTTCAACATTAAACGTCAATCTAAATGTATCCGAGATATTTTACATTCGAATGTTGTGGGATTATTTGGCTACTGATTTTAATAGAGAGTCATGACTGTCTACGCAAAGTAACTGTTATGTGTATGCATTTTTGTAAATTGACCTTTATTTTCCATTGTGTTAAACATTATTCCAATTGATGTATGTGGTCATGTAAGAATGCCTCGAAGCTGTTTTCGTGGATGCTGAGAAAAGATTTATCATCAGCAAAAGTTGATGTGTGGATTTAGTCGTTGGTTGGAATGTCTGAAGTAAATATCAAATACAATATAGATCCTAAGTTACTTTCCTGTGGGGCTCTAGCATTGATCGGTCGAGGTGGCCTTATAAAATCTCCTTCTTTTATAATAGACTTCCGACTGGCTAAGGTTATGTTCAAACCTATAAAATATTTGACGTCCTACACGTAACCACAAGTTTTATTAAAAAATTGCTCGATCAAACATCATTTAACAGTTTCCTAATTGAATTATACAATTATCTTCATACAAATAGAGATAAGGAAGTCAATAAAAATTGTAAAAATTAATCTAAAATTTGATCAATCAAATATTTGTTGGGTCTGAACCAGTGATGGAAAATTCAGTACTTTGGTACTATTTTCAGTACTTCTTCTTTTCATAAATACCACAGTACCCCCACGTAAGTTTTGGTACTCTTTTCTTGTTATGCTTCTTTGTTAAGAAATCCAGCGTTGCTATTTTTTTTTAAACATTTCCTACCTACCAATGACATACAGGGTACACATACACTTTAGTGTTCTTTATCGTTCATGTTTTTTGTTGCAAAACTATTGATTTTCTTCAAGCATCAATGTCTTTTTAAATGCGTTTTAACTACATGGTTTCGATGACGGTATAACATACTAGTATGATTTTCCTATTTTTCCTCACCAATAATTAACAAACATATTTTGAACACCACTAGAAAATATGTAATAACCAGAGAAGACCAATTTGCTTTTTTTGCTGTTTTGCTTCTTTTTTGCTGTTTCTGCCCATATTTGCTTTTTTTTTTGCTGTTTTTGTTATTATGGTGCTTATTTTGCTTTTTTCCTATGTTTTTGCTGTAATATAGCTTTTTTAACATAATTTTTACGTAAAAATATTTTTTTGAGAAAACATGAGAAAAAAAAATAATTGACAACTTTTTTCTGGGTTAAAACAAAAATATGTTAGTTGTGGACTAAACGTTTTTGGGCGCTTTATTACAACTAAAATTAATAAACTTACCATCCCAAAAAAAACAGCCATGTTACTTATTTGAGTTTAAAACAAAATAAGTAAGCCGGCCGATGTGAACGAAAAAATAATAAAAAAAAAATGCCGAAAGAAAAGTCAGATATGTTATTTATGCTAAAAATGGTAAAATTGTATCCTGAAGTTTTTAAAGTTGAAAAAGATTGGCTTTTTTGTAATGTGTGTTCGAGTAAAATTAATAGCGAAAAGAAGTGCAATGTGGAGCAACATTTTAGTACAAAAAACACAAATTAGCTGCTTGCCAAGAAAATCGTCCACAAAAACTTATAACGGAATTTCCTGTTACTATTACTGCTAATATATTTCACGAAGATATAAGTAAATTTTTGTTGGAGACCAATATACCAGTAAAAAAAGTAAGCCATCCCAGTTTCAAAAACATGTTTCAAAAGTACGCCAATTTTTCATTTCCAAGCGAAAGTTCTATTCGAGGTAAATACATACCTCAAATGTATACGGAAGCTATAAAAAAAGCTACAAACAGTTGGGTTAGCTATTCACGAAAGTGTAAATATTGTGTCAAATGTACGAAAAGCTCTTGAGAATCTACATGAAAAATTATATATTAGGAAATTTAATGCAGTATGTATTTCAAAGAAATCCGGGGTTCAAACAAATTTTACAAATAAACAGCATTCTTCAAACAGGTGCTAAACCTGATGACGAAATGAAATTTTGAAATATAAATTTGCTCCAACAACATCCATTGACGTGCAAAGAAGTTTCTACTTATACAATTCACTTTTAACAGAAAGACGAAGAAAAATGACGTTTACAAATATAAAAGCCCACATGATTGGTTATTGTAACTGTTTTCACGAATCTGAAGAAATAGAATAACTGTAATTTTTTATATTTAAATGTATATATTAAAAAAATAAAAATGCTTTTTTTGCTGCTTTTTTTTCTAAATTTTTGTGCTTTTTTTATATATTTTTTTTGCTGTAAACACTTTGTTTTTTGCTTTTTTTTGTCTTCTCTGGTAATAACATTTTTGTTTGGGAGTTAATAATGAATTAATTTTTAGATTGTTAGCAAAATTTTATAATTTTAATATTAATATTAATTAGCATTACATTCTGCTGGTGTCTAATAATTGTAAATTTTTCTGTACATACAATCAATGCTATCCAACGGAAAGTTAAGGTAAAATGTAACAAGAAAATACAAGATAATTGTCTGGTAGTGTATAAAAGTCATTCCTAAAAATTTAAGGAATATAACTATTACAAAAAGCTTTATAATATACATAAATGAAATTTAACTCATAGAATAAATTCGTTTTTTTTTATATTTTTCAAAAAAAAAAAAAAAAAAAATTGGTTATATAAAAAGTACCAAAATGGTTAATAAAGTACTCTTTTGCTTAGTGGTCAGTACCATCTCAAATTTTCAATTTTCCATCACTGGTCTGAACATACCTTAAGTAATTTTCTAACAGTTTATGTGTGTTTACGTGTACATTTGGCTTCAATTTATGCATTAAGCCTTCATGCTAGACTTTGTCGAAAGCTTAAGAAACATCAATGAAGAGTGCAGAACAATATTTTTTTTCTTCAAAAGTTGTTCTTATGACGTTTATTACACGCAGAGAAAAAACATGTTTAAATATGGTCACCTCCAACAAAACTATTTTTAAAAAAAGTTTTAAACATATTATGTTTAATTTAACCATATTATTGTCACCGACAACCATATTATTGTTAAATTAGTTCCTTATCAAGAAGCCACAACCATATTATGGTTGCCTCTAAACATGTTATGGTTAAATATGACAATAAGTTGTTTTTAAATTAACGATAGTATTTTCCTCTTTTCCAAGAGCAACATTCTATGGTTGAAAACCAACCATGCTGTTATATGTAAGTATTAAAGATATTTTTGTTATTATTAACCAAAACGTGTTCAGAGAAAACCATAATATGGTTGTGCCTTCTTGATAAAGGACTAATTTAACCATAATATGGTTGTCGATGACAATTATATGGTTACAATAACCATAATATGTTTACAATTTTATTTAAAAATAGTTTTGTTGGAGGTGACCATATTGGTTTAAAATTAAAATATTAATTAAATAACAAAAAATCTCAATTGATTTTTTCGTTTGAAATAAAATAATTTTAACTTGTAGAATTGTTGTTGGGAATTGTCAAAACCTCAGCTATATTTAATTAAATTAATTAACACATTGTTTGAAACGGAAAGTTTTGCGATCAATTTCTCAATTTAAATGAAAAATTTAATGATTGCAAAAAAAATATTCACAATTTAAAATTTTTACAAGTTTTAGTAATCTATATATAATCATTTTGTTAATAGGTGCAAAATCAACAAATTGTTTGCTTGATTTTATGAATTTGGTAATGAATTTGGTGATTAGAGAAAATTTTTTATTTTTTCTGTGTTTAAAAAATTTAGATCAGAATCCCACAACGCAGCATCCTGGGCCCTCTATTATACTTAATTTATACTTCGGACATGCCAACAAACAGCTACACACAAACCTCAACATATGCGGATGACACAGCTTTCCTAAGCGTACATGAAAACTGTCAAGAAGCATCTCGTTACTTACAGGATCACATATTTGAACTGGAAAGGTGGTTAAAACAATGGCGGATAAAGATCAATGAGCTTTTGCGCACATATAACATTCACATTGCGTCGGGAAACATGCCCCCATATTAAAATCAATTATCAAATAATTCCCCAACACTCGCATGTAAAATATCTTTGTATACATCTATTGCTTTTAGTAACTCAAATGAAACTAAAAGCAATTCAAATTAATTGGCTCATTGGAAGAAATTCTGTTCTTAGTCTCGATTGCAAACTTTTTCTTTACAACTCTATCTTAAAGCCAATTTGGTATTCAGTTATGTGGCACTGCCTCTGCTTCTAATATCGAAAAAATTCAAAGGCGCCAAAATAAACTTCTTCGAATAATCACAGCCGCTCCCTGGTATGTTAAACACTCAAATATCCACAAGGATCTCAATGTGCCATTGGTAAAAACTATGATAACGAAATATGCAGTAAAATATTTAGAAAGGCTGGAACTGCACCCAAATCCATTAGCTCGAAATATTTTAAATTATGGCGGCCACACTCGCTTAAGAAGAAGAGACACTGCAGCACTCACCCAATCAGATTAGCGATAAACCTATATATGTAAACAGAAACCGTGATGACTAAATCTTTTTTTGGCTGGCACTGGCAGGACATAAAGTAAATATTAGGATAAGATTTGATTAATTATTGTTAGTTCATATTTAATATATGGAGATTCAATAAATAAATACTGATAAAAAAAAAAAAATATAAAGAAAACTAATTTTTATACTTAAGCTTTAAAGAACTCAATAATTTTCAAATTGTTTGTTAAGTGGTTCTCGTCATTATAAATATTTTTTGATATTATTTTACTTTATATTTCATAATAATTGTATTTATTTACTTTGCCTGAAATATCAGAAACAGCTTTGTAAAAATTTTAACGTGTTAATAACACTGGTCGTTAAAAAAAAAAGTCGGCGGATAGAGAATTTTATTATGTGATTTTGATTCAATCACGCCGAGTTGTCATTTGGTTTACTGATTTTTATGATTTCATGGCTTATTATATTCGTATTATACATACCTGGATTTCTGATAAATGGCAAAAATGTAAAATTTTTGTTCTTATAATTGTTTTAATGAATTTTTGAAAACGAATTTCTGAATTAGCGGCGTTGATTTTGAAAATAAGATAAATATTATTCAAATGACCAAAGAAAATTTTATTTCTAATCATTTTGTAAATGATCACAATCGCACAAATCGTTCTCAATTTATGATAAAATGCATTAGCATTACCGCCTTATTTCGGGCGAAATATTTCATTTAGTTTTTTATTTAAATTTTATTTAGCGCTTTTTGATCAAAAATAGTTCACAACCCCGTTTGGATGTGCTGAGGCTCCCCGAAGAAGAAGCCTTTTCAAAAGTAAACAAAAGTAAGTAATTTACTTTTTCTTACTGAAATGGATTAAAATTTTGTATTTTTTAAAAGACAAAACATAAAAACACATTAAATTTTATTATAACGGTGGTTTTTCTGCTACATCCACTTTGGATTTTCCTTGCGAATTGCATTTTTTTTCTCAGTACATGGGCGTAATTCGTTTTCTCAAGCGCACAGCTCTTATTTAAATCTGAAAAAACTTTAAATTAGGATGTGCCATACCGACTGAAATTCAAGTTAACAAATTTTCTTCCTCAGGAAAATATAATTCTTCTTATTTCACAGTCTCGTAATTTTTACCAGCGAGTATAAATGAAATAATAAAAAGCTGTTTAAGTTTCAAAATAATTAAGTTCAAAATAATAAAAGCATTCAACATTTTATTGACCGTTCTTCTAGTATATAGATACTTAAATATTAAGGTCGGTTTGGAATTGATATAAATAGAAACCCGAAGCAATAATATCTAAGAATTTAATCGTTTGTTATTGTTTAATGATTTATTAAAGCAAACTCTGGAAAAATTTTGAAGTCAAAATTTTTCCATGCAAAGTTCTACTCTTTTCATGATAAAAGAGAAATTGTATTTAGTGATAAGAAACAAACACAATCACGCACATTAAAATCAGAGTTGCCAGACATTAATAAAAGTTTTAATTTAAAGAAGTAAACTTTTTTTTGCATAAAAAACTATTTAGGAAAACTATTAAATTTATTTGTTATAATTATGCCGGAGGTAAAAGAGTAAGTAAGTTAGTCCTTCCGTTTCAACGATATTGATCTAATGATATCTTCACACTTGGGTTTTTAAACGCGTTTAAGCATCTCGAACGTGACTAAGCTCCAATCACTTCAAAATCGAGATTATTAGCCATAGATTTAATGGATTTGTTAATCACTTTAAATTGAGTATATTCCTTATGAGTAGCGAAGTTGACTCAACGATGTCCGTCTGTCCGTGTGTGTGTTTGAATGGATTCTTCCTTTAGATTTTAATTTTAAAAACCCTCGCCGATAAATCTGCATTTATGGCAACGCTGGAAAGAAAAAATATATGTACTAAAATTATTTGTCTTTTTATCTACAATCAGAACAAACCAAATAGAATAATGTGTGTTCAGATATTTTTTTAATTATAAATATTAGGGGCTCCATTAGACGTAAATAATCCTAAAATACACTGTTTGTCATCAGGTAAGCACTTACCCAGTGAGCTTATTATGTCTGCTTTTATTGTTGTTGTTGTTAATATATTAATACTTTTGGGTGTTCCATATAACTCGTGACCGTATGCACGAACATTATCTGGATGAACCTAAATAAAGAAGGTTTTATTAAAAACCACGCCCAATAAACGCTGCCTCTTGACAATGAAATTACATAAATAGTTTTAAAATCAAAGTGACAAATCGCGAAAAACGTGAAAATTAAAAATATTTTATTGCAACATAAGTCGTCCTACCAAAATTTTTTTTAATTCGGTCCATATTTGAACAAATCTCTCACAAAAATACCAATACCAAAAATAATAAATAAATGTTGGTATTGATTTGGCGGCGATAACTTTTATAATAGCTATTATAGTACAGAGATAACAATAGGTCCATATAAACCCCTCTCCAAAATCGATTTAAGACGAACAAATGTCATATACATCTTGATATTTAAGTAATTTTTGGCATGAATTTTAACATTGTAACATAATTTTATTTTTCCGCGTCCCAGATTGGTTCACTCTCAAAAATGTGCCTTTATATACTGGGGTGTAGGGCATCAAATGCTCGTGCTTAACCGACTATACATTCTTACATGCTCTTTGTTTTTGGAATATTTAATTTTAGATACCACCCTAATCCACAAACAAGCCATTATCGATGTTTGTATGTTCGTCGGGGATGGCATTGAGAATTTTTCAATATTTAAAATTGTACTTTTTTGACTCTAATTGTACTTAAAGATTTTTTTAGTTCAAATAAATTTTATTTATGTTTATAAAACAATTATAAAAATGTATTATAATTCTTTTTTGTTTAGAGCTTTCATTTCAATGTGACCAGACAAACAAAAAATTAAAAACCATTTCTGTCGAAAGTGGAATAATCAAGTTTTGAAAAGAACCTCCTCAGTTCATTTGCCTCATTATTTGTTTTCGAAACTGTTGCCCACAAATCACTGATACTTAAATCATTGTTAGGGCTTAATATTTCAATGTCAACAAGATCTCTAAATCTCTAAATTGTTATCAATGTTGGTATGTTGGTATTCTTTTGGAAACATTATTACTAATATGTAGTAATACTTTGCTGTTGGTATTTCCATTGACTACATTTTCTGAACTATTCTAAAGATTAGCCGCCATGTTCTGACAAACGCACGATTTGAAATCGCAAGACGCCAAATTTATTTTATGGTTTTGTGAACTCGTGCGTTTTGCTTGCTAAGTGCTAGAGATTCTTAAAAATATTATAATTCCCTTGAGCAAAATCTTGCTATTTAAAGTCGCCAAACATCTTTTGATTGCGATTTACAGAACACCTATTATGCGATATTAAGACACAATGCCCGTAATTTTTAAAGTGAAATGTCGTTCTTTAAACTTCGCAAATATGACTAAAATTATGAGTTGCCATGTGAATTTACTAAAACTTGAAAAATTCGTTAAGGGTATTTTACACTATTACACAAGTATTACGTGTTATTAGGGAAATACAACCCTGTCATGATAAGTTGTTGCTTTTTTTTTTTTTTGAAAATTTTCAAACAATGATTAGATCAGAGATGCATTTTCGTTGAAATACGTAAGACTTATGTGATAGGGTAAAACGGCCTTTAATTGTACTTAATAAGCCATTAGTGTGCGTCTGTACTTTTCAAGTTTAAAAAGTACCAAAAAAAAGTACAATTGTTCCAATTTCGCCAACCCTGATGTACGTTTGTAAGCAAATATACAAACATATTTGTTTAAATAAATATGAGAAAAAGTTGTTGTGTTTTTAGCTACAAAGAGACCAAAGAAATAAAGGCAAACACACACTCTTAATAAGTTTAAAAAGCTAACGGTAAAGAGTAAAATAATTCAGTGTGCTCCAAAAAGCCGATCCACTAAGTAATAACAAGAGTGAGTGTGTGCTAGTTTTTCGAATAATTATTGTTTTTATTATTAAACCACCAGCTGATTAAACCAGAAAAAGAAATATTTTCTATACAATTTAGTAATTATGCGATATTGAAAGCAAAAGTTTATTTTTTTTAACTCAACAAAAGAAAGTGCTGTTCTGTGAATAAAAATTTATTAAACGATATTTTAAAATTTGCAGAAATCAAAATGAGTGCTTGGGAAAATAATGAGGAAATTAAAATCTTTCGCGAATATTTGCGCATTCCCAGTGTCCATCCAAATATTGATTATGGTAAGTTGATACAAAGTAGTGTTAAAATGATTTTATCCGCCTTTTTGGTTTATAATTAAGTAGGTTTGTAAATTATTTTGTTAATAATTTACGATTTTATTTGGGAAATAAGTGTAGGATTTATTTAGAATTCACATTTAAAAGATTTTTAAGGAATTTACAATTTGGTTGCTTAGTAAATCACATAATTTGAGGATTTTGGGTTTAAAATTCAAGAACTTGAGTGTATCTCGCTTTCGCTAGGTAAAGGTATTATGAGCCCTTACAACTATTAATTCATACACCAATCTTTTTTTGACAAATCTACCTTTAAAACTCCGTATTTTAGAAAACAATATAGATAATGCTAATTAACTTTTCTGAAACGTTACAACTGGTCGGTACAATTAAGTTGAATAAACCAGTTGATCTCTCGCTGAGCAGGCTACAAATTTTCAACTAACTTTTCATCCAACTTCATTAAGGAATTATTTTTATAGTGTCCATATGCGTTTCGATAACTTTATAACTTCATTTTCGAATATTTCTTTTTTGTATTTATCGTTTTGGCTAATTCATAATTCCGACATCTCTTCATATTCTTCAATAAAATTGCGTATTGGTATTTATTCTTCTTTTTTACACAAATTGTTCACTTCGCATGATGTTGCTTACAAAATATCAGAATACAAAAGAAAAATCGCTAGCACACTTACCAATTAAATACTTGATTGTCAGTTAAATGAAAATCTAATTTAGTTTTGCTTAAAATGTTGGTCTTTAATGCAATAAAAAAAATCACATCATTAGAAACACAAGCTTAAACTAAAGTTCATTATTTTATAAAAACAATTATTTGACCATTTTTATTTCGTACAGTGTATTAATTCGTCTAAGAATCACAAGAAAATTTAAGCGAAAAAGCTGTGTCATTTAAATCAATTCATTATCGGGGAAGCCTAATTATAAAGTTTCTATTTAGGAGGATCTTTTTTATAGATGAAGTCGAATTTTTGGGTTTTTTGAAGTTTTTTTGAAGAGGAAAATGACCTGCAAGACCGTTTAAATAGTACCTAAAAAAGTAAGTGTTTGCTTGATATTTAAAGCTTTTTGGTACGGGTCTTACTGTGGTTTACTCCTAGATTTGCGTGGAAAATATCTTAGGATTACAATTAGAATCATCACGGGTCATTTTCAGCAATATTAAGCGTACAAGCATTTCAGAAACCGTCTGGCACTTTCCAAGCCTTCAAAAACATAGGGCTCATTAATGGCCATTTATCACAACCTAATCGCGACAAGATGACAATCCGTCATCTTAATACTCCCCCTATAGGGGAGCTTTTGGTGAAAAATGAATTATATTTTTATATAATTTGAAATGAATTATATAAAAAAATTATTCTATACTAATATACTTGGAACTGAATGTAACAAAGCCATATTTAATTGACCTCTAAATAATTTCCAAGTTCTTTTTTTAATATATTAAATGTATTAATATTCTGCATTAATAAATATTACAAAACATTTTTTGAAGTATGTTATACTTTCTTTAAACTTCTTTCAAAAATGATTGCCTTTAAATTACATGTTACACGCCACAGTATCATCAGTTTATTTTATTCAAATATAATACATAGTTCGTAAGTATGTATGCCTGTAACTATAACTATAATACAATACAATATCCTTGCCAGAAAGCGGCGTCTTTGTCTTCTATACTATAATAGAACTATTGAATTTCCAATGGTATTTGCCTATAATATGCACGTATTAGGGTGGTTTAAACTGTAAGCAAATAAATTTTAATCTAGCAATCTAAGATTTAGTTTTCAACTTACGAAGAGTGTTCACTAGGGTATTCAGTTAATCGATGTTTTGTGTTAATCGATAAATCGCGCGAATAATTATTCGAGGTAAAAATTTAATCGAATAATAATCGAACAATTTGAAATTATTCGGTTAATCTAATAATTTCTATTTTGTCTACTTTAGAAGTTTAAAAATAAGACAAAAAATTAAATTTTGTACCACAATATAACAAAAGGTACTTCATTTAATAAAAAAGTAAACTATGTTTAATAAAAAAATAGCATCAACATTTAAGCTGATTTTCTAATATAATCTTTAAAAAAAAAGTATACAATTTAATTTTTTATGTTTCAAACCATATCTTTCTTTTGTTTTGATGAAACTTGATTTACAAAACATTATATTACTTATTGTTGACGTTGAAGAGATTGAAAGTAAAGCGTTATAAAGCATATCCAATTTCTCTGTTATTTTCTTGTCTTTTTTAAACTCTATATTATTCCATTATATCACTTGAATCTCTTTTTGATTCCTTTACAATTTTAATACTTTTAATAGTATTGTTCAAGTCTGGTAGAAGGTTGTTTTCATTCTTCTCAAAAAAATAATCTTCTTCATCTAAATCATTACTCGAAGGAAATGCTCCCTGAGTTAACAAACAATAAAAGAGAATTTAAAACGTACCGGTTTGTGCTTTTACATAAAAAATAAACAATATTTTAATTAATTTAAAAAAAAAGTGACCTAAAGATTGAAAAAATATATGAAAATATAATATATAAAAGAAAAAAAAAATAATTCATATGTACTGTGAAAAAACAAATTTTCGATTAATCCAATAATCGACAAAAATTATTCGAATTATTTGTTATTCGATAATAAGCAATTTTAAATTATTCAATCAGTTAATCGACCAAAATTAATCGATTAATCGAACAACGGTTTTTCGTTTGAATGCCCTAGTGTTCACACGATTGTCAAAGAAAATTAAAAAAATTTTGTCCAAGTAAAAGAAATGGGTAGGTTAAAGACGAAATCAATTTAATGGAGTTAAGTTAAAAATATTTTTGAGCGTTCAATTAAATGTAATAGCCTTATCAAATATTTAAAAGTGGAGTTACCGTTCTTAATATAAGACTTAACTCGATATTAAACCCAGATTACTAATATCTTAATAAAAACAATATTTTCAGGTTAAGCTGGATAAAAAAAAAATTTTAATCTTTTTATTTAGCAATAAATTGCATTACTTAAGTACTAACTCATTTTTAGTGTTTTCGGTTCGGTTACTTTAGAACCCCCTTATTGATTGAGAATCACCTAAAATATTCTCGCATGATATTATATATACACACATACATATACATACATTTTTCTATTTTTACTACATTTAACAACAAACCATTTCCTTGATAACTTCCTTGACCTTTGCCATGCACTAAAAGAATGATTTGAAAACATTTGTTCGTACAAATTCCAATAGAATGGGCTTGTCCATATGTTGTTTAAAATAATAATATATTTAATAAAAAAATCAATATAACCTTCATCCTTTAAACCTAAAAACACATTTACGCTTTAAATTGGCTAAATAAAAAAAACGTTTACCAGTTTTTAGGTCAACAATGTTATCACTATACATACATACATATAAGAATAAAAATTCTCCCGATGTCCTTTTAAAAACCTTCTTCAATAACACTGTGTTGAAAAAAACCTTTCCAAAATGGAGGAGGTGGAACAACATATGTTCGCGTAAGTCAAAAACTTTTTAGTTTATTGACCAAACTCAAAAAAACCGAATAAATAATAAAATTTCCTTTTAATCGAAATTTAGATATTTTTAATTAGGCTTAAGTTCATTGAATTTAACTTTCATTAAATTATTTTTATGAAGACAGGAAGTTTTACAACATGAAATTAATTAAAATGTTATTGATAATTTTTCATTCTTGACTGCGCTGAGATTTGAACCCAGGCTTTCACGGGCAGGTTGCCCCGACTATTTTCGATTGTAACCACACAATCTCGTCGGTGGGGTTTGCCGTTTTACTCACTCGGCTATTGCAGCCGGATGACGTCAAAAGTCAAACATCAATCCTTAAACCAAATGGTATTTCACTTTGGTAGATCGAAATTTGCTTTTGAATGAATGATTATCTATTTTAATTGATTTATGTACATGTTCTTCCTAACTTCTGTTTTTTCGTACTTTTTGTCAAGAATTCTTCTTGAAATCCAAAGTACATTTTTGTTTTTCATATTGACGTCATCCGGCTTCAATAGCCGAGTGAGTAAAACGGCAAACCCCACTGACGAGATTGTGTGGTTACTGTTTATTCGTTTAGTTCTTGCCGTTAATTTTGAATTCTTCAATAATGCCAACGAAGAGGAAAAGAAACAATACTGAGCAGCAGAATGAATCTGAAATATCTTTACACAATTATAATGATATAAGCAAACGTATTGATGGCGAAGTTAATATGTTTAAACAACTTCTCCTTGAATTTAAAGAGCGTCTAGAGGTTCGATATGAGAAACATGTTGAGGACTATAAATCATTGTTAGTCGATTTTAAAAATGAAATTTTTAATGAACTTAATAAGAGAATGTATGACGTGCAGAGAGATGTTAATAAGCTAGCCGAACGGGTAAATAGACTAGAAACAGCAACAGAAGAAATTGCAGGACTGAAGAATGAAATTAAAAGCTTACAAATTCAAGCCTTAAAAAGTGCTAACAGTATGGTTGCTTCTGATTTACGTATTAATGGCATCCCTTACATATCAACTGAAAATTTACCTGAATTGTTCACGAAAATTTGTCATAAAATTAATATACCAACCCCACATCTCAAATCAATTTATCGTCTACAGAATCGTAATAACAAGTCTATTGAAGACGATCCAGACGCTGTCATAATAGCTACACTGAACTCTCCATTCGATAAAAATTTCTTCTTGAAATCATTGAGTACATTTAAAAAGAAAAACCAAGTCAATCTCTCACTTAATCTTCTTGATTTTGATTCTGATAAGTTATTTTATATCAAAGAAAACTTAACTAACTCAAATTATAGAGTCCTGCGTGCTGCTATTAGTCTGAAAGGGAATAATATTCTGAATTCAGCGTATTCGCTACGGGGTCTTGTTTATGTAAAACGGTTAAAGAATGATGATCCGACCTGCATTGAACATATTGATGCGTTGAAGTTTTTTCGCGAATATAATGAAACACAACGTGATGCTAATACATAGACTATCAAGATCATCTAATAGCTTACTAACGTTTTCTTATACTTTTTTGTTCAAATACTTAAGTTTAATGTCATATCTTACCAATTTGATTCATACCTTTTTATTATTAAACATTTGCGTTGCTTTTCATTTTCGGTCTCTCCTAATTTTCTACACTTTTAAGTAGTTCAAGTACTGTAAGTGGTAGTTCCAGCGATATTACGATGAACATGGTTAAGATCTTGGCTAAACAAAGGCGGGGTTTCTCTGTCTGTCATATTAATGCTCAGAGCTTAAATAACAAAATAGACGAATTTAGACTTATATTTGAGAATTCAAATGTGGATATCGTGTGGATATCAACTCCGGATTCCCTCATTTGTCTCGGTGGATACTCCGTTTTTAGAAATGACAGAAGTAGTCATGCAGGTGGTGTTGCTATTTATATAAAGAACCATATTGCTTGCAAAATTTGCTGTAACTCAACTACTGAAGACCTAGTTGCCACTCACTCAAATGTGGCCACTAGATTGCAAAAAAAGGAGTACATATTTGTTGAAGTCTTATCAAATAATGGCAGAATGCTGGTTGGTTGTCTTACAGGCCTAATCGTAGGGTGTGTTTTTCGAATTTCATTCTTGAGTTGGAAGCATTGTCAGTAACATACAATGAGTTGAAATCTGGAGATTTCAACTCAAACATTCTTCTGGAAATGACTCTGATCGATAACATGTCTTCTTTGGGTCTTGAGCCAACAACTCGTTCGCATCCAACACACTTCACTACTACTGCAAACACTTTACTGGATTTATTTTTTGTTAATAACGTATCAAAAGTTCTACTTTATGATCAAATTTCTGCATCATGCTTTTCTGCACATGATCTTATATTTTTATCATTTGATTTTATGATCCAACCAATGGAGAACAAATCCTACTCTTATAGAGATTTCAGAAAAGTAAATTATAAATTCCTATATGACAAATTATATGAAATTCATTGGGATAACATTTAGTATCTTCTATCTGCTGATGAAAAACTGTACTTTCTTGAAAAAATGTGCTAAAAATTTTTGATCAAACTGTTCCCTTGAGAACAAGACCTCAACTGGTGTTAAAAAAACCATGATTCTCGAAAAGAATCAAGGACTTGATACATGCAAGAGATATTACATATGCCAGGTGGAAGCGTTTTAAGACAACTCAACTTAGAAATGAGTATCGTACTGCAAGGAGGATTGTAAATATTGGAATATGTAAAGCAAAATCTGAATACTACAGTATTAAATTTAGCTCAGCCATACACTCAAGAAAAACCTGGCGAACGATTCGCCAAATCGGCATTGGTAAGGCAAATTTTAAGGTTACCTGCCCGCTTAATGGAGACGAATTGAACTCTGCTTTCACAAATGTGTCTAACATACATATGAATAATGTTAATAGCAATTTTTATGATACAATTACCTATTTAGGTCAAGAACGGAGTTTTGAATTCGCATGTGTGAGCCAAGCTGAAGTGTTTTCTGCTTTTTCTTCAGTTACATCAGACGCAGTTGGATCTGACAATATTCATCGTAGGTTTCTGAGAATTATCTTGCCTTTTCTTATCCGTTATATAACTGACATTTTCAACAACATCATAATGACGAGCACTTTCCCTTCCAAATGGAAACACGCAAAAGTTGTACCAATACCGAAGTCGAATAGAGAATATCGACCAGTTTCAATTTTGTGCTATATGTCTAAAGTTCTGGAAAAATTACTTTTTTATCAAACTATTGACTACATCAATAAACATAGGCTTCTGACAAATTGGCAATCAGGATTTCGTTTAGGGCACAGCTGCATAACTGCTCTATCTGAAGTTACGGAGAACCAAAGGTGCGGATTAGAAGACAACAAATTAATTTTATTGGTTCTACTTGATCATTCTAAAGCTTTTGAAATGGTGCACCATCCAACTTTATGCATGAAGCTACGAAATTTCTTTAATTTTTCAAGTAGTTCATGTCGGCTTATATCTTCGTATCTTGAAAACCGCACACAATCTGTATGCATCGATAATATATTTTCTAAGCCGTTTAAACTAAAAGGTGGTGTACCACAAGGATCAATTCTTGGGCCACTTTTATTTTCATTATATGCAAATGACCTTCCTGCACAACTTTCACATTGTAAGATCCATATGTATGCAGACGATGTACAGCTATACCTAAGTTTTCCAGAACAATCTATTGGCGAGTATGTTGATAAACTCAACTATGATTTGTGCAAAATCCATCAATGGGCAACGGCAAACGGGCTCGGCGTGAATCCACAAAAGTCAAAATGCATGATCGTTCATAAAAAAGCAACATGCTCAGTTATCGGTCAGGATATTATTATAGACAACCAGAAAATATCAATTGTTATATCAGCTAAAAATCTGTGAATAACATTTAACAGCAACTTAACATGGTCAGATCATGTAAAAAATATTGTCGCCCAGACGTATGTTAAGCTTCGCTCTTTGTGGTCTACTCAGTCATTTACACCACTGTGGATAAGATTGCTACTGGCCAGGACTTATATATTTCTAGCTATGCTATATGGATGAGAACTTTTTGCCAAATGTGACGTGAACAGCACACGCCGGCTTAATGTGGCATACAACAACACAGTTAGATATGTCTACGGTCTAAGAAGGTTCAGCCATTTATCAAATTTCTCAAGAAATATTTTTGGTGTTACACTCGAAAATTTTATGACGATAAGAACTCTTGTATTTCTTCACAAAATAATCTATAGTGGCTGCCCTGGTTATCTTTTTGATAAAATTCAGTTTGGTAGACCTGGAAGAGGAAGAAGGTTAATAACACCAATGAATCGTCTCACTGCTTCAGAACATAATTTTTTTATCAACGCTATTCGTCTCTGGAACCAATTACCACATGCTTTCCAAATAGTCAGAAAAGCAACGCAATTTTAAAAATTATTATATACATATTTTATTTAATAAATTATATAGCTTATTTTTTTTTTGTTTTTTTGTCATAATATTTTAAAATATTTGTATTTGTTATGTCAATATTATAAATTTTTTCTATCTAATTATGTTTGAAAAATTTAGTTTTAAATAAAAATGTAACGTGTTATTTTTGTTTTGGAATCTGTGCCTGTACTGTAAATTATAAAATTTAAGCTTGTTGTGCAGGCCGCGTATAAAATAAATATAAAACACGTTTAGCTAGAACTTGCACTGCGACATTCACGTTAGACATTTTTTTAAAAGTGAACTGTCTTAACTACTGTCTGGACGCCTACGTCACGAAGACATCAAGTAGTGTTTTTGGCAACTAATATGTATTTGCTTACTGTCTTGCCAGTACTGCCAAATGTGGGGGTATATGTACATTATACCCCCACTAGGGTTGGTCATACATTTGACCCATCTGGGGGCATCCTAGGCACTGCAGGGGCGAAAATTAAGAATTTCAACCATACAAATATGGCGGCTTAATAAAATTCTTAAATTTGGCCCCTGCCCACCCCACTTTATTTTTCATTGCCATAATTTATTTAGTTTCTAACACGACTGCACTTATGAGAAAAAAGTTAAACTTTTCTTAAAGTAACTTTTATTGCGGAATTTCGTTTTTTTGAGTTTCTTCAATAAACTAAAAAGTTTTTGAGTTACGCGAACATATGTTGTGCACCCTCCTCCATTTTGTAAATAACGGTATATCTGGAAAACTAGAACTAACCTAAAAAAGCGGTTAGCACTACTGGATTCAGCGTGCGCGAATTAGGTTAAAACGCCATGCCCCCGTCTTGTCTCAAAAAAAAAGTGTCTAGCACAGTGTAATTAATATACAGAGGTGGTCAAAACATATGCAACTGTACGCTAGAGAATTTTTTTAATTTTTTATATTGGGAGTGATTAAATAATGATGCATAAGTGCAGTACATGCAAGTAAGCGAAATGGCAAATAGTACGACCCAACAATTTCAGCTATTTTAAATATGTACATACAAAACTCCTCAAATGAGTTTTATTTTATAACGGCGAAATACAACTCCCAAAAGAGTTTTTGTGACGGCGAAATAAAACTCTTCAAATTGTTTTATTTTATGACGGCAAAATAAAACTCCCAAAAGAGTTTTTGTGACGGTGAAATAAAACTCTTTTATAAGGGTTTGTTTCGACCTTTAATTTTTACGTTGAAAAATAACTGTTTTTAACCCTGAAAGGTTACTATTCATTTTAGGACATTAAGGTGACTCTTCGTCGAATGGACGAAATATTAAAAAAATCTAGCGGAACGATTTTAAAACTAAACAAAAATTATTTTAAAATTTAGTAAAGCATAAAAAATAAAAGTTTTTCTTCTCTCTCAAATTTTGTATCGAGTTTGAACTAATTTTTGTGTTTTCAAATTAATTATTTTTTTAAATCTTTCGTTGTTGAAAAAATGAGAGTAATTTGAAACACACATAAAAAAGTTATACCATAAAGAATAAATGAGCGTCGTCGATTCAATGAACAGTAACCATCCAGGGTTAATGGAATTTCGTTTTTTAATTCACAAAATAACTTTTTTGATATCACTTATAACCGTTAAACCGGTCCCTGGTTTAAGGTCTCCGAATGCTGGGCAATGGCAGAGAAGATTTTCCGTTGATTCCTCTTCTTCCTCGTCGTTGCAATTTTTACACTGGTAATTTCAAGAAACCCCTATGTTTTCTAATAGACCAATGACCGGCTCTAACCGAAATTTCTAAGGTGAAGCCTGAATAGCTTTAAAGCCCGTTTCCATTTATAATGGGCCAGATTTTTCCGGTCTTACTAGTTTCATCGAACCATCTCTGACTAGCAATAATATAACATTTCTTTGCGATAAGTGGCTTACTCTTCGAGAGCGAAACAACTATATCATAGTTAAACCGTTCCGATTCAAGGCGGTCCCTACATTCGCCAACGAGTCAGCCATATATTTTCCATGTATCCTCGTATGCCCAGGCACCCATCTAAGGGTAAGCATTGCATGTCCCGCTATCTCCTTCAGAGACAGCCTGCATTCTTGAACAATTATCAATATGATAAACACATTCTCCAGGGATCTTGTGGCCGCTTTACTATCGGTAATAATGTGAATATCCCTGACCGAAGTAAGGCAGGATGTGTTAGCATTCTTAAGGTTAAAATTAACTTTAAATCATTTCGAACATGAAAGAAATCCTCTTGATATTTCTCTCTAAAGCCCTTATGACACTACATTTTTAATGCATTGTTCTAGTTTTGGTGAACAGTGCAAATATAATGTAATAGAAAAATTTACCAAGTGCAAAGAGTTCAGCTGTATTAAGATAAATAGCAAACTGTCAAAAATTTTACTAAAGTTATCGATAAAAAATGAAGTTATGTCAAAAACAATGTAAAATTTTTCAACTTAAAATTGACATTTCAAGCTTACAATATAAAAAGTGTTGCTGAATCAGCGGTTAATGTGGAAATTCAGCGATTAACCGCTTTTTGTTTGTTTTGTTTTTATGTTTCCTATAAACGAAAAGTTGACAACATTTAATAAAATGAATAAAATCAAAACAAAAGAAAAACTAAAAAAAAATTTCTGTTTACATTTTTTATAGTTTGCTCTTTCCAACATTTACTGTTTCTTTCCATCAATTCTATATCAATTCAATGAATAAAAAATGTAGTGTCATAAGGGCTTAAGCAATTAAGTTAAACTTAAAATATATAAGAACAAAGTGGGTTTTTTGTTCTGTGACAAGGTTCATAAATTTCTGAAGTTTTTTTAAACGAAAAACAAAGCGAAAAAATACGTGAACTAAAAAATAATTCACTAATTAACTTATTACGTTACTTATGCGCCATCCATATGGATGTGGCTCAGACTGGGGACTATTTTATAACAAGGGATAGTATTTTGTATATTTTTAGTAATTTGAAAGGAAAATTATCTTCCGGGGTAGATAAAATTCCGAATATAGTATTGAAGAATATACCTGAGATTATGATTTTTGAATATTGCAATCTGTTTAATAACATGTTAAATAATTCATACTTTCCTGAAAAATGGAAAGAAGCAAGGGTAGTTGTTTTACCAAAAAAAGGTAGAGATCCCAGTAACCCAAAAGACGTTCGTGCAATTAGTCTACTTCCTAATATCAGCAAGATTTTCGAAATATGTATTAACAATAATATAGGCAAATTCTGCCAAAATAAAAAATTAATAAGCGATAAGCAATTCGGATTTAAATATAAACATTCGACTACAAATGCAATACACATGCTTACATCCAGTATAAACTGGAATTGGAACAGGAAGCTGTGTACAGGGGTTTGCCTAATAGATATGGAAAAAGCATTTGATAGTGTTTGGACTCCAGTAGCTCGTTTCTGTATTTCTCGCATTGCAACATTTCTCACATTAAGTGTGAAACAAAAAATTCCATCGTTTCTCGATTTGTGAGAAAAAAGTGTTTCTGTATTTGATTGCGAGAACAGACAACACAGATTCTGTATTAACTGGAATACTTCCAGTAATTAAATGTAAAATGCAAGCGAAACGTCAACGAAAGAAATAGATATAATAAAAATAGGGCTGCCAGATTTGTCGATTTATCGTCATTTTGACGATTTTTTGTTCCAAAATTGGCAAAGTACGATTTGCTGATTTTTTCTGGTGAAGATATTATTCAGTCTTCGAAATAAAATAACTTTAATTAGTTTAGTATGATTATATATTCTGCACCACAGAAAAACAATATCTTTAAAAACATGGCAGCTTAAAAATATATGGGCAAAATTAAAATTTCGAAGGAAAACTGTTAAATTTTTATTTCCTTAGATTATTTAATACATTTGTTTATGTGATCAATACATTAAACTATTACACCATTTTTAATGAATGCACTATAGGAAATTTTGGCCTTTTTTGGCAAGTTCAATATGATATTTTGTTACGCCTTTAAGCGATATTTTCAGGAAAAAAACAGTCTGAAATTTTAAATTGTTATCGGATTAAAGAGAAAAATAAAATAAATAATTTTATTTAAATAGACCTCAAGTTTAAGTATGTATAAAATATGTATTTTACCCATGAACTTTACCAATTTTTTTGATTATGTTTTAATAAAAATCGAAAAAAATTTGTCAAAATAAATTTTAAATTGTCCGATTTTTTTAAACAAATTAGCCGATTTTTTTTTTATTCTTTCTTAGGAAATTAACGATTTTTTCAAAAATTTATCTGGCAGCCCTGCATAAAAGTTTTATGATAAAACGAAAGCAATGAAGGGCTTAAAAAAATTAAAATAACAAAATTTAACAATTGTGTTTTATTTATGTATTTTCATCATTAAAATTCTTTCCCTTAAAATAAAAAAAGAAATAATACACATACTTGCGTACATAGATACATTTGTGCTCCATTTTTTTAAATTTTATTTTTCTCGCATCAATTTTAAATGTAACTTATTTTGACAGTTCTTGTGAGAAACTTTTAGCAAAATATTAATACAGAAACACTTTTTCTCACATCCTTCTAATAAATGCTGGAAAATTATTTAAATGACAGATAATTCTCCCAAAGTAAATATACAGAAACACTTATGTGAGAAAAACCATTTTTTGTTTCATATTGCACTGTTTTTGTTATAATTCACTTGTGTCATGCGGGAAATTTTACGATGTGAGAAATACAGAAACGGGCTACAGGCTTAATTTTTAAATTAAGGAAGTACCAATTCCCAATTTATTACATAATTCTTATTTATAATATGATAAGCAATAAAAAGTTTGAAGTATGTCATCAAAAACACGAGGGCAAAAAAGTGTTCAGTATTAAGAACGGTTTACAACAGGGAACTGTGAACTCCCCTACACTTTTTAATCTATTTATTTTAGATATGCTAAGCAAAATAGAAAATATTATATCCTTTGCTGATGATATTGTAATATATCACGCAGATAGTACTATTGAAAAAATAAATCACAATCTACAAAAATCTTTTAACGCGGTTGAAAAATTTACCACTGATTGGAATATGAAAATTAACACACAAAAGTGTGAGACAATTCTATTTAGACCACCGGTAAATAAATGCAATTATAATATAAGGAAAAATTGGAAATCGTTTGGGATAAAATCTATTATTAATAACATAAATATACCAAATAAGGAAATTGTTAAATATTTGGGAGTGCATTTAGACAAATTCTTGTATTTTAACAAACACGTAGATGAAACATTAAATAAAGCTAGAAAAGCTTTCTTTATGTATAAATCTCTATTTTATTCAAGATATGTAAAACCGAGAGTTAAAATTATTATGTACCAGGCATTAATAAGACCTATAATAACTTATGCATGCCCAGTTTGGTTTAACATTTCGCCATCTAACATGGAAAAAATACGAGTGTTCGAAAGAAAATGTTTGAGAGCTTGTGCAGCAATATTTAGATCACCACAAAGTAATTTTATGAAATACGTTTCAAATAAAAAATTGTATAATATCGCAAAAATAATAAGAATTGACAACTTTATAATACATTTAATAAGAAACCATATTTTAAGATGCACATCATGCATAGAAAATAACTTAATATTAGCACCGTACTATGTAAATGAAGAATACATAATTAATACCTTGCAAACAGGATTTGTTCCACCGGAGGCCTTTTTATTCCTCGCCAAAGCTAAATTAATGCAAGATGAAAATTACACACCAGTATTTTACCATAACTTTAGGCGGGCCAATATCAAAGCAATTAATTGCTCTCCAACATCAAGTAATAATTTGACGTATAATACAAGTATATCGAATATAGAACTTTGCATTTCGCAAAGATCAAAAACCAGGAAATTTTGGTGGCTAAATTAATATTTATATATATGGATATGTGTATGGTATGTGTATTTATGTGTATGTATATATGGATGTATGTACATATGTATATGCATGTATGTATATACACATATCCTTTTTCCATATTTTATCCTTTTGACTTGTTTAATAACCTCTGAAAAATACCTAAGTAATGTTTTTTTAACTTTTTATTACAAAAAAAATTAAGTATTCTTCATTTGAAGTATGTACATCAATTATGAATTTTGTAAATAATTTGTTACTCTAATAATACTTGAGAGCTCTATGAAGGGACTTTGTATATAAAAAAAAAATTAATATTGTTAACTAGTGTTTATTATAGTTTAAGTTTTCAAAATTGTGAATTAATAAACGAAAAAAAAAAAAAAAAAAAAAAAAAAAAAAAAAAACTTATGCGCCATCCGAAAAAAGGAAGCTTAAAAAGGTTTTTTAAATTTTACAAAATTATTTGCTATATAGTATATCTGATTTTTATGAAATAAAATGATCTTGTACTTGAGAGTATATACTTTTAGATCGCACTATAAAGAATGTGCGAAAAAAAACCCTTACTCCCCCTAAAATGGCTTTCTGACATAAACTCTCAAAGTTTCGATCACTCGTAGAAACCGTGTTTTTTACGAAAAAAAAAATCGATTTTGTTGTACAGTGTAATTACTACACACGGATACAGCAAAAAAAATTAACTAATATAACCAGCACAAATAAAAAATTTAATACTTTAAACGCTATGAATAAATAAAATAACACTTAAATAATATTTGGCATCATAAAGTTAATAAAATAATTTAATAATTTTAAACTTAATTTTTTTTCAGCACCCTGCGTTGAATTCCTTAAGAAACAAGCTTCTGACCTTGGACTGCCAATAACGATCTATTATCCTGCCAAAAAGACTTTACCCATTGTCGTTATAACATGGCAAGGTACTCAACCTCAAATGCCCTCCGTCATTTTAAACTCTCACATGGATGTTGTACCGGTATTTGCCGACAAATGGAAACATGATCCGTTTGGTGCCGAAATGGATGCGGAAGGACGTATTTTTGCTCGTGGCTCGCAGGATATGAAATGTGTGGGAATGCAATATTTGGCAGCCATTAGAGCATTGAAAAAGAGTGGAACCACTTTAAAGAGGACTGTTCATGTTACTTTTGTACCAGGTAAATTGAAAAAGAGTAATAAACTAATACATAAATAGTGGCTGGTTGCCGTCATTAGTCATAAAAACAATCTTTAGAGTTGAGTAGATAAATATTGAGAAGATTTAAACAAAATGTGATAATTTTTATAGATTTAACTTTTAGAAACTAATCTTTATTACTTTGTGCATTTGATAAGATCTGTTGGAAGTTTTCTCTAATGTCATTTACTCGTAATTTATTATTGAGATTATTCTTTAGTGTTAATTTAAATATTGTGTTTTAAAAAAAATATTTTTTTGCAATCTCCAAATGGATAAAAAAAAAATTTTTTTCTTGATGGTACAGTCCACAGATTTTATGAAAACTAAAAGTTTTTGGCTAAACATTTAAAGAAATCTTGGCAGGGTATCACAAGATTTTGGAGCCTCACCCACAAGTAATCGGCCGACCTTAGCCATCGTATAGGAGAGCTTCCAAAATCCGCGCCAGAGTAATTTGGTCTCCACCACTAAATTTCAGAGATTTGTATGGTTCTCCATAAATAACTTTGAGTTGTTTATAGTTCTCCACCAGACAAACACTTTTTAAAGTGTGAGGCTATAAACGGTTGCATATGATTTATGTTGATAACCCAGAAACTATAACTGGGTACAGAAATACGAAGCCAATCCATTAGCCAATGGAAGATTAAACATAAAGCGCACGAAAAGCAGTAAAACAAAGTTTTATGAATCTGAATAGAACTGTGTGGCCTCTTAAGTAAACCAACTCTGCTATAAGCAAAAATTCTAAATGTCATCTTCAGCTTTAATATAAACAATTAAGGGTGCTATATTTGGATGTGCCGAACCTTTGATACCTTCCACCGGCAGTTAGAATATTTTAGGCAAAGACACTATATGGGATCTATAAATTATTCAGCCTTGTGTGTTACTTTAATCTATTACAAAAAACGACACAGTCGTATAAGACAACCACAATAAGGCTGATTAATTAATCTTCATAAAAACGGACGTCAGTATTAAAATTCGTCGCGGTGTAGACCTACATATGTAAACTTTTTGACCGACAATCAGAGAGCTTTATGCTTTTTTCGTGTCATATAAAATTTATTTTGAACAAATTCATGACTCGTAACCAGTTAATGTTTTTGTACCGGAGTCGGAGTCGAAGTACCCACAAAAACTCTCGACTCCGTCTCCAAAATTGTTCTACTTTACATGTGTAAATAACTACATATGTATGTATATAAATGCTCAATGCGGCACGTGTTTAAATAAAAATATGAATTAAAATTTTTAACAGAAGCATTTTCTTGCTATATTTAGCCATTTAAAAGGTACTGCATTAAAAAAAGTGTTTAGTCAAATAAGGACCTGTCTCATATACATTTCGCCTCAAGGTTAGAATAGGAGTCGGAGTCGGACTTAATCAATTTGGAGTAAGATATATTTTTTGACGACTCCACAGCCGGTTTATACTAACCAAAATTATTTCTGAGAGGGGAATTTATATTAGACCCATGGTAAATTATGGACCAATCATCACAAAATTCTGTGGAATTTTTTTTTCGTTTCAAAAGACGCCTTAATATGAGACCTAAGGTAAATTATGGACCGATTATTGCCAAATTGCATGGTATTATTTTAGGCCTTATGAGGCTAAATTGGACCAAATTTTGCGACAATATCTATAGCTGCTACGGCTTAGGCGTATTAAAGTAATTTGCCAGAGTGAGCAATATCTGGGGAATATTTAAAATTATGAAAAGGCATCTTCTACTGTGATTTAAAGTCTTTTGAAACTACGAAAGCCTAAATTCTGCTACAAAACCATTATTCGTACTGTTTTAGGTGAACTAATGGGACCTATGGTAAGTTATGGACCGATCTTTACAAAATTAACAGTTTGATTTCTAGTCATATGGAACAAATTTGTGCAAAAGCTTATACCAATCAGTGCATTATTCCATAATTTATTATAGTTTTTGGAATAAAATTATTAATTTTTTAGGGTGGTGATTCCACATTTTGATTCATTGCTCTATCCTACTGAACCGATTTTGCTGGATTTCAATCCGAAACTGCTTAGGATATCTGCAAGCAATTTGACACCAAGTTTGTTCTTTTCTTTTGATTTTTCGAAATTAAGAGTGTTTTCAACACACGAACAGACAGATACATGGATAGACAGACGGAAATGGCTAAATCGACTTAGAATTATTCAAGGAGACGGAATATATATACTCTATGGGGTCTGAGATGAATAATAAAAAAGTTTCACACGTAATGACAAACTTAGTGTACCCTCATTCACAACTAGTGGTGGTGCAAGGAATAATATGGAAGTCGCAAAAACAAAACTTTTTCGAATTATATTTCCACTATACTAACTTTTGGAAGTGGGATGCATTGAAAGCTTTAATTTCGAAAAATCTCGTAACAGTTTGCATCTAGCTAAATTTAGCAGAAATGACTTCAAAACCCCAAGTTCATGCAGCTGGGTCCATAATAAATTAAGCACTTCTTCTGTAGTTGAAAGAAGAAAATAAGCAAATCAGGAATGATCCTGGCAAAAAGACTAGGTAATAGATTCGTTTGGTATTTAAAATAACCCTAGTGCATTAATAAATTCATATAGCCCCCACACAAGATTCACCCGAAATTATTGTTTTTAAAACGAAAGCAGCTAAACGGAATAAACTGTGGCGATGAAATTTGGCTTTTCTCTATAAAATGTTTGCTGGACTGTGTGCTTGATTTTTAAAAATAGGCCAATAGGCTTTTCATTTCGTTTTCGGAAGGAATGAATTTTATATTGCGAGTTCCCACTTTGAAGCACAAGCGGTTTTTACCTTTGATAGTAAAGTACTCTTGTCGACCTTATTAATCTTAATAATTTAGTTAAAGTACTAATATTTACAACAGTACATCAACAAAATTTAAGTAAATTTACTACGCTGTTGTTGCAAAATCCCCCAAAAATATGTAGTATACACGTGTGTTGAATTTACCTCTCTCTCTTTCTCTCACTCAGAAGATTCATTAATTTACAATTCATACGAAAAAGACACTCACGCTTTGAAGTATAACATCGTATTAAATAAAACAGTTGTACACTTAATACAAAGGGTGAAAATCGCTAATATATTTTGGACAGAAACAGCGCTTTATGTAACGCATTTAAAAACTGGTGAAAGCGGAGTGCAGCAATCACCTTTACACGCTGAATTTTTTGTTGTTAAAGTTATTGTTTAATATTCTTCCATAGTCTGCGTTCATACTTTGAAAATTTTCTTTCCGCAAGTCTGAGTTTGTTGTTGAGAAGGGGGAGAAGTATAATTTAGTAGCTGACTGCACGACTACAATTACAGCAAGCCTGATGTGGTGAATGTGTTTAATGCAATACACTTAAAAAAATGGTGAAATTACTAGAAGGTGGCAGCAAACAAAACAAAAACATATGTATACAATTAATGTGTTATAATTCTCATTATAATATAAAAAAGAAGAAAATGAAAAAAATACATTTGGGGCAGAAAAAAATAATTTTTGGAAAATATTCATTGTTAAGGTTTGTTCGAGATTTGCAATTGACCATGTGCAGTTTATTTGTGATAAAATAATTTTTGTTTGACTATTTTGCGAGGATCAGAAAGCGGATTCTTATTGTTCTCGCTACCGATATGAATATGTAGGGCAACCAATGGCTGGCGGCTCCTTTTTCGTGTAATACCATGGCAAACAATATAAAGTTGGCCAAAAAAATATTAGTTCTTTCGGTAATTTTTGATATTTTTTGAGAGAAATTGCCTTTATCTCTTAGTTGTCCAAGTTGTACCAAGGCGAATTCACTACGGGTGGCAGCGAAAAGTGCGCTGACTTTGACTGTCCGTTTGTGTTGGTTTACCATATTTTGTTCACAAATAGTTGACATTTCGAGCAGTAAATACTAACAATGCAATGCAAAAAACTTCTGTTGTTTTTATATTATTATAGCGTTGCTGACGCCGTGTAACAAAAATTCACTATGATATGTACTTTATTTTAAAAACTGCTTCTGTTTTGACTAGTCCATGGCGAATTTATTAGACTTATCGGTCAAGAACGATCTCGGTCAATTGAACAATGAGATATTGTTAAGCCTATTTGTTCTTATTTGTTCTTTTCATTTATTTGTTCACTTTTGTATAGTTATTCTTTTTATCAGTTGCTCTTTTCGTTCACTTGTTCCTTTTATTCGTTTGACATTTTATTAGTTCTGTTCAATGTTGCCACTCGAAAATTTTATCACACAAGTATCAAACCAGAATAGGGAAATTATATCTTATGTGCTTTAAATGCAGGTAATTTTTGTTTTACTTATTCCATTTTCGTCCACTGAGAGTCGTCGGAGATTCTAGGGTTATACTAGTTCTCCACCGGCACAAAAGGCAGTAACATAACAATATACTTATTTTTTTAGATCTTAATCTTTTTTATTTCTTTATTTAAAAGATGAAGAAATTGGCGGTCATTTGGGAATGGAAGCCTTTGTTAAGACTGATGATTTCAAAAAACTTAATGTGGGCTTCTCCTTAGATGAGGGTATCGCTTCCGCAAATGATTTATTCGAAGTCAACTATGCTGAAAGATCGATATGGCGTAAGTTCATTATTCATAAACTTTTTTTCGAGAAACTTAACGTAATTATTTTCTATTTTCAATAGAAATCCACTTTAAAATTACTGGCCAAGCTGGGCATGGTTCTCTGCTGTTAAAGAATACTGTTGGTGAAAAGTTGCATTATATCCTAAATAAAATGATGGCGTTTAGAGAACATGAATCAAAACGTTTAGAAAGCAATGCCAATTTATGTATTGGAGATGTTACAACTGTCAATTTAACCACCATGAGTGGAGGTGTTCAAAGCAATGTAATTCCACCCCTCATGAAAATTGGTTTTGATATAAGACTTGCCATAACCGTAGATCATGTCGAATTTGAAAAAAAGGTAATAAATATGTTACATTTAACAATATAATTTTTAGTTATTTAAATATGTAAATGTTTTATCTTTATAGATTCGTCAGTGGTGCGTCGAAGCAGGTGGTGATATTGAATTAGAATTTGAACAGAAGGAACCCAAAGTTGAGCCTACCAAAATTGATAACTCAAATCTTTTCTGGGTAGCATTTCAAAACTCTCTCACTAATGATCTGTAAGTTATATTCGTGTTTATTAAATTACTCTTTTGAATGTATGTATTTTGTCTTAACAGAGGCTTAAAACTTCACACAATGGTCTTCCCTGGTGGCACTGACAGTCGTCATATCCGTCACGTTGGCATTCCTGCCATTGGTTTCTCTCCAATGAATAACACTCCTGTATTGTTGCACGATCACGATGAATTTATTAAGGCTGATACATATTTGAGAGGTATTGAAATCTACAAGAAACTTATTCCTGCCGTCTTGAATGTCTAATTGTTTGTTATCTCTTTGAATACTGATGTGAAAGCGTAACTGAATTTTAAATAATTTTTTTTTTTTTTTGTTTAATTGTTTTCCAATACAACAAAATTTTTATTCTTTTAATTAAAGTAAAGGATTTTTATATTGAACATTTAAAAATTTCATTTAAACATACGAATATAATAAAAATAAAAATAATAAAAATTACTGTGATTTATTTTTTAAACTCATTAATTTTGGAGAATTTTTCAATCTTATTTCGTTGTGTCAACATAACCTTTTCTTGGACAGCCATTAAGTAGACAGCTCCCTTAGGCGTATTTGCCTATTGACCATTTCGCCTTCCGCATAGATAGGTCATCCAAACAGACTAACTGGTTTCCCCAGGTATGTCTCCCTAAGTTTCCCTAAGACACAGGAAATGAAACACTTCTCGTCATGACAACTTCTGCAGTAGTCATTGAATTCCAGAACCATTCTTCTTGTGTTAGCCCCTACAGGCCAATGCCCAGTTATCACTGCGATTACTGTTCTAATCTGCTTCCCATTAAGCCCAACTAGAGAGCATGTTCTCCGTTCATCATAGACAGGCCACAATGCCCTGTATACCGAACAGGTAGACTCAAGAGTCCACCGCAACTGTCCACGAACAGCCTTTTAGACTCGCGCTTAATGAGTGATTTACAGTGAGCCATTGGAAAGCCAACGAATTGATCAATGATTAACGACCCTCTGTTTGGTAAGCTAATCTGCTATTTTGTTACCCCGGCAATTCGTACCCCCTCGTATACACATTAGCGTTACCTTCGAATACTTCGCATTTTCATCTTAAAACAGCCGTTGTTCTGCAGTTCCTTGATATGGTAAAAAAACCTGCTGGGTATGCCACCTGAAAGACTCCATATCTATATAGCCGTTATATCCACCGGGAGCTATTTGAGCAAGGTAAATAGCGCCCTAGTGGTAGTAGAATGCATTGCTCCAGAAAACATTTAATATAGCAGTATATATGTATACCTTCTCAAGCATCGCACAATATCTGACCCAATCAATCGCACTACAGCATACCACAACTTCAAAGATCCAATTGGCACACCATGGGACCATGCCCCAGTTCATGTCGATTGCACTCCTGCATACATATATAGTAACTATTGCCTTCTCCACTCTCAACCGGGCTTTCTGTCCCCAGATATTTAGCGCTATCAGGGATCTGTTAATCAGTCCCATTCAACCTCGGAAGTCTTAGGCTCTCGATCTTATACTTCCTCGTGGATAGTACAAGTTCCGCCTTAGACAGATTACCACCTAGTCCACAAAAGATGCTCCAGGCGTTCAGTACCCTTAATGCAGGATCCATACACTGAGACATTATGTTAAAATGTTTTCCCGTGATTTATTCCCATTGTCCCAGTGTAGAACAAAGGGCCATATGTCGTTCATGGTTTCAGTACTCCTTTATCTTTACGAAGGATGGCGAGATTGGGCTGCCGCATTCGAGTCTGGTATCGGCAATACCAAACAAAAATTTCTTAAGATGTGCACAGTCATAAAATAAATATGAAGGCAATTAATACCAAAAAGAAATGTCGTTAAAAGTAGGTAAGAACAAGAAAAAGTACAATTTCAGTTTTCTGAACCATTTTCTTAAAATAACAAACGCGAGAAGCTGTAAATATATTATCCCTGCGGGAAATTTGTGTCCATTGCTCTTAAAGCGCTTATCCCTTGACCAGTGAACACAAGATTATAATAAAAGAGAACGAATGGTGTTAGGTGAAAACAAGACATATCACTTAACACGAAATGTCAATACAATACAATGTTTTAGCCGGCCGTAACGTAAGCTCGTTTTTGCACTTATAGAACATATAAAAACGTGTCATTTGTTTTTCATAAACATAAACAAAAAAAGCATTAGTATACATAACACAGCACACACAGTGATGGGAATTAACAACCCTGCAGACAAAGTAACTAGTATTTAGCTAGTAGTATACTGGTTGGCATTTACATTAAACAAGTTGAACTTTTGATTTTTTTTCATATATCAAACTATCGTATTTAACGTTGGGTTGTCATGGGAGCCCAACTACTTTATTTTTATAATAGTTTAAAACTAGTTGCCTTATTTACAGTTTAAGGACTAATAAAAGAAAAAGTAAATTGACAATTCCCCTCAATATTTTTTTCATACTTAATTATTGTTTTAAAATGTTTTTATTTATTTTAGAATAAATTTATAAACTTACCCCTGGAGCCAGAGAGAGGAGAGAGATAGGAATATTGTATTATTTATTTTCCTGTTACATCAATTTTGCTGAATTGTCCTTTGTTTACAGAATTATAAGAAACTAGCAGAATGCCCCGATATGGTTTTCGTCATCATTCTACATTGAAGAATTTGATGTATTTAATTAAATAATTATAACAAAATGAATACGGGGGTTTTCCTTCTCTTTATTTTTTTTAAACTTGAAAATAATTTGTCAACTGTTTTCTTCTTGCAGTGTTGCTGTTGTGTTGCTATTGTTTCTACAACAAACGGCGTCGCGTATAAAGCTAAGCAACCGAAATTTTATCATTCTCATTTTTCGACGCCTAGCAACTAGTAATAAACTAGTCCAAAACCTAACTTATAACAATTTTAGCTGCAGGGAATGTTTAAGTGGTTTAAGTGGTGACCGCTGTGCAGAAGAAGTAACAAGTGATTTTATTAAAACAGTATTTCGTGTATTTATAAATACATAATAATTTAATATTTGTATTAAAGATTTACAATAAACAAATATCTATTATGGCAAATACATATATAGTCTGTCTGTCGCGGTCGTTGAAGATAGACGTGTTTTCTAAACTCGGCATACGGTTTATTTTTTTTTTTGAACAAATAAAGTATAAAAAAAGTAAATACAAGAAAAAGAAAAAAAAAAAAAAAAAAAAATTACATGTATGTACATACATACATAAACACACATTTTTTTCATTATCGGTGTTGATAAACAATAACAAATAAGAAGAGCACAACTGTAAACAGTAAAAGAAAAAAAAAACTCTTATGAGTGCAAACAGTAGAAATGCATATATCACAGTGAGTGTTAGCGAAAAAAATACAGAAATAAAAAAAAGAATCGATGATAGCAAATACCTAACGGCTAAACCTATTACTCGTACGCGATCCCTCTCGCCGTCTGTATTTAATAACACGGTTGATACAATAACAAATACAAAACCTGCTAGCGTTGCCTCAACAGCAAAAACAATTTTAATAAGTGATGTAAATATTAACCCCCAATCAGGCATAATAGAAAACTCAGTATCACCTTCGGTGTCTAATAATACGGTTGATATTAATACAATAAAAAATATAAAACCTGCAAGCGGTGCCTCAGCGGCAAAAACGATTTTAATAAGTGATGAAAATATTACCCTCAAATCAGGCATGATGGAAAACTCAGCTCCACAAGTAAAAAGTGGTCAAAAGCCTCAAGTACAAGTTGGTATGGACAGGTACATAACAGTGCTTAAACGGGGTCGCAGCCCTACCTCTGCAGCAGTTGCTTCGGCCTCAAAAGTACCATCTTTTGATAAAATAAATTCTCAAAATCGATTTGCAATTCTGGAGGATGAATCCTCTGAAGCACCAAACGTCATAAAATCGTCCAAGCCTCCCCCGATATATCTTAGGGAGCAAAACTCAAATGAGCTCATAAAGAGTTTGATATCGGTGATAGGTGAAAATTCGTTTTACGTAGCTGCTATCAAGCGTGGTAGTATAAACGAGACAAAAATACAAGTCAATAATGAGAATGATTTTCGCAAAATTATAAACAAATTTGAAGTACTTAAAAAAAACTTTTATACATACCAACTGAAAAGCAGTAAAGGTCTCCAGGTAGTGATTAAGGGAATTGACTCATGTGTGGACCCAGAAGAGGTAAAAACATTCCTCGAAGAAAAAGGCTTCAAAATAAAACATGTAGTAAATATAAAAAATAGAGAAAAAAACCCCCAACCACTTTTTCGAGTGGAGTTTGAACCCGGCGACGTAAAGCTTAAAAAAAATGAAACGCACCCTATTTACAATTTGAAATATATTCTCTATAGAAGAGTAACTATAGAAGAGCCACACAAAAGAAATGGTCCCGTTCAGTGTTTAAACTGTCAAGAATATGGTCATACTAAGGCATATTGCTATTTACCCCCTGTTTGCGTAGTATGTGGTGAATTACATGGTACAGATCTTTGCGATAAGTCTAAAACCGACCCCAACGTAAAAAAATGTAGCAACTGTGGCGGTAATCACACTGCCAATTATAGAGGATGCCCTGTATATACCATCGTCAAGCAGTCAGTTGGACCGAAAACTAATCCCCCTCAAATGCAGGTAACAAATCAAGTAAGCACTGGTGACATTCAGGCCCCGCAGCCTAGTTATAACAGAACCTCTTATGCTAACGTCGTAAAATCAAACCATGCGCCAACGCAAGGTGCTGCGCCAAGTAATGATGAAACTCCAGTTTCAAATTTAAGTCGTCTGGAAAAAACCATGGAAACATTAGTGCAAACAGTAACTAATTTTACGAACACAATGGGTAATATGATGCAGGAAATTCTTAGAATGCAATCGATGTTATTGCAATCTGTACTTAACAGGCCATGAACTGTTTAAAAATCTGTTTTTGGAACGCGAACGGCATCCGCCAACATAAAAATGAATTAGAATACTTTCTTAAAAATAAACAAATTGATGTCATGATGGTTTCTGAAACTCATTTGACCTCAAGAAATACGTTTAACATCAATGGTTATATACTATATGATACCAAGGACCCTCGAGATAGAGCTTGTGGTGGTTCTGCCATTTTGATAAAAAATCGAGTCAAACACTACCTAATGTGTGATCATCGTGAGGATTATCTCCAAGCAACGAACATTTGTGTTGAAGAGCTGAATCGTAGCATTGTAATCTCATCTTTATACTCTCCACCTAGATTTTCAATATCAGAAAGCCAATATTGTGAATATTATAAATCACTAGGACCCTGTTTCCTGGCCGCTGGCGATTATAACGCTAAACATACCTTCTGGGGGTCACGACTAATAACACCAAAGGGTCGTGTTTTGTTTAATACAATCTCTAAAATGAATTTAAATGTTGTCGCGAGCGGCCAACCAACATATTGGCCTGCTGACCCGCAAAAAATTCCAGATGTCATCGATTTTGGCGTGGTTAAAAACATCCCCACAGAAACGATTCACGTTGAAGCTTCCCTAGAATTATCTTCCGACCACACCCCTACAATTGTTACTATAATGAACCCCAATAGAATTGTATCTCCGACTGGTTACCTAGCGACGTCAGCCACACAAATAAATTGGTTAAAATATAAAAAATATCTCAGTGCCCATTGCACAGAAAATATTCCGCTCAGTACACCGGAGTATGTAGATCGCTCTATTGATAATTTTGACAGTTTTCTGAAACTAGCTGTTCAACATTCCAATATTGCCCCCAAAAAAACAAAAACTATTAAAATATATTCCACAGATGTCGAGCGGCTCTTGTCTGAAAAAAGGAGGGCACGAAGAGAGTGGCAATTGCACAGATCTCCTCAACTTAAGAACTTGCTAAAAGAGTGTACAAAAAGATTAAGAAAGTTATTGCAGACTCAGAAAACGGCTTCTCTGGAAAAATATCTTAAGGAACTTGATGCAACTCCACAATCGGACTACTCATTATGGCGTGCAGCTAGAAACCTCAAAAGGCAAGTTGTCTCTAAACCACCATTAAGAAACTTGAATGGAAGTTGGGCAAGAAATGATGTTGAAAAAGGAAATCTGTTTGTAAGTCACTTGAAAAACGTATTTACACCTAATATATCTCACAATATTGCGGTCGATTTACCACCTGTTGCTGCTAGAGCAGCTATTCCCCTAAGATTTGAGATGAGAGAAATCGAAAAGGTTATATGTGACTTAAACACTAAGAAGGCACCTGGCATTGATAAGATCAGCAATAAAATGCTATTAGAGCTACCTCGCGTAGCAAAGAAAATTATTCTTTTTATTTTTAATGCTATTTTACGCCTTGAATACTTTCCTCAAAAATGGAAGGTTTCCTTAGTTACCATGATACCAAAGCCAGGTAAAGATCATACGAAAGTTGAGTCTTATAGGCCTATTAGCTTATTGTCAAATATGTCAAAGCTATTTGAGAAATTATTAGTTTCAAAATTAACACCGATTTTAAGTGAAAATAGATGTATTCCAAACCATCAATTCGGATTTAGAAGAAAACACAGCACAATTGAACAAACTCATCGAATAGTAAATGTCATAAGAAAAACATTTGAAGAAAAAAAATATTGCTCAGCACTCTTCATCGATGTTTCGCAAGCTTTTGACAAAGTCTGGCATGAAGGCTTATTACACAAATTGAAGCAAAATTTACCAGCAAACACACACAAACTGTTAGAAAGCTACTTAGTCGGTCGTCAATTTATTATTAAAGAAGGAAATTTCTTAAGTTCACCTCAGCCGATTGCCGCTGGAGTCCCACAGGGCAGCATCCTGGGCCCTCTATTATACTTAATTTATACTTCGGACATGCCAACAAACAACTACACCCAAACTTCAACATTTGCAGACGACACAGCTTTTCTAAGCGTCCACGAAAACCGTTATGAAGCATCTCGTTACCTACAGCATCATATATTTCAACTAGAAATATGATAGTAAAGTATTGATAGTAAAGTACTCTTGTCGACCTTATTAATCTTAATAATTTAGTTAAAGTACTAATATTTACAACAGTACATCAACAAAATTTAAGTAAATTTACTACGCTGTTGTTGCAAAATCCCCCAAAAATATGTAGTATACACGTGTGTTGAATTTACCTCTCTCTCTTTCTCTCACTCAGAAGATTCATTAATTTACAATTCATACGAAAAAGACACTCACGCTTTGAAGTATAACATCGTATTAAATAAAACAGTTGTACACTTAATACAAAGGGTGAAAATCGCTAATATATTTTGGACAGAAACAGCGCTTTATGTAACGCATTTAAAAACTGGTGAAAGCGGAGTGCAGCAATCACCTTTACACGCTGAATTTTTTGTTGTTAAAGTTATTGTTTAATATTCTTCCATAGTCTGCGTTCATACTTTGAAAATTTTCTTTCCGCAAGTCTGAGTTTGTTGTTGAGAAGGGGGAGAAGTATAATTTAGTAGCTGACTGCACGACTACAATTACAGCAAGCCTGATGTGGTGAATGTGTTTAATGCAATACACTTAAAAAAATGGTGAAATTACTAGAAGGTGGCAGCAAACAAAACAAAAACATATGTATACAATTAATGTGTTATAATTCTCATTATAATATAAAAAAGAAGAAAATGAAAAAAATACATTTGGGGCAGAAAAAAATAATTTTTGGAAAATATTCATTGTTAAGGTTTGTTCGAGATTTGCAATTGACCATGTGCAGTTTATTTGTGATAAAATAATTTTTGTTTGACTATTTTGCGAGGATCAGAAAGCGGATTCTTATTGTTCTCGCTACCGATATGAATATGTAGGGCAACCAATGGCTGGCGGCTCCTTTTTCGTGTAATACCATGGCAAACAATATAAAGTTGGCCAAAAAAATATTAGTTCTTTCGGTAATTTTTGATATTTTTTGAGAGAAATTGCCTTTATCTCTTAGTTGTCCAAGTTGTACCAAGGCGAATTCACTACGGGTGGCAGCGAAAAGTGCGCTGACTTTGACTGTCCGTTTGTGTTGGTTTACCATATTTTGTTCACAAATAGTTGACATTTCGAGCAGTAAATACTAACAATGCAATGCAAAAAACTTCTGTTGTTTTTATATTATTATAGCGTTGCTGACGCCGTGTAACAAAAATTCACTATGATATGTACTTTATTTTAAAAACTGCTTCTGTTTTGACTAGTCCATGGCGAATTTATTAGACTTATCGGTCAAGAACGATCTCGGTCAATTGAACAATGAGATATTGTTAAGCCTATTTGTTCTTATTTGTTCTTTTCATTTATTTGTTCACTTTTGTATAGTTATTCTTTTTATCAGTTGCTCTTTTCGTTCACTTGTTCCTTTTATTCGTTTGACATTTTATTAGTTCTGTTCAATGTTGCCACTCGAAAATTTTATCACACAAGTATCAAACCAGAATAGGGAAATTATATCTTATGTGCTTTAAATGCAGGTAATTTTTGTTTTACTTATTCCATTTTCGTCCACTGAGAGTCGTCGGAGATTCTAGGGTTATACTAGTTCTCCACCGGCACAAAAGGCAGTAACATAACAATATACTTATTTTTTTAGATCTTAATCTTTTTTATTTCTTTATTTAAAAGATGAAGAAATTGGCGGTCATTTGGGAATGGAAGCCTTTGTTAAGACTGATGATTTCAAAAAACTTAATGTGGGCTTCTCCTTAGATGAGGGTATCGCTTCCGCAAATGATTTATTCGAAGTCAACTATGCTGAAAGATCGATATGGCGTAAGTTCATTATTCATAAACTTTTTTTCGAGAAACTTAACGTAATTATTTTCTATTTTCAATAGAAATCCACTTTAAAATTACTGGCCAAGCTGGGCATGGTTCTCTGCTGTTAAAGAATACTGTTGGTGAAAAGTTGCATTATATCCTAAATAAAATGATGGCGTTTAGAGAACATGAATCAAAACGTTTAGAAAGCAATGCCAATTTATGTATTGGAGATGTTACAACTGTCAATTTAACCACCATGAGTGGAGGTGTTCAAAGCAATGTAATTCCACCCCTCATGAAAATTGGTTTTGATATAAGACTTGCCATAACCGTAGATCATGTCGAATTTGAAAAAAAGGTAATAAATATGTTACATTTAACAATATAATTTTTAGTTATTTAAATATGTAAATGTTTTATCTTTATAGATTCGTCAGTGGTGCGTCGAAGCAGGTGGTGATATTGAATTAGAATTTGAACAGAAGGAACCCAAAGTTGAGCCTACCAAAATTGATAACTCAAATCTTTTCTGGGTAGCATTTCAAAACTCTCTCACTAATGATCTGTAAGTTATATTCGTGTTTATTAAATTACTCTTTTGAATGTATGTATTTTGTCTTAACAGAGGCTTAAAACTTCACACAATGGTCTTCCCTGGTGGCACTGACAGTCGTCATATCCGTCACGTTGGCATTCCTGCCATTGGTTTCTCTCCAATGAATAACACTCCTGTATTGTTGCACGATCACGATGAATTTATTAAGGCTGATACATATTTGAGAGGTATTGAAATCTACAAGAAACTTATTCCTGCCGTCTTGAATGTCTAATTGTTTGTTATCTCTTTGAATACTGATGTGAAAGCGTAACTGAATTTTAAATAATTTTTTTTTTTTTTTGTTTAATTGTTTTCCAATACAACAAAATTTTTATTCTTTTAATTAAAGTAAAGGATTTTTATATTGAACATTTAAAAATTTCATTTAAACATACGAATATAATAAAAATAAAAATAATAAAAATTACTGTGATTTATTTTTTAAACTCATTAATTTTGGAGAATTTTTCAATCTTATTTCGTTGTGTCAACATAACCTTTTCTTGGACAGCCATTAAGTAGACAGCTCCCTTAGGCGTATTTGCCTATTGACCATTTCGCCTTCCGCATAGATAGGTCATCCAAACAGACTAACTGGTTTCCCCAGGTATGTCTCCCTAAGTTTCCCTAAGACACAGGAAATGAAACACTTCTCGTCATGACAACTTCTGCAGTAGTCATTGAATTCCAGAACCATTCTTCTTGTGTTAGCCCCTACAGGCCAATGCCCAGTTATCACTGCGATTACTGTTCTAATCTGCTTCCCATTAAGCCCAACTAGAGAGCATGTTCTCCGTTCATCATAGACAGGCCACAATGCCCTGTATACCGAACAGGTAGACTCAAGAGTCCACCGCAACTGTCCACGAACAGCCTTTTAGACTCGCGCTTAATGAGTGATTTACAGTGAGCCATTGGAAAGCCAACGAATTGATCAATGATTAACGACCCTCTGTTTGGTAAGCTAATCTGCTATTTTGTTACCCCGGCAATTCGTACCCCCTCGTATACACATTAGCGTTACCTTCGAATACTTCGCATTTTCATCTTAAAACAGCCGTTGTTCTGCAGTTCCTTGATATGGTAAAAAAACCTGCTGGGTATGCCACCTGAAAGACTCCATATCTATATAGCCGTTATATCCACCGGGAGCTATTTGAGCAAGGTAAATAGCGCCCTAGTGGTAGTAGAATGCATTGCTCCAGAAAACATTTAATATAGCAGTATATATGTATACCTTCTCAAGCATCGCACAATATCTGACCCAATCAATCGCACTACAGCATACCACAACTTCAAAGATCCAATTGGCACACCATGGGACCATGCCCCAGTTCATGTCGATTGCACTCCTGCATACATATATAGTAACTATTGCCTTCTCCACTCTCAACCGGGCTTTCTGTCCCCAGATATTTAGCGCTATCAGGGATCTGTTAATCAGTCCCATTCAACCTCGGAAGTCTTAGGCTCTCGATCTTATACTTCCTCGTGGATAGTACAAGTTCCGCCTTAGACAGATTACCACCTAGTCCACAAAAGATGCTCCAGGCGTTCAGTACCCTTAATGCAGGATCCATACACTGAGACATTATGTTAAAATGTTTTCCCGTGATTTATTCCCATTGTCCCAGTGTAGAACAAAGGGCCATATGTCGTTCATGGTTTCAGTACTCCTTTATCTTTACGAAGGATGGCGAGATTGGGCTGCCGCATTCGAGTCTGGTATCGGCAATACCAAACAAAAATTTCTTAAGATGTGCACAGTCATAAAATAAATATGAAGGCAATTAATACCAAAAAGAAATGTCGTTAAAAGTAGGTAAGAACAAGAAAAAGTACAATTTCAGTTTTCTGAACCATTTTCTTAAAATAACAAACGCGAGAAGCTGTAAATATATTATCCCTGCGGGAAATTTGTGTCCATTGCTCTTAAAGCGCTTATCCCTTGACCAGTGAACACAAGATTATAATAAAAGAGAACGAATGGTGTTAGGTGAAAACAAGACATATCACTTAACACGAAATGTCAATACAATACAATGTTTTAGCCGGCCGTAACGTAAGCTCGTTTTTGCACTTATAGAACATATAAAAACGTGTCATTTGTTTTTCATAAACATAAACAAAAAAAGCATTAGTATACATAACACAGCACACACAGTGATGGGAATTAACAACCCTGCAGACAAAGTAACTAGTATTTAGCTAGTAGTATACTGGTTGGCATTTACATTAAACAAGTTGAACTTTTGATTTTTTTTCATATATCAAACTATCGTATTTAACGTTGGGTTGTCATGGGAGCCCAACTACTTTATTTTTATAATAGTTTAAAACTAGTTGCCTTATTTACAGTTTAAGGACTAATAAAAGAAAAAGTAAATTGACAATTCCCCTCAATTTTTTTTTCATACTTAATTATTGTTTTAAAATGTTTTTATTTATTTTAGAATAAATTTATAAACTTACCCCTGGAGCCAGAGAGAGGAGAGAGATAGGAATATTGTATTATTTATTTTCCTGTTACATCAATTTTGCTGAATTGTCCTTTGTTTACAGAATTATAAGAAACTAGCAGAATGCCCCGATATGGTTTTCGTCATCATTCTACATTGAAGAATTTGATGTATTTAATTAAATAATTATAACAAAATGAATACGGGGGTTTTCCTTCTCTTTATTTTTTTTAAACTTGAAAATAATTTGTCAACTGTTTTCTTCTTGCAGTGTTGCTGTTGTGTTGCTATTGTTTCTACAACAAACGGCGTCGCGTATAAAGCTAAGCAACCGAAATTTTATCATTCTCATTTTTCGACGCCTAGCAACTAGTAATAAACTAGTCCAAAACCTAACTTATAACAATTTTAGCTGCAGGGAATGTTTAAGTGGTTTAAGTGGTGACCGCTGTGCAGAAGAAGTAACAAGTGATTTTATTAAAACAGTATTTCGTGTATTTATAAATACATAATAATTTAATATTTGTATTAAAGATTTACAATAAACAAATATCTATTATGGCAAATACATATATAGTCTGTCTGTCGCGGTCGTTGAAGATAGACGTGTTTTCTAAACTCGGCATACGGTTTATTTTTTTTTTTGAACAAATAAAGTATAAAAAAAGTAAATACAAGAAAAAGAAAAAAAAAAAAAAAAAAAAATTACATGTATGTACATACATACATAAACACACATTTTTTTCATTATCGGTGTTGATAAACAATAACAAATAAGAAGAGCACAACTGTAAACAGTAAAAGAAAAAAAAAACTCTTATGAGTGCAAACAGTAGAAATGCATATATAACAGTGAGTGTTAGCGAAAAAAATACAGAAATAAAAAAAAGAATCGATGATAGCAAATACCTAACGGCTAAACCTATTACTCGTACGCGATCCCTCTCGCCGTCTGTATTTAATAACACGGTTGATACAATAACAAATACAAAACCTGCTAGCGTTGCCTCAACAGCAAAAACAATTTTAATAAGTGATGTAAATATTAACCCCCAATCAGGCATAATAGAAAACTCAGTATCACCTTCGGTGTCTAATAATACGGTTGATATTAATACAATAAAAAATATAAAACCTGCAAGCGGTGCCTCAGCGGCAAAAACGATTTTAATAAGTGATGAAAATATTACCCTCAAATCAGGCATGATGGAAAACTCAGCTCCACAAGTAAAAAGTGGTCAAAAGCCTCAAGTACAAGTTGGTATGGACAGGTACATAACAGTGCTTAAACGGGGTCGCAGCCCTACCTCTGCAGCAGTTGCTTCGGCCTCAAAAGTACCATCTTTTGATAAAATAAATTCTCAAAATCGATTTGCAATTCTGGAGGATGAATCCTCTGAAGCACCAAACGTCATAAAATCGTCCAAGCCTCCCCCGATATATCTTAGGGAGCAAAACTCAAATGAGCTCATAAAGAGTTTGATATCGGTGATAGGTGAAAATTCGTTTTACGTAGCTGCTATCAAGCGTGGTAGTATAAACGAGACAAAAATACAAGTCAATAATGAGAATGATTTTCGCAAAATTATAAACAAATTTGAAGTACTTAAAAAAAACTTTTATACATACCAACTGAAAAGCAGTAAAGGTCTCCAGGTAGTGATTAAGGGAATTGACTCATGTGTGGACCCAGAAGAGGTAAAAACATTCCTCGAAGAAAAAGGCTTCAAAATAAAACATGTAGTAAATATAAAAAATAGAGAAAAAAACCCCCAACCACTTTTTCGAGTGGAGTTTGAACCCGGCGACGTAAAGCTTAAAAAAAATGAAACGCACCCTATTTACAATTTGAAATATATTCTCTATAGAAGAGTAACTATAGAAGAGCCACACAAAAGAAATGGTCCCGTTCAGTGTTTAAACTGTCAAGAATATGGTCATACTAAGGCATATTGCTATTTACCCCCTGTTTGCGTAGTATGTGGTGAATTACATGGTACAGATCTTTGCGATAAGTCTAAAACCGACCCCAACGTAAAAAAATGTAGCAACTGTGGCGGTAATCACACTGCCAATTATAGAGGATGCCCTGTATATACCATCGTCAAGCAGTCAGTTGGACCGAAAACTAATCCCCCTCAAATGCAGGTAACAAATCAAGTAAGCACTGGTGACATTCAGGCCCCGCAGCCTAGTTATAACAGAACCTCTTATGCTAACGTCGTAAAATCAAACCATGCGCCAACGCAAGGTGCTGCGCCAAGTAATGATGAAACTCCAGTTTCAAATTTAAGTCGTCTGGAAAAAACCATGGAAACATTAGTGCAAACAGTAACTAATTTTACGAACACAATGGGTAATATGATGCAGGAAATTCTTAGAATGCAATCGATGTTATTGCAATCTGTACTTAACAGGCCATGAACTGTTTAAAAATCTGTTTTTGGAACGCGAACGGCATCCGCCAACATAAAAATGAATTAGAATACTTTCTTAAAAATAAACAAATTGATGTCATGATGGTTTCTGAAACTCATTTGACCTCAAGAAATACGTTTAACATCAATGGTTATATACTATATGATACCAAGGACCCTCGAGATAGAGCTTGTGGTGGTTCTGCCATTTTGATAAAAAATCGAGTCAAACACTACCTAATGTGTGATCATCGTGAGGATTATCTCCAAGCAACGAACATTTGTGTTGAAGAGCTGAATCGTAGCATTGTAATCTCATCTTTATACTCTCCACCTAGATTTTCAATATCAGAAAGCCAATATTGTGAATATTATAAATCACTAGGACCCTGTTTCCTGGCCGCTGGCGATTATAACGCTAAACATACCTTCTGGGGGTCACGACTAATAACACCAAAGGGTCGTGTTTTGTTTAATACAATCTCTAAAATGAATTTAAATGTTGTCGCGAGCGGCCAACCAACATATTGGCCTGCTGACCCGCAAAAAATTCCAGATGTCATCGATTTTGGCGTGGTTAAAAACATCCCCACAGAAACGATTCACGTTGAAGCTTCCCTAGAATTATCTTCCGACCACACCCCTACAATTGTTACTATAATGAACCCCAATAGAATTGTATCTCCGACTGGTTACCTAGCGACGTCAGCCACACAAATAAATTGGTTAAAATATAAAAAATATCTCAGTGCCCATTGCACAGAAAATATTCCGCTCAGTACACCGGAGTATGTAGATCGCTCTATTGATAATTTTGACAGTTTTCTGAAACTAGCTGTTCAACATTCCAATATTGCCCCCAAAAAAACAAAAACTATTAAAATATATTCCACAGATGTCGAGCGGCTCTTGTCTGAAAAAAGGAGGGCACGAAGAGAGTGGCAATTGCACAGATCTCCTCAACTTAAGAACTTGCTAAAAGAGTGTACAAAAAGATTAAGAAAGTTATTGCAGACTCAGAAAACGGCTTCTCTGGAAAAATATCTTAAGGAACTTGATGCAACTCCACAATCGGACTACTCATTATGGCGTGCAGCTAGAAACCTCAAAAGGCCAGTTGTCTCTAAACCACCATTAAGAAACTTGAATGGAAGTTGGGCAAGAAATGATGTTGAAAAAGGAAATCTGTTTGTAAGTCACTTGAAAAACGTATTTACACCTAATATATCTCACAATATTGCGGTCGATTTACCACCTGTTGCTGCTAGAGCAGCTATTCCCCTAAGATTTGAGATGAGAGAAATCGAAAAGGTTATATGTGACTTAAACACTAAGAAGGCACCTGGCATTGATAAGATCAGCAATAAAATGCTATTAGAGCTACCTCGCGTAGCAAAGAAAATTATTCTTTTTATTTTTAATGCTATTTTACGCCTTGAATACTTTCCTCAAAAATGGAAGGTTTCCTTAGTTACCATGATACCAAAGCCAGGTAAAGATCATACGAAAGTTGAGTCTTATAGGCCTATTAGCTTATTGTCAAATATGTCAAAGCTATTTGAGAAATTATTAGTTTCAAAATTAACACCGATTTTAAGTGAAAATAGATGTATTCCAAACCATCAATTCGGATTTAGAAGAAAACACAGCACAATTGAACAAACTCATCGAATAGTAAATGTCATAAGAAAAACATTTGAAGAAAAAAAATATTGCTCAGCACTCTTCATCGATGTTTCGCAAGCTTTTGACAAAGTCTGGCATGAAGGCTTATTACACAAATTGAAGCAAAATTTACCAGCAAACACACACAAACTGTTAGAAAGCTACTTAGTCGGTCGTCAATTTATTATTAAAGAAGGAAATTTCTTAAGTTCACCTCAGCCGATTGGCGCTGGAGTCCCACAGGGCAGCATCCTGGGCCCTCTATTATACTTAATTTATACTTCGGACATGCCAACAAACAACTACACCCAAACTTCAACATTTGCAGACGACACAGCTTTTCTAAGCGTCCACGAAAACCGTTATGAAGCATCTCGTTACCTACAGCATCATATATTTCAACTAGAAATATGGCTAAGACAATGGAGGATAATGGTCAATGAGCAAAAATGCGTACATATAACATTCACCCTGCGCCGGGAATCTTGCCCCCCTATTACAATCAATAATCAAACTATTCCTCAACATTCGCATGTAAAATATCTCGGTATACATCTGGATCGGCGATTAACGTGGAAATGCCATATAGAGGCAAAATTAACTCAAATGAAACTAAAAGCCATCCAAATTCATTGGCTTATTGGAAGAAATTCTGTTCTTAGACTCGATTGCAAGCTTCTACTTTACAACTCTATCTTAAAGCCTATCTGGTGCTACGGTATTCAACTATGGGGCACTGCCTCGGCCTCTAATATCGAAAAAATTCAAAGGCGCCAAAATAAACTTCTTCGTATAATCACAGCCGCCCCCTGGTATGTTAAAAACTCAAACATTCATAAGGATCTCAACGTGCCATTAGTAAAAACTATGATTACAAAATATGCAGTAAAATATTTAAAAAGACTTGAACAACACCCAAATCCTTTAGCTCGAAATATTTTAAATCATGGCGGCCACACTCGCTTAAGGAGAAGAGACACTGCAGCACTTACTCAACTAGATGAGAGATAAACACCTATATAAGTGAACAGAACCCGTGATGAAGAAAATTTTTGTCTGGCACTGGCAGGACATAAATAAAGTATTAGGTTAAGATTTGATAAATTATTGTTAGTTCATATTAAATATATGAAGATTCAATAAATAAATAACGAAAAAAAAAAAAAAAAAAAAAAAAAACATATATATATATACTTATATATATTATTTCAAGCCGATAGCTTTAGTTGCTAGTGCTTTAGCTTTAAGATTTATTGTAATTTTAATTATAATAAATATCTAAATAAATAAATAAATAAAATAAATATATTATTTTGCCATCTATGTCGGTGGTTTTTAAAATTTTTTAATTTAGATTTTTTTCTTTATTTTTCCTAACTTTGTTTTTCTCAGTGTTTAATTATGGAGATATCAAACTGTTTAGCTTCCCACCTTTTATTTTTGTATAATAAGCAGAACGTAAAAATCTCTACGATTATTTAATTGGCTTATGGATTTCGGTTATATTTTCCAATTAATTGCCGATAAATGATATATGTACTCTGTTCATTCCACTTTAGCGAACGCATTTCTAATTTTTTTAAAAACAAAAAATTTGTTTTTTTATTAATTAAAAAAAAAATGGCGAACAAGAATGTCGAAAAATAGACGAACATTCGGTGATACGAACACTCGTACCATTACTAATACATATGAGCATTTCCACAGAAAGTCTACCGGGATCGAAAATTTATTTTTAATAAACAAATGATTTTTTTCCAAAATTATCTGCCCGTTCGCCGATATCGAACGATAACGTTCGCATAGTAAATAACATTTAAAACAAAAACAAAATTTCAAAAATTGTTTTTGTTTGAAATGTAATTTTCTATGCGAACGTTTACGTTCGATATCGGCGAACGGGCAGTATATTTAAAAATGTTAAAATTTCCATAACAGTTCTAAAGTGTGAAGGGGACTTGTAACATTAACATGGCGATGTCCTAGGAGGGGGTTAATTGGCGCCTTTTTGACGCTTTGTACCAGATCACAGAAATAACATAAACGGACACATTCAAGATATTGTCCCGAATGAACTTTTTTAATATGAAGGATATTATTCATATAAAGTAGTATAACCAAATAGCATCTGCCAACAAAAAATTCAGTCACATGACTAGTTTTGTGCCAATCACCTTTTCTCTGGAGTAACTACACTTGATCACCAGTTAATACAATGAAATTTCAGAAACAAATTTTGGCTTTAAACTGCGGAAAAAAATATTTTGATATTCCAAGTTTTCTTAAAGTGTAAAAAATGCGTAGCTGTAAGATGTGAATTAAATACAAAATTTAAATACTTTTTTAAATCTAATTTCTATTTTGGTTCTGTGTGAAACGGTAGCAAGTTCTATGTTCCATGCATAGATTACATAGATATGAAACTCCCTTAAAATTGAAGAAAAAAATATATTTACCTCTTCTCACATATAGGAATTGTGTGAATTCAACACACTTGTAAATGTTCACCTCAATTTTTTGACAAATATTTTGAAAACAATAAACAATTAAAAAACTAAGGCCCTAATTATGTACAACGCAGCGCAACGCCAAACAATAACATTGAAAGCACAAACAATGTCATAAATATTTTGTAATTTTGTTGTTGCTTTCAACAGAAATTCATGTACCGTTTTAAAATTTTCAACGACACAAGCAATGGAGCGTTTGAAATTTTAAGACGCAATGTGAGTTTCTGTAGAAAGCAACAACAAAATTACAAAATATTTGAGGAGCCGCAGAACAAAACGTACTTTTTCACACATTTAAAATTTTTGGGAAATTGAGGATTATTTATTTCGACCCCTTAAAAAACTGCATGAACCTGGAAATGGAAACAAGTTTTTTGCTTACCAAAAGATGAATCAAACTGCCGTAAGTCAACACATTAAATGTCAAGGATGTTTATATCAAACTAATTTTATATCGAAAAAAAGTACGTTTTTTTAAAAAAAAATGAAAAAAGTACGTTGTGTTCAAAAATATAGAAAAAGGAACGTTTTGGTGTGCGTTTTTTTAGACGATAATATTTTGACTGAATGTTTTTAAACCTGAACCATTAATGTAAAAAATAAATAAAAAATAAGTAAAATTAAAAGTTTTTTATTTTATTTCAAATTAAATAGAAAACTAAACAATTCTTTTTTATAATTTAATACAGATTTTAAAGTTATTAAGTATAATACTTTTTAAATAGTTAAACTTTTTTCCCAACGTCGTTTTCAAAATGTTGAAATAAAACTCGCAATATTTACTTTTTTTAGCATTTTTAAATTTTTGCTTTTTACGTATTCCCATAGGTATTTAAATTTTTTACAGATTCTTGTAATTCTTCCATGTTTTAATTATAGGTACTATTGTATTAATTATTTTTTTCATAACACTCATTCACCATATTAAATTATTGGTGGATATTCTTGAAAACGCGTCGAAGAAATATAAATTTACATTAAAACAAAAGCAAAGCTTAAAAAATAGTTTTTGTTTGTCAAACATTTTAAAATTAAATATACATACATGAGAATTTTGACGCGTTTCTCTCTCTTTAAAAAACGGTAAATTGTATGATAAACACAAAAAAATTTCTTAAACTTTGTTTTTGTTTTAATGAAAATTTTCACTTTTTCGACGCGTTTTCAAGAATTTATTATTTAACAGTTAATTTTAACGAAAATTAAATGACATAAATAAACGTCAAAAAAAATTAAAAAAATTAAAAAAATTAAGAATATTAAGAAATGTTATGTTATTAAAACAACTACTCGAAGAAATGGCAAAAACCATGAAAAAAGCACGTTTTGAAAAATAAAAATGAAAAATGTACGTTTTGTTATGCATCAATTTTTTTAGAACCCATTTTCTTGGTAAAAAAAAAAATAAAATAGGCTAACTAGATTTTTTCTTAAAGATTTCAACCCAAATATTATAAAAATATCAAAAAACCAATTTGTCAAAAAATGCGAAAAAGTACGTTTTGTTCTGCGGCTCCTCATTTATGACATTGTTTGTGCTTTCAATGTTATTCTTTGGCGTTGCGTTAGTTTTGTGGCGTTGCGCTGCGTTGTACATGATTAGGGCCTAATTTTTTTGATGTGTTTCTTTAAAATTTTTAAAAGAATTTTTAATTTTTTGCATTTAAAACAATGCTTAAACTTTTATTCCGTACTATCATTGGCGCTGGCTTCTTATCATATTAATACGTAGAGAAACCAAAAGAAAAACAAGTCACATTCGCGTTTTTAGGTGTTTCCTTGGGTTGTTCATATGCGTGTTGAGGAGCTTGTTCTTTGGGCGTGTGTGTCTCTGGGTAAAACAGAAGTCTATATCTCAAGCTTATACAACATAAAATTTACACCTTAAAAAACAGCGGTTGACCAAAGTCTCATCTGGAATTACACTGTGGAACAAATTCAGGTTAGCAAAAGTTAGGTCGATTCTGAGAGTGAGGGGTAAAAATAGAGGCTAAATTAGAAGACCCGTATCGCGGCGTTTGTTTATGTTAGTTCGAATTTTTTTTTTAATCGACCTTCAATCTTTGCAGTCAAATTCCGATTTTCAGCATATTGTTTATATGGTTTTTTGCATATAACTCGTCGACTAATTGATAATTTTTTAAGTCTGTAAAGGCCAAATTATTGCTAGAGACCTGTGGCTTATGATCATTGAGTTTAATTTTCATTAAATTATTTTTATGTAGACAGGAATTTTACAACATGAAATCAATTAAAATTTTATTGATAATTTTTCATTCTTGACTGCGCTGAGATTTGAACCCAGGCTTTCACGGACAGGTTGCCCAGACTAGTTTCGATTGTAACCATACAATCTCGTCAGTTTTAGTACAACGGCCCCGTTTTAGTAAAAAGGCTTTTATGCAAAATATCAAGAAATTTTAATTTTAACTTACATGCAAATTTACAGTTTGTAATTTTTGTTATTGGAAAAACGTTTCATATCCACAATCGCGATGTCATTTAAAACGTTTTTCCACTACGCAAGCGGCTTTTAAAACGTTATTCCTCGTTGCAAAACCAGTTCGTTTGTATTATTTTGTTAGTACTCGTAACTTACAACGTTCTTCCACTGGCTGACTCTTTGTATCGCATTTTGACGGCGTCAAGGTGCATAATTTTGGGTGATTAGCTGATTGAAGAGTGTAAAAAAGTAATGTTAACGGTAATCTGCAAAAAAAACAGTTTTTGCAAAAAGTGACGTTTATTTATATTTTTTAAATTAATTTGCTTTTAACAAATTTTTATATTTTTCTATTGATTTGAATAAATTTTTATAACATTAATTTGAATAAAATAAATTTAAATAATAATATATTTAGCTTCCAAAAGAAATGAAATTTGAAAAAAAATATGATTATTAATTATTTGGAGCAAATTAAATTTTATTTAAAGAAATATTAAATAAATTTAACATATATTAATTTTTAAAAAACGAGTTACAAATTGTAAATACATAATTCATATTTAGAAGAAAATAATTTATTTTAACACTTATGAACTGGTCTCAAATATCTTTTTTCAGAAACTTTTAAATCAGAGTAAATAATAGAAATAAAATGGCTGTATTTTGTTAAATTATTTAATTTGTCAAAATATTAGCAATTATTTCAATTTTGTTAAAAATGAGTTACCAAAATTTATTTAATTTGAATAAAATAAAAAATAAAATAATGTCAAAAAAAAATTAACAAAAATCGTGAAAACATTTCAATAGTTTGACAGTTTTTGTGAAATTTATTGTTATCGGTGCAAACAGGATATTTTTTTAAACAAATTTTAAATATCGTGTGGCGCTAAATTTCAGATTGTATATTTCTATTCGGCGAATATTGGCACAGATATTCGTATTCGCGAATATTAAAAATTTACATTCGTTACATCACAAATATGTATATTGTTTGATTATTTACAAACATGTAAGAGTTTACTCCCTAGATGTTGTAACCAACACTGAATATTTAGCATGACTTAGTAAATTCATTCCCAGCAAACTCGAAGACAACTTTTGAACTTATTTAATTTTTTAGTGAGAATACTCGAATTTTAATTCCTTGAAAAATTGTTCTGAAATGTACTTTTTTATACGCTCCACCACATGTGATGAATGACGGCATACTAAGTTTGTCATTCAGTGTGAAACTTTATTAATATTCAACTAAGACTCCATAAAATATATATATTATGGGCCCTTGAGTAATTCCAAGCCGATTTAGCCATGTCCGTCTGTCTATCTGTCCGTCTGTTGAAATCACGCTCATTTTCGAATGACTCAAAAGAAAAGAACAATATTGCCGTCAAATTGTTTAAAGTTTTCCTCAGCAGTTTGGGATTAAAATCCAGCAAAATCGGTTCAGTCAGATAATAGTTATGAATTCAAATGTGGAACAACCACACTAAAAAAAATTATAGCTTTAACACAAAAACTAACATAAATTGTAGCGGAATGCACATATTGATATACTATTTTGCATAAATTCTTTTAATATGGCTAGAAATCATACCACATTTCATACTAATTTCGTGAAGATCGGCCCCTAATTTACCATAGGCCCCATATAAAGTCCACTCTCGAAAAACATTTTAGTACGCCTAAGTCCGTAACGAATAATGTAATTGTCAAACATTTTAGTATGTCACAGTTTTATGTGACTAAAAATCGCATACAATTTTTATTTCGTGAAAAGCGATCCATTATTTACCTTATGCCCTATATAATGCTTACCCTGGGAAAGCCGTTCAATACGTGTAAAACCGTAATGAATAATGCGGTTGAAATTAAGTTAGGTCTGTTAAAGTTTCATAAGACTGTAAAATTTCGTGAAAAGCGGTCTATTATTTACCATATTTCCCATATGACGCCCACTCCTGAAATATTCTAACTGCCGGGGGAGGGTACATATCGAAGACTCGCCACAGCCTTTACTTTACCTCTTTCATTATCAATCCTCGACTGAAAGACGGATAAGTATTAAGCAGTATTATACATACTTTTGACGGTACTATTTATTTGTTTAAAGCCATGGCCCACTTAGTAGGTCTGCTCGAAACGCCTGCTGATTTTTTGCAGATTTGTGTTTTTTCGTGCAATTTTTTTTGTTGCAATTGTTTTTGACATCTTGTGCATTTTTTACACAAACAAATGAAATTGTTGCATTGTTGGAGTTTTGCGCAGACCTACTAATTCGGCCATGTTCAAAACTATACATTTTTCAATTTATATCAAGGCGAATTCATGAATTCGCCTTGTATTATATTCAAAGTTGAAATAAAAATCTAAATGGTGTAATAAAATTTCAAACGTTTCAATTTGTGAATTCTTTATTTTTTCATACAATATTTTTTGTGGTTGCATAAGTATTTTGGATGATTTCAAAATGAGGCGTACTGTATTGCCTAATGCAGTCAAAACTGTACCGATGGGTAAATTAAAGTGTAATGTCTATAAGAAAAATAGTTAAAATTGCTTTAAATCTTAATGCAGATGGAACAAAATTTAAAAACACGGAATATTTCATCATATTTTTGTCGTATCTCCTGTTTGCTCTAACATTTCCCATTGCCATAATATTTTGCCTTAAAACCGCAACCGTGTTTGAACGCATTATTGTATTTCGTTTGGGTAAAATAAGGTAAATGAAGTGAAAATGCATACATAGATATGCGTATTTGTATGTTTGTTTGCATGTATGTGTGTTCAAATGTATGTATGTATAATTTATTTGTATTTCAGAGCTGGTGGCGTTATGGGTCCAGGCTTAGTATTTATGTTGCCCTGTATAGATGAATATGTTAAGGTTGATTTGCGCACACGATCTTTTGATGTTAATCCCCAGGAAATTATTACTAGGGATTCTGTTTCGATTAAAGTGGATGCAGTTGTTTATTACAGCATTCGTAATCCTTTGGATTCTGTTATCAAAATTTCTAATGTCCGGGTATCCACGAAGTTATTGGCCCAAGCAACTCTGCGCACTGTTGTGGGCACGAAAAATTTGATGGAACTTTTAACCTCAAAGGAGGCTTTATCAAAAACAGTTGAACAGAATTTAGACGAAACTACACAAAAATGGGGCGTTAAGGTTGAACGTATAGAAATGTAAGTTATTTTTATATCACAATAATATTTTTCGCTTATTATAAATTTTTGAAAGTAGCAAACAAATTCATTTGCCAAGAAATATGCAAAGAGCAATGGCTGCCGAACAAGAGGCCGAACGTGAAGCTCAAGCTAAATTAGCAGCTGCACATGGAGAACTTGATGCCTCGATCAATTTAAAAGCGGCTTCGGATATTATGAAATCAAATCCAATTGCTCTTCAAGTGAATTTACTTAATTTTCTCTTATTTTAAAAGATTCAGCCATGTCACAGAGTACAATTCCGTTCGGAATGATTCCGTTCGGAATTGAAGAAAACATATTTGTTTATTGATAGAAAGTATATTTTGATAGTTTTTTGGTCTTTAAGATACAGAAAACTCCCATACTGTTCATTAAAACAAAAATGGTTTCATTCCGCAAAGTTTTTTCGTAATTTTCTGAAGCACCAAAATACGGAATGAATTCCGTTTCCGAACGGAATTGTACTCTGTGACATGGCTGATTATTTATTTTTTTGTTTTTCATATTTAACTATTTTCAGCTTCGTTATTTGCAAACATTAAATTCAATATCGATTGAAAATAATCATACTGTTATATTTCCATTTCCGATGAATGTAATGAGAAAAATAATGTCACATTTACGCAACAAACCATTTACTGGAGCTGGTAAGTGTTACTTTTAACCATATGAATTGAGTTCTGAAATTAAAATACGAAAATAGTGAAACTTTATGTCATGTTCTTTACCATTAATGAAATTATGGACCAACTTGATTCATTTTCTATCTTAAAAAATTCGTTTGTAAGAAGAACATTTTCTCCAAATTCCTTTGCTTCAAATTTCTCGTGTGAGCTTTATATTAGCAAGAAAAAAACTAACTCTGGCAAGACTTTTGATAAAGAAGTAAATACAATTTTCAATACAATATAAATCCCATGTTGGACAAATTTTTGTAAACGTTTTAACGTGGCATAAACCTTTTCCGGGAGGATTAAATAAAATCATAGTACAAAAAACTTTTTCCAGAAGGACTTAATAAAAATTTGGCTCCTAAGGCCGGTTTCTATTAAAGAAAAAAACGAATGGTGCGTAAATTATTCTTATTAAAGCCAATATGGTTTTAGGCCGAACAAATATTTAAATGAAAAATGATAAAGATCTGAGCAGCCGTTTAAAATTTTCCGTTTAATATGTTATTGTCAACTCTAAAAGAGGCTTCACCCATTTGTATCGAACAAAACTTGGTTCATATTTCGAAAAGTGGGTGAATCCGTCTTTAGCTCGTTTATTTTTACTTTTTCGTAAACTTTGGACAACTGAGAGGAAAATTAAATTCCTGTAAAAAATTATCAAGAGGACGAGAACGAAAAAAAAATAAATTTTTAATCAAATATTGAATCATTGCACGGTGGTCAATTCCGGCCAAAAATCCATAACTTCTTAATGTTGTTAAGTTAATAGCTAAAAGTTGGTATCCAACCTAAGAACAGCATATTTTACCCCTCGCTAAAATTTTGGACATGCACAGGGGTTGGTCAAGATAGCATTGACAACCCAAAAGTATTGAACAATATTAAAAAACGGGTATTGGATGTATAACTACCTATGATGTTTTGTAAAGATTATGTTAGTAGTTTGTGGAATATATATGTAGGCTCCTCTCTCGTCCCCTTATTTTTGACCAACTCAGTAAAAAAATATATATGTCCCCATATATGATTAAAATATAACATACCCAGTCAGCATGTGGAAGATCGAAACCCGATTAATCAGTTCTACGCTCTAAATAAAACTCGAAAATTATTCCCAAAAATGCTTAGAAAGTGACTTGCTTGAAAAACAAAATGCAGATGATCGAAATGTGACTGTTTTGAGCATTATTATTCAGTCGTATTTATTTGTTTTTTTTTTTTTTTTTTTTTTTTTTTTTTTTTTTTGTTGTTTTTTTTAATGACGGGACAATTTTTCATACAGATTTTGAAGCAACTGTGTTCTGTAAATTTATGGTTATTTATGTCAGTAAGCTCGTGCTGTAAGAATTAAAAATAATGTAAAACTGAATTTGATTTGTGAGTGATTTTATATAAAAATTTAAAATAAAAAAGTAATGTTAAAGAACTGGTACAAACTGTCTTGGAAATGAGTTGTAATTGAACAGAAACGCGAGTCATAAAAAGTCTTTCAGATGAGTCGCGGGTGACTGAAAAATGACTCGAAAAAGTTTCTCATTTGATTGTTAGTACTAGCTCAAACTGTCTCGAAAATGAGTCGCAATTGATCAGAAACCTAAATCACAAAAGACTCTTTCAGAAGAGTCGCGGGTGGGGTACCATTTCCTCCCGAATGAACAGTCATTTTCGACTCAAAAACGAGTGCATAAATTATTATTTTACCAGCGCAGAGGACACAAAAAAAATAATATGATCAATAATTTCCAAAAATGCTGTCTGGTATATAAACTTATTTATGTGATTATGTACATACACATGTGTTGGTGACCTTGTATCCACAACTACATCACTAAGTGCAATAAATATGTGTCTTGTATGGCGTCACATTAAATTATTATTTTAATAACATTATTTTGAATTTTATTTTTTTATGCATTTTTTGTATGCAATTGTATGCTGTATAAAAAAGTACCAAACATATTTATATACTCGAATTTCCGAAAAGTACCAAAATGTACTTGAGAGCTTTTTAAGAAGAGGACAACACAATTTAAATTTTATTTTTATCTGTATTACTTTAGAAGATAAATGGGTTACCAAAAAAGCACTAAGATAATATGTTTGCCCTTTTTCGTCCCCAAAATTTACAAATTTCAAAAACTACCAAGCACATAAAAATTTTTTTTGTTTCAATAATGATATTTTTTTAAATCTCGAGATAAAAGGTTACCGATATTACTCGTTTTTACCCATTTCTAACCCCTTAGGAATTGAATTTCCAAAAGTCCATACTTGTCTTATTTGCACATTGGGAGGGGAGTCTACATCAGTGATGTCAGATGTAGGGAAAATTCCCTACTTGTAGGGATTTTTCTCCAAAAATCAGACTATAGGGAAAAAACGACAGATTTTTTTTATTTTCGTAAAAATGTAGGGAATTTTTCCTTTGTATGTAAATTCAAATATAATCGAACTAACTTCTGAAAAAACCTCTGTGGTGTGGTGCGCTTCAATAATTACAATATGGCTACTTTGTTATTAAACAATTGTTTTTGAGTATCAAGTACCCAAGTACTCAATACTTTTATAAATCTCAAAGCGGCAATTATTTCATTTTTATAAGCCCACTTTCAGACTCGGCAAGTTAGTTGCGCAAGTAACTTGTCGAGTACAACAAAGTCTCTATTCAATTTTTCCCCCTTACCCCTGACATCAACAAATGAAGAGTTGCACAAGAGACTTGCGCAAGTAACTTACCCAGTCTTGAAGGGGGATGACTTGCACACGGTAAAATATACCACAGATTACTACTTACTCTATAGTGGCTAACCCTAGAATATAATTTTTTAGAACAAGAAATAAATTATCTTTTATAGATGGATTTGGAACCATTTTGGTTATATATATCAAAGACTAAGAATTTCAATGACAATTTAGTATTCCCATGCCACTCAAAATTATCTAAAATTCTACTGGGCTTACCACATGACATCCGCGCGAAAAAAAAATAAAATGAGTCAAGAGGTTTTAGATTCCATATGTATTCTTCAATCTCACAATCAAAAAATGGTAAACTGTACTGAGTGCAATCTAACACGTGAACGAGAATAATCGTTTTGTGTTTTATATCAATCAATTGATAAATTGAAAATCAAAAGGCCGAATAAAGATAGTAATATTCCTGAAATTTATTTAAAATTCATGTTTTTGTTTTGTGTTTAGTTTAAATAAATTATTTATAATTTTTGAGTTTAATATAAGGTAGGGAAAATTGTAGGGGGAAAAATTTGCTGTTGTAGAAAAATGTGGGGATTTTTTTTTTTATCAAAACGTAGGGAATTTTAAAAATTCCATCTGACATCACTGGTCTACATACAAAATTTCAAGTCTCTGTTTAGGCTGGGTGATGACCACACAGTCAGTCAGTCTAATTTTTTATAAATAAACGAAGTCACTAAAAATGCTCTAGTCAGTAGGGTGACTCGTGTTCGCTGCTGAAATTTAAAATACTTTCTTTTGATGCTTAACCGTAGCAGATGTAATTGGCACATAACATCCCCTAGCCCAAACTCTTTTGTTAATGTCTCTTTTAATTTGGTTTTGTTTAGCTTTTATTTATTTTTAAAGTAACTCACAATCCATTCACTTATTGCAACTATCACATGGAATGATTAATTACTAACAGGGTTTTAAAATAACGTGCTGATTTACGAGGAAAACGTTGAAGAAAAAATAAAAGCGCACTTTTATTTCAAAGTACAAAAATCAACTTTAAAACCCCTAAAATTACAAGAAAAAAATTATCCACTTTGCTCCAGTATTAACATTAGCATAGGTATCCAAGAGCCAAGTTACGATAAGAGTTGTAATTTTTGAAGTGTTAGCTGTCATCTGACATCAAAATTTTACTGAAATTAAAAAAAAAAATTTGCCGGAATTGGCCAGTGTGCAATGCGTTTTGTTACCTGTAAGCAACACACACGCTCATTAAGCTATGTTCACATTATGTGTATTTGTCATGTGGAATGTAAATTTATACTAGGGCTGCCAGTTTTAAATTCAGAGAAATCAGTACATAAGAGAAAAAAATCGGTACAATTGCATAAAAAACAGTACATATACTTTTTTAATATAAAATTGCAATTAATAACATACAAAGCTTTACTGCCTGGCCCACTATGTCGACAAGAACATTTCTTTCGTATATTTATATTGAAAACAAAAACAAATTTTAATTTTTTATTATTGTTTTCAATATAAATATGCGAAAGAAATGTTCTTGTCGACATTGTGGGCCTGGCAGTTAATCTTTTTTTAAACAAAACTTGAATTCATGCTATAATTTGAACTGTGACAAAATTTAATTAATAAAACTGAATAATAATTCAATTCCTTATACATATATATTTAGCGGGAATACAAAGTGAACAACAAAAAAAATCTAAAACACAACAAGCTGGTTAAAATTCGATTCCTTATTTCTTGTCAGCTTTTTTAAAGAAACATTAAAATTATTAAAAGCAAAATTTGAGTTCATTACGTCTGAAGCTTGGTACTAAAAGGGTCAATGTCAATATTTTGCTGTTTTGACTTAATTGTTGCATTAGGTCTTTAGGTCTTTTCTTAACATACGGACACACCAACATGTAAACTAAAATTTTATTTCCTTTATTCTATTATATTTATATTACGTTATATTGAATAAAGGTCAGCATAAAAATAAATAAAAATTATATAAAAGCAGTTTTTTGCTATATCTACCAGCATAATTAATTTCAATTTGTAATTAAAAGGTCATGCCGAATCTCTTTTATTTTGCGGATACAGCCAATGTCCAATTTAACCGAGAACAGCTTCAAAAAGGGTTGCTAGCCAATTTCACTTAGAACTCTTGTATAAAAAACTAACATAACAATGTTAAAAAAACAAATTAACGAAGCTTGTTATGTATTTATCTTCAAAATAATTTAAAAAATTATTTAAAAGTGATTTACAACTAATTACTAATAATAATTGTAATTATTGTAAAAGGCACAATCGTTTTTCAGACGATCTTGCACTATCGATTTTTATAAATAACACTGCGGAACAGTCATTTTGCGGCCTGGAACTTTGTGTAATTTTTTTACTAATTTTAGGTCGCTGATTCCAAATCTAACCTTCATTTTTCTCTATCAGCACCAGTTTTTGAGATATACCGTTATAACCAAAATTAAGGCATATGTATTGGAATAACTTTAAAACTGTGCATCATATTCCCTTAAGAAAAAAACCGAAATTCGCTAACAATATTATCTTTAAGACGTACTTACATTGTTTTAAATTTGGCCAGTAATTTCAGAGATATTGTTGAAGTTTTTTAAAAAACAAATAACAATTTAAAAAAAATCGCAATTTTTATCAATTCGGTAAATTGTGAACACAATCAAAAGTTGTGCACCGATTGCAATGGAATAAAGCTCATTTCATTCGAAATATGTTTAACTAAATGCTTTTAGACCCAAACCGTGATTTTTATTGCACATTTATTTTTTATGTATTTTTAAAGAACAAAAAAAATTTGTTTTTTCTTAAATTGTTATTTGTTTTTTTAAAAACTTCAACAATATCTCTGAAATTACTGTTAGCACGTCTTTAAGATAATTGTTAGCGAATTTCGGTTTTTTTCTTAAGAGAATATGATGCACCATTTTCATGTTATTTCAATATATGTGCTGAAAGTGCCTTTATTTTGGACATAACGGTATATCTCTAAAACTGGAGCTGATAGAGAAAAATTAAGATTAGATTTGGAATCAGCGACCCCAAGTTAGTGAAAATTTGTAACAAAGTTTCAGGCCGCACAAAAAAGTTCAATTTTGTTCCGCAGTGTAATATATTTACTATGTATGGACATAAATATTTACAATTGTAACATTGTTAAATAATTTGTATGGCCTTTTTGTACATTGTCCACAATTTCTTTCCTGCCTTCAGTCTTCAAGAAATTGTAAAACTAATTACAACTATAACCAAAGTTAGTCTTTATCTGCAAATCGCTTTCTAGGTTTTATAATAGGAGCCTGTTTCTCTCTTTTCTCCATTTTGAAAACTAAACCTCGTTCTCTAATAGCGTTTGAATGTAGAATAGAAGAAATAAAATTATACATTTCTTCAAATTCGAAAACGCACCACCATGTAGAAACACTTTCCATTTTTCTTCTACTGTCTTCTTTTTTCGTACTAACATGTTAATAACTCATCGATAAGAACATTTATATTAATATTGGTATCGCAAACAATTTGACAATATGACAAACTATATACTGAACAAAATTAATATATAATAACAGTACAAAAACAGTACATTAATCAAAAAAATCAGTACATTTGCGTACTGATTTGCTTGTTATGCATAAATCAGTACTTTAAACAAAAAACAGTATATGTACTGATGAAAACCGTACGAATGGCAACCCTAATTTCTACACACATGTAAATTCATGTGTATGTCCAAATGTGAGCAATACATAACACAGAGACTCCACCTGCAGGGCTGCCAGAAAAAATTGTAAAAAAATCGTCAATTTCCTGAGAAAAAATAAAAAAATCGTCTTTTTCTGTTTAAATAATCGTCAAAAAAATCGGATAATTTAAATTTAGATTTTAAACAAAGTTTGTTCGATTTTTATTTAAAAACAAGCAAACAAAAACATATTATATACACACATATATCCCCGTATGTTAATGAAATTGTTTGTTAAACTATCAAAGTTGTTTTGTGGAATACAATTACTTATTAAAAGATTTTGTTTGTTGTGCTTGATTCCCTTTTTTAAATAATTGATAAAAAATACTGCAATTTATTGTTGGAGGATAAGCTGTTCCTACACAGAAAAAATTATTAAATTTCTCCAGTCACCAAATTTATTCCAAATTCATAATATTAAGCAAACAAGTTGTTGATTTTGCACCTATTACCAAAATGATTATATTGATTACTAGAAATTTTAAAATTTGAAAAAACTTTTTTCGATAAATGATATTTTTAATTTTAATTAAAAAAGTGATCAAAAAACTGCCATTTCAAACAATGTGTTAATTTATTTAAATAAATATTGACAATTCCCAACAACAATTCTACATGTTTTAATTATTTTATTTTAATCAAAAAAAAGTCAATTAAGACTTTTTGTTATTTAATTAAAATTTTAATTGAAAATTTATTCCAAAACAACTAATATGTTAATTAAATAAAAATTTACTGCCTGGCCCACAATGTCGACATGAACATTTCTTTCGTATATTTATATTGAAAACAAAAACAAGTATTAGTTTTTTATTATTGTTTTCAATATAAAAATGCGAAAGAAATGTTCTTGTCGACATTGTGGGCCTGGCAGTAAATTTTTAATTTTCATTCAACAAAAAAAAAATAAATGATTCAATTATCACATTAATTAAATTTAAATACTTTTCAATCATTTTTTTAATTGATAAAACACTTTTCTGTGTATGCGCATTTCACTGGTTGCTTAGACCAGATCATCAGGAAACGTTCTTTGTTAAATTTAACAAACGTTTCTTAAGGAAAATTTTCATAAAAAATTTGTTTTGTAAACCTTTAATTACTATATTATTTTTATCTAAGGTTTTTTCCAAAGTCTTAAGAATAAAAGATACTTTCAATCGGACCATTTTCTAAAAAATTTCAAATTTGTATACCGTTCACAACAGAGGGTATATATTCTTATATAAGTTTGTCATTCCTTTCGTAATGGCTACAATATTAATATTAGGCCCCATAAAGTATATATGTATATTCTGAATCCTTATGAATAGCAAAGTTGGTTTAACGATGTCAATCTAACCATGTGTATGTTGAAATGGGATTTCCGAAGACTCGTATATAAACATTGCTATACATTTATATTAGATATAGTACGGAATAGGTTGCTATTATATTTCAGTCAGATTGGTCTACAAATGCAAAGTTATGAACAAAAAACCACGACTGCCTGTGATTTATACCCATAAATCTCTCATTTTGACCTGTAAACCTTAACTTCTTTATATCTTCTTTAAATTTATAATTTTTTTTCTTTTTTACCTGAAATATTCTTTCTTCACGAAATTATAGTTTTGGCATGAAGCTAGGATGATAAAATTTGGCTTAAAAATGTTTCATATACATATATAGAGTATTAAATGTTAAAAATGAGCCAAATCAGTCCATAGCTCAAAAAATCTCAATCAAGGTTTTGGTACAAGTTTTTACTTAAATTGACTTGACTCAAAATTTTGCTTTTGCTCATAAAATTTTTTATGGAAAAGAACAAAAATGTTTTTTTTTTCTGTGCTGCCTAATAACAAACATCAAAAGATTTAAAATTGTCTTACTTTGAAGTTTGAATAAAATCGTCACTTTTTAGAAAAAAATCAGCAAATCGGCACTTTGCTAATTTTGGAACCAAAAATCGTCAAAATGACGATAAATCGTCCATTCTGGCAGCCCTGTCCACCTGAGATAATATCTGAGAGAACGTCGCACAGTGGCCCCATTTGAGTTTTTTCGTTGCAAAAATCATATCTTTTGAACCGAATAAGATAATTGAACAGTTTAAACAGCATATGATATATAACTGTTCAGCCTATGAAATGAGCGTTTGGAAAGGGTGCTACGCTTTGTAGGGGCCTACTTATGGGTTATCAAAGTTAAAATTAGTAGAAAAATCAATTTTATGGTAACTAAAAAAAATTATTTTTACATTTTTAGATTGTTTTTATTTTTTTTCTTAAGGGTTTTATGTTTTAAATTATTACCCAACAAATTAAAAAAAAAATTATTTTTATTTTTAAATTAATTTTTTCAATTTTCTGTAAAATATTCATCACAATTCGTAAGAGAAGGTATATCTAAAAGACTAACCATTTCTAAACTATAATTATTTTGTAACTCTATTCGTGACTTCACATGCCGCAGGGAAGAAATAAGTGGATCGGAAGATGCTGCCAACATGTTGAAGAGGTCCTCATTTTGCCTTACCCTTGATGCTTTGAATGTGTTCTGCAATCTATATTTTTTATAAAATTTGTTAAGAGACTCCTGTGCTTCTTCAGAAAGCTCTCCAATTGGCAAAGACTGGTACTCAATTATATCTTTGCCATGCGCCAATATTTTATGGACGGTCGGGGTCAACTTCTTCTGTGGATACATATCTGCCAAAAGAGATGCAGTTTTCGACGCATATTCTCCATATTTTGTAGAATTTACATTTTCTTTGCAGTTTAAAACATCCAAGATCGTTCCCAATCTTTTCACGATTTGATTGTCAATTCCAATGATTCTAGTTACTGCCTCATCATTTTCAAAAAATCTCCTAGAAGTGTTTCCATCGTTTGAGTTACCGTATCCGTGCTTGGGACAGTCTACTTTTAGTCCAACTTGTTTAAAAAAAGCATCCTGTATTTGCTTCTTTCTGATCTTTTCCTTATCCTTTATTGATGTATTTTCATCGAAGTTTTCCTCCTCTTGTGGTAGGGTATATGCCAGTTTTAGCAAGAATACAATGGTGACATTCCATATTCGTAATTCTCCTCATTTGTAGAAAGTTCTTCTGACAAATAATAATAAAAAATCGATAAAAAAAAATATAAAAATAAAACGAAAAAAGGGGTTTAAATAGGTTTTTGCTAAATTTTTACCTCCAATATAATTCTGTCTATATATATATGTATATGATAACTAATTGAAATATGTTATAATTAAGCAGAAAAAGATACTAATCTTAAACTCTTTACAACTAATTATATAAAATTGAGATGTAACATATTATATATGAAATAAATTGAATTGAATTGAAAAAAGTTCTTCTGACTCTTTTTGCAAATCGGGCATGACATTGTTGAGGTTGTTCCTGTCAGTTCGTTTACGACTTTTCCGTCAACCATGGTCAGGTGGAACTCGTAATTGCATTCAATATATTTTCCTTCTCCAATTTGCAGCTTTGTAGGCTTAATCTTGCTTATTTGTTCTTCAATGTCCTTCACCGTAGTCCTTATGAGTTCTGCCGATTCCCTTGCAAACTGAAACATTATTGGTCGGCAATAATGCACTGATGACGGACGTGGATTTTTCCAGTGTAGGGAATCATCCGATTTTAGCCGCAAAGGAACAACAGATGCCATAAACATATTTCCGTCCGATATTGTAGCGTCATCGGAAGATATCCTTTGCTTATAAACGCTTGTTCCGTGAAAAACTTTGGTGCGGTTGACTTTCTAAACAGTTCAAATAATTTTAAATTGTTCAACGCCATGTTTTCAGTACTTAAATTGTTTAATGGTTTCAGTAATTGTTCCGCCAACTTTCAGGCGTAGACTAATACAGGCATTATGCTTATTTTGCAATATATAGGCTTATGCTACCATGCCTAAAAATTTACCTCTTCCCTGCATACATATGGATTTAGGCTGAATAATGCAATTTTGATATTATGCACGTGTCCAAATAAGATTTGTGCCTACCTGTAGGGACCATAAGTCAATATTGTTCCTGACCATTTGTACGCCAAAGTATTGTTTATGTGAGGTACGTACCTGCTAATTTCAATGAGTAGTTTTTTCAAACTATTAGATCAAACTACTGTCAGTCAAAACATATAAGGGATGGACGCCATACAATTTCTGCAACCATGTCTTTTTACACTTTTTTACCTCTAGAAGCCAAACGGGCACGTACGGGCAGATAAAACCTTTTGAATTATGTAAAGAAATAATCAAAGAACAGGTTTTGCAAATATGGCAAATATAGAAAAATATAGTTTTTTTTTATTTTCCGTCAAAGTTGAAAAATAGTGAAAAAACGGATAGTTTTTAAATAGTGATTTACCAGGAGAAACACAAAGCAAACAGTTAATTTTTTTTTATCATTATACATTTAATAAATACATCAATCAATACAAACAAAAAATAAGGCGATTCGTTACCTATTTTTCGTGATATTACACCTGAAATCGCAACAAATTGACTAAAAATTGTGTGTTTTTTTGAAAACCGAAAGTCGGTCAACTTTGAACGGTTATATCTTCTAAACTAAAAATGTGATATTATTAAGAGTGGCATATTTGAAATCGTTGAAAAGTTTCCTATAACATGGGTTTATTCAAAACTTCGTCGGCACTCATGAAAATTTTGATTTTTGCAACCTCGCTTGCTCTACGGGCGCCACTGTGCGTCGGCAGAATGAGAGAATACATTTCTTCATGTTAATGATGAAACAGAATTGAGTCTTCAACTTCATTCAAAAATTCTTAAGCCCATAATTAAAACGTCGACCGTAACTGCAATTTTCTCTCATTTCTTCGTTTTCTTTTGTTCTTTTTTTTCTTTGTTTACAAAATGTATGAAATTGAACGAAAGTATGGTAGCATAGTTGGGAGAATAATTGTCTCTATGTGAGAGCATGAGAAAAAACGTCTTCAAAATAAAATTGATTTTATTTCTCGACCGCATTCTCTGGCATAATTTTATGTCAAACTGTATGGAAAACAACGTTCAGCCCCAGTTCTGTTTCATCATTTAATCTTAATATTAAACAAGGGGAACACGTATCTTATAAGATTTCATAATCGACTGACTCTCGTAAAGTAAACTTGTATCTTTTATATTCTTTTTTTATTCTATTTTTAGTTTTTTAGTTTAAAGTATTGTTATTTTTAACAATTTTCACAATATTGGCACTATTTGCATTAATTAATTACACATTTTAATATTGGTGGCTTATTATTGTTTCTTATAACAACTGTCTCATAACATTTATTATAATATTAATACTAACACTATTTGAGAGTCCACACGTAAGATAATGGTCTCTGCGATTGAATTTGACGTTTGCTGATATAAAAATCTTATATCTTATCTCAGGCGGAGACCCTTTGTAAGGTTTATAATTTCCATGTTCAAATGTTGGTATGTAAAGTACGTTTGTCATAACCTATCAAGAAAAACAATCTTAAAACAGCTTAGTGGTTATATGTACAAAAATTGATAATTATTTGTGTTTTTTTTATTATGATTTCTATTATTATTTATATTTGATAAAATTTCAATTAATTTTCGCCGCCACAAACAATTTTGGTAATACGAAGCAGCTGATGTCAGATGCTTTGTCACTTGAAAATAGAACTCGTTCTAAATTAAAAATTTCATATGTACTGTACACAGAGAAAAAACACATGATAGTGCTTGAAGGTGTTCAGACGATATGTGCAAATTTAACATGTGAATAAGTGACAATCCACATGATAAATACACATAATGTGAACATAGCTTTAGACAGTAAAAGGCCATAAAATGTATGAAAAACCTTAAATGCTCAAAAGTCCGTTGCACAATAATTTAACTGCCTGTTTTTGAAAATTTAAATAAAAATAATCGTTTCAGAACTTACTTATATTGAAAACCAAAATAAATTTAAGTTTTTTATTGTCGTTTAAATATTAATTCCCAAACGTAAATTTTTATATTACTTGGAAAAAACAGGCAAACAACAACATAACATTTGCTTCTGTTTGGTAGCGAACGGGTTAGAGAAGCAAGAGGGGTAGACAAACGATTTCGTTACATAATATTTAAAGATCCGACTGTAAATGCTGACTGTCCTGCAGGAATTATAGTAATCATATAGTATATTATTTCTAAAGCACTTTTTTTTGTCGGTTGCAAATATCTCCCATACCACCGCATCAAATTTAATGAATGATATCTCATTTTAAAACTTATTTCTAACACTAATGACGAAAAATAATTAGAAATTGAAAAATTAATATTTTCATTGATAAAAATTATATTTTATATAGAACTGCATGATAATACTGTTGTCATTATGATTATATGTACGTTTTTGTTCAAGTGTGGTAATACAGGGTCGCTTAATAGTAATGCAGTTCTACATAATATAGTATGTATTAAAATACATTCTGGCAATACCGCTATTTACTATAATGCCGTTTATTACTAAGGGCTAATAAATCAGAGCGAGTTAAACTGTCTTTTTGGTTTAAAATGTGTTTAAGCCAACAAATCTATAAATCAGAAAACATATAAACCATCTTTAAACGCATAAAATTGGGCGTTTAACTACCAATACAAACCATATGAATTTGACAACATTTATCGTAGTGCTGCCACATGTTACTTTTTAAACGACATATAATACATGGGACACTGTTTTACAGCTGTTAAGTTTAAACTACATATAAATTTAAGTTTAGTTCAACTAAACCAGCGTTTAAACACTCACTGATTTATTAGCCATAAGTCAGTTATATATAATTGCGTACGTTTAAAGATATTTTTGTTTGTATTAAGGATTCGTACGGGCAAAAAGTTAACGATGATCATGTCATTACCTCTTACATTGTATTCAAAGAAGTATTATAAAAGCATTTAAACATATGTATGTAAATATGTATGATATATATTATGATTTCTAATACTTTTATACTTTTAACAAAATGTATTGAAGTTACTAAAATTTCTATTAATTATTTTCATTTTATGTTACAAAAATGACAACTAACGGTGCGAAATATTCGCACGGGTCATCTAGTTCTTCCTTGATTTTTAGCAAGCTATAATTTTCTAATTATATTTAAAAGTGTTTCTGCTGGAATTATCGAATTACTTCCTTAGCAAAAGTTTAATAGTTCTTGCGATTTTTAATTTTCTGACATTAGGGTCGTACATTAGGGTGGTACATTAGGGTGGAACAAACAGAGATCTGGTGGATAAATACTAGAAGGGCAAAACATTGCTCCTCTCAAGACAAAACCATTGCTATACATATCAGTCTTTAAGATCGGACTGTAAATGCCTCAGATATAACGAAAAATGTAAAAAGGCGTTCGGCAAAATAAAATATATTTCGAAATCTCCTTGCAAAAATACTTTACATATATTAAAGGTGATACGGCGCACTTTTTTTCCATTTAAGGTGCTACGCTCTAGCGTGCATTGCTGCAAACTTTTTTTTTAAATGAATTAACTGAATTTCCCACAGTTTGGCATCTATTTCGGAGAAAAATATTCTTTCTTGAGAAGAAAGAAAACTAAAAATTTTTGTTTGTTTTTATTTTGTGTAATAAAAAAATATTGGACTTAAAACGCTTTTTGTAGCATTTTTATGTAAACTTTATAAATTAGCAAATAGCAATTCTCAACAATACGCTATTTTTTTATTGAGCTTAAGCTACACTTATTAAAATTTGACCAAATAAGCATAACCACAACATTTGTTAATAGTTAGTTAGATTTTACATGGTCTTAATAGCTTAAAATAAAACTTATTATACTTCTAGACATGGTACAACTACACAAGGTAGGCTCGTTGCTACAACAAGTACAACAAGAGAAAAACAATAGGAAATTTGTTTTTGTATTTTCTACCGAGAAGTCGAAAAAAACAACACTGTGACTTTAGCAACACTAAATACTTTCTTTACTTTCTTTGCTTTACTGGCTATGGGCGGAAAGGCATTATGCTTATTTTGCAATATATAGGCTTATGCTACCATGCCTAAAAATTTACCTCTTCCCTGCATACATATGGATTTAGGCTGAATAATGCAATTTTGATATTATGCACGTGTCCAAATAAGATTTGTGCCTACCTGTAGGGACCATAAGTCAATATTGTTCCTGACCATTTGTACGCCAAAGTATTGTTTATGTGAGGTACGTACCTGCTAATTTCAATGAGTAGTTTTTTCAAACTATTAGATCAAACTACTGTCAGTCAAAACATATAAGGGATGGACGCCATACAATTTCTGCAACCATGTCTTTTTACACTTTTTTACCTCTAGAAGCCAAACGGGCACGTACGGGCAGATAAAACCTTTTGAATTATGTAAAGAAATAATCAAAGAACAGGTTTTGCAAATATGGCAAATATAGAAAAATATAGTTTTTTTTTATTTTCCGTCAAAGTTGAAAAATAGTGAAAAAACGGATAGTTTTTAAATAGTGATTTACCAGGAGAAACACAAAGCAAACAGTTAATTTTTTTTTATCATTATACATTTAATAAATACATCAATCAATACAAACAAAAAATAAGGCGATTCGTTACCTATTTTTCGTGATATTACACCTGAAATCGCAACAAATTGACTAAAAATTGTGTGTTTTTTTGAAAACCGAAAGTCGGTCAACTTTGAACGGTTATATCTTCTAAACTAAAAATGTGATATTATTAAGAGTGGCATATTTGAAATCGTTGAAAAGTTTCCTATAACATGGGTTTATTCAAAACTTCGTCGGCACTCATGAAAATTTTGATTTTTGCAACCTCGCTTGCTCTACGGGCGCCACTGTGCGTCGGCAGAATGAGAGAATACATTTCTTCATGTTAATGATGAAACAGAATTGAGTCTTCAACTTCATTCAAAAATTCTTAAGCCCATAATTAAAACGTCGACCGTAACTGCAATTTTCTCTCATTTCTTCGTTTTCTTTTGTTCTTTTTTTTCTTTGTTTACAAAATGTATGAAATTGAACGAAAGTATGGTAGCATAGTTGGGAGAATAATTGTCTCTATGTGAGAGCATGAGAAAAAACGTCTTCAAAATAAAATTGATTTTATTTCTCGACCGCATTCTCTGGCATAATTTTATGTCAAACTGTATGGAAAACAACGTTCAGCCCCAGTTCTGTTTCATCATTTAATCTTAATATTAAACAAGGGGAACACGTATCTTATAAGATTTCATAATCGACTGACTCTCGTAAAGTAAACTTGTATCTTTTATATTCTTTTTTTATTCTATTTTTAGTTTTTTAGTTTAAAGTATTGTTATTTTTAACAATTTTCACAATATTGGCACTATTTGCATTAATTAATTACACATTTTAATATTGGTGGCTTATTATTGTTTCTTATAACAACTGTCTCATAACATTTATTATAATATTAATACTAACACTATTTGAGAGTCCACACGTAAGATAATGGTCTCTGCGATTGAATTTGACGTTTGCTGATATAAAAATCTTATATCTTATCTCAGGCGGAGACCCTTTGTAAGGTTTATAATTTCCATGTTCAAATGTTGGTATGTAAAGTACGTTTGTCATAACCTATCAAGAAAAACAATCTTAAAACAGCTTAGTGGTTATATGTACAAAAATTGATAATTATTTGTGTTTTTTTTATTATGATTTCTATTATTATTTATATTTGATAAAATTTCAATTAATTTTCGCCGCCACAAACAATTTTGGTAATACGAAGCAGCTGATGTCAGATGCTTTGTCACTTGAAAATAGAACTCGTTCTAAATTAAAAATTTCATATGTACTGTACACAGAGAAAAAACACATGATAGTGCTTGAAGGTGTTCAGACGATATGTGCAAATTTAACATGTGAATAAGTGACAATCCACATGATAAATACACATAATGTGAACATAGCTTTAGACAGTAAAAGGCCATAAAATGTATGAAAAACCTTAAATGCTCAAAAGTCCGTTGCACAATAATTTAACTGCCTGTTTTTGAAAATTTAAATAAAAATAATCGTTTCAGAACTTACTTATATTGAAAACCAAAATAAATTTAAGTTTTTTATTGTCGTTTAAATATTAATTCCCAAACGTAAATTTTTATATTACTTGGAAAAAACAGGCAAACAACAACATAACATTTGCTTCTGTTTGGTAGCGAACGGGTTAGAGAAGCAAGAGGGGTAGACAAACGATTTCGTTACATAATATTTAAAGATCCGACTGTAAATGCTGACTGTCCTGCAGGAATTATAGTAATCATATAGTATATTATTTCTAAAGCACTTTTTTTTGTCGGTTGCAAATATCTCCCATACCACCGCATCAAATTTAATGAATGATATCTCATTTTAAAACTTATTTCTAACACTAATGACGAAAAATAATTAGAAATTGAAAAATTAATATTTTCATTGATAAAAATTATATTTTATATAGAACTGCATGATAATACTGTTGTCATTATGATTATATGTACGTTTTTGTTCAAGTGTGGTAATACAGGGTCGCTTAATAGTAATGCAGTTCTACATAATATAGTATGTATTAAAATACATTCTGGCAATACCGCTATTTACTATAATGCCGTTTATTACTAAGGGCTAATAAATCAGAGCGAGTTAAACTGTCTTTTTGGTTTAAAATGTGTTTAAGCCAACAAATCTATAAATCAGAAAACATATAAACCATCTTTAAACGCATAAAATTGGGCGTTTAACTACCAATACAAACCATATGAATTTGACAACATTTATCGTAGTGCTGCCACATGTTACTTTTTAAACGACATATAATACATGGGACACTGTTTTACAGCTGTTAAGTTTAAACTACATATAAATTTAAGTTTAGTTCAACTAAACCAGCGTTTAAACACTCACTGATTTATTAGCCATAAGTCAGTTATATATAATTGCGTACGTTTAAAGATATTTTTGTTTGTATTAAGGATTCGTACGGGCAAAAAGTTAACGATGATCATGTCATTACCTCTTACATTGTATTCAAAGAAGTATTATAAAAGCATTTAAACATATGTATGTAAATATGTATGATATATATTATGATTTCTAATACTTTTATACTTTTAACAAAATGTATTGAAGTTACTAAAATTTCTATTAATTATTTTCATTTTATGTTACAAAAATGACAACTAACGGTGCGAAATATTCGCACGGGTCATCTAGTTCTTCCTTGATTTTTAGCAAGCTATAATTTTCTAATTATATTTAAAAGTGTTTCTGCTGGAATTATCGAATTACTTCCTTAGCAAAAGTTTAATAGTTCTTGCGATTTTTAATTTTCTGACATTAGGGTCGTACATTAGGGTGGTACATTAGGGTGGAACAAACAGAGATCTGGTGGATAAATACTAGAAGGGCAAAACATTGCTCCTCTCAAGACAAAACCATTGCTATACATATCAGTCTTTAAGATCGGACTGTAAATGCCTCAGATATAACGAAAAATGTAAAAAGGCGTTCGGCAAAATAAAATATATTTCGAAATCTCCTTGCAAAAATACTTTACATATATTAAAGGTGATACGGCGCACTTTTTTCCATTTAAGGTGCTACGCTCTAGCGTGCATTGCTGCAAACTTTTTTTTTAAATGAATTAACTGAATTTCCCACAGTTTGGCATCTATTTCGGAGAAAAATATTCTTTCTTGAGAAGAAAGAAAACTAAAAATTTTTGTTTGTTTTTATTTTGTGTAATAAAAAAATATTGGACTTAAAACGCTTTTTGTAGCATTTTTATGTAAACTTTATAAATTAGCAAATAGCAATTCTCAACAATACGCTATTTTTTTATTGAGCTTAAGCTACACTTATTAAAATTTGACCAAATAAGCATAACCACAACATTTGTTAATAGTTAGTTAGATTTTACATGGTCTTAATAGCTTAAAATAAAACTTATTATACTTCTAGACATGGTACAACTACACAAGGTAGGCTCGTTGCTACAACAAGTACAACAAGAGAAAAACAATAGGAAATTTGTTTTTGTATTTTCTACCGAGAAGTCGAAAAAAACAACACTGTGACAACACTAAATACTTTCTTTACTTTCTTTGCTTTACTGGCTATGGGCGGAAAATGGTGAAAAATTATATAAAAATATTAAATATTTTGACATTTAGCAATTTTGAGGCATTCTATTCAGTTTTTCGAGTGTTGCACACTTTATTTCTCCTAGTCTATAACAGCAATTGCCGAAAGCCGAAGACAGAAAAACTAAATTTCAATTGGTTTCCGAGAAAAATTGCATGTTCTTAGAAAAAAATCAAGTTTGAGCAAAGATGTTCATGAGGCCATAAAATCCGAACGGCAACAATTTAAATCAAAACAAAAGACAGCTGTTCGATTCATATTAAAGCAAACTTGATCCAAGAAATATTCTGTGAATTCTCTCTTTTACACAATTCATGTCTTCTAAGCCCTTTCGGTGAATTCGGTGTTGTCCGAAAACCTAACTACTCATATTATTCACTATTCCGCATATATGTAACTATTCAAGCTATTTTCGTATTTTATTTACTTTTAAAGTTTGTAGCATCTGAAAAAATTAAAAATATATATGTACATTTTCAGATAATTGCTGTAACGAACCACAGTGTTTCTCGCCTGTACCTAAAGTCAACAAAAAACTTCAGGCTAAGCCCGACCGCCTTGATAATTTAGTCGTTTAAAAATCTAAGGCCCCTATTACGGTTTACAACTCAACTCAGTTGAGTGGTAATTTCTTAATTTTTGTATTATGGTTTACAACTTTGCTATATTGCGGCGAACAAAAACATCAAAAAATTACAACTCATCACAACCAGTTGTTTTAATTACAACTCAACTGGGTTGAGTTGTAAACCGTAATAGGGGCCTAAAGTTATAATTCCTTTAAGATTTCCTCAAAAATGTATATGCCACGCAAGTAAAAATCCGCCATCATGATAATGTATCATTGTATAATGTATCAATTTTGACGGTCTGTATTACCCACATATAGACAAGGTAAAAAAAAAACTCGTGAAATAAATTTGTATATAAATAAAAATATATATAATTAAGATTTATTGCATTACATTTGTTTAGAAAAAATTTTCGATAGTACACCAATACGAATATTGTGTCTCATGAAGTATTATATATTAAAACGGCATTCTCATTTCAGCTTAAGGCCGGGATCCACTATACTACACAATCGTACGATAGGGCTGCCAGAAGTCAAAACCCGTCAACCAGGACACTTATAATAATACAGTACTTCACGGATAAGGGCATCTCGCTTAAGTTAATTGCACGCTTAAATGATTCTAGAATGAAACATTTTCCTTGATCCATTTAATTTGTGTACAAATTTTTCTCTTAACAGCATCCCGCTGAATTGGGTTACACTCATAAATGGGTTATATATATCGTAAAAAAACAAAATTTCAGGGCTAATTGCATGAACTAATTTCTAGATTTTTTGTTTTGTTTGTAACTTTAAAGTATTCTATTTTTCTTTGCGTTTTAAAATAATAAGGCAATTCACAAAGTGGTCTATTGTGTCATATTGGTTGTATTTGCTATAATTCTATGACAGTCTTGACAATGTTATTTAATTTTTTATATTAAAATGTATCATGATCAGGGTAAGTTTCCCTAATTATGACAATACAAATTTGTTACCTAGGTATTCTTAGGCCGGGTTTTTGAGATGTGGATTAAGTTTAAGCTTAGTTTAACGTACTATAAAACTCCAATTTTCCGGCGCAATTTGATTTTTTTTAATATTCCATTAAAGACCAACATCTTAAACAAAACTAAGCTGTTCCGTCAACAGTTTGAGTTAGAACTTGGTAATGGCGGCACAAATCGGATTTCAGATTAATTAAGCCTAGTTTGACTAAGATCTCAAAAACCCAGCCTTAATGTGCTAGTTTTCATTTAATTTTAATGGTTACACTTTATTTATTATATCATATTGCAACAGGCTAATTACAACAGTGCTATTTAGATTAAAATATTACTTTAATACTTAGCACTTTAGATCACTTTGTGAACTAGTAAACTATTTTCGGGTATTATTTTTAGTCAAACCATTTTAATACTAAATTGGATTGAATAAAGTGGTTATCTCTTATATATTGCACAATTGCGTTGTTTATTGCTGCTTCTTATCACTTAATAAATTTTACATAACGCTCATTTGCTGCAGCATCGTCATAACTCAAAAATATTAGATTTACAGAAAAAGACTTTAAATCCTAAAATTAGCACACAACATAAAGTCAAACAAATTTATGCTTCTCTAAAGAATTGAGTTTACAAAATCTTCACATGAAATAATTACCACATCATAAACCACCTGATAGCATGGGGAAAAAAATTTACTATGCATTAGTGATATTAAGTCAAAAGTTGTGAACGAAATTAAGATAGAATTCTGTTAAATGCGTTAGTAACGCAATTAACCAAGATTCTTTTAAATGCGTTAGTAACGCATAAAACCGAGATTCTTTTTAATGCATTTCTCGCTTAAAAGCGTTTGGCTTTAGGCATTTTTTATAAATGCATTTTCCGTGATTTTCTGTTCACAGAAAAAAGTTTTTTATCAATTAAAAAATGGTTTAAAAAGTATTTAAATTTAATTATTGTGATAATTGAATCAATTATTTTTTTTTTTTGAAAGAAATTTAAAAATATACACCCATGTCATGAATTCCGTTCGGAATGGAAATGATTCCGTAGTTACCATTCCGATTGGAATGGTTTTAGCTTCTATAGATTCCGTTCGGATTTATTAAACCTCAAAAAAGTATGAAACCACTTTCTGTGTATTAAATATGGCAAGAAAGAATTAAAGTATGGCAACATTAAATAGACAAATTCCGTTTATTTTTCTTTTTTTTTGGAAAGCATTTAGAAAAGTTAAAATTTTTTTTATTTAATTCACATAAAATTATATTTATTTTAGATAAGGAAGCAAAAAGACAGCGTGCTTTACTGATGACAATGTATTTTGAATAGTTTGTACACCTGAAAATGCTTAAAATATGAATTCCACTTTGAAAAATGAAAGTGGTATCATTTCGAAAAAAAAATTTCGTTTTACATTTTCCATAGAAGCAAAATACGGAATCAATTCCACTTCCGAAAGGAATTAAGCTCTGTGACATGGCTGATAATTTTGATTTAATTGAAATTTTAGTTGTTTTAAAATAAATTTTTAATTAAACTATTAATTAAATAACAAAAAATCTTTATTGACTTTTTCGTTTAAAATAAAATAATTTAAAGTTGTAGAATTGTTGTTGGGAATTGTCAATACTCAATTAAATAAAACATATTGTTTGAAATGGCAAAGTTTTTTTGACCATTTTTTTTAATTAGAATTAAAAATATCATTTATTGGAAAAAAAATATTACAAATTTTACAATTTTTAGTAATCATTTTTTTAAGAGGTGCAAAATCAACAACTTGTTTGCTTGATATTATGAATTTGGTATACATTTGGTGATTAGAGAAAATTTTTAATTTTTTCTGTGTATATTTCAGATAAAAGTCCAACAATTAAACAACAGATACAAACGCTTAACATAAAAAAACAATAAACTAAATAAAAAATTAATTTAAACTTTGACTTAATTTTATTGAAACCGATTAGTGATTTGATGTGTAGCAAAAAACAGGACAACTTGAGAGCGGACCAGGACACCAGGACAATTTGTTTAAAACCAGGACAAATCCTGGAAAACCAGGACGTATGACAGGCCTATCGTACGATTCATTCACACGAAAATCAGACGGAATTTTAGCCGAAATAAACCAAAAGTCTGCAAAATCTGCTGTTCATGCCACACTATCCCACAAAAAAAGATGCAAACTCAAATGACTCAGCTACTTTACAAGAAAATACAACTCTGATCGAATAGAATCTATCATTTTATGAAAATTTTCATTAACATTTGAAGTCGGACAGACTTGTCAAAAAATCTGTCACTTAAGGTGCTATCAGACGGGATGTATTTTACATATGTACTGTCAAATTTTCCATCTGAAAAAATTGTACACATCGTGTGATACATATGAAACTTTGCATGAGTAAAATACATGTGGATATACATATGTAATTTTTTCGATTAGAACACGCTCTATTTTCCTGTGGCAAACATAAACAAAACAGCTGGTTTTTTTATACACGTTAAAAGGTCAGCTTTTGTTTACATTTATAGGGTATGTCATAAGGAAAAACATAAGCAGGTGTGATAGTAAAATAGAAATTTTGACATACATACGGAATTACATATGGGTAAGAAAAGTGACTGTGCATATGTAAAATACATCCCGTCTGATAGCACCTTTAATTAATTTTAATCCACACTTTCAACCACACACATATTTATGAGCACAAACGATTTTTTTTTTTTTTTTTTTTGACAAACACAAGGCGAATTCAACTACAGCTGGTGTCGGAACTACAACAATCCAAAAACAACAGAAACAACATAGGGTTTTTTGCATTGCATTGCTAGTGTTTACGGTCCAAAATGTCAACCATTCCTAACAAAACACTAACAAATCAAAACAAAGTGGCTCGAACTGTCAAAATCAGATGGCGTTTCGACTCCACCTGTAGTTGAATTCGCCTTGGACAAACAGTACGACCAAGGCGAATTCAACAAGGTAAGTGCCAAGGCGAATTCGCCTTGTGTACGACTGAATAGGATAGTGTATCGCCGGCTTTAAGAACACCATTTCTAAAATTTATCTGTGGCGATTTCTCGCCAAACGTGACGATTTTAACACTGTTTGGCGTCCTTATTTTCGATTTGGCGATATGGCGGTTTTGATGTTGATAGTTTAGATGATCTTATGGCTGTTTTTATCTGTATTATTTTATTAGAAAGATTACTTTAATGATGGTATTCCATCTTATTTGAATCACTGTCCATGTTCTGTAACTCCTGTGTCGAGAAACTTTTCGATTGAAATGTGAAAAATGAAACAAAACTGCCATAAATTTAAACAAAAAGCTGTTTTTCTCACTTAACTGCGTCTGTAAAATTTTTGGCGAGTAATAGCTGTCACGTAAGGAAATTACTCGCCAAAACACCAAAAAAGTGTGTCTGTAAAATTTTTGTAAAAAAGCATAAAAACGGGGTGAGAAAAAATTTTAAAACTAAAAAAATAAATATAAAATGCAAATTGCAATGAAGAGAACGGAAGAGATAAGTATTTTTTTGTTCTTGGCAGATTTCTTCATGTTTAATTATTTTGCTTTTGAAATTTTTGAAAACTATACGAATGTTTCCAAAGCAGTGTTGTAATCAACATACATTTTTTTGGTATATACGGCTGTATTTTCGCCGCCATCTTTGACAATTTTTCAATTTTGGTCGCCATCAACGATATGTTTGACTGGCGTACTCAACCATAGTATAGAACTAGTATGCCAACTCGAGAGAGTGTTCTAAATTTTTTAGTTCACCCCTCACACATATAGGTTCTCTGTGAATTCAACACACATATAGTGGTGGAAATAGTTTTATACACCAATACATTTAAAAAAATCTTACTAATACAAACATAAATTAGGTACCACTGACAATTGAGTTATGTACCTGTCAAAGAGTCGGCATACTAGTTGTATACTATGTTCTCAACATCTGCAATTTAATATCGGCTTCGAGTGGAATATTATGACATTTATAACATAACAACGTAATCTCTTTTGATAGTTTTCGACATGAGTAACAGACACACTTTTTCTCACTTTTCGAGAAACGATGGAATATTTTGCTTTACATGTTTTCGATTCGAGAAGTTCGCACCAAAGTTACAGAACATTAATAAGTACCGTTTGGCTAAAAGTTTATACCATGTTCACACGGAAAGCAATATTCGTGTTTCGCTCTCTCATTCCTGTTTCGCGCCCCAACCATAATTGAAACAACATGATTGCCATACAAAACTTTGAAAGCGAAACAGGTCGTTTAATTTTGAAACATGTTGCGAAACAGGAAAAATGTACTATCATCTTCAATTTTGATAACAATTTTTGTTAGTTTATCTGAACTAACTCTCAAAAAAAAGTCAAAACAAAGAAAAAAAAAACAAAATAAAAATTCATGTTTAATAAAATAAAGTGATAATTATTAAAAAATAATATTAATAAAAGTTTTAAATAATATATTTTTAATTTGTACTTACATTTTAATCTATTTAAATAAACTCATACTAACGACACAAAAAAGAATGTCCAAGTGAAACAAGAATGAATCGTATGAACAGCATGTTTGGCAATCTAGTTTCAGAGAGCGAAACAAGTGGTTTATATCGTCATATAAACATAGCATCATAGCTATAAGAACACGATAGGTACGTTCGTAGCATTTTAAAGAACTAGCCAATGCAAGTTCTTTAAATGATGATAATTCCAATTTTTAATTGGTAAGTTGAACTCGCACAATTCGTACAATTGTTTTGAATAAACCAGTTGAATTGCAATCAAACTCTTTTTAATTTTTTATTCAACCGTTGTCCAACCAAACCCTAAACGTAGGACTTGGTTGTACAACATGAACAAATTGTACAACAAGTCGAAACTTGTAGAAATAGAATGCAATTCAAATTTCTTGACGCGTTATTTTGAGTTATAAATTATATGAATGTAAAAAAGAATATAAATAGGGATTAACAATGGACCTCATTGGTCTCCGAGTGGAGATGCGTGCCCTTGGGCGCATAACCCTTCTTAACCTAACCTAACCTAAATAGCGTTTTTGTACCTTCGCACGATATGTTCAATAAGTTTAATTCCCTTAACTATTATGTATCTTTTTTGTTTTCCCTAGTCCTTTTTACTTTGTTTTAAAGAAAAATTAACCAAAATATATATCATGGCGACGCACAGTGCTTTGGTTCCATACAAGGAAGGGACAAAAATAGAAGGAGTCGCAAGATATTTTTGAAATTTGGTGCACTATCATAAAATAGCTTAGTTAAGAAAAATATTAGCTTCATTAATGCCCACAAAATTACAATAAACATGATGATATAAGTAAATAATACACGATTCCTTTGATGGTGGAATACAGAATGGTTTCTTTTCTTTATTTAAAAAACACTAAAGCTATTAGTGCTAACAGTGCACTTTAATGAAATTCCAAAATTTACTTAAGATTGGCCAATCATAAAAATATGCTCATATTGCAATTACAAAGGTATAGCTACTGTGAGGCTTATTGTAATAAGATATTAGTATTTAGCAAAACAAAAAATATAAAAAATATGTTGACATTGCAATTATAAAATTAGTTTTCAGTTTAAAATTTACGGTGAATTGGCCAATCACAGAACAAAGCTAAAATGCTGATGAGTTAAATAAAACATTAGTGGTGTTCTATAATGCAGAATAAATTCCATTAAAACATTAGGGCAGTTCTGTTATCGTGCACACGTTAACTTATACAAACAACTAGCAACGTGTGTGTAAATTTTCTTTAAATCGGAATTATGACTCAAGGCCCTGCCATATACCCTTTTTCTTAAAAACGCTATAACACCTACAACATTTGGTATTATTTGTAAGATATACATTTATTTCAAATTTGGGTAGAATCGGATTATTAATGTGAAAAATACCGAAACATTATTTATTGAAAAATTGGTTAAAAACGCTTAAAATGCTCTTGCAAAAATAACAAGTAAGAAAGTATATTCGGTTAAGCCCGAACATATGATAACCTACCGCACAGTATTTAAAAACAAATTTTCAAGAGTGAACCCTATTTGGGACCCATGGGCAATCATAGACCCGCCTGAACAAAATTATGTTATGAGGTAAAGATTCATTTAAAAGTTCTTTCTGCCGAATATGTATAATTTAGATAACTTCATCTATATGAGATTTTTGCATTGGGGTTTATTGAAATGACCTACCAGGACAACATTTTGTCATGACATAGTAGCTATCGTTAAAGTCAGTGTCGCCAATTTTTATGTAAATACTAACATTCATATGGAAGTTATGGCATTAAATGCTTTTTTTGGGAGTACTATTTGTATGGGAGCCATCATCAAATATTGACCGATTCCAATTTAATTTGGGAAGATGATTTTGATTGCAATAAAATTAGTTTGGACCAAATTTAATCTTGATACCAATATAATAAAATGGTTTATCGGCACAAGGACCCTATTCCGAAAACAAGCTTGTATGGGGGCTATGTAAAATTTTGCGCCGATTCACCTTATTTTCAATAGACTTGGTCCTTCACTCATAGAAAAATGCATCTTCATATTGATAATGCTCTATCATCAGAATTGTGACATCAGTGTTATTACAAATGGCATCAATGAGGCAAAAAGTGACACCAATCCAATGACGAACGTCATCCTTAAATGTTGTCATATTTTATGCGTCATCTATGCTATGACTACAGTGACATAAATTCGACGCCACATTTTGTGTACATGGATAGAAAAGCCGTCATAACGCTGATGTATTTTGACATCAGTACAGACAAACTGTCATCAGTGCGATGACAAACTGTCATCAGTGCAATGACAAACTGTCATCAGTGTGATGACATAATATATCATGTCATCAGTGTGATGAAAAATTGTCATCAGTGCAATGATAAACTGTCATCATTGGCATGACAAACTGTCATCAGTGCGATAACATAATGTATTATTTACATTATTTTCAGTTTAAATAGTAAAACTAGAAGCAAAAATTCCCATATTCTATTTTTTTTAATTATTTATTTAAATACATAAAATTTGTAAAGTAGAATTATTACGTAAACTATATCGGACATGCTGGTGGAGTCTTATAATTAAGAGTTCTTCTAGCAAAGGGCGGAATGCAACAAAAGTGAAACGAACGGGTAAGTAAATAATGATATTCTCTCAATTTAACTTAAGATCAATTACAATGATTAAATTTGATGACATGCTTTATAAAACCGACACCGATTCGTAATTTCTGTGATGCCAATGTGTCATCCCATTGATGACATAATTTAAATTGTTGACCCTGATGACAATTTGGCCAAGTGATGTTAAGGTTGACATCACAGTGATGTAAAGTGGCATGGGGTCAAAAACGAAGACACTTGTCGTAGTTCTGATGTCAAAATACATTAGCCCTTTCTATCAGTATTGTACTAATCAGAAGCGATGTGAAAAATTTCATCAAATCACAAGGTTAAATGGAGATCCAGCCAGCCGGCCTGCCAGGGTATAACAAGTAAGAAAGTATAGTCGGCCAAGCCCGACCACATGATATCCTACACTACAGTATATAAGAACAAATTCATATTACCTATTTGGATTTATTTCTTATTATATTCCTTGTTTATTTTCTTTTACACCAGCTAAGGAAATTTGAACAAAAATCACGAAAATAGCAATTTTTAAAATTATTTTTTTCAAGTTGTGGTAAAATTTTTCTTTTTTTTTATTTACTAGAAAACAGTTCATATTTACGAAAACAAAAAAAACCCATAGACGATATTTTTTTTAATAATCCTTTAATAATTGTTTAGAACTTAAATAAATAATAAGCATTTGTCCAACCAATATAAAATTTGTTTTGGAAAATAATTTACCTAAATTTTTTAGAGCTGTCGCAGAAAAAAATTTGAATCTCCTAATCCAAAAAATGAATTTTTCACAATTATTTTATTAAAACAATAAAAAACCAAGGTCGTTTGTGTATTTAGCGCCGTACCGTACCGTAAAATATAGACAAACACAAAAACTTTTTTTTACATATTAAAATTTTTGTTGTTTTTTATTAAAGAGTATTAATTAGAATTTATATTACACAGTATTTGTATTTTAATTATTTTACTTTAAACTCCTGAGAACTATGGAAATTTGAGCAAAATTCACGAAAATAACTATTTAAAAAAAAAATTTTATATTGTGGTAAATATTTTTCAATTGTTTTTCTTGTAGCTATTAGAAAACAGTGTAAATTTTCAAAACCATATATATTTTTTTCTTTTTTAATATTCCATCAAAGTTAAATAATTTTTAGAGTTTAATTAATAATAACCATTTCAAACCAATAAAAAATACTTATAAGAAAAGAATTCACATAAAATTTAAAATATAGTTACCTACTACGGAAAAACATTTCAATCTCGTACTCCAAAAAATAAATTTTTTACAACCGTTTTCCTGAAGCATGTAAAACTCAAATAGTTGTTTAGCCATTTTTACTTCAAATTCTTTGACTTTAGCGTCCTCTAGCGCCGCCAAAAAGAGTTAAATCCAATAATTCTTTAAAATTAAGTGAATTATATTGTTATCTATTGATCTATATATTTTTATGTACAATATAAGACTGGTTTTTTTTCTTTGTCAGCACTTTCATTTTTGGTGATTCGGAACAAATATATTTTTTATGATTTATAAAAAAGTTAAAAGCTAATTAAAAATTAAAATACTTTGTGATACACTCTTGCACATCTCTAGAAGATATATACACTCATACACTCTTCAGAACCTGAGAATTTCGAGATTTACTTCAGCACGAGATGTTAAAAGAAGAAAAATGTTTAGTAACTCCATTTATACAATATTATTAAGTTTTAAGAAATAAAAGAAGTCTATGTTATAATTATTTTGATAATAGATTTAAACACATTTATTAAAAAAGGTGAAAAAAATTTAATGTATCTAAAACTCATATGCATACGTTATAAATTTAATAAAGCAGTGAAAATTTTAATATAAATTTCAACACCACGCAGATAAATATCCGCTCTCAAATATTCATCATGATCATGCATTAATGCTGGAGTATTATTCATTGGAGAAAATCCGATAGAAGGTACACCGATTTCACGCAAATATTGAATATCGGTGCCGCCAGTATGAACATGAGCCTCCAAAACTAGATTCCTGTAATAGCATTTTCAATTTAATAACAATTCATAATTATATATTTTAAAATACATATTACATTTCTTTAAAGACTTTTTGAATAGCACTCCAGTATTCATTGGTTTCATCAACTTTTGTAGGCGGTGCCGTATCACATCTAAGCACCCATTCCCAATCTATATTACCACCAGCTTCATTGCACCATTTTTGTAAAAGTTTTTCAAATTCTTTAAGTTCTACATCGATAGCAATTCGCATATCGAAACAAGCCTCCAATTGGGAAGGAACAACATTGGGTTGTACGCCTCCTTTTATAATGGTCAGATTAATGCTAGTGACATCCCCTATTTGCAACCTGGAATTTGTTTTTAAACGTGTCGATTCCTTAGAGCGAAATGCTAGAATTTTATTTAAGAAGTGGGAGAGTTTTTCACCCGCCGTATTTTCCTTTAAGAATGAACCATGACCAGCAGGTCCGTTGAATTTAAAATTAATTTCTGTATATAGGGAAAGATTAAAAATGTTACAGGGGAAAATGTTAAAAAAAAAATTTTATTATGCCTTAGAGGTGTTTGTTATGCTATAGAGGAGGAAATTCTTGCGCCCAAAACGTTTTCGTTATAAATTTAAAAATGAAATATTCCCCCAAAAAATATATTGGGGCTATATCTCATCATCAGCCAATGAAAAGAAATTAAATAACACCCCATGAAAATGAAATAACTCCTTAAAAATCGGCTGTGGGAAAAATGTTGTATGAAAAATGGCCCATTTTTTTGATTTTCTCCTCTATGGTATAACAAACACCGGCTTCGCTTACTAAAGCTTCTCTGCACAGCCGGCCTTCGGCCGGGCGCAAGGATTTTCTCCTCTATGGTATAACAAATACCGGCTTCGCTAACTAAAGCTTCTCTGCACAGCCGGCCTTTGGCCGGGCGCAAGGATTTTCTCCTCTATGGTATAACAAACACCGGCTTCGCTAAGTAAAGCTTCTAAAATCTGCCTTGTTTCCAAATGAAAGCCGACTATGCAGAGAAGCTTTAGTTAGCGAAGCCGGTGTTTGTTATACCATAGAGGAGAAAATCCTTGCGCCCGGCCGAAGGCCGGCTGTGCAGAGAAGCTTTAGTTAGCGCAGTGTCCATGGACACTATGACACTTTTTGGAGTGTCATAACGTCCATGGACACTATGACACTGGACGTTATAACATGCCACCCGGAAAAAATTCGTTTTTGCTTTTTGGGTAATTTTTCATTTTTTTTTTGGGCCCTTTTTCGTTTCTTTTGGGCAAAATTTCATATATAACTTTTTGGGTCATTTTTCATGTTCTGTTGGGCGATTCTTCATTTGGGCGATTTTTCATTTCTTTTTTTGGGCCATTTTTCTTTGGGCGATTTTTCCCACAGCCTTAAAAATCACTGTTGTTGGTCTCTGTTCAAACTTTTTAGGAGGTTATTTCATTATCTTTATAAAAACCGAAATTATTATATTAATCTGTGCATTTCGCTACGTGTAGGCTAGTTGGTAGTGAGCTAGTCTATCAGTGTGGGTTGCGGGTAGGGTTGCCATTCGTACCGATTTTATCAGTACATGTACTGTTTTTTGTTTAAAGTACGGATTTATGCATTACAAGCAAATTTTTTCATTAATGTACTGTTTTTGTACTGTTATTATATATAGTTTGTCATATTGTCAAATTGTTTGCGATACAAATATTAATATACAGCACTGTTCTGAAAATCACATTTTATCAAAGTGATTTGAAACCACAAGAAAGGTGTTCTGGGCAAATTATTTTGTGATTTCAAAACGTTCAGCTACGTAAACAACTTTTTAAAATCACTTTGATATTTTTGCGACTATTGTAAGATAATTGTCATAATAAATTACTTAATACAATATTCAATGTGTTGTTTATTAATTTTTTTATGCAATACGATATTTTATTAACAACAAAACATTTAAAATTAAGAAAATTCGACGACAGTACGAAAATAAAATTTGCTTTTGTGACTTCTGTTGTAATTTCAGGCTTGTCTTTTAATTGAATAAAAGATCGCTAATTTGCCAACAGCGCCATGATAGCAAAGTCTAATATTTATTAAAAATCGTAAAAGCTGTGAAGAATCGCCGGAAAAAGTCGGAAAATAACAAAATATTTTTGCAAAAATAGCCAAAATTCGCGAAACAAGCAATAAAATTGATTAAAAGTCCCTTAAACTATAAGGAATTATAAATTAGTGGAAATTCGCAAAAATTTGCTACCAGCGGCAAGATAGCAGAGTCTTCTATTTATTATAAACCTTTAAAGCTGTAAAGAATTAGAAAACTAACAGGAACAAATCGCTTCTATCGCGAACATAGATAAAATTCGCGAAAAATTGCAAAATTTGAAACAAGCCCTAAAACCAACTTGAGATCGCCAAATCGGTTAAAAAAAACAAATTATCGGAAAATAACATAAAAAGCGTTAAAAATGAGGTACGCCTTTGTAGAACGAGCGGGTGTTAAAAACTTGTGTTTGCTTGTGCTTTCGACAATTTAAAATCACACCGAAAAACACAAAAACGGTGTGATTTATAACACACCACAAAATCACACGTGTAATTTTAAAAGCACATGTGATTTGAAATCACGTTATTTTCAGAACAGGCCCGATAGATGTTCTTATCGATGAGTTATTAATAAGATTTTTGACGAGTCAGTACGACAGAAGACAGTAGAAGAAAAATGGAAAGTGTTTCTACATGGTGGTTCGTTTACGAATTTGAGGAAATGTGTAATTTTATTTCTTCCATTCCACATTCAAACACTTTTACAGAACGAGTCTTTAGTTTTCAAAGTGGTGAAGAGAGAGAAACAGGCTCCTAATATAAAGCCTAGAAAGTGTCTTGCAGTCCATACGTAGTAAATATATAATTTATAAAAATCTATAGTGTGAAATCGTCTGAAAAACGATTGTGCCTTTTAAAATAATTACAATTGTTAATAGAAATTAGTTGTAAATCACTTTTAGATAATTTTTTAAATTATTTTGAAGAAAAATACATAACAAGCTTCGTTATTGCAAGTGTTTAATTTGTTTTTTAACATTGTTGCTCTTTATCTGTAGCTTGGTGCTAAAAAGGCCAATGTTAAATAATTTATTTTTGAGAAAATTTAAATTTTAGTTTTTTATAGAAGAGTTCTAAGTGAAGTTGATTAGCAAAACCCTTTTGAAGCTGTTCTCGGTTAAATTATTTTGGCTATATCCGCAAAATAAAAGAGATTCAGCATGACCTTTTAATGAAATTTATCATGCTGGTAGATACAGCAAAAACTTCTTTCATTTAATTTTATGTTGACCTATATTCAAAAAATATAATAGAATAAAGGAAATAAAATTTTAGTTCACATGTTGGTCAAGAAGAGACCTAATGCAACAATTAAGTCAAAACAGCAAAAAAATGTTGACATTGACCATTTGGTACTACCAAGCTTCAGACGTAATGAACTCAAATTTTGCTTTTAAATCTGATATTTATATTATAGATTTACAATAAACAAATATGTATTTTAGCATATGCATACACATTTACATGTATTATTTTGTAAATGGGCACAGACAAAACAATGTTTTGTAACCATTTAAAGCCTTTAATATATTTCTCATTTCTATTGCATGTGCATATGCATTTGTTTATTTTGTACATCTAAGCATATGTATATATGTATGTATATGTGTATGGAAATATGTTGTATTGTAAGTAGTTTTGTCGAAAGTCCATAGATATACTGAAAAATGTACCAAAAAAAGAGCGAAAATACTTCTATATGCTATACCCATCACTGTTTTACAAATGTCACGTACCAACGGTATGAAATTCTATTTTGTACAGAATGAAACGTTACAACTACGGTACATTACATTTCGGTAAGCTTTTGCATTGCTATTCATATACCAAAAAGGGAACAGCTGATTGATACAGGACAGATACGGTACAGCAACGTTCGCCTAACAACGTACCCGTAACTTACTGTAACGGACTGCTAGCACGTTGGTGCACTTATAGAACATCTAAAAACGTGTCATATGTTTTTCACATACATACACAAAAAAGCAATAGCATACATAGTTTCCCCATTTAGCAAAAATCTATCGCTTTTGCTATTCAATTCTTATTGATGTAGTTACATCGTTCGGGAAGAAGTGTCCCACTATGGTAAAATTTACTTCAAGAATCCACTTAGTGTCTATATTATATGACGAATTAGAGCGCTTTGGAAGTTTATAATATATAAAATTAAGTAGTATCGCTGTTGGCTCCAAAAAGCACTCTTTTGAAGTTACATTTTTTCTTATTGTTCTTTATAATAAAAAGTGGGTCATTTTACTGTTTATCTTTGTTTGACTTTGTAAGGGAAATCTAAGTTAAATATAATATAAGTGATCTTAAAGTAAAACAAATATTAAAAAATCTACGTTACATTTAATCAAAATAGCTGTTAATGTTTTAAAGTTAAAAACCTAATGTGGACAAATTTTGTTAAAGAAAATTACACAAAATCACAAATTTGTTCAAACACTAACTTTGTAAACTTTCATCATATTATAACTAGCATATCTTTTTATTGCTTTACAAAACTTATTTTACAAATTTTCTTCACTCAACGTTATTGTTGATCTTCACTAGAAAAATTTAACAAAAACACTAATTTTCACACTAAAATTTTTAAAGTCAATAAATAAACAGACAGTTTAAAAAATCACTAATATCCTTTAAAAAAAGATAATTATCAAATTATTATTTTTAATTTAATTTTTATTTGCTCTAAAAAAATATGCATGAGAAATTATTAAACTTTAACCAATCTAACCGTAACATTTGGATTCCGCGGAGTCCTAATTTTAAGTACAATACTATAACTATTTCATTTTTCAAATATTAAAAATTTCACTCTATTTTACATAATTTTATATATTTACATTATTTTGAACGCACGTAGCACCGATCACATGGCAACTTAAATACAAACTGTGCTCTTTTACGCATTTTGCTTTTGTAATATTCACTATTAAACAGAAAATTGTTGCGAAGAAGTCAATATAATATGTGAAATATTCAATTGTGCCATTGTTGCAGTTGTATAACTGTTACAATTATCTGAACAACTCATTAAAGTGACGAAAAAGTATAATTTAAGAACTCATAATGCGACCCTACCGTATTTTGTTGTTGTTAAATTCCGAAAAATCTACTGTTTAACTACCAAATGTGACGAATTAGTTAAAATTCGTAGACAATCGCAAAACACTCTACCAATTGCTTGGAGGGATAAAACAACACACACAGTGATGGGAAATCAAAAGGTTTAAATAGTGACCGCTGTGCAGAAAAAGTACCAAGCGATTAAAATGGTATTAAAACAGTATTTAGTGTATGTAAAAAACAATAATAATTTAATATCTGATATTTAAATTATAGATTTACAATAAACAAATATGTATTTTATAAATGTGCATGGACAAAACAATGTTTAAAGCCTTTTATATATATCTCATTTCTATTGTATGTGCATATGCATTTGTTTATTTTGTACATATAAGCATATGTATATTTATATATATGTATTGTTAGTAGGTTGGTTGAAAGTCCATAGATATTCTGAAAAAAAGTACCAAAACAAAGAGCGAAAATACCCCCATTCAATTTAACATAGCAGCAACCCATCACTGTTTTACAAATGTTACGTAACAACGGTATGAAATTCTGTTTTATACAGAATGAAACGTTACAGCTACGGTACATTACATTTCGGTAAGCTTTTGCATTGCTTTTCATATACCAAAAAGCGAACAGCTGATTGATACAGTACAGATACGGTACAGCAACGTTCGCATAACTGAGCCTTTAAACTCCAGTAGAACACAAAAACATATGATTCAATCAGGGATGAAAATGAGAATTTTCAAATTGTACCAACATGTTAATAAAATTGTACTTTTTTGATCTCAATTGTCCAAAAATTTATTTTTTAATTTTTATTTTAACAACAAAAACTTCGTGCATAACAATTCACTAATACATTTATTTATATTTTTAAAAAAGCTAATAGTCTTTACATATTTAAATAAAATTTACAAAACATCGTACAAAAAATTCAACTTGTTCGTTAAAATAACAAAAAAATCGAAAATGTTAATAGTTTTTTTTATCTATTTTATAAATGTTTAAATATTTAAAAGGTGCAAAACGGCTTACAATTGAGATCAATCATATATTTGTGGATTAAAAATAATTGGATTTTTAAAATTATGGCAACAAGAATTTCTAGAATGTATCGAATCTTTTGCTTGTAGGTATATGTATATCTGGTTGGAAACTGTAGAAACATATAGCCTATTTCTCTCTCTAGCTTTTATTTTTGATATGAAAAGGCTCTTTCTAGATAAATGTTGATAGATTTTCAAACATTATTTCTTTTAATTCCTTTTTTAATGTTAAAACCTTCTTCTAAGAATTACAAATTCTGTAATTTTTAAACGTTTTTAAAATTAATTAGTACAATAAAAGTGATAAACTGAGAAAATGTATAAATTGTACCAAACATGCAATTGGTGTACAACTGTACTTTTTAAAACTCGATTGTACCAAAAATGGTACAATTGTACCAACTTTTTCATCCCTGGATTCTATTAAGTAAACAAACAAAAGTAAGCAAACAAAAAGCATACAATTTGTAATAAAAACATTTAAAAGAACAAACAAACACTGAATTAAAAGTGCAACAAAAACTAAAAATTATTTTCAACGTGAAACAAATTTAATAACGCATACATATAAAAAACAATAAGTTTTTTGTGATCATCTGTTTTGATTAACCTGCAAGTTTTTGCAATTTACCATTCGCTTACTTTTTTGTGCGAGAGCAATTCAAGAGAGTAACATTTTCTAATAGCCCAAAATTCACTCACCTACTGGGCTTTACTGGAAAAATAAACAAACGGATCTAGTATCTGTGGACTTTTGACAAAATAATTTACAATACATATTTTCATTTATACAAATATATTTTTAGATGTAGGTATACAATAAAAAAAATGCATACAAACAAAAAAAAGTCTGGGTTTTTAATGATATCAAAACCTAGGTTTGTGTATGCACATTTTCAAAATAATATATGCTACAATACATATTTGTTTATTGTAAATCTTTAATATAAATAACAAATATTAAATTATTTATGTATTTATACATACAAGAAATGCAGTTTTAATACCATTTAATTCACTGGCACTTTTCCTGCAAAGCGGTCACTATTTGAACATTTTAAATTCCCATCACTGTGTGTGTTGTTTTATGTATACTAATTCTTTTTTGTTTATGTTTGTGAAAAACAGATGACACGTTCTTACATGTTTTATAAGTAAGTGCACAAACGAGCTTACAGTACGTTACATTTAATTTCATTAAATTAACGGTCGGCTAAAGCAGCCTTTATTGGCTATTACGTAATTTTAAGACACTTAAGACGTTATTTTTTATGACAATAGGATCATAGAAATCAATATACGTACATACATATGTACTATATACATTGTCAAATTCAGAGCTCATTTGCATAATTAGAATGCAAGTATTGAAGTCTTAGTGGAATAAAATTTCTGGAAGGGCGATTGAGAACTGAAAGCACAACATTACGAAGTAGGAATTCTGAAACAATTTTAACGTTTAACAAAATCAGCAGGTAGGAGAAATTTTATTTACTACATATATTCAAGCAGGAAACGAGTTATGCACCCAAAAGTGGAACTACCTCCCTAAACACCTGCTGATTTTTTGTAGAGTTTTGTTTTTATCCTGCAATGGTTTTTGTAGCAATTGTTTTTGATATATTGCCCATTCTTTACACAAACAAATGCATTTGGGTTTTGACATATTTAACCTAATTAATAAACAAGATGTAAAATTTACACAAACAAAATGCGTCTTGTTTTTTCTATTGTTGCATTGTTGTTGGTTTGCGCAGACCTACTCATTGGGCCATAAGTTGTACTCTACTTATGTTACGAAAAGCATTCCAAATGTTTCTAGCAACATTTTTATTTTCCGTGCGAAACAAGTGCAGCTCATATTATTTCGCACGGAATTTTAAGCAACAGCTTATCATTTTTTGTTATTTTGTATTTATAAAGTGGTTTTTAAAACAAGCGTTTCACAAAGAAAAATGTAAAAAAGTGCTAAAATTAATAATAAAATTAAATTATTTTGTTTTTTGATTTGGAAAATTATAAAAATAATATTGTTTTACTTTTTTTAAAGACAATTAAAAAATACATGATTTTTGTTTGACTTCGCAAAACAATGTTGTTTACTTGCAACTAATTGAAACGATAAGTTTTGAAAAATCGCGAGATAGATAAAATTGATACATGTCAAAATTTTCGTGTGAAATAATCCATGTTGTTCAACGCAAGTTCGAACAGAGTACTAGGCTTTAAAAGCAATTTTGACTGTCTAACTGAGCTACCTAAACCAGGGCGGCAAGCGTTTTTTTAAACATGAAAATTCTATTTCAAACACATTTTCAATAAGACAAATCGACATAGCGATTTGTCAAATAGGATTTTCCAGCCGGATGCTGTCGAATTCGCGTTCTAAAAGGTTTTTTCGTATAAACTTTATGCAAATGAAAAGTTTTGACACACAAAAAACGCTTGCCGCTCTTATTTAGGTAGCTCAGTAAGTTATAAAAAATTTAAATATCTTTATTAATGGTTTATAAGCAAATGTCGCAAAAACAGTATTTATAAACGTTTAATAGCGCTATTAAGATTTTGTAAACTTGTAATATTTTCAAATATTTCTTGTAGCCTTTATCCAACTTTAAACAAACGATTTTAAAAACAAAACGATTTAAAAACGATAATATCCTTTCCAATTTCTTTAAAAATTTACTTCTAATACATGTTCCTCCTTTTCCCCTAACACTCCTAGATAAATGGTTTTCTAAATGTAAAAAGTAATTGAGTTTAAAAAATCAAAAATGCTTTCAGAGACGAGCAGTTATTATCTTTATTAATGAATCAAGCTGTTTTTCTTTCTTAAATACGAGTATTACTTGTTCAATGCCATGTACCAACATTTACGAAAATTTTGCCAAATACAACAAACTATGCATGTTACGTCGGGCTTTCAAAAGTTACGCAAATGTAACAAAGGTAACCAAACGGCATCACTGGTGTTAGCCGATATTCTTATTGTTTTCTGACAGATAGCTGAAATAATATGGAGTAAAAGTTTAATCTTATAATCGCACAGATTTCTGTAAGAAGTCTTTTTGAAAATTAAAGTTTATAATTAAAAATGTTACATACATACAAAAGTACCGTTTTTTAAGCTTCTTATAAACAATAAAATATATAAAATATTAATATTTTCACTTAATGAGAATTCAATCAGAAATCTATTAGACATATCAGTACATAAATTCTCTCCGATATATCCATATAAAATCGATCAGGCAGTACGTATAATCAATGTCTGACAGAAATCTGAACGAAGTCTCTATAAATGAAGTCAGACGTTTGCAAGAACTGTCTGATTCAGACAACGTCGCAGTATTAAGCTGGCTGAGATAGTAAATCCTATCGAAGCCACATCTTTCAATCAAACAGATTTACATATATGATTTGTTTAAAGTTTTTCTAATATTACTAATTTCGTTGTCGAACGTAAATTACATAAATAAGACGTAAGCTCGTACTTCTCCACTACGAAACATTGGGGCTGAGTTCCAATTTAAATGCTCATGAGTATTCATGAGCTCATAAGTATATACATATATGTTTAATTACACTGTGCAAGAAATTGACACTTTTTTTTCGTGACAAGCTGGGCACCTAGATGGTTTTATGAATTTTTAAAAAACAAAAATTTCGAAATTGTGATAAAAAAATTAATTTTTTTTTTCAAAAAACAAATTATGTTTCAATAACGAGTTTATTTTTCTTAAAGGAAATTTTATTGCGGAATTTTGGTTTTTTAAGTTTTTTCAATTAGCTAAAGGGTTTTTGAGTTACGCGAACATATGTTGTGCAACCTCCTCCATTTTGGAAATAACGGTATATCTCGAAAACCAGACCCAATCTTAAAAAACCGCGGGCAGCACTGGAATTATGTTAAAACGCCATGTGCCCGGCTTGTCTGTTTTTTCAACTAGCATAGTGTTATTATACTGTCATTTAGTAATGCGTGTGTGAAGAGAATATTAAGCCAATTGAAATTTATAAAGACTGACCGCCGCAATCGATTGAATACTGATAAAAACAGACTTATTACGGTTCTCGATGTCGTTAACAACGTAAGTAGAATTAAAGTAGCACACAGGTTAAGTGTTACTTTAATCTACCACAGAGACGTTTTCGACATCGAGAACCGTAATAAGGCTGAATAACTGAATTAATGATGACTAAAGAAAATATTCGCGCCGTTTCAAAATATCAGCCTTCTAAATACATAATTTTTAGCAACTTGAAAATATACTGAAGTAATAATATTTATGTATGTGTATGGCAAATTAAGCTTCGTGTTTTTTCCCAGAACAAAATTAGGTATTAATTATTTTTTTTTTTAGAATATTTCATTAACATTTTCATTCAAAATTAAATTAAATTTTTATAAACGGCATCAACAATTTCATACAAATTGTAGCTGAAGTAGAAGTAGACTCAACTTTAAAAAAAAAACTTTAGTTACATTTTTCTTCGAAAAATTAAAGGAAAATATATGAAATACTTTGGGAAGAAATAAGATCAAAGAAACAAGTTAGAGTGCTATATTCGGCTGTGCCGAATCTTTGATACCCTCCACCGACAGGAGTGGGCTCTATATGATAAATACATATACATATATTCTTAACTAAGCTTCACAAAAACGAACGTCAGCATTAAAATTGGTTGCGGCTTAGACTTATATTAAATTATTGAACGACAATAAGAAAGTTTTATGCGTTTCTTGTTAGAACTTTGAACTGGTTTAAGTAAAATATCATGAATCGTAACAGATTTAGCCGAACTTAAATGATTTTTAGGAGGGTAATTTGTATTGGACCAACGGTAAATTATGGACCAATCATCCAAAAATTCTGAAGACTGATTTCTGCTATTACAAAAAATAAATTAGAATAAATTTCAATACAGCAGTATCATTAGTTCTAGCGTTAACAGTGAATTTCAATACATCAGTATAATTAGTTTTAGCGTTAACAGTGAATTTCACCAAATTGCATGATATTTTTTCTGGCTATATGAATCTAAGTTGGAAGAAATTTTACCGCAATATCTATATCTGTTATGGTTTTGGGCGAATTTAATTATTTTTCCAAGGTGAGCTTTATTTGGTTTTAGGCGCAATAACCTGTTTTCTGGTAGTTGGATTTATATGGGGCCTAGTGTAAATTATGGGCCGACATTCACGAAATTTTACAGCCTGATTTGTAGTCACATAAAACTGTGACGTACCAAATTTTATTATGATAGCATTATGTATTACGGTTTTGGGCGTACTAAACTGTTTTCCGTGAGTAGGGTTTATATGGGGCCTATGGTCAATTATGGACCGATCTTCACAAAATTTAACAGTATAATTTGCAGTCGTATAAAGCGAATTTTATACCATTCCGTGCATTATTCCAACATTTTTGTTAGTTTTTGTATTAAATTTATAAATTTTTTTAGGGTGGTGGTTCCACATTTTGATTCATAGTTCTGATCCTACTGAACCGATGTTGCTGGATTTCAATCCCAAGCTGCTTAGGATACCTACAATAAATTTGAGACCAAGTTTGTTCTTTTATTTTGCGTTTTTCGAAAGTGAGCGTTTTTAACAGACGGACATGGCTAAATTGACTTAGAATTACTCAAGGAGCCAGTATAAATATACTTTATTGGGTCTTGGATGTATAATAAAAAAGTTTCAAACGGAATGACAAACTTAGTATACCCTCATTCGCCATTAGTGGTGGTGGAGGGTACAAAAAAAGTTTAGGTTTTTATAATAGAATGGTATATATGATATGCTATGATATCTCAGCTGTTTTACCTGGGGAAATTGGGCTGGAAACTGGAAAATTTAATATTTTCTTTTTAAGCTACTTCTAAAGACATTTTTATATTTAATTATTTGACATGCAAAAAATTTTTTATGTTTGCACTCTTTCTTTAAAATCTCTCTATTACAAGCAATTAAAAAGAGAAAAGTTAAGGAGAACAAAAAAAGTTCGATTAACGGTTAACTAACGGTTTAAACATATGGAAAATCGTATATTCACGACCCGTACGTTCGCGACCGGTACTGAAGCCAATTGAACAAAAAATAATAGAGATATTTTATTGTGTAAATACTGGATAGAGACCTACATACATGAATACACTTTTAAAATGAACTAATCACTTTGGAATATTCCGTTCCATTTAGTAGATTTTTACATTTTACTACTGTCAGCCAAAGTTGACTTCTATTTTGCGTACATTCGTGACCACATGCTTATAACTATCATTATGAAAACTTAAATTCGATGAAATCCACCTTTTGCACTAAACATATGGCTACCAAAGTGCTATCGTATCGCAAAAAAATTACTGGGAAAAGTTTTGTTTTCTATATTATTTGTACATCAAAAGCGTACCAACGTACGTTCGTGACCCCAGAAATTTCCCTTATATAGTCTTTGTATGAAAGGTGCCACGCCCATTAAAATTTGAAGAAAAACATGGACTTGCACAAAATCAGTAGACCAAATTTTATCGCGATCGTGTAAGCGTTTTGCCGCGCATTATTTTTGTCCAAAAAGCGTTTTACTCTTTATCGATTTTTTTTCTCTTCGTCATTGGGTGTACTTTTATGCCCGTAATTTCAACAGAAAGATAGCTGGTCGTGTTCGTACCTAACAGGTATCTTTACCCAGTAAAAAATGTGCTCTAAAAGGAGCAAGTTTTATGTATGAATTCATACCTCAAATAGTTTCAAACCTGCTGATGGGATGCCTGATTTTTGTATGGGGTGTTCCCGGTTTGGAGGACTATTTTCTGCTGACAATAAGCGCTTCTTTTAACATAATAAAAAATGCAAATAAAGCACTCCTAAAGTGCTTTTTTAAGGGCTAACTATTTTAACATATTCATAAATGTTTTGCTTTTACTGGTTTAAATGCCTTTTTTAAGTATTTTCGTAAACCATAATATAATTTTATTTTTTTCACTTAAAAACTTTCTTCGTTGTCAGCAATAAAATAGCAGCTTTTTGTATGTTTTAATTATTATATTTACAGCTGTATAAGAGCTCTCTTATTGAAGCGCTCGATTATGCGCTTTTTCTCTTAAGTGCTTCAAAAAACACGAATTTTTTTTACTGGGTACCTTTTTCAACATTTATTTGCCTTCGTGTTTTTACGTTAAGTTTTCTTTTAAAATATGACAGCACTTACACAATAGACTTCTATATACAGCTTGATTTATTTTTGTAAAAATTTGTAACACAACCCAGGGGCAAAAAAGTAGTAGATATGTCTTATAAAAGGATTTTTTGGTATAGATATAATTCCACCCAAGGCGAATGCAACTACAGGTGGTGTCGAAACGCAATCATATGGCATATATTGACAGTTCGAGCCAATTTGTTTTGATTTGTTGGTGTTGTGTAAGGAATGGTTGACATTTTGGACCGTAAACACTAACAATGCAATGCAAAAAACCCTATGTTATTTCTGTTGTTTTTGGATTGTTGTTGTTCCGACAACACCTGTAGTTGAATTCGCCTTGATTCCACCCAGCCGCATTCCCACATTATTTCCGATTTACACGGCTTGTCAATTGAACCCCAATGCCTTGTCTGCTCGCATTTCAGGAAGACAACAACCAAAATGGTACCAAACTAAAGTTTTTCATAATTGAGTTGCTTGATTTTCAAATCTTACTGTGCATCTACATATACACATATACAAACATCTAACCACCATCGAATATATAAACTTACAAGACTTTCAACTTCAAAAGCACGACTTTAGCTTTAAAACTTAAATACATATTATTTAAATCCAACAAATCGTTTAGAAACTGAAGAATTATTCTCCCCTTTTTCTTTAAAATTTACTTACGCCATACACTTCTTTCAGCATAATATGCCTCGAATTCATCATTATCTGTAGCGCAGCCCTCATCCAAAGCAAATCCAACATTTAAATCACGAAACTGTTTACTTCTACTAAATTTTAACATGCCATTTTCTCCGCTTGTCTCCTCATCAGGCACAAACAGAACATGAAGAGTTCGCTTCAGCTGAATTTTAGATTTTTTCAATGAACGTATAGCGGCAAGATATTGCATACCAATGCATTTACAATCCTGGGCCCCTCTAGCAAATATTCTACCCTCGCTATCAATATCAGCTGAAAACGGTGGATGTGTCCATTTGTCTTCAAAAACGGGCACTACATCCATATGAGAATTTACTAATATTGAAGGCAGTTCAGGATTAGTGCCGACCCAGGATGCAATAAATATAGGCGTTTTTAAGGTCTCGTCATAATATAGAACTTTATAGGGTAGATTTAGGGATTCCGATTGTGTAATTAAAAACTTAATGCAGGGTTCTTAAATAAAAAAAATAATTAAAATAAAGACGATTTAAATAATTGGTTCCTTACCATATTCTATATTTGGATGAACACTTCGAATTCTTAAATATTCCTGAAATATTTTAATCTCTTCATTATTTTTCCAGTTTTCCATTTTGTATAATCTAAAAAAACACACGATTAGAGATTAGGTTTATATAGTGTAACCTTAAATTATAAACTGAACTATTAAACGGTTTATCATGAGCTATTTTAATAATATAAAGCAAAACTTTTATGCAATACAAATTATAAAAAATGCTGATATACAAAGTTACGAGTTTTCTGCATTCAAAGTCTATATACTCATTTCTCTACGAATGAGCTCTCATGCAGTACTTATCTGACTCTTCCAAACATTTAAAAAATGTTTAAAATAATAACATTTTTAATCGGTCTAAAGTTTTCTTATCAAAAAAATGTCAACTGCAATTGGTGGTTAGTGTTTTTTTTTAATTTCGGATTCTTTAAATTCCTAAAAAAAAAACAAAATAAAACCGCGTTCAAGCTCATTTTAACCACAAATAAAATTAATTACTAGTGCAGCTGTTAATTATAATTAAACCCTTCAATTCCATGTCTTATACCCTTCACCGCCGAGTCACTATGAAAAATAGAAATAAATTTAATTAAATCGTAACAAAGTAAAAGTGCTTAATTCGGTTATGTCGAGTCTTACACAGAAAAGACGACGTAGTACAAAACCAAAGGTCCAGCCATAATATGCATTATGGTCGCTTAAGCAACTGTGCGAATACATACAAAACATATGTGGCCAACTATAGTGTACTTTGTGAAACTTATCGTTAAGTTGCTTAAGCATTTGCTTAAGCAGTCCCAAGCCGAACGCACATTCCGTACGGAATCAGCTGTTTGTGCATTGTTAAAAAAAATAAAATAAATAGAAATGGATAAAGAAAAATAAGAAAACAAGAAATTTTTAATTTTGTATCCATTTTTTATTAATAAGTACGAGTATGTACAACAAACACCAATTTTGTCTTTTTAAAACGTTTCTTGCAAATTAACGCTTTTTAAATGGAAGTGCTCGCATAAAATATGCAGCATGGATCTTAAGTTTATGTATGTACATTATGGCCTCCTAAAAGTCTTCGCCAGTCGCCAGCGATATAATCCATTCCCATTTTTTTCACTAAACCTGGGATATATTGGCAATAAGTGAACGTATTTGCTTCGTCAACGGAATAGAATTTCTGAAATTCAGCTTGGCGTTTTCGGTATGATGTTGCGCTGACATTTTGATCTGTGAATTTTTTACGCTTCAACTGAGCGAAAATGGGGAAAAAATTTAAAAAGAAAATCGGCATTTTTGAGTGAACTTTTTTCGGGAAGGTATGTTTCGCTTTTTTTCTCCAATTCAAAATCTACAACTTTGCTTCAGACACCAAAGTGATATTCTGTACGGTATACCGAAATATAACCGTGTTAAAAAATAGGAAAATGGATAAAAATTTACCTTGAGCCAAAAATTATTATCGCCATTTAATTAATAATGCAGCCAACTTGACAAAACTAATAATGCAGAAGTTTTTATTTTTGGGGCTACTTTCACGTGCAATTGTGAAAATTGAGTCCCAAACTCATGTGTTGTACTGTATGTATAAAATAAGGTACATAAAAGTCTTATAAATATATGAGATCAAAATCAGGCACTTATTTGTTTAGTTAATAAACTATTTGGAAATGTTACATCTAAGCAGCATGAATTTGTCGAACTTTCCAAATCCTTTGTTTCTATGAGACTTGATAATATTGGCACATGTAGTCTGTTTCTTTCCTTAGTTTTAATTATATTTTGAAAAAAAAAAACTCTTTCCACATTTGCAGACGAATGTGGAATGGATACAATTCCAGCATCGACTCAAGAAATGTCAGGAAATATAAATATATATATTTCATTCGGGATAATTTTACTAATACTTGTTTTACCGGAAATAACATTTTCAGGAGTAAATTTATGGACTTCGTTATTAAAGTTGACTTTGGTTCTCAAAGCTTCGCAAAATTTTATATAAAATTTTTTTGCATTTTCTTTCATTTCTCCAACAATATCAATATTGATATTATTTGTAGAAATATATATATCCACTTCTGCTCCGCAATAAATTTCTTCAAAGGGCACGTGATTTTTGCAAAGATCTACGATAGATATATCACATTCAACCAAAACATTTTTATTAATGAAATTATGTGCTATTCAGCGGAACAAAAAAGTTAAGGCCATGTCAGATAAAACTTTTGCTTCGCGTTGCGTTACCAATTCGCTTTGACATCTAAGATAAAATATACGTACTTATACGAAACATGTCACATAAAGTACTTTCAAAGCGGAGCGAAGCAAAAAGTTAGCCAACTCTCATCTTTTTGCGCGCTTTGACCATTGGCTAGTATAATTTTCTTTTTTTTTAAATTTTTTTTTGCCAAATTCAATTCCAAAAAACCGTCCAATTAAATTTTTAACTTTTATTTTTGTAACAAATAATTAAATGTACAAATTACCAACCGCTTTTATAAGTAAACAAACAATGCGTGAGTGTTATCAAAGTTTTCATTGTGGCATACACCTTTTGCTTTGCGTTTTTCTGCCGAAGGTAGAAACGACACGCAAAGCGACAAAGTTGTATCTGACACGGCCTTTAGCCTTTGTAAAAATACATGCATTCGAGCATCTTCTGATTGCATATCTAAATTAATCATATTAATAATTTTAAGTGCATACCGCATAAATAAAAAAATGCAATTTAAAAGAAGGATTTTTAAATCCTGCTGAGAGAAATAATAAATAAAAAAAATAAATGCAATGAAAAGGACTCAATAATTTGTTTGCTATACTAAAAATTAAAAAAAGTGGGAACTATGACAAATTTTTAAATTGTACCCAATGAGTCACGATAGTACCACGGTACATTAGAAGTTCAAAATGTACCAAAAAAGTACAATTGTACCAACTTTAACATCCCTGGTATGTGGTATGCTGAATGTTTGATTACATTTAAATCTGTTTAGTACAATGACGTCAAAATGAGAGTAACGGAACTGCGCAATGCGCTATCTTTTTTTCATGTACAATATTGGTATCAAATAAAAGGACCTACTGAGAATACGAATGCGAGTTTTAAATAAATTAAAGGTATAAAACCTTTTTAAAAAACAAGCTTTTATTTAAATACGCTAAAAATAAAAATAATATAAACTTTTACTTTAAAACTTTTGCTATCTATCAACTTATAACGTCATAACACAATTTATATGACATAAAAGCTTGTCGAGAGATTAAAGTACTCGTATTTACTTAGTTTGAAAATTGTAAACTACACAAGTTATGCCCAATTTTCAGGATAGTATTTAAATCTATATTATGTTAATTTTCATAAAAACTTAAATCGTATTTAATTACATATTGATTTTTTGAGTTTTATATGAAAACTCTTATTTAATTAAGATAAAAGTATGGTAGCACTACTAAATACAAAAAAATATCCTAAATAAATGTAGTTATTTACTAGGTGGTCTCAAAAAACAGCTGGTTGCTTTTACTTTGTCTGTTGTTTTTGTATTGTTGTGATATTGAGGCCACCTTGCTAAGTTAATCCAATGGAAACTTAAGTTTGTGTGTTGACGAACAAATGTGTAGCACTAAAACGAAGCACCATCTTCGGCAGTATATGCCTAATAAGCCACACAAATGGGGAATTAAATTGTTTGTTCTTTGTGACTCCTATGGCTATGCATATCGCTTTGAAATTTATAACGGCGCAGGCCGTTACACATCCCTGCCTTTGCTAGTTTATTTACGAGCTAGAGGAATTTATGCCCTAGGAACGATTCGTGCCAATCGAATTCCGAACTGTAAGCTTCCATTGGATAATAAAATAAAAAAAAAAGAAAGAGGTTATGCAGTTGAATATGTTGGCTCCTCATTTGGAGTTGACATTAGCACAGTTTTGTGGAAAGATACTAAAACTGTTCGTTTAGCTTCAACTTATGTGGGTATTCCACCGTTTGAAAGAACGATACCAAAACAAAATCCAGCCAAGGCACAGCGATATGATCGTAAAGCGAAAAAAGTTGTAGAGGTAGACTGTCCACAAATCATACATGAATATAACCGGCATATGGGAGGAGTGGATTTAATGGATGGTCTTATAGGTCGCTATCATATTAGAGCCAAGACTCGAAATGTAATGACACGTTTATTTTACCACTTTATTGATATGGCTGTTACAAATTCATATATTTTATATCGGCGTAGTCATAATGAGCAAAGAGATGAAACTAGCAGTCCCGAAAAAGCAAAATTGCTCAAGTTACCTGTGTTTAGAGAAGAAATTGCTGCTGGACTTATTGCATGTTCGGAAAGACGATCGGTTGGACGTCCTTTGTTACAGCTCGATAAGCCACAGGCAACGACATCTGGAATCGGTAGCAAAGCCAAACATCCAACTGAAGACGTTCGTTTTGATGGATATGACCATTTTCCAATCTGGCAAGATAAGGAAAGTGGCAAAAGAAAATGCAAGCTCTGCAAAACATCTCAAACACAATGTAAATGCCAAAAGTGTGATATACATTTATGTTGTTCAAATACTAAAAACTGTTTTTTTACATATCATTACCAAAAATAGTATTAGTTTTTGTTTTTTTTTCTAAAAAAAAATGTATTTTTTGAATAAAAGTCATTTTATTAATAACACTCTACCTGTATATAATTTTTACCATAAACAGGCAAGGATGCCCTGCGGCACCCTTTCGTTTTTTCCACCTGGCGACTAAAATAAAGCAGATTTTAAACTTCAGTCTTCAATTTATTTGCTTTTTGCAAACTATTTCTTTAAAAAAAAATTAACAATCGCTTGCCATTCAAATTAAGCTCTTGCCTGTTAGAGGGTTAAATGTACCACATCGGTGACTTAAGTTTCATTTAAGTGTTTAGTGAAGAAGAGAATTTTGTATTTAAAACGATTTTAAACATAAATGTGTTTTAATGTCAATCCTGAAAATTGGCCATTAATCTCGAAAAACTATTGTTTAAATGCACAATTTTTTTGTACCTAGTTGATTTTTAAGTATATTATTGTCCACCGGTCTTAATGAAACATATATCGTTTTAAAGGTATTTTTGTGTAGATATGCACAATATAAATTTTTAAAAAGTGTTTTAAATTTTCTTGCATCACACGCATACAAAAATTGTTGTTTTTGAAAATAAAATAAACATTTTCGTTCAAAAATTTATATTTTTTTTATTGTTGTTATAATATACATATTGTTTTTTAATTATTTTATTTTTAAGAACAGGCAATTTAAACATTATTTTACCGTTTATACACTAAACTTTATCACAAACACATTGTAAAAATAAATAGTAAAATAGTAAGATAATGCTTAAGTAATAACAAATAAAAGGAACTATGAAAAGATATTTGTTATTTTCTTAAATTTAGGTAGTCCTTTTGAATAAACATTGCATATTCCATGTGTGCATAAAAGGATTTATTTTAGCTGTAAATGTCAAGTGGTCGAATTTCGGCCCCCTGGCTTTCCTAGTATCATATAAGTTAAAAAATTTATTTGGTTATAACAACCAATAGATGGTAATATGTCACTGTCTCCGTAATATATGAAATTTTTATTTATTTATTCATTCATACTGTAATACAAAAGCCTTCAAGACCAAAAAAAAACGAATTACATAGTAACTAGGGAGATCGAACGGTTATTATTCGACCGGTTTTAACCGGTTAGTTTAGCTTTGCTCAAGTCGGTTATTTTAAAATGTCCATTTTTCGAATATCGAATAAACCGGTTATTTTGGTATAATAAACCGGTTATTTTAATAATGTGTAATTTATATACATTTTTCTTACTCTTGTTGTAGATGTACCCGTAATTTAAGTATTTTTCTAATTCTATATTAGGCAAATTTAAACTTTTAATAAATAAGGTCAAAACAAAATGTAACTAAAGTAAAAAAACATTTTAACACTGTAAATAAAAACCACTTATGAATGCGTGTGTTCTTGTAAAAAAAACCTAAAACTTTTCAAAATACTACAAAAACGTGTGCAGTTAAAAAGTAAATAGTATTTAATTTGTGCGACCGTTTTCTAAATATTAAAAATATTTTTATATAGATTTTATCTCTAGAGATATTTCGAACGGCATTAAACAGACAAAGTTAGGCTCTTAAAGTGTCCTAAAGTGATAAGTGGCGAAGGGGTTTCCACGTCACAATTTATTAATTTATATAATAAAATTAATTAGTCTATATGGTTGACATTAATGTGCCCTAAATAAAACGTAACCCCGATCGAAGTAGGTCTAAAGAGTCGACAAATAATACTTTACTAAAATACGCTGCCAAAAATGAATCATTAGATGAAAAATAAACCCGTTGTGTTGCCGAGGACAGAATGCCCCATAAGGTACTCAAAACTCTTAAATAGTTCGTTTAAATTTTTCGTTTTGCCTAAAACTACAACATTCCGGCGGAATCAACGATATAGAAATAATTCATCAATTTTATTTATTAAAATACCAAGAACTAAAAAACAAAATTGAGAAATCAAACAATGTCATGGAAGGTTTCAAATTGTTATCGACAAATTGACAAATATTTCATACAAAAAGCATTTTCATCTTACTAATCGTTTATATAATGTTGAAACAATATCGTTTGATATATATAATCCAGGCTTAGAGGTTTTGTTTGAAAATTTCCAAAAATATGGTTGAAGTCTACTGATTCACATAGAGATGGCTTAATCACCAACAAATTAAAACTCATTTAAAATAAATTTAGGAGAATATCTCACATAATAAATTTATTAAATTGCTATAATATTTTATTTGCTCTTGCAAAACGTTTGGCTAGATCAAACATCATTTAATAGTTTTTAAATAATATTATACAATTATCGTCTTACAAAAACAGATTAGTAAATAAATAGAAATTGTTAAAAATGCGGTTAAGGTTTGATCTCGTGACTGGTCTCGTTTTTTTGGATTTTATCGTCAAGTATTTGCTAGGTCTAAATATATCTTAAGTCATATATATGTATTTTGTAGGTGTTTTTATGTATTCGAATTAAAACCGGTTAACCGGTTAGTTCAAAAATGTTTAACCGAAAACCGGTTTTTTTAAATTAGCATCTATTCGTAATATTCGAAAACCGGTTATTGAAAAAAGTTTAATAATCGATCTCCCTAATAGTAACTCTATATTATACTACCCAAAATAAAAGTTAATAATATACAATATTATGCAAATGTGCATACATGCAAATCATTCTAGCTTAATATTACTAATTAAAACTATTCGTTACTTGTTTGGCTCCCCAGCCGACAAAAAGAAAAAAAAAAAAAATACAACTCAAAGTATTGGTATTAGCAGAAAAGATTATTTCCGAAAATAGTAAGAAGCAGTGCATGACAATTATAACCCAAATAGATAAATTAGGACCTAAGAGATACCTCATAAGTTTAAGACGAAAGGCATTGTTTGTATGAGTGAATAGTCTTAACTCAACTGGAAAATAATTCCACATTCGAGCAATTCTGACTAAAAAACATCTGCTAAAAATAGAGCAAGATATCTTAGTGATTAATATTTGCTTATTTCTAGTTAAACGGGAGAAGCAAAATCGTTCCCAAAGTTGGCTTACTCTTCCAGTCTTTAAAGTCTTATAAAAGAAAACAAGATTTCGGCATTTAACAAATTCCACAAATGAACCACCCAAAAACTGAACCACGAATTCTGATATGTGCTCCCGCCTACGAACACCATAAACATATCTCACAATGGAATTAAGCACCCGCCCAAGCTTCTGTAAATTTCGCATGATTTTCTAACGAAAAGTTGCAAATTCTTTTCAACGGGTTTAGCATTACATTCCTGTACTTTTTGGAATAACTCTAATCTTTATACAATTTTTGCTTTTTACTTTAGAAGCTTCAAAAGGGGTTTGATAACAATATTGTGCAATAATCACAATATATAGTAAAACAAGTAGACAATCGGAAAGTTTTATGCGTTTCTTTTTAGAAATTTGAACTGGCTTTGAGTAAAATATCATGATTCGTAACAGTTTTAGCCGAACTAAAATGATTTTCAGATGAATTGGACCTATGGTAAATTATGGACTTATCATCCAAAAATTCTGTAGACCGATTTCTGGTATTAAAAAAATAAATGAGAATAAATTTCAATACAGCAGTGAAACTGTTTTAGCGTTTACAGTGAATTTCTGAACGCTGCTAAATATAGGATCTATGCTAAATTATGGTCCGTATATCACAAAATTGCATATTTTTCTGGCCATATGAATCTTAGTTGGAAAAAAATTTACCGCACTATCTATATCTGCTACGGTTTTAGACGAATTTAATTATTTTCCCAAAGTGGATTTTATATGGGGCCGACCATCACGAAATTTATTAGTGTGATTTATAATTCTATAAAACTGTGAAGTATTAAATGCTATTATGATAGTATTATGTATTATGGTTTTAGGCTTACTAAACTGTTTTTCGGGAGTAGGTTTTATATGGGGTCTATGGTAAAATATGGACCGATCTTCACAAAATTTTACAGTATGATTTCCGTATAAAACGAATTTCTGCAAAATTATATCATTCCGTGCCTTATTTCACCATTAATGTTAGAGTTTGTAACAAATTTATAAATCTTTTAGGGTGGTGGTTCCACATTTGGATTCATAGCGCTGATTCTACTGAGTCGATGTTGCTGGATTTCAATCCCAAACTGCTTCAGATAACTACAAGCAATTTGAGACCAAGTTTGTTCTTTTCTTTTGCGTTTTTCGAAAGTGAGCGTGTTTTCAAGGGACGGACTCAACGGTAAATCAACTAAGAATTACTCAAGGAGCCAGAAAATACATATATACTTTATTGGGTCTTGGATGTATAATAAAAAAGTTTCACACGGAATGACAAACTTAGTATACCCTTATTCACCAGAAATGGTGGTGGAGGGTATAAAAACTCAGTACCTAGAACCCAAATTTGTTTTTTTTTATATTATTTTTGTCCTTAATAATTTTAGGTTTTTTTAAACAGGTACATTAATTTTGCTCCATAAAATAAAGTCATTTCGAACGCTGCTGGACAGGTGGTTTAAAACGATATACTCGTGGCTGAAAATTATTGTTTTGCACATTCCTTTTTTTACATACATTTACAATTTAAATAAAAAAACATCTAATTACAATTATTAAAACCCAAAACATTTTATGGCTGACAAAAACGGTTCTAACTTATATGTACCAATCGTCAACTAAAATTCAAAAGGGCGTAACAACAAATGAGCAAAGACAGAAAAAAGGTTATATTTTGAAAAAAAATCAACAAAAAAATTGCTCAACAAAGGCCAACGTGTTTTTTAGTCTAAAAGTAGAGATTTCAAATTTCAAAAATTTTTATGTACAACATAGCTGCACTTTCAAAAACTTTTTCATTTTTTTTACAATAAAGTGAACAAAAAAATCGGATTTTTTGGCCGTAGCGGGCCAGAAAATGCATTACATTCTGCTGGTATCTAATCTATATATATAAAATTGTAACGTTACTGACTCACTGACTGTCTGACTGATTCATCATCGCACAGCCTAAACGCCTGAAGGTAAAAACTTGAAATTTGGGCCAGGGCTTGGTCTCTCCCCAAATAGATCCACTAAGACGGGATTTTTTGAAATTCGAATGTTTAAGGAGTAAAAAGGGTAAATTCGGTAACCTTTTTGAAAATTAAGCCCTTTAACAGGGTAAACGGGTAAAACCGGTATTTTGGTACTTTTTTGTCACCGCATCTATCTTTTAAACCCATAAACACAAAAATAAGGGTTATATCACATTTGAAACTTATCTAAAAAATCCAAATACGAATTTGGTACTATTCTTGGTACTTTTTTTACAAAACATTTTTTTTATTCATTGACATATACGTTTAAAATTATGGGCTCCCACTACAGTATTGAATCTTTTTATGCTTCAATGGGGAGAAAAAAAGTACCAAAAAGGGGAAACACGGGAAATTTAATTTCTTACTTTAGCTTTTTGGTTCTACAACTGGCAATTTTTTTACTTATCGTTAATATTGGACCTAGAAACATAAGCTTCAACATGCAATGTCCTGAGTGGATAAGAACCTATTAGGGTACTTTTTACTCTTTAACTGGTACTTTTTGAATTTCCGTTAGTATTAGACCTAGAAACATAAAATTACACATGCAAAGTCCTGAGTGAATGATAATTTGTAAGAGGGATCTTTTTGGTACTTTTTCGTTCTTTAACTGGTACTTTTTTAATTTTCGTTAATATAAGACCTATTAACATAAAATTAAACTCTCAAGGCCCTGAGTGAATGAGAATTCGTTAGAGGTATCTTTTTGGTTCTTTTTCATTCTTTAACTGGTACTTTTTTTAATTTTCGTTAACATTGGACCTATGAACATAAAATTAAACATGCATGGCCCTGAGTGTATGAGAATCTGTAAAAGGGTTTTTGGTACTTTTTTGTTCATTAACTGGTACTATTTGAATTTTCGTTAGTATTGGACCTAGAAACATAAAATTCACCATTAAATGTTCCGAGTGGACAAGAATCTATAAGAGGGAAATTTGTGATACTTTTTTGTTTTTTAACTGGTACTTTTTGAATTTCCGTTAAAATTGGACATATAAACAGAATATAAAACTTACAAGCTCCCAAGTGAATGAGAATCTGTATGAGTGTTCTTTTGGTACTATTTCGTACTGTTAAAGCCTAGAAACATAAACTTTGGCGTAAAAATATGTCCAAGAACGAAAAGGAGACGCTAACGAAGTAGCGGGTTAAATGCTAGTAATTGTATAAAGTTTTTGTACAATTTACTTCATTGCTAGCAAAAGGATAGCTAAAGTAAGCCTCGTTACAGAAATATACAAACAAACAAAATTGTGAGAGTGCATAGAAAATATTCCTGGAAAATATTGAAGGAATAAAACTATTAAAGTATAAAAGCTTTTTAAATTGTAATTTGACTTAGAATACATATTCGAATTAATATAAAATTTTTTTTCAAATTACTTCATCTGGCCCAATTGGTAGTAGGTCTGCGCAAAACTTCAACAATGCAACAAAAGAAAAAACTTGTTTTGTTTGCAACTTCGTTTTTTATATGTCCGGAACAAATTAAAAGTATAGCTGCACTTTCCCATTTGTTATGAATTTTTAAAAAACAAAAATTTCAAAATGTTGCTAAAAAATAATTTTTTTTTCCAAAAAAAAATGTTTGTTTCTAAAACGAATGCGTAAAAAGTTTGACGCTTTTTAAAGAAAATTTTTTTGTGGAATTTCGGTCTTTTGACTTTGTCCAATAAACTAAGCCGTTTTTAAGTTACGCGAACATATGTTGTGCAACCTCCTCCATTTTCGAAACAACGGTATATCTCGAAAGCCAGAGCTAATGTAAAAAAACGGTTAGCACCACTGGATTCAGCGTCGTGGGACGCCAGGTCCCAGGCTTGTCTGTTTTTTCAAATAGCACAGTGTAATTAAATCCGGGATGCATTTTCGTCAAAATACGTAAAACTTGTGTGATAGTGTAAATTAGCCTTAAATTTTATTTTTGGCCTAATGTCCGGCTAGATTGGCCAAATACCCATATGTGCGTGAAGAAAATATAGTGTAAAAAAGCCGTGTATTTATAATTCACTCACCAAACTCTGGCTGACGATTTGCGAAACTCTTGCTAACGAGCTACCATACGTTTGCCAACTTGTGAATTGTGTATTGTCAAACAATTTTTATAAACAAAAGAAAAATCAAAACATTTTGTGCGCGAATTAAATTTAATTTTAAAAATGTTTATGTGAGTTTGTAAACAAACGTGAAATTTGATAAAATAAAGTTCTGTGCGAAAAGAAATTAAACAATTTAAAAATTATGGAAACTCTTGACCTTTTGGTCGACGTCGGTCAAAGAAAATTTATAATTACAGAAAGAATCCATTTTTGGAGTATACCGACTCTGAGTTTCGTAAAAAAATTCCGATTTACAAAATAATACGTAAAAAATTAATAAATATAGTTATGGAAGACCTAAAAGGAAAGGAAAAAAGGAACGGGGGAAAAATTCCGCATTTCTCTGCAAGTTTTAGCAGCATTAAAGGCTGAGTTAGGCGAACGTTGCTGTTCCCGTAACTTACTGTAACGGACTGCTTGCACGTTGGTGCACTTATAGAACATCTAAAAACGTGTCATATGTTTTTCACATACATAAACAAAAAAAGCAATAGTATACATCATGGTGCAATTACTAGAAGGTGGCAGCACTACGGCATCTGGCTATTTTTTGCTTGAACTGTGGTGAGAACTACAGTCTGTCATTTTGCTTTGTTTATGTTTACTTTCTTGAGTAAATTTATTGTGCTTTAAAAAAAATAACCATTTTTGTGCGGTTTTTAAATGAAAATTGTGTTTAAAAGTTAAAATAATTGAAAAAAATAAATCGTAATTGGGTTTTATATGTGCGTCTTTAGTTGTGCTAATGTATTTTCTTTTATATAATAAATAAATACAAAAATAATTTTGTCTGTGAACACGTTGTGCGTACGTTTTAAAAATCTGTTAATGTTTGATATGCACTTGTACGCCTGTTTCTTTAAACCTCCAAAGGACTTTCAGTGAAGAAAAAGTGGAAAAATAATTGGTTTTAATTCATGTAACATTAAAATTTTAATTATGAATTTTTTAGTATTTTTTTTCATAATATTTTTGTTTTGTTTGTTGCAGATCAGCGTTGTCATTGAAAATTTACTATTTGACCAAAGTTTTTACCAAAATCCTTCGGAACCGAACAATTTTATTATCTTATAAATATTTAAAAATAAATATGTCGTGCCTGTTCAACAATAGTGTATTAACTCAAAATTTACATTTTTTTCACTATTTGGAAAAAATCAACATGCAATCTTAATATCTGTTCGCTGTAAAAATATATGAAGTGGCTATTTTGTCTACTTTTCGGTAATGAAACCGTAGTTGATATGCCTTTAATGTAAAATTAAAAATTGTTTTGCTTCCACTAAAAATTTTGAGTTAATACAGTATTGTTGAACAAGTGCGAAATGTAATAAATAACAGAAATAAAACTGTAACTTAAACAAACACTTTTAAAGGAGTCGATATTTGTAATATTTTAATGTGTTTACGTTTAAAGAAAAGTCTTGATTTTGCTTGTTTAAGAAGATCAATACAAAATTTCAATAAATGTATCTTTTGAAACTTCTAAAACGTCGTGTGAATTAGAATTTTTCATATAAGTACATCTTACATATAATAATATTACTCACAATAAGGCCTTAAATTTGAATGCAAATATGGCCTGTTTCACAAACTTGCTGGCTTTTTCGTTAAATCACAAACTTTACAAAAATATTTTAATGTCTTATTTATTTTGAATTTTCCCTTAATACTAACATATCACAAATTTATATCACAAAGTATGCTAAACGTTCAATATTTATCATGTTATCCGCGATCAGGATCATGGATCACATAAAATTAGGCTATTCTGCAATATGGATCGCGATCCATCAATACTGCATTACGTCCAAAAAAATCGCGGCACTGGATCGAATTCATATACATATATGTATATTAAACATGTAACAGTTCCCCGTAAGGTTTGGCCGCAAAAGACAAACCATGGCAACGTTGTTGTACATAATTTTTGACAGCATTGGGTTCTTTACACAAACAAATTTGCCTGTTTTTGTTGTATTGTTGTACAACAACACGTAGTGCTGCCACCTTCTAGTAATTCTCCATGGTATACATAAAACAACACACACAGTGATGTGAAATCAAAAGGTTTAAGTGTTGACTGTTGTGCAGAAAAAGTACCAAGTGATTAAAATAATATTAAAACAGTATTAAGTGTATGTAAAAAACATTATTAATATAATATCTGATATTTATATTATAGATTTGCAATAAACAAATATTTATTTTAGCATTCGCATACACATTTACATGTATTATTTTGTAAATGGGCATAGACAAAACAATGTTTTGTAACCATTTAAAGCCTTTAATATATTTCTCATTTCTATTGCATGTGCATATGCATTTGTTTATTTTGTACATCTAAGCATATGTATATATGTATATATATATGAAAATATGTTGTATTGTAAGTCGTTTTGTCGAAAGTCCATAGATATACTGGAAAAAAAGTACCAAAAAAAGAGCGAAAATACCCGCATTCAATTTAATATACAAGCAGGCCATCACTGCTTTACAACTGTCACGTAACGACGGCAAGAAATTCTAATTTATACAGATTGAGACGTTCCGTTACGTGACATTTAAATTTGGTAAGCATTTACATTGTAAGCAAATAACAAAACGGACCAGACGTTTCGTTAGGGGACGTGGACGTTCGGCTAACTCTACCTTAAGGTGTTGGGGCCGTACTAACACAGGGTCTCCACCTGAGATAATATCTGATATAATAAGTGAGAGAACTTCGGCAGAATGAGAGAGCACATTTCTTCATGTTAATTTTAATCTTAAACAAGGGGAACATGTATCTTATAAGATTTCATAATTTACTGATTTTCGTACAGTTAACTTGTGTCGTTTTTTATTATTTTTAGTTTTTTTTTTGTTTCTAGTATTTAATATTGTTTTTTAAGCACTTTTTACAAGATTTACACTATTTGCACTAAAAAAATTAAAAATTTTAATGATAGCGTCTTAATATTAATTTATATGTATGTCTGTATGTGTATTTTTGACAGCTCATCTTATAAGATAGTTGTTATAAGATTTATCATAACAACTGTCTCATAACATTTATTATAATATTAATACTAACACTATTTGAGAGTCCACACGTAAGATAATACTCTCTGCGATTGAATTTGACGTTTGCTGATATAAAAATCTTATATCTTGTCTCAGGTGGAGACCCTGTGTAAGGTACAATTTTTCAAAACGTTGCAAAGGCTTTTGCCAAAAAGGCCTATTCGTATTTATGTCAATTTTGGCGTTTTCTAAAATGTCTAATTTTTTTAAAACTAAATTTGAAAGTAAATGGTGAAACAGAATTGAGTCTTCAACTTCAGGCAAAAATTCTAAAGCCCATAATTAAAACGTCGACCGTAACTGCAAATTTTCTCTAATTTTTTCGTTTTCTTTTGTTCTTTTTTTTCTTTGTTTCCAAAATGTATGAAATTGAACGAAAGTATGGAAGCATTATTGGGAGAATAATTGTCTCTATGTGAGAGCATAAGAAAAAACGTTTTCGAAATAAAATTGATTTTATTTCTCGGACGCATTCTCTGGCATAATTTTATGTCAAACTGTATGGAAAACATCGTTCAGCCCCAGTTCTGTTTCATCATTAATTCCTGAAAACAAATGCATACATACATATGTATATTAGTTTTAATTACATCCCAGCTAGCCAAGAGCTGTTTAATAGACGATTGTGATTAAAATACAATTCCCAAACGAAACTCATGATGATTATTTGACGAGTTACAATAACAAAACGATGTTTATTTTTTTTTGTTTATTTTAAGTTTTTAGGCACGTTCGCCGTTTAATCTTGCAATGATTAATATACAACTCTTTAAAGATATTTCTGATGATGTTTTGAAGATTTATCTTTCATCTTTCTTTGAAACGATTGGTTTTTAATCTTGCAATGTTTAATCGAAGATTTTTTGCCAAAATATGTTTGTTATTGTTTCTATTTTCATGCAATTAGCCGTTAGAAGTTTTATTTCTTGTTCTTTTGTTCGTTGATATGCATTAATGTTTTGATTAAGACTCGTGCCGGTTGTGTAAAGTGGTTTCTTTAAGAATCATAGGTATTATAAATTAAATGTGTTTGTTATTTAGTAAAAAGTTTTAAGTTGGAAAAAGCATAATGTTGTCATCGCAAGCAATAAAAATAAGAAGCAAACGTGAAGCTTTGCTAATTATGAAGAGAATTTTTAAACCAAATGAAAGTGAATGTGGTACATAACAACAAAAAACAAAAACAACTAGAAAAAAATGAATGCTTTCATCAAGTTGATGCAGAAGAAAACTCCAATGTATCTCTTGATGAAAGTGTTGTAAATGAATATGAGGAACAGAACGTTGTTGAAAAAGACTCAGAAAAATATAGATGTTTTTGTTTTTCTAACTCGTCAGATAATCATCTACATTTTTTTTTTTTATTTATTACTTTTTTATATATTTTTGACATGCTCGTTTGTAATCTTGGAATGAACCTTTTGCGACTCCCTGTAAGAGTCATATAACAATTACTGAGCTACCTAATAATATCTTAAGAGCGTTTTTGAAATATGAAAATTCTATTGCCAATACAATTTCAATAAAACAAACCCACCTAAGGATCTGTAAAATAAGATTTTTCGAAAGGATGGTGTTGATTTCACGACCTTAAGATTTGTTTCATATAAATTGTTTGAAAATTAGAAGTTTTGACATGAAAAACACGCTTAATGCCCTTATTTAGGTGGATCAGTTATACGGCTGAGCATTTCATCAGTTGTAAAATAATCCCTACGTGAGTCTCATACGACCCTTGGCATGCTTTTGAAAGATTCGTTAGATAATCTCTGCATACGTCATAAACGATTTCCTTTAGGATTAATATAAAAGTCGTTTGCTGTGTTAGGGAAGAATCTCTCATAAAAATCAACACGTGTAACAGTTTCTCCCGTGCGAGGAATCGTCTACAATTAAAAAATGAGCTCGTCGACGATCAAAAACAATTTACTTACTTTCGCATCCTGACCCCAATTTGGAGATCTTTTTACAATTTCTTGATATTCCTTTTTCATATTTTAGTATTTAAATATTTTAAAACTAGAAGGGAAAAACTTTAATAGAAATATCAACAAACACTTCAGAGCTGATTTTCAAACAAATAGTTTGCTATACTAACACTTTTCAGAGTTGATATTCAAATTATTTTTGGCAACTAAAAATTCGTTTTAAATAAATTTTTTGCTAACTATCGGCTAAGTCTAAACGGCCTGCTAGTTAGCAGATCGTTGTGTATAATGTATAAGCAGTGGCTAAATTTTGGTTATAAATACGGCCGTAATTATCTAACATAGGCTTTGCGATCAAAAGCACATTTTTTTCTTACAACTTCATTTTAAACAAAAACAAATTCTAAATTGGCAGTTTATAGTATTTTTATAAGGTGTCCCATTTATAGCGGGAGTAGCTGTATGTGTGCACATAAGACATTTTGCAATACTAATTTCCAAGTTTAGAAAAATTTATAACTTTGAAAATGTTTAAACCGGTTTTATTTTATAGGAAATTCTGCAATACTACGAAAATTTGAAGGAAACATTCTTTTTCAATTACCTACAACAGGAACAGTTTGAAATGTTTTCCACTAATTTTGTATCTTAGAAATCAGATACTTTTTTTTGAAAATTCAGCACCTTGGTGATTATAATAAAAGTTTGATTCAGCAAGATTAGAAAACTTTAAGCATATAACTTTACGATGTTTTCTATTAAAAAATTTACGTGGCTCTCAAAATCAGGGACCGAAAATAACAGTTATTTTGAAATTTTAAAACAAGAGCATTTAGAAGTAAATGTCGTGATTATCATTGGGATTTCTTCTGCAATTAATATAAATATTTGAGTTCAACTAAATTATTATTACACGTACATTTCTTTAGAGTATAACTTATTTTTGTTAAAAAAAATAAAAATCGTAAAATACCTGTTATTTTTGTTCGGAAAAAATCAAAAAAATCTGTTATTTTTGTTCAAGAAAATAAAAATCAGAAAAGAACCGTTATTTTTGTTCAAAAAAATAAAAATTAAACAATAACTTTCATCATCTGACTTTTATGAAAAAAGGAACAACTATTACGGTCCCTGCTCAAAATACTTAAGCAAGCCAACGTCGTATGTACAATTAATGAAATTCGCAAGATTTATTTTCAAATGTTGAGAATTGTTTAACTTGTGAAAATATAAATTGTAATTATGTAGTTTATTTTATTGGACTAATAAAATAACGCATAGAAACTAATGTAGGAGTTTAGGATGATGATGTCCCAGGAGCTGGCACTCCTATCGACATTAACTCTATGGGAAATGGAAATACGATTGTGGAATTCTTCTCACTTGAAATTGTAGCCAAAGTTTGTAAATAACGCAACTGATAAGAACAATCAAATTATTTTATAATCACGTAAAATAATTACATTTTGGTAAAAAAAAATACCTGCAATGTAATGGGATTAGCAGACATGACATCGGAAGCTGCTTTTAAGGCCTTTGAAGCATTTAATTCACCCTCGGCTGCAACAATTTTAGCTTTTGCTTCACGTATTGCTTCAGCCTCGGCAGCCATTGCTCGTTGCATAGAAACAGGCAGGCGGACATCTTTACTAATAGTACAAAGTGTTTAAGTATATAAATAGTAATTAAATTTATTTATATACCAAAAAATCTTACATTTCAACTCGTTCCACTTTAACGCCCCATGGATCTGTGGCTTCATCTAAGATATTTTCTATTTTTTTCGATAGTGTCCCCTTAGCAGTCAACAGCTCCATTAAATTTGTCGTACCAATAACATTGCGCAAAGTCGTTTGTGCCAAAAGTTTTGTAGAATCACGTACATTCGAAATTTGTATAACCGAGTCTAGTGGATTGCGTATGCTATAATAGACCACAGCATCTACTTGTATGGTCACTGAGTCTCTAGTTAATATCTCTTGAGGGTGTACGTCAAATGATTGGGTACGCAAATCTACTAAAACATATTCATCAATACAGGGCAAAATAAAGACCAAACCTGGACCTCTTACGCCACCTTTTCTGAAGTTCAAAAAATCTCTTAATAAAATGGAATGAAACGAAAACAAGTTTAAAATGGATAGAGAAAAATTAACCTTAAACGTCCTAAGCGAAAAATTACAACACGTTGAAAAACTGTTACAGTTTTTAAGCAAAAATATATTGTTAATGGAAAAGTCACCAGAAATAGTAAGTGGGATAAAACCACCAGCACCTTTTCCGGAAAACCAAAGTTAACGTCCGCTTAAAATCAACGATTGCATTTTTTTATTAAGTTAAACAAATTTAAAAAAACAAATTTCAACTTACTCGAACGTACAACTCGGTCACCATGTTTTGGAACATTTGGCAGAATTTCACGTTGCATGTTGGATGTTTAAAGGGCCAAAATTTAATTTATGTATAAATGGAGTATTTCAATTTAATAATTGTTTTTCTAAAATGAACTTCGAAATGAAAAAAGTACATTAATAAAAAATATAATCTCAGCTTTTTTTGACTTTTTATATTTGAAATACAGGCTTTGGATAACTGCCAAATGGGGTTGCCAGTCGTACTGTTTTTTTAAGTTCATGTACTGTTTTTCGCTTAAAGTACTAATTAAAGAATAACAAACAAATTCTAAAAACTTTGTTTTTATTTTAAATGTATTTGTACGAAGTAAATAATTCTTTCGCACATCGGAAATAGGCAGTTAGAATATTGATAAAAAAATATTTGTGAAAAGAAAAAATGTATTTTTTTAAAGTTTCATATACTGACGAATTATGTTTTAATGTATTTCAATTTAAATAATAAGAAGTATGTTTTTATAAAAAATTAATAGTTCTTACTATTTTGCCCTTGTTTTAAAAAATTTAAATTAAGAAAAAAAAAATCAAAATATGATTTCTTTCTCCATATGACAATTTTCATTCCAAAGATTCTGGTAACGCTGTATATAAATATAAAGTTGCAGCCAACTTCAGGTATAATCTAAAAACGAAAAACAAAACGAATTTGTGAGTACAGCAAAGCATGTACTCCCCCGCTATGCTCTTTTCCCTTCTCTTCTATAAACTCAAGACTTTGCAAAGTAAACTTTGCTTGTCTGAAAGGGGTCTTAGCAAATTGCCGATTTTTTCTCCAAAAATGCCGAGTTTTTGATACACTTTAACCATGGCAACTTTGCTTGTAAATGTTTCATCTATTAATTTTGAGCAACTTTGGAGCACTTGTCATAACCTATACAACGAAATGGAAAGTCTTTTTTGAACTGTATTAACTAATTTTATAAAAAACGATTAAAAAATTATATTTATTTAACGGAATTTATGAACACAAAGAATTTTTTGAACTTTTATGATTAGTATTTGGGCTTATTGGCTAATGAGTTACTATCAAAATCAAAACTTAATAGCGGTATTCACCCTTTGTATCAATTGTACAACTCTGTTATTTTAATACGATTTTATACTTCAAAGCGCGAGTGTCTTTTTCCTATGCATTGTAAATTAATGAATTTGCTGAGTGAGAGAAAGAGACAGATAAAGTTTCTTCAACTGTTTTATTCTGGTAAATTCACACACTTTGTTTACTACTGCTTTTTGTGAGATTTTTCAACCACAGCGTAGTATATTTTAGTCTCATGCATTTTGTTGTTGCAGTGTTGTAAATGTTAGTATTTTTACTAAAATTATAAGATTAACAAGGTCTACAAGGGACTTTACTATCAAGGGTGAATTCCGCTAATGTATTTAAATATTTATCACCACCCTTTGTATTAAGTGTACAACTCTGCTTTATTTAATACAATTTTATACTACAAACCGTGAGTGTCTTTTTCGTATGTATTGTAAATTAATTAATTTGCTGAATGAGAAAAGGAGACTAATAGAGTTTCGTCAACTTTTTTATTCTGGCAAATTAACATACGTGTTTACTAAAGCTTTTTGTTGGATTTTTCAACCACAGCGTAGTAAATTTTAGTGTAATACATTTATACCCGTGAACATAACCAGTAGATAACAAACTATTCTTTTCACTCAATTTGAAGAGAGTGAAAAAAATCCTATCTCACCGATTAAAACAAAGTAAAATAAATGAAGCTGGAGGTCCACACCACGCGTTACACGCCTTTTCGCAGTCTACGCAGCTGTCAAAAAAGTAGAATCTGTGTAGTTGTATGTAACAAGTTACATGCACAAAAGCGTAGGATGCATTGAGGCGTTGAACGCGAAAAGTAGGTTTACTTTCTACTTTTGCAAGCGTCACAAGCAGCGTTCGAATAAAGCAGCTGATTTTGACAAATGAAATTTTATTTTTACTTGTGGTGATGCCGCATCAGAAGCGTTGCATGTAACTTGAAACGTAGAACGCAAGTAAGGTATAAAACGCATGCAATGCGTGGAGGCTAAAACGCGTGGTGTGGACCTCCAGCTTGAGAGTTTTTCATTTAACATGTGTGCTACCAAGTTTCCATGTGTTTAGAACAACTGTAAATGGCGATTTTTAGAACACCGTGAAGATAGCAAAGTATATTTATCAATCTAAATTAATTTTATAAACAAAAATTAAAACCAACACATTTAAAAATTTAAAGAATATACATACATATATATACTGTGTTTTTAAAATTATAATATAAGTTTCATTTTTGGCGCCAGTTTTTGGTAGAACAAAGTTTTCAAAAAACTGTTTTTACCAATTTAGGACCTCTGACGAAGCTCTGTGAATTGGTTGTTATAGCGGTCCACCTGAGCTACAATTTAATACATATTTCATTTTGGGCGCTAGTTTTTAGTGGAACAAAGTGTTTAAAAAAACTATTTCTAGCCAATTCACTCAATTTACTCATTTGACCCTGGGGCCAAATTTACGACTGCTGACAAAGTTCGGTGAATTGGGTGTTATAGCGGTCCACCTTAGCTACAATTTAATATATATTTCGTTTTGGGCGCTAGTTTTTTGTGGAACAAAGTTTTCAAAAAACTATTTCTAGCCAATTCACTCAGTTTACTCATTTGGATACTCTTATTTGTATTATATTCAATTTGGATACTCTTATGATTAAAAGAGCCAAAATTGAAAATTTAGGAAATGGTAAAATATCAGAATATGATAAAAAATTAAATAACCATATTTTATCAGAAAAACAGCTCTTTGTTTTCGAAAGATCCAAACAAACAGTTTTAAACCCAAAAGAATGTTTGAAAAGAATATTTTCGATTGTAGGTTTTCGATAAATTTGGATATTGTAAAAAATGTGTTTGAAAAAATTACAGAGAATAAAATCCTCGAAGATTTAGTAAGAGAGGAATATTAAAGGAATAATAATGTTTGCATTTTGTGTTTTTATAATGTATTGAGTAGCAAAAAAAGTAAATTTGTTTATGCCTACTGTAAATTTAATGATTTGAGCACCATTCGTTTTGAAATAACTCTAAATGGCGATGTCACCGTTTATAGAACAAGAGTTACATCATGCTAAAGATGAAATGCATCTTCCCCAGATACGGGGCGTAAGAAGACATGTTTTTCAAAATGAGCTTAAAGAAAATAATGCAGAAAGCAGCAAATTTTAAATGCTGCTGATGATATTGCCGAAAAAGGCAATTTTCAAAATATTCAAAAACTGGAAACGTACAGAAAATTTAAGTCTGAAGGTAACTTCGATAGATATTATCATCCAGATCCAGTTTACGCACTTATTTTGATGAGAAGAGATCCATACAAAAATTATATACAATTATTTGGTTCTCCATTTACAGTTTATACATGGGAAAACCTTACATTTAAAACTATTTCAAGTAATGTTAAAATACTTGAGGACTCTCGTTTTACTTTACACATGGATGTTTCTGGTGAAAGCGTAAAACATGTAGAGTGTGCTGAGAAAATAATTTTAACTTACAAATTAATTACATATACTTAATTGTAAGCAAAAAAAAATTCTCCCGATTACGGAAGCAATTCCTTCCCGCCACACTTTTAGTGAGATATGTACATGTTTGGATAAATTAAAGTTATGTATGAAGGAAAACAAAATTAAATATCAGTTTAGATGGCCTTATTGTTAAAGAATGTGTACTGATGTAAGTGCAGCATTATATGGTGCGATATTAAACAGTTTTAATAATCAGTCTTTATTACAGTACCTTATAGGGTGTGCCACATTTCTTAACAACTTGAAAATGAATTCAAACCTTAAGCCTGTTTTTGTTGTCCTGCAGTGGTGTAAATTCCATTACATACATATAATTTGCAAGGATTTGGATTTAGAAATAGGCAAAAACCATATTTTGAGACCGTTGTTAAAGAATGTTTTAGTAGCTGCATTAAGTTTAACCACGATAGAAGAATGCCAACGTTGGTTTAAACATATTTTTATAGTTTTGCTATCTCCATATTTCTAGTTTTTTTGAGCAAAGTTTTGAAATATTACAGTTATGTGTAATACAAATGGATAGTGAAAACACTTGCAAAGAGTATATGCTTCTTGATTACGAAAATACTGATCCTTTAGAGTCTATTACTTTCAATAGCCCATTTCGAAAAATGTTTCTGGAAATTTACGATGAAATTGAAGACATGATGAAGACAATTACGACAGGTCAATGTTTAAATCAGGGCTGTGGAGTCGTCCGAAAAAAGTACTAACTCCGACTCCAAACGCTGAAATTTTTCAAGTGCGACTCCGACTCCGACTCCTACTCTAACCGTGATGCGAAATGAATGAGATTTCTCTTTTGTGTAGAAACATCTTTATTAAACGAATTATGGGAATCTCCGCGTAATGTGCATAAGAAAAACATGAGTGTTATGGTAGGAATTAAAGGAGGGCCGATAAAGATGTTTCTACACAAAAGAGAAATAATTTTACGTCACAATTTTTCTAATACATACTAGTATTTATGCGCTATAGCAACACTTATTCTGTACAATGTTGAAAATATTTCAGCGTTGATGGTTAAAAAATTCTGATATTAAAATTATTGGCAATTCCTGTCATTAACATTTTTTAGCATGAGTAAATTATTTAAAAAAATCACACATCTTTTTCAAATATATCAATAACTGAGTATAAGTTTTGCTAATGTAATTTAGACTTTTTCCCGCACGTATAAAAAATATACCTAAATATACTTAAATAGTTAAGTACTTGAATCAACTATTTCACATAAAATAAATTAAAATCTACTTATTCATATTGATCTGCAAAATATTGCATCGCCAATTTCGAAGAATTTTTATATTGGAAAATATTAGAAATTTTTTTAAATTTTTTATGCCGAAAAATTTTGGAGTCGGAGTCGCGCGTTTTTTTGTGTACTGCGACTCCGACTCCGGTACAAAAACCTCAACTCCGACTCTTCAACTCCGACTCCGACTCCACAGCCCTGGTTTAAATCAATATCGTAACGACGATATATGCATGTTTATATTAAATAAATATTGTTGATATATTGTTCTTTGGACAAATGTTATGGGAATACATGTTGACCCATCCGGAGATCATATAAGTAATGCTCCCATTGAATTTTCAAACTTTTTGCCAAAAAATATTATATTGCCTCAAAAATCTGTACGGCCAGATGTATTTGTTAAAATTATGAGAATTGATTACCTGAGTTCTTTGAAAGAGTTGCGATATAGTTGTAACATGTTTGGAACAATTAACCAGGAAATTGATAATTCAATTCATTTAAGCTTTAATGAACTTAATGAATCTGGTACTAGTATTCGAATTGATAAAGGCACTCTTTTGTCAGTTCCACTCCCAATGAAAAAAAAGAATACTGCTCTATTAATAAAAGTGTTGAATTAATAGAAAAAGAACACAGTTATGTCTTAGAACCCGAAGAAGAATGGGGAAAGCTAAGCAAAATTAGACAAAAATCTATTCGTCCGAAAATAATGCATGAAGCTAAGGCATGCAAAAAAATTTGAAAGTCGTAAAAATCCTACTTCAAATATAGAACAAAAAGAAAATGAAGTAAGTTTTTTTCTTTTCAAATTTGATATATTATACTCTGAAGTAAATAATATCGTTGAGCCAATGGAGATTGGCTTTTACGACTATTTAGAAATTTCAGACTGGAATTCTTTAAACAATAACCAATGGTTGACTAATTTTGTGCTAGATGCCTTGTCAATTAAATAATATACAGTTGGATAAAAAAGCATGTTATTTAAAAATCAACCCGATTTAATATTTGTTCCAATGTTACATTCTCAACATTTTACTTTATGTGCCATAAAAGTTGGTACACATGAGTTCTATCATAATTATTAACTCGTTTTATGATCAAAAAATCGGAAAAGAGTATATAAGTTTAAAATTAATTTAGGCGAAAATGCAAAACTTTGGAAATATAAAGAATTTTCTGACAGAGGTGATACCTCTAGACAGAATGATGGCGCAAGTTGTGGAATTTTTGTTTTTGTTTGCATCAAAAATTCTTAAAAACGAGCCATTAAAACAATTAAGCAATTCTAACTCTTTCAGGTTGGAAATGAAAAAAATGTTATTAAAGCATCAAGGTGGCAAAACAAGATTTTGTTGTCATTGTGGTTACCTAAAAAGAATTTTTTTTTTTCATTATTTATTTATTGAATCTTCATATATTAAATCATAGATGGGCACTTTGCAGTACCAGTACTTCTTCAGTATTTTTTTTTTTACTGGTACTGCACTTGAATTTTCATTACCAGTATATTTTTACTGATTACTGAAAAAAAAAATCAGTATTCAGTAAATTTTACTGAAAAAAAATTTCAATGAATTTTTTTTTCAGTAATCAGTAAAATTTACTGAAAAAAATGACAGTAATCAGTAAATTTTACTGAATACTGAAAAAAATCAGTAATCATTAAATTTTACTGATTACTGATAAGAATGCAGTATCGGTGTGCAGTATTGCTGTTTGCCAAGTTTGTAACAAAAAATTAAAAGGATCTTTACGTGTGAGCTCCAATTTTATTAAGCACCTCAAAAAGGAACACCCACAAAAGTTTAGTGCCTTGAAGGCAAAAAAGGACGAGAACAGGCGCATGAGAGGTGACAAGAGTTTACTTAACGAGGATATTTTGAACTTTATTTGTAGCACTGCATCTCCATTGTCCATAATAGATTACCAAAGTTTTAAAAACTTATTTAATGGCAAAAATATTCCGAGCAGACGTGCCATAACCAGATTGCTATTAGAGACTCAAACTAAATATTTAAAAAAAATTACATTTGATATAGAAAAAATTGAATACGTGTGCGTAACTGCTGATATGTGGTCGGGTGGAAAAAAATCATTTTTTGGTTACACATGCCATTGGATAGATGTTAATAAATTTGAAAGAAAGTCTGTTGCATTAGCTTGTCGGCGGTTTAAAGGAACACATTCCTTTGATCGTAAATATAAATTGATCGAATATAAATTGCCGGTTGACAAAATTGTTTACACTATCATTGACAACCGATCAAATTTCATTAAAGCATTTAAAGAATTTGGAGTTGAATAAAGTAAGAAAATAAATTTATATAAATTGGCTCTTATTCGACCTTTAAAATTTTTAAATTAATCCTTTTTATTAAGCTTGAGGTCTTTTTTTTTTTTTTTTTTTTTTTTTTTTTTTTTTTTTTTTATAAATAATATTAAATTTTATTGAATCCAATATTTCGGCACTCCGTTGTGTGCCTTCTTCAGGGATTTTTTTTTCTTTAATATTTGACAAAAAATTAACAATTTTAAATAAATTTAACATATGTAACAAATTTAACAAATTTAACAAAATGTCATATTTTCAATTAAATACAAAAAGGTTTTCCAATTTTAACCTAATCTATTACAGTTTACATACATTTTTAATATCCGTTTCTATTTTTATAAATTAAGTGTCTATAATTTTGGGCTACATTTTCAGTATCTGACTTAAAATTAATTCTTGATATTGTTGGTATCTTTATAATTTGCAACATTTCTAACATAAATCTACGCTTATAATTCTTTTTCGTGTTCAAAACTGATATATTTTCAAAATCAGGATAATGGTTTAGACTTGCACAATGGGTTGATAAAGCTGTTTTTTGTGATGAAATATTCCTATATTTTTGATCTGACTTATGTCCTGCTATCCTAGTTTTAAGTTTATTTTTCGTTGTACCAACATACACTCTACTGCATTGTCCATTAACATTTCCCTTACAAGGTATTTTATAAACTACATTTGACATTTCCAACTTATTTATTTTATCCTTCATATTAGTGAATAATCTACCTATTGTGTTATAAGATTTATGTGCAATTTTATATATTTTCGAATCATAAATATTTGATTTTTCTAACCTTTCCGAAAATCTTGGTACATAAGTTACCGACTTATAAATTTTCGGTTCTGCGTTACTGTTGGAATTGTTTATTCTATGGTTATTATATTATAATAATAAATCAGATATAATTTCTTTTGGAAAACTATTTTCCATTAATGCTCTAAAAATTTTTTCTTTATTATTCCTATGGAAACATGTATCAATTATTGTCAATACCCTTCCTATAAAATTTTTAGCAGTGTTAATTATTACTCTTTTTGGATGATTTGAAAAATAGTTAATTATTCTACCAGACGATGTTGGTTTTTGATACCAATCAATAAATAAACTTTTTTCCTTTCTTATTATCAAAGTGTCTAAATAAGACAATCTTGATTCAAACTCCTTTTCCATTGTAAACTTTATATCCGCATGAAAAGAATTAAATGTATTTAAAATGTTTGTTATTTCTGATTCCCTAATTATACAAAATAAATCATCCACATATTTTGTCATAATATTAGGTTTAATAGTTAACTGATCTATACATTTATCTATTAATTTCTCCATAACAATATCTGCTACAATAGGAGATGCAGGTGAACCCATAGGAAGTCCTTTTAATTGAACATATATATTACTATCCAATTGAAAATACCTATTATCAATTATGCAAAATTTCAGAATACGTAAAAATAAATCCTTTTCTATATTAGTATGTTCCTCTAACTTATTCCATTGTTCCTCTATTATATCTATAGCAAGATCTATAGGTATACTTGGAAATAATGAAACTACATCTAAAGAAATTAATTTCTCATCATCATTTAATTTAATATTTTTAATTTTATCTTTAAATTGAAGAGAATCCCTTACATTATATTTTGAATTTTCCGTTAATTTTTTAAGAATTGTTGTAATATATTTACAAAGTTCATCTGATGGAGAATTTATACATGAACATATTGGTCTTAATGGAAAATCAATTTTATGAATTTTCGGAACACCATATAATCTAGGTGCATTTGCTATATTAGTTTTAAGTTTATTCTTTTCCTAAAAAGTTCCTGAACAAAATCATTATTTATCCTTTGTAATCTATTAGTAGGATCCTTACCCAGTTTGTTATAAACTGAGTTGTTCTTTATAATATTATTAATCCTTAAATCATAATCCGTTCTGTTCATTGCTACTGTGGTATTACCTGTATCTGCATTTAAAATAAGAATATTCCTATTAAGTCTTAAAAACTTTTCCGTTTCCTTTACTTTATCAAGAACAAATTTATCCCTATTAGTCAATCTCATTTTGTTCATGTAGCTATCTATATTTGTTGTTAGTTTTGTCCTAGCTATTTCTTGTTCTTCCTTATTATTCAGTGTTTGAACTAAATCCTCTCCTTCAGCATTTAAAATAAGAATATTCCTATTAAGTCTTAAAAACTTTTCCGTTTCCTTTACTTTATCAAGAACAAATTTATCCCTATTAGTCAATCTCATTTTGTTCATGTAGCTATCTATATTTGTTGTTAGTTTTGTCCTAGCTATTTCTTGTTCTTCCTTATTATTCAGTGTTTGAACTAAATCCTCTCCTTCAGCTATAACTTTTAAAATCGGAAAATATTTTCTTTCTGTTGGTAAAATGTGTTTGTGTCTTTTTGTATTTAATTGAAAATATGACATTTTGTTAAATTTGTTACATTTGTTAAATTTATTTAAAATTGTTAATTTTTTGTCAAATATTAAAGAAAAAAATCCCTGAAGAAGGCACACAACGGAGTGCCGAAATATTGGATTCAATAAAATTTAATATTATTTATAAAAAAAAAAAAAAAAAAAAAAAAAAAAAAACACCTCAAGCTTAATAAAAAGGATTAATTTAAAAATAAATTTATAAATAAATATTTATTTCCAATATAATTATATTATAAATTTTCTTTAATTCAGCACATAATAATAAAAATGAACGTAATAGTGATGAAGAATCTGATTCTGACTCTGACTCAGATGAGGAAACGAATGTTTTAAGCCCTGAATTTCGCCCCGTAGGCATAAAGTTATCTAAGCATTTATCATGTGCTAGTCACACATTAAATCTTTTGGCTACAACCGATTTCAACAAAATAATGAATACTATAAGACAAGACGTAAAAAATATACACAAAAATTCTTTCAGAAGGTAACATTGATAAAATTTAAATAACAAACTACTCTATATTTTAATTTTTTGGTTATAGATGTACACAGATTTGGAACAAGTGTAATAGACCAAAATCTGCAGAAATAATCATTTCAGTTTTAAGTACCAAGTTATCGACCCCTTGTATAACAAGATGGAATTCTCTTTACGATTCAGTAAAGAAGTTGCTACAACATAAGGCAAATCTACCGGAATTGTGCTATCGTCTTTCCATCCCCACTATTCTTGCTGATGAAATTGAGTATTTGGAGGAATATATAGGCATAATGGAACCTTTAGCAGAGGCAATTGATTATCTTCAGGGAGAAAAAGCTATAATTTTCGGTCACTTTGTCCCAACTATTGTCTCTTTAAAAATAAAATTTGGCCGTTTACATAAAGCAGAATTTAAATACTTAGTCGAATTAAGTAAAACACTGCAAGAGGCATTAGTTAAGAGATTCGAAAAATATTTTTTGATCCAGCCTGACACTTGGGATGCCATTATTGCCGCAATAACAATACCGGAAATAAAGCTAAGGTTTCTAAAACCACTTTTAGAAACGGCAACGGGGAAAACAGAAGAAGAGGTTAAGGGAATGTTTAATACATATGTTGTACAATATGGAAAAATACCCACACTTGAAAGCCGTGCTTTGTCTCAAAGACCGCAAAAATCATTTTTAAATTTTGGAGAGGAAAGTAGTGGTAACGTTTTGCATCTTATTTTCCATTAAATTTTTGTATTTATTATTCACATGCTTATCTTATTTTATTAAACAGATGCGGGCATAACTATTAATTCAGGTGACTTTGCAAACTATCTCCAGGAAACAATTTTGTACCTGGCCGAACAACACACATTAGCATAAATTGTATGCATAATTACAGTGCTATTAAAAACGTGTTTTTGAAATACTATACTCCTTTGCCTTCGTCTGCTCCTGTAGAAAGATTGTTTTCTTTCGCTGGGATTGTGAATCGTTCCAGAAGACAAAAACTCAGTGATACAAATTTTGAAATGCTTGTATTAAGAAAAGCCAATAATATATAAAATCTTTTAATCCAAATTTAGATATTTTAATTAGGCTTAAGTTCATTGAATTTAATTTGCATTAAATTATTTTTATGAAGAAAGGAATTTTTACAACATGGAAGATTAATTAAAATTGTTATTGATAATTTTCATTCTTGACTGACCTGGGATTCGAAGCCAGGCTGTCTGGCGTGTGATTCGAACCCAGGCGGCTGGTTACCCTGACATGTTTCGACCTCAACCACTAGGTCTTCTCAAAGGGATTTGCCGTCTTACACTCGCAGCCATCGATGACTGCTGACGTCAGTAGTCAAACATCAATCCTTAAACCAAATTGTATTTTAACCTTTGGTAGATCGAAATTTGCTTTTTGAATGATTATCCATTTTTAATTGATCTCACATGTTTTTCCTTACATCTGTTTTTTCGTACTTTTGTCAAGAATTCTTCTTGAAGTCCAAAGTACATTTTTTTTTGTTTTTCCTGTTTTTGTCTTTCTTTTTTTCTAGTTGACCCAGTTGAACCAGCCGCCTGGGTTCGAATCACACGCCAGACAGCCTGGCTTCGAATCCCAGGTCAGTCAAGAATGAAAATTATCAATAACAATTTTAATTAATCTTCCATGTTGTAAAAATTCCTTTCTTCATAAAAATAATTTAATGCAAATTAAATTCAATGAACTTAAGCCTAATTAAAATATCTAAATTTGGATTAAAAACCATTAACAGTTCAATAAAATAACCACAATACTAATTATTGTTAACAGCTAAGGCACGAGCTATGTTTACATTTGTCCTTCAAGTTGTGCTGAAAAAGGTCAACTAGAAAAAAAGAAAGACAAAAACAGGAAAAACAAAAAATGTACTTTGGACTTCAAGAAGAATTCTTGACAAAAGTACGAAAAAACAGAAGTAAGGAAAAACATGTGAGATCAATTAAAAATGGATAATCATTCAAAAAGCAAATTTCGATCTACCAAAGGTTAAAATACAATTTGGTTTAAGGATTGATGTTTGACTACTGACGTCAGCAGTCTTCGATGGCTGCGAGTGTAAGACGGCAAATCCCTTTGAGAAGACCTAGTGGTTGAGGTCGAAACATGTCAGGGTAACCAGCCGCCTGGGTTCGAATCACACGCCAGACAGCCTGGCTTCGAATCCCAGGTCAGTCAAGAATGAAAATTATCAATAACAATTTTAATTAATCTTCCATGTTGTAAAAATTCCTTTCTTCATAAAAATAATTTAATGCAAATTAAATTCAATGAACTTAAGCCTAATTAAAATATCTAAATTTGGATTAAAAACCATTAACAGTTCAATAAAATAACCACAATACTAATTATTGTTAACAGCTAAGGCACGAGCTATGTTTACATTTGTCCTTCAAGTTGTGCTGAAAAAGGTCAACTAGAAAAAAAGAAAGACAAAAACAGGAAAAACAAAAAATGTACTTTGGACTTCAAGAAGAATTCTTGACAAAAGTACGAAAAAACAGAAGTAAGGAAAAACATGTGAGATCAATTAAAAATGGATAATCATTCAAAAAGCAAATTTCGATCTACCAAAGGTTACAATACAATTTGGTTTAAGGATTGATGTTTGACTACTGACGTCAGCAGTCTTCGATGGCTGCGAGTGTAAGACGGCAAATCCCTTTGAGAAGACCTAGTGGTTGAGGTCGAAACATGTCAGGGTAACCAGCCGCCTGGGTTCGAATCACACGCCAGACAGCCTGGCTTCGAATCCCAGGTCAGTCAAGAATGAAAATTATCAATAACAATTTTAATTAATCTTCCATGTTGTAAAAATTCCTTTCTTCATAAAAATAATTTAATGCAAATTAAATTCAATGAACTTAAGCCTAATTAAAATATCTAAATTTGGATTAAGAACCATTAACAGTTCAATAAAATAACCACAATACTAATTAAAATCTTTTATCTTTATTCAACAAATTTTCCAATTTACAAATATTTCTTGTGCTAAACCCGCAAAGCTTTGAGCTTGTCAAAAAAAAAAAAAAATACGTAATCGCGACTCAATTTTCAGTAACCAGTAAAATTTACTAATTACTGAAATTGTTTCCAGTATTCAGTAAAATTTACTGATTACTGTCATTTTTTCAGTATTCAGTAAACTTTACTGATTACTGAATTTTTTTTTCAGTAATCAGTAAGATTTACTGAATACTGAAATTTTTTTCCAGTAATCAGTAAAATTTACTGCATACTGATTTTTTCTTCCAGTAATCAGTAAACTTTACTGAATACTGATTTTTTTTTCAGTAATCAGCACAAATGAAATATAATTTTCACTACCAGTAAGCATTTACTGATTACTGAAACGCTTGCTGCAGTAAAAAAGTAATGCAGTATGCCCATGTATGTATTAAATATGAACTTACAATAATTAATCAAATCTTATACTAATACTTTAAAGTTGTCCTGTCAATGCTAGACGAAAATTTTTCTCCTCACGGTTTCTGTTCTGTATGTAGATGCTTAGCGGTCTTCTTATCGGATGAGTCCTGCAGTATCTCTTCTCCTTAATCTAGAGTGGCCACTGTCATTTAAAATATTTCGAGCTAGTGGATTTGGGTGCGACTCAAGCCTTTTTAAATATTTTGCTGCATATTTCGTTATAATAGTTTTTACTAGTGGCACATTGAGATCCTTCTGAATATTTGAGTTTTTAACATACCAGGGAGCGAATTTTTTCGATATTTGAGGCCGAGGCAGTGCCCCATAGCTGAATACCGTAGCACCAGATTGGCTTTAATATAGAGGAGTAGAGTAGAAGTTTGCAGTCGAGGCTAAGAACAGAATTTCTTCCAATAAGCCAATAAATTCGAATTGCTTTTAGTTTCATTTGTGTTAGTTTTGCTTCTATATGGCATTTCCATGTTCAACGCCGATCTACATGAATACTGAGATATTTTACATGCGATTGCTGGGGCACTAATTGATTATTGATTTTAATAGGGGGCATGACTCCCGACGCAAGGTGAAAGTTATATGTACGCATTTTTGCTCATTGACCTTTATCCTCCATTGTTTTAACCACTTTTCCAGTTCAAATATATGATCCTGCAAGTAACGGGATGCTTTATGGCAGTTTTCGTGTACGCTTAAAAAAGCTGTATCATCAGCAAATGTTGAAGTTAGGGTGTGGTTGTTTGTTGGCATGTCTGAGGTATATTTAAGGTATAACAGTCGGCCCATGATGCTGCCCTGAGAGACTCCAGCGTCAATTGGCTGAGGAGAACTTATAAAATCACCTTCTTTAATAATAAACCTTCGACCGACTAAGTAGCTTTCTAACAGCTTGTGTGTGTTTTCTGGTAAGTTTAACTTCAATTCACGTAATAAGCCTTCATGCCAGACTTTATCAAAAGCTTGAGAAACATCGATGAAGAGGGCGGAACAATATTTTTTTTCTTCAAAGGCTTTTCTTATGGCGTTTAATATAAAAGAATTAAATGCGATATATTTATTTGCAATTATTGTAGTTATTATGTTTGCCCAAATGGCAAATATAAGCACTGCAAAAGTAATTCTAATTGCCAATTTTCAGAATTGACATTAAAACCCATTTATGTTTAAAATCGTTTTAAATACAAAATTCTCTTCTTCACCAAACACTTAAATGAAACTTAATTCACCGATGTGGTACATTTAAATTCAACTTAAGTTTCCATTGGATTATCTTAGCAAGGTGACACCAATATCACAACAATACAAAAACAACAGGCAAAGCAATAACAACCAGCCGTTTTTGAGACCACCTTGTAAATAGCTACAATTTTTTGTGATATATTTTTGTATTTAGTAGTGCTGCCATACGTTTATCTTAATTTAATAAGACTTTTCAAATAAAACTCAAAAAATCAATCTGTATTTAAGTGCCATTTAAGTTTACATGAAAATTAACATAAAATAGATTTAAATACTATCCTGAAAATTGGGCATAAGACTTGTAAATTAATTGAACAAAAAATTTTTTCTGTGTAGTCTTATAAATATAATAAAATTGATATCTGTGATATATACATATAACAAATATAGTTTTAAATTTAAGGTATGGTATGTAGGGCTACTGGGGATGCCAGCCTTATAAAATAATTGGAAACGCACATCGCATAATACATCTTGGGTTGTGAGAAAGGTTATGTAAAAATAACACTGGTATGCAAAACATTGTATAAACAAATAAACTTTTCTATTGGATATACTTGTGTCGTGAAATACATTATAATTTTTTTTTTTTTTTTTTTGAATTTATATCGGCCCGTCTATAATTCTGATATAAGACTGCCATTTTGGTTTTTTGGTGTACAAATGCCTTAATTGGAACCTTTTTGCAAGGTCGTATGTATTTATTCTTCATTAGTAGAGTACGGTGCCATTACCAGATTATTTGCTTTACATAAAGTACGCCTTTAAATTTTATTTATAATTATAAAGTCATCTATCTATTTTAATTATATTTGTAGTATTTTTTAATTTTTTATTTGATATTACAGAAAAATAAAAAAATGTTTTTCTTAGAATCAAATAAACAATTTGTTGATTTTGAACCTATTACCAAACCTTGAACCTATTACTAAAAGTTGTAAAAATTAAAAAATTGTAAATTTTTTTCCAATAAATTATATTTTTAATTTTAAATAAAAATATGATCACAAAACATTGAATTTTGTATTAAAAATTATTTAATTTAGTTTTATTTGTGTAGAAATAGCACCATGTAATTTTGTGAGGATCGGTCCAGATTTTACCATGTTTCTCATTTAAAGCCCACCCATGGAAAACACTTGAACACGTCTAAAACTAAAACAAAAAATGATGTTGTGATGACATTTGTCCAAATTAGATTCCTGAGACTAAAAATCAAACTAAAAGGCTTCACGTAAAGCCTTATTCAGAAAAACAGTTTTATATGCCTAGAAACGAAAGAGTCATAATATTTTATTTCGTCAAATTTTCTAAAATATACCGTATATTTATAATAAAATTCAATATTAGGTGCGTTTGAGTACTTTTACAGTAAAATGCAGTAAATGAGTAAACTGAAAAATTTTCTCTCACAAAAAGCTGTTGTCCAGAAAAGTACGCGAACGCAAAATTTGTAAAAATTCGTAAAATAAAGGCAACAGCTGATGGCAAATAATTGAAGTGTTGAAAAATGTTTACACTGTTGACTACTTAACTCGTTTTCTTATCGGTATCCGATTAAATACTTTTTATAACAATAACATTTTAAGAAAATCCAAACAATTTATTTCATTTTTCTTTCACATTTTTATTTTATTTGATTTTACTAATTTGTGTCCGGCTAAATTTGTTCAAAAATACATGAATACATTTTTTGCTATTGATTACTTAAAAAATAAGTGAAGTACTAACTACCCAAATACAAATACTTTTAACAACTCTTAAAATAAAACAACAACAACAAAAGTTTAAAAGTTGGAATTTAGCCATATAAATGCACCACAAAGAAGTTTAATTAACTAATATTTATTAACTTTTGGTTATTGTTTAATTTTTATTCAAACTTTCCTTTTTTAAAACAATTTCTTCACAATTTGTATCGTTTTTGTTTGTTTCTTTTGCTTGTTTACCTTTTGTAACATATGTTTTTTTGATTTACTAAATTTTACTGCAAAAATTTCTGCAGTAAAAATTTGTAAGTACTCAGTCAAGAACTGTCACTTTACGCTCTCAATTTGTGTTCTCATTTACTGCATTTTGTGTACTCGAAGCAATTTCGTAAAATGCAGTAAAGTTCAGTAAAAAGTAGTAAAAACTTTTGTGTTCTCGAACGCAGCTATTATTACCGTTCTTATAATACCTTTTATAACCTGGAAGCTTTATGGGCAATTTCTAAGATAAAAAAACTGTAATAGTATATTTTTACGAGTATTACAAAAAAAATTGACAATTAGTGTATTAAAAATTATTTTTGATAACAACCAATACAATTTTACAAGTTGAAGTTATTTTACTTAAAACAAAAAAGTCAATTTGATTCATTTACTTAATTGGGGTATTCACAAGGTGTGCTATCATGGTTTATTGTCATAATTTTCTAACATTTTACAATGGTTTAAAAATATTGTTGTTGGTTTGTAAACAAAAAGTGTCTTAAATAAATAGAACGTTGTTTGCTATGTTTATTGTGCTATCGTAATTAATAGCACATTAAATTATGAGGGGTTGCTCACAACATTCGTATTTTTTCATGTTATTATTTTACGAAATATGACTTTATGACACCTTGTGAATCCCCCAAATATTTTAATAAAAAAAAATTTTTTTTTAGACAATTAATATTTTATTAATTAATTAATATTAATTGAATCAAATAAATATTTTTAGTTTTTGTCCAATTCAACAAATAATTGATTCAATTAGCAAATTATGTTAATTATTATAATTTTCAAATCATTTATTTCATTGATAAAAAACCAATGAAAATTTTTTATAACGAAGTGCCGTATCTTTTCCATGTAAGAAGGTGAAACATTAAACCATATTGGACTCCTGTATGTTATGACTGGTCTAATTAAAGATTGAAACGTAATTATTTTGACTCCAGGTTTTATGTATCTTAAATAGAATAAGGATTTATGTATATACAAAAATGCCTTTCTAGCTTTGTTAAGTATTTCAATTACATGGTAATTGAAATATAAAAAAATTGTCTAAGCAAAAATTGTCCAAAATTTTTCACCAATTAATCAAAAATAAAATCAGTTTTAATTAAAAAATTAATCAAGTTAATTAAACGTTTAATCAAGTGAATTAAACGTTCAATTGATACTATTAATTTGTTTACTGGTAAAAATATTATTATTTTTTAATATATATTAAAAACTAGCTTAACCCGGTGCCCCCATCGAAATAAAATTGGTAAGATAAAGTAAAGCATCTTGGACTAAATTTGAATGATTTTACAGTAACCGTTTAACAGATGATATACAGAAATTTCAAGTGTCTTCGTATGGAAGGTGCCTTGCCTTCTTTTCCCATTAAAACTACCTTTTAAAATATGTTGTGGATTATTATCTAAGCTATTTGTACAAAATTGGAATACTTTCACTACTACAGTACTTCAAATACGTAGAAATCTTTATTGCAATTGTGTGGGAGGTGCCACGCCCGATTATCTAATCCAGCCGACTTTTTGGCAGATGTCGTGTATTGATAACGAAGTTATTTGTTTCTTATTGGAAAACTCTTATTGTAACCGTCCTTCATATATAAGGTTATTCATATTTTTATTGTATGGTTGTTGCCACGGCTACTTGATTAAAATATATTAATAGCCTATGTTAAGCGCCGAGTAATCAGGAAATTACTGTGAAACTTTCAGGAAAATCGGCTCAGTAGCCTAGGAGCCTGTAGAGAATAAACAAACATACGCTTTTTCATTTATATATTATATTTTTATTTTTTAAGGTGTAGTTTACCAGAAGAGTGGGTCCTACAAAGCTTGAAGACTTTTGTCTTCAGATATGAAGTATTTAATATTTTCGTCCTATGGAGGGTATTGCTCCTCCTTCGTCTACCCCACCCATTTTTATTTTGGAATTTATAGTTTACCATAATAGTGGATTTAACCACATTTGAAGACTCTCGCTGTAATAGTTTTTCAGCTGCGCGATATTAAATATATGCTTCCTATGGGGGATATTACTCGCCCTGCGCCTATCCTATTTACCTATATTTTTAAAGGTGTAGTTTTCCGTAAGAGTGACTAATACCAAGTTTGAATATTAAGCATTGGCGTCCTATGGGGGGTAGCACTTCCCCTGCAGCTATCTTACTTCTCCCAACAACTACATACGTGAAACAGTATCGAAGATAAAAGGATTATAAATTTTGAGTTGATTAGGCGTGCCACCGCCCCTTTGTCCAACCAAAACTTTACATAGCCTAGGGCTCTTTAATTCATAACAACAGCCTACTGTGAGAATTTCATGACGGTTCAGCAGTTAATTAGATATAATCGACATAAAGGGGCGTGGCCCCTCCCACTATTTTCATGCAACGTATTTCTATATATAACAATACCATATATACCAAATATTATCATCCTACGCCAAATAGTGGCTAAGATATGAGGATTTTATGTTTTGGGTTGTATGGGCGTGGCACCGCTCCTTTTTCCAACCACATCTTTATATAGCTTAAAGTTCAGTAACTCAAGGCAGTCGCCTACTGTGGAAGTTTGATGACGATCGGTTCAGTAGTTCATTAGATATGGTGGTTTTTACTTTTCTATAAAGGGGCGTGGCTCCGCCCTCTTTTTTCATGGAGCTTATTTCTATTCATACTAACACCATATGTACTAAATATCATCATCCTATGCCAAAAAATGCCTAAGATATAACCCTTTGTCCAATCTCAACTTTATATAGCCTAATGTCTCTTCCAGGGTCACAGTTATATTCTGTGAAAATTTCAAGATGATCGGTCAAGTGGTTTGGCCTCCTATAAGGCACAAATATATATATATATATATATATATAAATCTATATATGTATATATATATATATATATATATATATATATATATATATATATATATATATATATATATATATATACATATATAGATTTTTTAATTGAAATCAATTTTAAATTTTTTCTGTGTGGATACCTACATAGGTACATATGTATGGATTTAACTACTTTTTTATTGGGTGTTTCAATATTGTATATATAAGATTTAACTCCATATTCTTTCCAATTTTTCTTTATATTACTATTTAATTTATCAACTAAAGGTCTAAAAAGAATTGTGTTACATTTTTTTTAATAATTGTCATATTCCGTCCATTTGTAAACTTTCTAATAAAACACAGTTCCACTGTGCGTGCACATTAAAAATGGAGTTCAAAAAATCAATGTTGATTATCTTCAATAGAGATGTAAATTTTAGTGCTTTTTGTATATAAATAATAACATTTTTATTAGAGTGACAACCACATTCAATTTGACGTTTACGAATTGGCAACTCTTTAAAAGTTGCAATGTTGTTATATTCCAATCTGATTTTTTACACTTGGTTACCCTCTATCACTCAAGAACACCGATTTATTTAATTTTTTGTATAAACAAAAACCACAAAATAAAAAACACGTATTTTTTGATTTTTATTTATTTTTATTATTTAAAGAAAAAATTGGAAATTAAGGGAGTGTTGCTTTTAGGCAACATCGAGGTTTGTGGTCAAAAATTATATACCCTTACGAAAGATGGAAGTTTCTAAAACAATTCTTTGTTTTTGTGTAGTATAAGGCAACCCCGCACTTTTCACAAATATTATGGGTAAATCCAACACACTTGGATTTTCTTATCAGACCATTGCGGCCAGTGCCCAATCTGGTCTTGTTGGACTGCCTTTGAAGGTACATGTTGCGCCGGTCCTTTGTGATTTTTGGCATCAACTGCGGTCTGCAATGATCGCCGACCAAAAACACTAAATTTTGCACCCATTTTGCAAAGAATCACAACAACCTCCTGGCGAAAATCTGCTGATGATAATCTGTTTGATGGAAGTCCTTTTTATTCAGCAACCTTCTGTAAAGTATCCATGCATTTGTCATTGTAATATCTAAATAATGATAAAATATTCGCATAGGGTACCTTTTGCTTCGCAAACGTATTTTGTATATACCAATTATGCTATCAAGGAGATCAACGCCACCCATATGGCGATTGTACTCTACGACCACATTAGGACGCTTTATGTGAACATACCTTGAATTCTGTTTGTCCCATCTTCGAACATCAGTTTCAGGTTTTTGCCCAACAAAGGTGGAAGCCAGATTGACAATTCTGTTGTGCTTCCATGCAACAGTTGATACATCGATCCCGTTGATGTCAGCTACGTATTCTTCTGAATAGCCTCGTTCTTTTTTCATAATTATTTTCTCTGATGACAGCTTACAGTCCGGTATTCTATGTCTTATAATAGTACCGAGACTGAGAATGCCTTGTTTGGCCAGATATTCCATTTAACGAAGAGAAGTGAAATAGTTGTCAAAATAGAGTTTAAAGTTTGGGTTTCTTGGAATCATATGAGCTAGCCTCATGACGACATTAGAAGCGGCGCCTAAATCTGGCTCCTCTTGTAAAACGATATTTTCTTTGCCTGTTTCGATTTCTGTTCTATACGCAGAACCAGAAACGCCACTCAACACAAACAATTTATATCCCCACTTATGTGGCTTATTAGGGTAATACCTCTTCAGTGTATTACGTGATTTTGTAGAGCACATTTGTTCGTCCACACAGAGGTGCTCTTCCATTGGAATTTTACTTAATGCCTCATTTAAGTAGTCAACAACTGGAAGTATTTTATATAACCGATCACAATCAGGATTACTTCTAGGAAGGTCTTTGCTATTGTCGTTGAAATGCAAAGTTTGGCGAATTTTTTCAAATTTGTTCAACGTAATGGTTTCCTGTATTAGAGGTGTTCCAAGTACTGAACTCCAGTGGTTGGTAACTCTAGGTAAATGTATGAGACATTAGATATCCCACACCTATAAATTGCTTGACATCCGCTTCACTTAGCCGAAAAGTAGTATAAGGATCTTTCTGCACTTGGTATAAGTTGGTCTCCTCAGCAATTTTATTGATCAGACGATTTTGAAATAGATATAATAAAAACTGTTCGGGAGTTTTTAGCTGAAGAAGATTAGAACCCAGTTTCCCAAAAACCCTGAGCTGCTCTGAATTCAACTCAAGATTTTTGTTCTTCCAACGTAAATTCAGTTTAGGTGGCTTACCTTTAGTGTCATTTCTTGGGTTTTTGGCATGGGTAGTTGGCAAAGTTCTTTTTTGTGATGGTACAGTTTCCGTGCTACAGGGTGGAGTTTCAGCATCGTTTTCCAAAGTTTCTATTAAGTAATGAACATCGAAATCTATATCTGGGGCCTCGTCTTGAAAATTTTCTAAATCAGGAATAAAATCAGGACCGTCAGTGCTATCGTCATCAAAATCCAAGCCATCTTCACTATCTTCAAGGTCATTCAAAGCTTCAATCAAGCTTTCGTCACTAAGTGGCCGTTAACGAGACATTCTATAATATAAAAACCAGCAACAATCAAAATGAAACATAAAACAATCAACAATCAGCACAACAGCTGTCAAACTAAATTTAACCCCTTTTCACCTGATGTAGCTTACGGGCAACAAACATTATTTAAAAAAAAAAAAACAAACATAAAAATTCTACAAAAATACTGTTTCACAATAATGTTCAAACACTTACCTCTCCAATTTATAAATGTGGCACAAAAAACTCAAGCAGAACACTTTATTATTAAACTTTGAAATAGCAGCAAATCAGCGCTATGCGTAAATACCGGCAGTTAGAAAAGAAAAATGTAAATTCTCAGCAAGTATTGCCACCTAATTGATTTTTGGTACAAGTTCATTGTGTTAACCACGGGAAACAGTGCGTGATAACATTGAAGAAATGTATTTATATAAATTTTGAGGCACCTTAAAGGTTTGTTGCCTACATTCTACAGTATGCTACAGAGGGTTAAAGCAAAGACTATAAATATATAAAGATATCCCACTGCCATACATTGTAAGGCCAGTGCTAAATTTGTTGAACGGCAGTACGACTACTGCCACTTTGATTCTCAGAGAACTTATTCCTCTCAGAGAACTTTTATTTCTCATCTTTCAGCGCATATGTGTGTATACACGCGTGTGTGTATGTATCAGGGATTTTCAAAAATTTTTTGGTTGTGTATTAGTGAGTACCAGAGAGTAAAAAAATTGAGAGAATGCATTCATTTACAGCCGAAATAAAATGTTAGTAATATATTTTATAAGTTGTATAACACAAAGGTACAAAATTAAAAATTGTTTGTGTTGATAAAAAATTTGTAGCAATTCTTAACCAATTCAATGTCGCTGATTTTAAAACTGCACTTTTTTTTATTTGGAAGCTTTTTGACTCTAAATAAGTTTCAAATAATTGTAAAAAAAACAATTGTAAAAAAATTAAAGATTTTTATGTTTTCATAAAAAATAAATATTGCACGCAAATCACACGTTTAATAACATATTTCGTTCCTTCCTTAAATGTTGCATAGCAAATAAGGCATTGGATGTTACCAAAAGCGTTTTTGACCGCACAATATTTTTTAAGTGCCATCATAAAGTTTTTTCTGTTAACCTGAAACAAAAATATGTATTAGTAGTGGCATACAAAATTGTGCACAGAAATGGATTTCCCTGGTCTATTTATTCAAAAATAAAATAAATTACATGAGAATTATAACGTGAAAAAGTTAAGGCTCAGTTATGCGAACGTTGCTGTACCGTATCTTTACTGTATCAATCAGCTGTTCGCTTTTTGGTATATGAAAAGCAATGCAAAAGCTTACCGAAATGTAATGTACCGTAGCTGTAACGTTTCATTCTGTATAAAACAGAATTTCATACCGTTGTTACGTGACCTTTGTAAAACAGTGATGGGTTGCTGCTATGTTAAATTGAATGGGGGTATTTTCGCTCTTTGTTTTGGTACTTTTTTCAGTATATCTATGGACTTTCAACCAAACTACTAACAATACATATATATAAATATACATATGCTTAGATGTACAAAATAAACAAATGCATATGCACATACAATAGAAATGAGATATATATAAAAGGCTTTAAACATTGTTTTGTCCATGCACATTTATAAAATACATATTTGTTTATTGTAAATCTATAATTTAAATATCAGATATTAAATTATTAATGCTTTTTACATACACTAAATACTGTTTTAATACCATTTTAATCGCCTGGTACTTTTTCTGCACAGCGGTCACCATTGAAACCTTTTGATTTCCCATCACTGTGTGTGTTGTTTTATGTATACTATTGCTTTTTTGTGTATGTATGTGAAAAACATATGACACGTTTTTAGATGTTCTATAAGTGCACCAACGTGCTAGCAGTCCGTTACAGTAAGTTACGGGTACAGCAACGTTCGCCTAACTGAGCCTTTATTTTAGTAAAAAGTTAGGGTATTCAGTGGTAAGTAAAATAGAAAGGGTATTCACGTTGTCGGGTTACTCATACTTCAAACATCTGTGCATACATTTTAATTCTAGCTAATGGTATATCATAACTTTTTACAAAATACCAAATGCGCACCTGAGTTTGCCTGCAAAAATGTATAGTCATTATAACAGGTCAAAGTTACGTTAAATAAATACCATAAATTACCTAGCATTTACACATGCCACTGCCAGTTCGAAAAACTCAATACACTCACGATTTTTTACTAATACACTCACATTTTTCGCAATGGCAGCTCCAGTGGCAGCAAAAATTGCATGCGAGTGGAAATTTGGCACTTGCATGCCACTAAATGTCAAAACGATTAGCAATGTTACCCTGTTCAATATTTAATGCAAATCGACTGGATTGTTGTCGAACTGTAATTTAAGTTTTAACTGCATTTTTATGATTAATTTGTAAATTTCCTAATTATAGAGCATTAATTTTGCTAAAATAATGCTTATATAAATAAATGTAAACTATTTCCCCAAAACTAAAACTATGTGATGAAGTCGGCAACTCTTTTTTGTTTTCTGGTACTTTTTTTTTAATTTGAGATGTAAACAAATTATCTCAAGTTGACGCTTCGACGACATTTTGAAAATGAACTGGCAGTGGCATGTGTAAACAGAAACGCAAATGGCATGAGATTCGACTATTTCGAACACTTTTTCGTTTATAATATGTATAGAACAGTGGCATGCCACTACTTGCATGTGTAAAGGCAACGTTAGTAAGGTTAACTCTTTGGACTCGGTCATATAATTGTAGCATAAAAAAGTAAGCAATAAAAATAGTGCGAAACAATAAAGTTTCATTAATACATCAATAAAACACATCTTCTTACCCAAAAATTTTACCTGCTGTCACATTTGCTTTTATGTGCATAGGTTTACATATACATTGTAGGAAAACAAGACTTTTTTAACAAGTTTTTTAAATATTTTTACTTACTTAAGAAAAGTGTTTTCAAAGAAAAAACCCTTCCGACGCGATTGGTACAGAAACAAAAATATTTTTACAAGCACAAAATACCAACAAATTCTTGTGGCTATTTTTTTTTTCTTAATAATTTCTGCATTTAGGTACGTCTTTTTTACGAAAGAAAAAGGGACTCTTTTACAGGCATCCAAGAATTTTTTTCACAAACAAAACACATATCGTTAGCTTAAATGCAAAACAATGTAGATATTATTTGAAAATTTGAAATTTTTGTTGATTAGGATTCACGTTACATATGTATTTTTATATAATTTTAAGTTATTTACAAAATTAAAAATTACGTATCATCAAATAAATATATAATTTTTTTAACAGCATAATGTATAATCACACTCAATAAAAAAATTAGCAGAGTTTTTAATTCTTTTTGTAAGAACACATTAATATTTTTAAACACCAAAACTGGGCAATCTGTTTTATAACTATTACCACGGTGTTAGTGGAATTAGTGATCAGATAATAATTTATAATAATAATTTTTAGTATTGCATAAGAAAAAATAAAAAAGTGCTGTAAAATTATAAGAACCGAATCCATATACGTATGTAAAATAAAACCTATAATAAATGTGACTATCAGCTTCTTCCACATAGGACTGTTAGACATTTTGAAATTTTTTATCTGAAATATTAAAAATTGCTTTTAAATCTCAAATAATTACCATTTTACAAAGTTCTTTGCTTTGCATGTAAACTTATGAAAGGTTACATTATTCTACATTTTAGTCTTAAAATTTACTCTAAACTCTAAATAAAAATTGCACGCAAGGCATTGGATGTTACCAAAAGCATTTTTGACCGCACAATATTTTTTGAGTGTAAGCTGAAACAAAATAATATAGCATCCGCTAGACATGCACACTTGTCGAAGTCACATCGACGACTGAATTGAAGAGTATAAAAATATGTGTTAGTAGTGGTGTGCACAATTGTGCAAAGAAATGGAAGCCCCTGGGGGTCGATTCTGGTTCTGTGAAAATGTGTTATGAAAAGTTTTTCATATTTTCATATTTTTTCTGATTCTGGTTTAGTGAAAAAATGATAAGTAAGTTCCAATGTTTTCATATGAAAAGAACAAGTGGAATGAAACGAACTGTTTTCACAATTTCACGGTAATATGATTCTTGTTCTATGTAAAAGTGCAAAGAAGTGTCAAAATCTTTTCATTTGTGACATTTTTTTACACTTTCATTTTAACGGTGACAAAATGGAGAAAGTATTAAGAGGCAAGCGGAAAGCAAAAAGAATTTTTAATTAATTATTTAGAGGAATATAAGTAATAATTTAAAAAATTAATAAAAATTATATTCTAAAAATATACAAATTTACAGATTTGTAACTGCGGATGGGGCTAGGCATAGAGACGACAAGTGGAAGAATCTAGCGGCGAGCCTTAACGCTCTTGGTGGTACCCAAAAGGATGGTCAAAAATGCTCCTGAGTCGTCACCTTGAACGGATTTTGGCCATCGCGTAATGTGCGCCTCAAAATTCTTAGTAAATTCCTGTAAAATGCCAATTTTGGATAATAAACACAACATTACTGACGTAAAACTTTAATAAAGTCTTCTTACTTTTGCTCAACCCGAATTTCTTGTGATAGTTCAATTAAAACCAACAATCCCGACATTTTATTAAAATTTATTTTTTTGTGTTGTGTATTTTTATAATTTGACACTTGATCAGAAAACAATATTTGTAATATTTGTAATTACCATCGGCGGTGAATTTTATAAGTTTAGCGACGGATTAAAGTTAACTTAGAGCCGCCTACAATATTTTTATGTTTTATAATTTAATAACATTTTAAAATATTTATCTTTATTTTTTAATGATTTAATTTTTTTTTCGTCGTTTTTAAAAGCTTTTATTTAACTTGCAAAGTATGTACATATATATAAAAATGAAAAATGTTTGTATGTTTGCTTGCCAGTTTGTTTGTTGGCTTATAGACTCCTAAACTACTTTACAGATTTTCCTGAAATTTTTACAGTAGCATCACGTGAGCCCTAAAGATAAAATAGGTTATTTATTTTTTCGATAGGGGCAGGGGAATTGGTACCCCCCATTGGATGCCAATATTAAACATCGCATATCTTAAGAGCCGCTTCACGCATTTTGTTGAACTTTTGGTAGTAGGATCTTCTGAGCCCTAAAATTGAAATAAAGTAGCAGCGGAGGAAGTGGTTTCCCCCATAGGACGCCAATGTTTAATATCGCATATCTTAAGAACTGTTATAGTGAAAATGTTCAAACTTAGTAGTAGTCACTCCTATGGTATACTACACTTTTGAAAATAAAAATAAAGCGGGAAGGCGCAGGGGGAAAACCCTTTCCAAAGGATGCATATATGAAATATCTCTCAACTGAAGAAGTGGTCAAAGCAGTGTAGCGAAGCGCACCGGGTCAAGCTAGTATATATATATATATATATATATATATATATATATATATATATATATATATATATATATACATATGTTTGTTCAGGTGAAATCTTGCAACTTAATTTTGAAACAGATATCTTCAATTGATTGAGCTGAACTTTTGTACACACTTTTAGTTTGGATGACAATGCATGGTTAACTATGTGGGGCCATTCTAAATCTAACATGGCGGCACACCCGAGAGGGCGGTCTACTTATTTTTAATGCATTCGTACAATATGGGTATCAAATAAAAGAGAACACGAATGCGAGTTTTAAATAAATGAAAAGTAAAAAATCTTTTTTAAAAACATGCTTTTATTTAAATACGCTTTAAATCAACTCACTTTAAATTAATAACAACATTCTTGACGTAGATGTAATTTTTATGCCGAAATTATTGTGTTACTCAAAGTTTACTGGCATAAATAATTTTGGAGAATTCGCGCGGGCAAGAGTCGGCCCAAAAAGCTCATTTGTTTATTGTTGCTTTAATTTAAAAGCAGATCGATTTAGCTTGCTGCCAAATTTTTGTTTGCAACTTGCCCGTTCGAAAATACATATATTTAAAGATGGTGAAGGGTATATAATTGCAATCTTACTTGTTTTGTTTTTAATTTTAGTCGGTAAGGTGGTTTTTACCTGAATGTAATGAAGAGGGAAGAAATTACTGTTGTGAACCTTTCTATGCATACGTATATTATATGTATTCTCATTGTTAGTAATACGAAATCTTTTTTATTAAAAATTCGGACAAAAATGGTTAAAACAAATTTTAGTAAAAATAAATGCATGTGACTCAAGCAGTTAAAAAAATATCGTTTGCGGATTGGCGCCGGCTCAAAACTTCTAAGCTTTGACATCTGCATTTGACTTTTACATAGATGCAAAAATTTCACTGCTACAATGGAATGAAACACTTTTTCATTAAAAGAACGGGAATCGCAATTTGTGTAATTGTGAAATGATAATATGAAAAGTTCATTTGAAAATGAAAATGAAAAGTTTTTTTTCATTTCACAGTTTCACAGAACCAGAATCGACCCCCTGGTATGTATGTACATTGCAAATAAAAAAGTAAAAACAAACTATAAGAAGTTTTTTTTTTTGTTGAAGACACATTTAAGTAAAAATAAAGAAAAAACCTAACAAAAGAATTTTTGTTTTCATGCAATTATGTGCAAACAACCTATGTGAAAGCAAGTGTGACCGATTTTTAATTGTAGGGCAATAATATGTGTTTTATTGTTGTACAGATGAAACTATATCGATTTGCACAGAAGTTCAAATGCTGTTATTGTCTAAATTTAAACAATTGTAGGAATATAAAAAATATTTTTCTAAAAAAATTAACTGATTATTTATAAAAGATATTTTTATGTTTACTAAAGCGACATGGCGACATAATCAAAATGCTTTTGATTTTCATAAAAAGCCAGTTTGATATGTGTGCACGTAATATCTTGAAATTTTATTTATTTTTTTTGTTTAAAAATGTATGAAAATGTTTTTTTGTTAAAATTGTATTATTTGACAAATTATTAAATTGTTTCCAACGAAAAATCCAATTTTATTTATTATTACAACAAATAATTATTACAAATTATGAAAAATAATCAAGCTTTCGAAGTCTTACTTTTAGAAATTTGTTGAATTCTTATAAAAGTCTGCAAAAATATTTTTACTAAATAAAGCAATGAAAATGAAAAATTTATTAATTTATTTATAGTTTTTGGTTTGCGGAGAATAACGTATGTTATAAAGACAGGATGGAGATGTTAAATTTACTAGTCCTTCCTTATATTATGACGGAAGCAATACACATGGGAAAAATTTAAATACCTTCAAATCATCGATTACATACTGAAAAAGTTAAAATTTGTATCCATTAATCTTGTAAAGAGCCAATAAGTAAAATTATTACCTAAATACTCGTGGTAAATAGTTAGGGCGTGTGTGAAACGGTAGCAAAGTACTATGGTAACAAAGTATTTCCATGTGGGGAAAAAATTCATGTTTCTGCTGTGTGAAATGATATATTTTAACGAAATAAAGAATGCGTTTTCATCGTATACCTAGATAAATAAGGATATATTCAAAATATGGGACTACGGTAGTATACCACATTTATAGACGAGTCAACGAAATAAACTGCAATTAAATTACCTATGTTAATCCATTTAGGGATAACAGCATGTTGCCAAACTTATATATTAAAAAAAAATTGTGGCTACACCGATATGGTGCCTAAAACTTTTCTTTTGTTTCTAATCTATTTCCCATTTTAATTATACTAATACATAGCTATGTATGTATTGCAGTACTTACAAGTTAATTTATCAAAATTCCTAAAAAAAAAACACCTTAGATTTTATGATTGTAAATATACTAGTGCTCGAACACGGGACAGTGTATGTTATATTAACTACTATTTGTTTGGTTATGGTCTACATTATAAGAACTTTTTTGAAAAATATCGTTGGAAAAAATTATATCTTTTTTGACGATATAAAATTTTGACGTTGTGTTAAAATATTTAAAAAAATACTATGTACAGTACTTTTTGCTTATAGTCACAAATCGTGGACTATATCGCTAGAATGACTATACGCCTAGTTCACATGTGTATATGTGTGTGGCAAAATTTAAAAAAGGTAGCGATTTATGAAAAGCAATTTACCTTTCTTTCTTAATTATATAAAAAAAATTATGAGCAAGGCAAGAGTCTAACAAATTTTAAAATCGCAATACGAATGAGAATGTTTTAGATGAAAAATTGATAATATTGCCAGATAATTACATTAAACACATTTAAAAATGGTTGCTTTAGAAACTTGGAATAAAGCTTAAGCTTTATTTGATTTTCAGACATTTTCCTTGCCAAAAGTTATCAAACTTCAGATCTCTACAAGAAAACAAGTAAATTTTTAATTTATTTTGGAAAATAAATTCTAAAAATTTAATCGCGTTTGATTGTATATTAAATGGAATTTTAAAAATTTCTTAAAATTAATATTTTTGCAAAATTCAATTCACTGATCTCTGAAGTTCTAAGTTTTAAGATATTCAGCCTTGTTATGATATTCGCACGATTTAAAAAAGCAAAACACCAGATTTATTTTACAGTGTTCGGAAACTCGTGCGTTATGCTTGCGATCTGCCATAGTTTCTTACAAAAATACTAGTTTCCTTCAGCATACTTTTGTAATTTTAATTCGCCAAACTTCGTGCTATTGCGTTTTACAGAACACATATTATACGATTTCAAGTAAGAATGTTACGCGTTTTACGATTATCAGAGCATGCCCGATTTATTTTAAATCGTTCAAAAAACTATAATAAAAACACACTACTGGAATAATGCTAAATATTGAAAATTTTTTGCAAATGTTTGGCGAATTTAATATGAATTTGTAAAATAAAAAATCATATTAACAACACTGACAGCGGGATTATAGCTTTGCAACAGAGTTGCAAACTGTTTTAAAAGAGTTAAAACAATAATAACATATTTCATCACTGTTACCAAACACAAAAACTAATTTTTTTCGATTGGAGAGTTGATAAGAAAAAGTAAACGATTAATTTCTTGATTCTTTGATATGGTTTGTAACTTGGAAACAAACAAAAAACTTAGGCTTATGTGACTAAAACGTTAATAATTTGCTTTACTTTTGTGAATTTTTTGTGCTTATACCCTGCAAATAATATTGGACCACCTGATCCAATTTGATTAAATGGACTACTCCATGGACTGGTCCGATGTAATGGAAGCATGGACCATGTCATTGTTAAAAAGTGTTTGTAGTGAGACGACATGTTTTCGTTTGTTAACGACATGTTTTCGTTTTTATACGAAGTTAAAACTAATCCTCTTGTGTATACAATGGAGTAGTTTTAAAACTACCCCTTTGTAATGCATAGGTATTGGAGTAGTCCTACTCCCTTATGGAGTAATCCATACACGCATGTATAGAGTAATCTCGTTTTTTGTAGGGTATCGCTAAATGGACTATAACATAAATACTTGTCTAAAAATTTTAAGTATAATTCGGTTCGAATCGTTATAATTTCATTTTTACAACAATAAAACACATATTCTTACCCTACCAATTAAACAATCGGTCGCATTTGTTCTTACGTAGGTTATTTGCACATAAATTGCTTGAAAACAAAACAAAATCACTTAAAAAATAAAAATACCGAAAACCGGTTTTAACGAAGAAAACATAGGCACACACACGTTGGTTTGCAAAAACAGAAAACAAGTGTATGTATTGATGCATGTATGTGGTTTTTTGCTCTCTTCAGTTTTCTGAATGTGAGCACGAAAACCGGTTTTAACGAAAAAAACATACGCACGCACACGTTGGTTGACAAAAACAAAAAACATATGTATCACTGATGGGATTTATGGCCCAATTGGGCCATTTTAGGCCCTATTGAATGTTGCTTGCCCTAAGGCCCTTTCGCTCTTTTTTTGGCCCTTTTTAGACTTAGATATATTTTAGTCGATTAGTTTCTGCCCAAAAAAATTCTTTAAAAAAATCGCCCCTTTAACACTACTTCTTGTTAAAATACAACACTGTGAAATACTACTACTTTAAAAAACAACAATGTTTTATTTTGTTTTTTAAATGAACGTTAATTTGTTCTTGCCGACTTATAAGTTTTTTATTTTCATTTTTATACATATGTACATATGTATGTATATGGGTTAATTCCAAACACAATGCTTTTTTTTCGTCTCAAGCTTTTTATTTCTTTCATGTAAAAGAAAATAAAAAAACAAAAACGGCAAGTAAGCTCTAAAATAATTAGCAACAAACAAAAGTAGTTGTAATTATTGTAAAACTTTCTGCTAAATTGTGCAAATGGTGCTTTAACTGTATATCATGCCTATTACATACAAATATACCTGTCTCCACACATGTTATTCATTAAGCAACATGGAAAAAGAGTTTAAAACAATAGAACAATAATAAAAAATTCAACTGTTTTTCAATGATTGTATTTATTTTTATTGCTTTTTCCTGGTTTTACCTGAAAAATGTTATCAATGTCATTTTGACGTTCTAATTTTACTTTGTCTCTGCGTTTTTTCCGTAATGTCACATTTTTTTTAATTAAGTCATAATCATTACTTGAGCTGTTTCGTTTGCTTTATGTGCATCGCTATTAAAAAGTGCAAGAAGTGATAAATTGATTAAGATAAAAAATAAAATAATAAAATCAATTATTTGGTGTTTTCAAGTGAATTTATAATCGCACGATGGTAAGTACAGCTAAAAATTTCCGTACTGTCACACAGTTATTTAATAAAAAATCGTAAAAAATAAAATAAATAAAAATGTATATTAATATATTACGAAGTTTTGATCACTTTTTCTTGTTTTTATTTTCCGTGAAATAACTTTTTAGAAGAAAAAAACAAAAAAAATATCACAAATTTCTTTACTGTCACTTTTAAGTAAAAAGGTTTTTTTTATTTTAAAAGCTTATTTCTCGAAAATTCTGATTGATTTCAATACTGTAGTTCTTTTGATGTAAAGATAAAAACAAATAGAAAAAAAACCAATCGGGAATCAATTTTTTATGAAATATTCACAGATTCCGATGAATAGATTTGTTCATGAATTTTTTGTTAATATAATTGGATTACTTTTATTTTTTGTTTCGTTTTTATAAAAAAGAAAAAACAAACAGTAACCAAAAACAAAATAATGAATAAATTTTTTTTTTTTTTTTTTTTTTTTTTTTTTTAACTTTTAATTTGTTTATTGGATCTTTCTTAGTAGAAAATAACAATAAGTAATAACATCTTAAAAACTATTTTTAATTTATGATTCTATTACCAGTGCAATAGGAGACCATATTGGGAACATTTAAACATATATTAGCTTTGTGCTATGGCCAAGGTGTCTACCCTCTTTAGCCGTGAGTGGCCTCTAAACGAGAGTAGGTTCTGTGCTAGGGGATTAGGGTGAGATGATAGTTTGGATATATATTTAGAACAATATTTTTCTATTTCATCGCGAACTGACGGGATATTGAGGTCTTTATGTATATTGTCATTACGAATGAACCAGGGGTCGCCTGTTATGTATCTTAATATTTTTGACTGTCTTCTTTGTAACTTAGCAATATTGGAAGTGGATGCTGTTCCCCAAAGTTGGATTCCATAGGTCCATATTGGCTTCAGAATGGTTTTGTAGAGTAGAGATTTGCATTCTAAACTAAGCGAAGATGAGGAGTTTAGAAGCCATCCGAGTTGGGCAGTTTTGACTTTTAATTGCGTTGTTTTCGATTCAATATGTTTGGACCATGTGAGACGGCGATCAAGGTGAATTCCTAGGTATTTAATGTGGGGTTTTTCAGGTATTCTGGTGTTATTTATTGTAAGTGTGGGGCAGTTTTCTCTTCGCAGTGTAAAAGTCACATGTGCACACTTAGCTGGATTAACTTTTATCTTCCATTTGTTAAGCCATGATTCCAGCTCATGTATATGAGACTGTAGGTTGGATGAGGCAATTTTAGGATCTTTGTGAGTGCTCATAAATGCTGTATCGTCTGCAAAAGTTGAGGTATGAATTTGACAATTTGTTGGCATATCTGCTGTATAAAGAATATACATCATGGGACCAAGTATACTGCCTTGAGGAACCCCAGCTGAGATATTCCGAGAGCTTGAAGTGTAGCTTTTATATTTGACTACAAATGATCTGTCTGTCAGGTAACTTTGGAGTAATCTATGCGTATTTTGCGGTAAGGATTGAACTATTTTATATATAAGCCCTTTGTGCCAGACTTTATCAAAGGCCTGTGAGATGTCAATAAATAATGAAGAGCAGTAGAGTTTTTCTTCAAATGCCTTTCTAATTTGGGTCACGATACGATGTACTTGTTCAATGGTGTTATGGTCCTTACGAAATCCGAACTGGTGTGCGGGAATTATTTGTTGGTCATTGAGGTATGGTGTTAGTGCCTGCAGGAATACTTTTTCAAACAACTTTGATAAGATGGAAAGTAAGCTGATTGGTCTATATGAGGTGACCATACTAGGATCTTTTCCCGGTTTAGGAATCATTATAATTTCTGACGATTTCCAGGACGGAGGAAAAAAACCTATGCGTAGGATACCATTAAAGATGAAAAGGATAAGTCTTAGCGCACTGTATGGCAATTCGCAGATCATTTTAGATGTTATTGCGTCTATACCAGGGGATTTTTTGGTGTTGAGATTTTTTACAATTGTTGTTATGTTAGAGAATCTAAGTTTCATGGGAGAAACTACTATGTCATTTATTTGAGGAATTTGAATGTCCGACATAGTGATGTTGGGTGTGAATACCTCTTCTAAATGATCGGCAAAAGCGTTGGCTTTATCGCAGTGACTTCTCGCCCAATTTCCGTCACTAAGACGTAAAGGAGATTCGTAGGGTATGGGTCTTTTCAGTTGTTTTGTTGCTTTCCAAAGACTGTAGTCCGTTTTGTCTGTTGGATCTAGGCTCTGTAAATAAAGATTCAGAGATGCGTTTTTATTTTCTTCGAGTGCTTTATGTAGAGCTTTTTGGCAGATTTTAAGCTTGCTTTTCAGGATTGGAGAGCGGTGAAGTTGCCATTGTCTTCTAAGATGTCTTTTTTCTTGTACTAGATTTTGTATATTTGATGGACACATGTACCCTTTGTTTTTGGTGGGCTTTGGGGCTGGAGTAGATACTTTCACTGCAGCAGTTACTGTTTCTGAGAAGAGCAATATTGCTGACTGAATTTCTGCCTCAGTTTTTAGTGAGATGTCTTGAGATAAGTGTGAACTAACGTATTTTTTGTATTTTAACCAGTTGGTGTTTCTGTTTGGGAGATGGTTATGGACTGAAATTGGTTCCTTATGAGACAATGTCAGAATCGTTGGAGAGTGGTCAGATGATAATTCAAGCGACGATGCTATCGAAATTTGTTCGCGTTTAATATTTACTGCGAAGTCAATGAGGTCGGGAATCTTATTAAGGTCTGAAGGCCAATAAGTTGGCTGACCTCCAGACAATACGTCGAGCTGGCTGGAATTAATAGCTTTTAGCAACTGTCTTCCTTTGGGAGAAATGAGTCTCGATCCCCAGTGAGTGTGCTTGGCATTGTAGTCTCCTGCTGCTAAAAATTTGTTACCCAGGGTTTTGTAAAATTTTATGAAATCGAGTTCTGATATTTTGTGCTTGGGTGGACAATAAATGGCGGACACTGTCATTTTGGCTCCTACAAGGTATATTGAAGAAGCTTGTATGTGCTCAGTTCTGTATTCTTCTAAGGGGAAGTGATTTAGTTTGTCGTGGACAATTATGGCTGATCCACCAAACGCTCTACCTGTAGGGTGTTTTGTGTCGTAGATAGAGTAGCCTTTGATTCTAAAGCAATTTCTATCTGTGAAGTGAGTTTCAGAGACTAGCAGTATATCAATACTTTGGGAATTAAGGAAATTTTCTACTTCTCTTTTATGTTGGCTAAGGCCGTTTGCGTTCCAGTAGCATATTTTTATCTGGTTCATTTATTCCCAACGAGTGCTTGTAGCAGCATGCCCTGATTTCTCAGGAGTTCTTGCATTATGCCTTGCATATTATGAATAAAACTATTGATAGTTTGGATTAGAGTCTCCATCGCTGTTTCTAGTGAGTTTTTTTGCATGGGGGTATTGGGTTCTCTTATAGCTTCAGCATATGAAGTGTGTGAATTAGGCATGTGGTGAGTATTACTATTGTGGGTATTATTGGTGGATTTCAGGCGAGTTGGGGAACTGTATTGAGCATACAAGAGGTTTTGCGATCTCAAAGGTAAGTTTGAAGAGCCGTTATTATATGGAATGGGCTCGGGGTTTGATGTAGGCACATTTAGGTTGTTGGGAAGAGGTGGGAAGTTATTGGGACGAAACTGTTGATGGATAGTTTTTTTTTGTGAATTTTTCTTAATCCTTAAAAACACAGGGCAGCCTCTGTAGTTTGCAGTATGATTACCGCCGCAATTACTACATTTAGTAATATTCGGGTCATTTTTTGGATTTGTACATTCGGAGGATTTATGAACGTCTCCGCATCTAACACACACGGATGGCAGTTTACAATATCCTTTAGTGTGGCCAAATTCCTGGCAGTTTAAGCATTGGGGTGGGTTTTTTCTTTTCATTGGTTCTTCGACTGATATTTTTCGGTGGAGAAGGTATCGCATGTTATATATAGGATGGGGTTCATTTTTTTTTAATTTTTTGGAGTCAAAGGAAATTTGAACTCTAAAAAGAGGTTGTGGAATTTTATCCTTATTAATTATATTTTGGACAGATTTTACTTCATATCCTTCACTTTCGATAGCATTTTTAATATCGTTTGTAGGTGCAGTGCTTTCAATCCCCTTGATGACAACTGTGAGACCTTTTGCGCTTTTTAATTGGTGAGTATAATAATTTTTTTTTTCTGAGTCTAAATAAGCAGTAACTTTGCGATAATTAGATTCAGAATAGGTTTGAATTTTTGTTTCATAAACACTGCCTCTACGCAGAGACTCTACAAAAAAATTATTTTTCCCAACAGTTTGGGATAAGGAGTTTACTAAGGTATTGGAATTTTGTTCACGTAGATATATTGGGGGCGGTTTATATTCCTTTATAGGTTCCGTGGCTTCATCATCGACTTCGTTTGTAGCTAGTAAAGAGAACCGGTTTTGACTTACCGTTTGTTCAGGATCTAATTTTCTTGTTTGTTTTGGAGTTGGTTGTATTTTTGATGATTTCGGACTTAATTTGCGTTTGGATCTTTGAAAATATCTATCAATACCTGTTTGGATTTTTAGTTCATTAGGTACGGTATTAACTTCTTGTGGATTTGTAGTTTTAGATATAGCGCCTTTTGAAGTCACTATTGCCGGCTGTTGTTCCATTTGGATATTATTAAGTGGTGTGTGTGTTTGTGCGTTTTTACTGTTTACACTTACGAACTGCAAAAGAGAACTGCTTGTCTCTTTAGTAGTACTAGATTGTATTTGTTTTAAGGGAGTTTGAACAAAGAGTGAATTACCAGTTGACATGATCGGAGTAAAAGAGAATATTGATGATGTGGTGGTAGTAGTAGTTACAGATGATTGTGTTGTAATAGCTGCTGAGTTAACTACGTTGGTTGAGTTAACAGAAGTTGAATGTGTGGGAAGGCTGAGAAAATTATTATTATTATTTGTTGTTTGAGAAGGAGAAGTTTGCGTTGCACACTGAGCACTCCATGATGGAGTTGTTTTTTGCGCATGCGCGGTGAGAGAATTAGATACAGAGGGATCATTCGAATTGTAATTTGATGGGGACGCAATTTGAGCGGGAGAGACTTGATTATTTTGTGTTACATTTTTCTCGAGAATATTAGTTGGGGGAGAGCGCCCAACTGGCATTTTTTTTTTTTTTTTTGTTAATTTTGTTTTTTCTTTTTTGTAATGTGCTTCACTTCACTTTTTTATGTTTTATTTATATATAAATTCTTGTTTTCAGATTTTATGTTTTTCTTTTTAGATTTCATTTGAAATAACAATAAATTTAAATTATTGCCATTGAGCGTCTTTTCGCTATTTATTTGAAATAATATTTCTGGTTTTTTTGTTAGTGAAACTTTATTATAAACGATTAAATGTCGGAGCAAAATAAAAACACGTCCGCACAGTCTGATATACATATATACATCATGAATAAATGTTTAAGTTTTCGTTACACTTGAAATTTAAATTGGATTTTCTTTACTGTCACAAAAAATTCCGTACTGTCACTTTTTATTTTTTCAAGTTTCCAGCAAAATACAACAATTTCTTCCAAATTGTTTGAAGCAAATTTGTTACTTTAAATGTAAGCTGCACAAAAACAAATTTTTGTAAAAAAATTACTTGTTTTTAATTCTTGAATTATAAAAGGAAAAAAAAAATAATTGGAATCTCTTCGAAAAATAACTTTTTGCTATTACTAACCCGTTTTTTTTAAGAAAAACATCCAAAGCTGGTAAATAATAAGTGAACGAATGCGATAGTAGGCTTTGTTCTAACATTTTTGCATTAATTTCTTAGTTTTGTAAATTTTTGTAAAAAGTGACATTCCGGAAAATATTTCACCAAAATGCAATAAAAAAGCAAAACAAATTTTTTTTAAAGAAACTAAAAGTAATTTCGCAATCTGCACAAATCTTAATGCAAGTAAACAATTTCAGAGAATGAATTCCTCAACCTTAAAAAAAAAAAAAAAAATGCTCATGTACACTACTTTTGGAATTAACCCATATGTACATGTGTATATGAAATATAACGTTATACTTTTGCAAAGAAAAAGGAAAAAAAACGCTGAAATTTTCTTCGAAAAATAAAATATTCAAAGGTAATAAAGTTCCTTAAAACGAAACACAATGGACAAATATGTAAAAAGGTTAGTAAATGTTTTATTTCAGAAACTTCTTATTGTAAAATAATTCTTAAAAATGATTCGGCAAAAGTGCACTTTACGGGGCGTACGAAAAAAAAAAAAAAAAAGTTGAATAAAAAAAGAAAAAAACCAAAATTAAAATTTAAGGGGGCTAAGGCCCCTGGGACCCCATGGATCAAAAAAGCGGCCCGCCCACTTAGTGGTATGTGTGGGTACTCAAATTAAAGGTAATTGTGTAAAAAACACGAAATTAATAAAATTTAGGTCGAGCGGGACTTCTGGGTTCCTATGGGGGTAAAAAAATTGCCCCTCCCACCCTTATAACTATGTGTGGGTACTCGAATGAAAGGTATTTTGCTTACAATTGTAAATATTTTGTTTTTATTTTGCTTTTTTAATGTTATACCTATGCGCTAAAATTTTTAAATGAGTTTTATTATTCGGCCGGGCGCAAGGATTTTCTGCTCTATGGTATAACAAAGACCGGCTTCGCTAACTAAAGGTTTTCTGCATACCTATAAAAGATACATAAATTAACCTAGAGAGGAAAATATTAAACGAATACAAAAACAAAATACATATTTGCAATCGTGAGCAAATTACCTTTAATTTGAGTACCCACACAGATATACATAAGTGTTATGGGGGGGACACTTTTTTTGACCCAGAGGGCCCTAGAAATGCCGCCCACCCAAAATTTTATTATTTTCGTTTTTGTTGCACAATTACCTTTAATTTGAGTACTCACACATACCATTCATTGGGCGGGGCGGTTTTTTGGACCCAGGGGTCCCCACGGGCCTCGGCCCCCTTAAATATTAATTTTGGTATTTTTTTTTTTAATTCTGGATCGGGTGGCATATTTTTTATATTTTTTTTTCGTACGCCCCGTAAAGTGCACTTCAGCCAATGATTCTTACAGAACAAACGAAGATGTTTTAGTGGATAGAACACCAAATTCCATTTCAGAAAACAAGGGGTAAGCAAGCTTTTAATTTTTTTTTAATTTATTAAATTTATTAACAAAAATCAATGTTGAACATTTTGTTTTTAGTACAAGTAGCTCAGTTCAACCAAAAATTGCAAAAAAAATTAATGAAGATTGGCTGAAGGCATATCCCTGGTTGAAGAAGGTACAAAATTAACAGGTATGTTTTATATGTAATGTAAAAGTGGCTGGAACCAAGTACCATATTCAACGACATGGGGCCACCGAAACCCACAAAAAATTGGAGCTTGAAACTCGAATATCCCCAAAAATAAATAACTTTTTGTCGCAAGTTAGAATTACGGATTCTGTTAAAAACGATGCCCAAAACTTGGAGTTAATGTTAACAAATTTTGTGGCGGAACATAACTTACCATTTTCTGTTTTGGATCACCTCGGAAAATTATTAAAGAATGGAATCACCGACTCAAATATTGTGAAAAAATGCTTTATTCACCGGAAAAAAGCAACGAAAATAGTAGCAGACTGTACTGGGCCATCGAATTTTAGGCAAGTAGTGGAAATTTGCAAAAAACAATACTATTCAATTATAATTGATGAAAGTACAGATTGTACAACGACAAAAAATCTTGCAATATTGGTACGAATTTTTAACGAAAAATGTATTGATCGCTTTTTAACTCTAACGAAAATTCCTGACGGATCTTCAAATTCAATTTTTAATATAATTTCAAAAGTCCTTCAAGATAACGACATCCCTTTTACAAATTTGGTTGGTTTTGGTGCTGACAATTGTTCGGTGATGATGGGTAGAAATAATGGTGTACAAGCTTTATTATCTGAAATTCAGACGTCGTTATATGTTAGTGGTTGCATATGCCACAATTTAAATTTGGCTTCACAACATGCTTCTTAGTGTTTACCAAATGAAATCGATAAATTACTTAAAAGTATAAACAAATATTTTTGTAACAGTTCGTCTCGAAAGGAAGATTTTGCACAATTTCAAAAATATTTTAATTCCGAAACCCACACTATTCTCAAATATTCACCAACGCAGTGGAACCCATTATTATATTATTTCACATTATCAGATTTCGAGTCGAAAGAAAATAAAAAAACTAATTTTATTTTGCGCAGTCTGAAAGATGACAATAAAAAAATGTACTTTTTGTTTTTATCGTATGTGCTGAAAATAATAAATGACATAAATATTGAAATGCAATCAGAAGATACAAGAATTCATATTATTATAGTAGGGCTTACTTTTTTGTTTCGGCAAATGTCATTTTTTAAACAAAAGATATATTGATGATTTACACGTTGCTGATATAGATCTAAACTCTCACCAACTTTCAACCGAAGAAATTTATTGTGGTGCAGAAGTTGAACTGTTTATAACAAAAAAATGCATTTCTGTTCAAAGTATTCTAGAATTTAAACTTAATATAAAGACATTTTATATATCATTTTTGTCATATTTAAGAAAAAAATATAACTTTAAAGATTATTATTTAAACTGGTTTCCCAAGTTTTCACCACAACACGTTTTAAGCGGAGACACAAACAATATTGTACCATTTATTTTAAAACTTTTTCCAAGTGAAGAAACAAATATCGAAAAAATAAACTGTGAGTATAGATCTATATCGGAATTCGAAGAATTAAAAAGATTAGAAAATTATACTATGAGTAAGTTTTGGAAAGAGGTCGGAGATGTGAGAAATACTTTAAATGAACCACTGTTTTCAAACATTTTTCGCATTGCTCAAGGCATACTGTCTATTCCGCATTCTTCCGCAAGTGTGGAAAGAGTTTTTTCCGTGCAAAATTTAATAAAAACCAAAGTACGAAATAGATTACAATTGGAAAGGTTGTCTTCGTTAATACACACAAAAGATTTTTAAAATCCAATAACTTATGTTGCTACGACAACCAAGGTTCCAAAATATTAAAACAAAAGAATGTTACAAACCTTGAAATACCAGATGAATATTTATTAGATTGAAATTTTAATATTACTGTGTTAATGAAGACTGATAATACTTATATTAGTTCTATAAAAAATTTCACAACCAAAAAAAATAATTTATATATAAGTATATATGTATATATAAACGTAAGTATATATATATATATAAATTCAGTTATATGTATGTATATACATATAAATACAGTTAGTCAATTAACTTTTTTCAAAATAGAACTATTACAAAACGTTAATATAAATTTTCTAATTTTCTTTTATATTATTTCGTTAAATTAAATAAAGAACTTAAATTAAAAAAAAAATCGGTAATAATGAAAAAGTTGTTCCTTACATATGGCGGCTAATTATAATATTTTGAAATATTTTTATTTTGAAAATAATCGTTTACTTTTATTTGACTTTTATATATATAAGTATATAATACTAATATTGTATATATCATAAATACTCCAAAATTTATCAAAAGTCAATTAATTTATATTTGATTTGATCAAATGAACATAATTTTTTATAAAATAGAAAATAAATGCACAATCAAAACTTAAGCCTGATCTTTTTCTGATTTTTAGTATTAAACCCCAATATACCGAAAAAGCATCTATTAATTATAAAATTTAATACATATGGATTAAAAATTTAATTCAAAGCTTGATTTCTTTAATAAATGGATTAGGCCCCTTTTAAGTAAATTTGGCCCTTTTTCGTTTAAACTTTGGCACAAATTGAAAATTTTCAAATCCCATCACTGATATGTATGCATGTGGTTTTTTGCTCTCTTCAGTTTTCTGAATGTGAGCACGAAGTTTTTGCTTTCCTTTTTACTTCCCCCTCTCATCAATAAGAAGCACAACATTTTTGTAAATTCCAAATGTACTAAGTGCAACATCTTTATAAATCTATAGTCTTTGGTTAAAGGTTGTTTAAATTAGTGTAAAAATGTTTCCTTGTGTTTGTTGTAATAAAAAGTTGAATTTTTCCATCTTTCCAATTTTCTAATCAAAAAAAAATAAATCTGAACTAAATAATAAACCGATTTCATTTATTGGTTAAGCTACGGAAAACAGTGTCCCATTTGATACTTTAAATACTTAGGAGCAATATTACAAAAACTTCTCAAGCCTATTTGCAATGCAATAACCAGTAAAGAAAAAAAGATATTATCTTTAAATTTCGAAAACGCTACATTTATGTTGAGCAACGTTGTTAAAAAATTAAGACGTGATAAAAAATGAATTAAACAATAATGAATTCCCGTCAAAATAGATAGCGCATCGCCACTAGATAGAAAGAAATATTTTCGCAATAAGTATCCAATACTGCAAAGATGGCTGTATTGTGTTGAGAGTACTAGGAATGTGCGATTTAAAAGGTGCAGGTAGCAGTATGTAAAAAAACTTAGCGGCAGAAATTATAAAAATCTAAAATAAATTTGATCTCAGTTTGCAAAAAGTGATGGCCATTACTTCTGACAATGGGCAAAAAGGCTATGGGATAATAAAGATGTACATAGTTGTAATATTTATTATCCCAATGTGTTGGTTACAGTAATGAAGAGGAGGTTTTAGACAACGTAGACTACTTAGTTCTCTAAAAACAAATTGAAAATGATGGTGATATTAATATAGGAGAAATAACTGTATGTTGATGTGCAGTTCATACTGTACAATTTGTTAAAATTACAGACATTACAAAATTCATATTGATGTCCAGAAATTATGTGAAATATTTAAGGAAGCAAATAGAATTCTGTCATTTTTTTTTTTTTTTTTGTTAGGACCAACACTCAGGGGATGACCCCTACTAATGCATTGCATTGTGTTGGTACAAGGAAAATAGGTAATGGGAAGGAAGAAAGAGGGAGTAGTGATTGTAAACATTCGACTTTAATTTATTCATGTTGAAAGTGAGAGGAAAGACTTCAGCAGGAAGGTTGTTCCACATACGAACAGTCCGGCCAAAAAAGAATTTTTACTGTAATGCCTTGTACGATTCACTGGTCAATCGACCACAAAAGGATGGGCTCTCAAGGAAAAACGTGTATTACGAACAAAGGTATGGGAACCAAACCACTAATGTCAACAGAACGCATCCCGTTGTAGTAACGATAAAACAGGCAAATACAACCCATATAGCGACGGTGGTCAAGGGAGTCAATATAATTGGATACCCTACTGTCACCAATGAGAACCTGCGCCCTCTCCTGCACGCGGTCGAGAAGCTCCAACATAGACTTTGAAGCACCGGCCCACGCATGAGAGTTGTATTCCATTCGAGGTCGGATGTAGGCGGTATAAATAGTAAGGAGATCAGATGGAGTGAAGTTTATCTTACACCGTGTTAAAAAACCCGAGGCAGTTAAAAGCTCCTTTTGACACCTTAAATATATGTTCTGTCCATCGGACATCACATTGTATCCTCATGCCCAGAACATCAAGAGATTCTTAATTAATTCATTTGATTAAGTCTCGGCCAAGCGTATTATTCATGTTCTGCCTCATACCACAAACATCGGACATGCTTGATTTATAATCAAATGAATAAGAATGGCAAAGGTTGCTGTCATCTGCAAAAATAGTAGATAGGGTTGGAAGTTTGACATAGAAGGTCATTTAGAAAAATAAGAAACAGTGGGAGAAAGAACGGAACTCGTTTGATGAAACCCCATCTATAACAACTAGTATAGTGCGATCTCTGAGAAAGCTCGAGAGAAATTATCACCGACGCCAAATGCAACGACAAGAGTGCACCATGCTAGACTCCGTCAAACGCCTTGGACATTTCTAAAGCAATTACCTTACTTTCGCCAAAATGGTGAATGGAACGACACCATCTTTCCGATAACAGGGCCAGTAGGTCTTCTGTAGAACTATCTCTACGAAAGCCATACTGGCGGTGGCTTAGTTGGTAGTTTGACACTAAAAATTTGACAAGATGGTGATTTACCATACTCTCCATAACTTTGGAAAGTGCAGAACAAATTGCAATTGGGCTGTAATTTTCAGGGTTATTAGCCACTCCTTTTTTAGGAATTGGCGTTACATTAGCAACTTTCCAGCAGACGGGAAACTTCCCGGAATGGTATAAAGCGCTGAAAAGATTTGCTAAGGGACGAGCTAGCGTCGAAGAGCATTGTTTCAAGACCAGTGTATGTATACCATTCGGCCCAGGAGACTTGTTCATGTCGAGATCCTCAAGAACCTTTTTAACAGTTCGACCCCGAAAAAATATTTTAGACATAGTTATGGATACTTCTTCGAGTTCGGGTAGTGGTTGGTTGCTAGCTGGTAAGTTAGAATTATTGGCAAATAATTCGGCAAAACAATTAGCCTTATCAACCGGGGGTTCGTGAATGTTTCGCCATCCTTTAAGGGTTAGTATTGAAGAACTAGCATTAACCCTTACTCTTTTAACGAATGACCTGCCCCGGGGAGCAGTAAGAACGTCAGGTTGAAGACGTTGCTCGTTTTTTTTCCGTCTAAGTACTTTGGCACACGAAGACCTTGCCATTTTGCGTAGCAATTCAGTATTAGCGGTTTTATTGTCACTACAATTTCTGAATGCTTCCTCTCTGGATCTGACTGCTGATTTGCACGTCTGATTAAACCAAGATTTAGACCTATGCTTATTCGAAGCGTTTTTAACTGGAATGAACATTTTCATTCCTAGCTTTGTAACATTTTCAACCATTTTCGCCATGGCATTGACGTCATTGTCCAGGAAACAAAGTTTCCATAAAAATGCCAAAAAAGTCGTTGAGCTCAACCCAACGTGTAAATTTTGATCGATTCATAACTTGTCGTGAAACGTAAATGGAAAAGCGGCGGCAATGATCCGAGTTACCGAGAGGTGCTAGAATTTCAACTTCGTACTTTTGAGGATGCGAAGAGAGGAAGAGGTCAAGGGTATTGTGTTGGTGCCCATCAACACATGGAATATGTGTTGGTTCCTTCACCAGCTGCACGAGGTGATTGTGTGCAGCAAATGGCTCAACATATTGGCCTTCATAGGTTGTACGGCCCGAGTGGTGAAGCCAAGAAGAATTGTGGACATTGAAACCACCAGCAACAACGATTTCACTGTCCGGACAATTCTCACGAATCTTCGATATTGAGTCTGAAAAGCAGTCGAAGCGCGATAAAGTGACATACCTTCCCGCATTTGGACTTCTGTTAAGAAACCCGAAATGCAAAAAGTGTGTATTGACTTTGAATTTAATCCAAAGACTGCCCAAATTCTGCATTCTACACCTTATTGGTCGCTGGCATTGATACATAACTTCATTGCGTATATATATAGCAAGACCCCGATGAAGATACATAGGGATAGAAGGTGGTACCCAGAAATCTGGAAATCTCAGAATTTTCAGATACCTGAGTTTTACATAAGGCGAAAACATCCGGCCGATGGAGACAAACGTGAGCGTATACAGAAAAAGAATTCGTTCTCAGCCCACGTATATTACAGAAGTCGATTCGAAACCGACCTCTCACCACAACACAAAAATTCAAATCAAATGCAAAGTACAGATATCTCAATGCTAAAAGCCGTTTTAAACTTTTTGGTGATCAGTGTTATACCTTCATCACCAAAACAGTTCAACAACGATTAACACAAACGCATCCGTACACGAATATAAAAGACGGTTACAGGGGATACACAATGGACAATCCCATAAAAGGACCATAAAAGCCCTGATCTCGTCAACGTCGAAAAATACCATCACTGGCAAATTATTATTATTGTTGTTTGTTTATTTTGTTATTTCGTTCGTTTTCTTTATGTTGTTATTAGCTCTGTTTTTTTACTCTACTTTGGGATCCCTCGGGATCCCAATTTGCACGAAAAGCGTTCCCGTACTTTAAATTTGTGTAAATGAGAGCGGGTTTGAGAGAATAAAATTCTTCTTCTTGCACGAAACAGCCCAGACTTTTTCTTCGTGTAAATTGTGTAAATTGACAAACAGCTGTTAAACATAAACAAAACAAAAAATGCAAAGTTAAAAAAAGGAAAGTTCATAAACAAAATTTAAAAAAAGTGTTGTGGAAAAAAGTGTTAAATTGAAAAATAAAAAAAAAAAAAGTTTTTGTATTGTTTTGTTTTCGTTTAAAGTAGTTTATTTCTACATACAACACACAATGGCAGATGAAGACATATTTGAAACTATTGTTGCAGAATTGGTGGAGAGTTCAAGTGAGTCTAGTGATGATGACGACATCCTAGCCTTTATTGAGCAAGAGTCTGACTTAGAAGAGTCGATAAGGTTAGACCTTTTTTAATTTTTTGAATGTCAAAAGAGAAACAGCATTCAAAACTACTTGGACGAGGTTGTTCCTTTATATACGGACGAAGAATTTAGGCAACACTTTCGCATATCGAGAGAATTATATTTAAATCTGTCAAGCAAATTTGCAGAAAGTCATGCATATGTTTCTTTGCGAGCCGATAAACGATTACCAGCAAACACATGGTTGGCTTGCTTTTTGTGGTTTGCGGGTCATTAAGCAAGCAGGTTGCGCGACCTATCGGACCGGTTTAATTTAGCGTTGTCAACTGTAAGCAGGATAATCGACAAAGTTACAATGTTTATAAGCAGTTTAAGTACTGACGTTATTAAATGGCCAAACGAAGCGCAAAAAGAGCAGTCTGCCATATTTTTTGGAAATAAATGCGGTTTTTCGAAAGCTATAGGTAAGCAAAAGTAAAATTAAACAGTTTGAACATTTATATAATTATTATCTTATTATAAAGGTTGTATTGATGGCACCCACATTGTGATCGATCCCCCAAGAGGATGTAAGGAGGATTACATCGACCGTAAGGAAAACGTAACACTTACGATGCAAGCAGTTTGCAATGAAAGCAAAAAATTTATCAATATTTTTGTTAGTTTTCCCGGGTCATCACATGATAGTTGGGTCTATCAAAATTCACCTTTATATCAAAATTTGCCAACGTTATGTGGAGGTAATTTCCTTTCTAATATAAAAAGAATTACAACTATTATATACAAGCACACTCATTGATTTCTTTTCAGATTATTATTTATTAGGGGATTCGGCTTATCCATGTACACAACATCTGTTGACGCCATATAAAGATAATGGTCACTTAACAAGAGCTCAAAAAAATTTTAATATAAAATGGTATGTTGAAGCAACGATTTCGGCACCTGTATTATTGTAAACTTAAAGGCATAAAGAAGTTGTGTCATTTCATCAGAGCATGTGGTGTTTTGCATAACCTGGCAAATGCTGATGATCTTTTATTTAACGATGATGAAGAGGAAGACAAAAGTGCTGAAAATTAACGTGTGTCTTTAAGAGGAAACGACGTAAGAGAAGCAATATGTATAGAGCTTCAAGCAAGGCCCTAAAAATTTCAATATTGTATTAATACCACCATTAATTTAAATTTTTTATATAATTTAATTCATTTATTTAATTATTTTTATAAATTTTTTCAAAATAAAGCACATATGAATTTCATTAATAAAGCTTTTTTTGAACTTAATTGATAAATTTCTCAATACGAATTGCACATATACAGGTAGGTATTACAAACAAGTAAGGTAAAAAACAAAATAAAATTAAAAAACGAAAAGCAGAAAATGGAAAAAATAACATAAAATTGATAACTGAATAACTGAATAATTAAAAAAAACAATCAAGTATGTGATGACTATCGATCGATTTCAAAACGATCGTGTTTACAAGTGTGATGAATTTCGAGTGATTTTAAAATCCATTTCTGAATTCTAATCTTAATAAAACTAGTAAATATTTGCAAAAAAATCTTAATACTGCTAGTAACTTACTATTCAAGTTATTGAAATGTTTTACTGTTTTCTTTGACTAACAAGCTTTTCCAAAAGCTCTAATTTCCTCTCGGACCTTTCTTCCTTTTTTTGGGCTCGTTCATCCTTTTTTTTCATAAGGTCGAGAACTTTTGCATGGAAATCCTTTTTTCATTTGCGATTTCTTCCATTTTGGCCAAGACTTGTTCCCGTACCCCAAATTTAGATTTTTTTTTGCAGCTGTTGCTTGGACTGAGCTCATAATCTTTTAGTAAAAAGAAAAATGTATTTATTTTGATACATATTTTAATTGAATGACAAACGAAACTTACCCTTGAATGAGGTATTAGTTTCCGAGCTATTGTCTTCAACTGGGCTTCCCGGCACTTCTATCGCATCACCGGTCTCCAATAAAAATTCTGGATTTATACCTTTCTTGTCTTTAAGAATTTTATCCAACTCGCTGAAAATACTTTTTATAGTGTTTGCAAACAACTAAAATGGGTTTATATACATACGTACCTTTCATAGGCACAGGTCTGCCTATTTCAACCAGTTTGCCTGTTGTTAAGCACTGTCTTTTTATAGGTACGCTCCAGCCCTCTAAATTTTTTTTCTATTTGCAAAGGCGTGAAAGCGTACCCTTCAACTGCCATTTTTTCTGCAATTAGCTTGTAAAGTTTACCTTTTGTTTTTACATATATACTTTTTCCAAGCTTTGGACGCAGATCCTCCATTAGAGTTAACATTAACTTTGTTGGAGCGTCATGCCAATTCTAACATTTGTCACTAGTTTGCTGGCCACCATCTGATATTATGCAAAAAGCTAAAGTAATTTCTTATTAAAAAACAAAAACTTTTTTAAACAAATTTACATGGGTACTTACAATTTTTTATTACTTTATACGTTCCTGGAGAACAACAAATGGTCAATGAAGGATCCATTTTTATTATTTTGTATTTTTTATTGTTTTTTTTTTTCAAAAGTGGCGCAAACTTTTATTGTTTTGTTAAAACTGTCAAAAGACTGACGTTTAATTTTGTGCTTAAAATTGTGTTTTTTCGGTTCCCGTACTTTTGTGTTATTTTGTCTTTTTATGAGAGGAATTTATGCTTGCTCTCATTTGCACGAACTTTACCCAAAAAGTAAAGAAACAGAGCTATGGTTTTTCCTTTTCTGTATGGTGCAAACGGTAGTTTGTTTATATAAGTATGTACATACATATACCTATACATATATTTTTTATTTTTATCAGATGTTTGTTATTTTGGTTGTCTTATTTAATGTTTTTGTTGGGTTTATAAAGTTATTGTCTCATGTTGTTATTTAGATTTTTTATTTCGTATATTTGTAATTTTTGTTTGCTGATTTTTTTATTGTTTTATTTATTTATTGTTATACTATGATGTAAGTTCTTTTTGTAGGATAGTATTTTCTCTTTCTTTAATCACAGACACACACGGACACTTTCGTTTTTTCAAAATTAACGTGTGGACACGACAAAAGACAAAATAAAATAAGAATTCCACAAATTGACTGTCCAACCAGGTGGGGACCAACATTTAAAATGATTTTTGATTTACAATCAACAAGTCATTAATAGAAAATACTAATATTTCAATTGTTACAGAAACAGGATTTTGAAATTAATTCAAAATATTGGGATTGATCATTTGAATGAATTTATAATCATTTTCGCGCCATTAAACGAAATTATTGTTAAATTTCAGGATAATTAATTACAATATGGAGATTTTATCACTCATTGGATAAAGTGTAAACTAATTATATTAAAAATAGTTGATAACTTCTTCATTGTTAATAAATTTTGAATTACGTTCAAAAAAGTGGCATAAAAAGCATGCCTATTATTTGATACGAGGTTTCAACATTCATTGTCTCCAGATGAAAAAGAAAATGCGAAAGGTCAAGAAAATCTTGAAAACATTTTATTATCAAAATTAAAGTCATCCCTTTTAGATGGTGTTGTAAAAGCGATGACTTGTTAAATGAGCACTAAATTTTTTACACAGTATAAGTGATCTCATATACCAGTTCTGCTTTGTTAGAATCCATTGGTAATCGAATTACTTAAATAAATAAAATATGTACATTAGACCGGCTAAAAAAAATTGTTGATGTACCCCCCTCAAAACTAACTTTGCATGTTTTATGAAGATTGCCAAAATATTTTGGCTCTAGCGATAACTTCCCGTGAGCTAAACCGGTCAAAAAAGGGTCTAAAAATGGTATTTTTCATGAATAACAAATTCGGTAATTTTTTTGTCCACTGAATGACCAAATATAATCGATATTTAGGAATTCTTTGATTCTGCATTAAAATATTTTAAAAATCTAACCACAGACAGACTCGAGATATGGAGATGTTTGTGCCAGTTTTTTGATGGTTTAATGAAAATTTAAAAAACTTAATCATTTTTGTCCAATTTTCAGTTTCAATACGTCGTTAGAATTGTGTTGGCCACCGCTTGAGATTTCAGTCAAAAATGAACCCTTAACTGCACTATCTTACTTTTTTATAACACTCATTTAGACATCATTAAAACCCCATTTTATAACACAAAAGGCTTATATTTGTGCCTGAAATTTAAGTCCAGGAGAGGGGAGGGCTACTCTCTTTTGCGATGTGAAAGAAAATGGTAGAAAATCTAGTGAGTGGTAATCTTTAATGCATTTGCTCATTTGTATTTTGCATCTTTTTTTTTTTTCTTTTCACATATCATCACTATTTATTTTCAGGGACCGTAACAGTTATTCCTTTTTTTTCATAAAAGTCAGATGGTAACAGTTATTTTATGATTTTTATTTTTTCGAGCAAAAATAAAAGTTATTTTTTAAAGAAATGTACGTGCTATAATTATTTGGTTGACTTTAAATATATATAAGATATCCCAATGATGATCACACATTTAAATAAATATTTAAAAACAACTCAATAATTATAGCACGTACATTTCTGTTAAGAATAACTTTTATTTTTGCTTGAAAAGATAAAAATCAAAAAATAATTGTTATTTTTGTTCAAAAAAAATAAAAATCATAAATAACTGTTATTTTTGTTCAAAAAATAACTGTAATTTTTTATCGAAAAAATAAAAATCAAAACTTTAAAAATCATAATATTTTATCATAGAAAAGTTCATAAGGATTAGTTCACTTGAATCAGTTTGCCAGTATTTACTTTTATATGCTTTTTTGTTTTAAAATTTCAAAATATCTCTTATTTTCGGTCCCTGTTTATTTTAATTTAATATTCAAATCTCAAATTTTTTTTTACATATATTGACATTTCATTACAGTCAATCTCCGCCATCTTTAATTTATATTGCCAATATTGCTTAATTTTCAAAAAAAAAAATTTGCGGTAGTGATGAAGTACCAAATTGGCATTTAGCTTTCGTATCGAAATTGAATTTGCATCGCAATAAAGAGTAGCCCCATAGTTTTATAGCTAAGCAAGTAATATATAATTGCTATCAAGGCACATTTAATAGTACATCATTAAAAACCAGTTGTTTTGATATCAAGTGACAAATTTTAACCATTTTATGGCCAACATTTCTTGGAGGACACTTTTTAACAATATTTTTTGGTAAGTATTTACAAACAAATTGCAAAATTATTAATTTCTTCCCTAATTTTCAAGGCTATTCAGATTTTTTTAATTAAATTTTTAGGTACAAACTGATTGCTATTTTTTTACACATTGGATTTTCTATTAAAAACATTTGGATCTGGCATATACCAATGTATGTAGTTGTAAAAAAATTGTTCAATAGTGCTGAAAGTTTACACTAAAATATTGTTTGTTCCGCGAAAATTATATTCGTCCAGTGTCAATGTCCTGTAACTCCCGCATCTAGAAACTTTTCGGTTGAAATGTGAGAAATAAAACAAAAATTAAATAAAATTAAACAACCAACTGTTTTTTCAGCATTTTTGGCGAGTAACCGCTGTCACGAAACTTTGAGGCCACACGATAAATTTTTGTCTTTCAATTCCTTTCAATTTGCTCTCACTCTCATTTGTTTACTAACGCACTCACACTTTTTAAATTGACCACGAGATTGCTCTCAATTTTAACTATCCATTTGTTTGGCAATTTTACGTTCAATTTAACAGCTATTAGAAGTTTAGTGGGCAGATTTTTCGTTTGTCAGCATTAATTGTTTTCTTGATGACATCTTGAAAGTAAATTGCTTAAAAATTGCGTGCAGCCTACGTCACAACTTTCAATTTATGTAAATATTGACAAACTCTATATGTAAAAGACTATCAACAAAAAATTGATCGTGTGGGCGCAGGGTAAGAAAATTACTCGACAATTTACAAAAAAAAAAAGTGTGTCTTTAAAATTTTTGTGAGAAAGTTACCGCTTAGAACTGTCAAATGAATAATAACACGGAAGTGGTAAGTATTTTGTTCTCAGATTTTTTTCATGGTTTAATTTTTTCTCTTTTAAGATTTTTGAAAAATATACGAATGTTTCCAAAGCTATTTTTTAAACAACCAACTTTAAAGTCGCACTTTACATTATTTGGTATAGCCGCCGGTTGTATTTACGCCGCCGTCGTTGAATTTTTTTAAATTTTAGTAAATTTTGGTCGCCATAAACGATATGTGTGACTGGTGTTCTCAACGTCTGCAATTTCACATCGGCTTCAAGTGGAATCAGGGCTGCCAGATAAAATTGTGAAGAAATCGTCAATTTCCTGAGAAAAAATAAAAAAATCGTCTTTTTCTGTTCAGAAAATCGTCAATAAAAGCGGACAATTGAAATTTAGATTTGAACAAAGTTTTCTCGATTTTAATTTAAAAACAATCAAACAGAAAGATATTATATACATACGAGTATATATACATCCGTATGTTAACGAAATTGTTTGTTAAATTCAACAAACGTTTGTTAAGAAAAATCTTCATTAAAAAGTTGTTTTGTAAACCTTTAATTACTATATTACAATAATCTAAGGTTTTTTCAAAGTCTTAAGAATAAAAGGTACCTTCAATCGGGCCATTTTCCAAAAAATTTTAAATTTGTATACCGTTCACCACAGAGGGTTTCTATATAAGTTTGTTCGATTTTATATAAGTTTGTCATTCCTTTTGTAATTGCTACAATATTAATGTTGGGCCCTATAAAGTATATATGTATATTCTGACTCCTTATTATATAGCAAAGTTGGTTTGACGATGTCAATCTAACCATGTGCTTGTTGAAATTGGATTTCCGGAGACTCGTATATAAACATTGCTAAACATTTATATTAGATATAGTGCGGAATAGTATGCTATTATATTTCAGCCAGATCGGTCTACAAATGCCTAAAATATGAACAAAAAACCAATACTGCCTGTAATTTATACCCATAAATCTCTAATTTTGATCTGTAAACCTTAACTTCTTTAAATCTTCTTATAATTTATTATTTTTTCTTTTTTACATGAAATAATATTTCTTCACGAAATTATAGTTTTGACACCATGGTAACCATATAAGCTAGGATGATAAAATTTGGCTTAAACATTTTTCATATATATGGAGTATTAAATGTTAAAAATGAGCCAAATCAGTCCATTACTTCACCTGCTACCCACATGAGCGAACTCTCAATCTCAATCAAGGTTTTGGTACGAATTTTTACTTAAATTGACTGGACTCAAAATTTTTCTTTTGCCCATAAAATTTTTTATGGAAAAGAGCAAAAATTTCTAGTAAAATTTTATTTAAAATAGGGATATATATAAAAATTTAAGCTTTCTTGTTTCAAAAAATTTTTTTTTCTGTACTGCCTAATAACAAACATCAAAAGATTTAAAATTTTCTTATTTTGAAGACTGAATAAAATCGTCACTTTTTAGAAAAAAATCAGCAAATCGGCACTTTGCTAATTTCGGAACCAAAAATCATCAAAATGACGATGAATCGTCAAATAAGGCAGCCCTGCTCATCACTGATTTATTGTTTGGTATTTTGTTTAAGCTTTCATATCGTTGCAAAGAAGACTTTTTGAGTGTTTATAGGTAATTCTCATTCCCTCTGTAGTTTTGTTTGCTGATAGCTTTGGCTTTTCTAAAATTATTTAGGAGAACGTTTCCTGAAGATCTGGCCTAAGCAACCAGTGAAATGCGCATAGGAACAGCTTATCCTCCAACAATAAATTTCAGTATTTTTTATCAATTATTTAAAAAGGGAATTAAGCACAACAAACAAACTCTTTTATTTCTATAATTTTTTGCGTTTTCGTACAAAAGTATCAAAATTAATACTAATTTGCTTGATAACAAATACAACTGTGTTTGAAATTTTATCAGCTGTATAGAAATGTAATCAAAAACAAAATATATAAGCAAAAAAATAAATAAATCATGCAAACAAATAAATAAACCAATTAAACAATTACAAAAGCAGCGACCCATTAATTTTCTGTACTAGAAAAGTTAAATAGTTTCCTTTGTAAATACCGCGATCAGTTTTTTGCAGGCTTTTGTTGCTTTTTTCTTTTTTTTTTTGTTTTTGTCCTGCATTTTAAATGTAAATATAAATATTATTTCAAAATCAATTCAAACCTATGGTTTTCTTTTGCCTTAAAATATAATGTCGTTTACCATCTTCTACTCTGCAATAGAACGCGTAGGTGGTACAATGGCGTTTAGTTTTTGACTTCTACTTTTCCGTTGCTCGTCCATCGAAAATTTATTTGCTCCAAGCACTAGTGCACCTCTCGCCAACTTAAGATTTTCGTCCATGTATTCGACAAATGTTAGCAGTTGCTGCATTGCAGATTTTATATACCCACACCACAATAGTGGAGAGGGTATTATGCATTTGTGCTGATGTGTATAACACCCTAAAATATGGGTCCTATATCTACTTTAAAGTATACCGATCGACTCAGAATCATGCTAAGTCGATCCAACGATGTCCGTCCAGCTGGCAGGCGGGCTGACTGTCCATGTAACCTTGTGCGCAAAGTACAGGTCGGAATTTTGGAGATAATTTGATGAAATTTGACACATAGGTTCAAATTGGCAGAAGGACCAAGCTTATTGGAAATGGGCCGAATTTGTCCATAATTTTACTTAGCCCTTATACAAGATACTTTCCGGATAGGGTTTTTGTTCCGATAAATGATCTTATTATGCTGATATTAAGATTACATATTGTCCAAACTAATTTATTGCAATCAAAATCATCTTACCAAATTTTGTTGGAATCGGTTTATATTTGACCTTAGCTCCCATACAAATAATACTCCCGAAAATGGCTTTTAATGCCATAACTTCCTTACAAATGTTAGTATTCACATACAAATTGGCGTAAATGAGTTTTACGATAGCTAATATGTCATAATAAAATGTTATCCTGGTAGGTCCAAAATAAACCATAGCTCCCATATAAACCCCCATCCTAAAATCTCATATATTTAGATGAAGATACCTAAATAATATTCGGCACAAACAACTCTTAAATAAATCTTAACCTCATAACATAATTTTGTTCAGGATTGCCCGTGGGTCCCAAATTTACATATGTCCATATGTGACAAGTGGTAATGTGCTCCATTTTTATTTATTATTTATTTAAATTACTCTTAAATATATTTTGTTTTTTAAAATTCAACGATTCGACCACAAAACAACAAGTGAGTGGTTTTGACATTTGTGTTCGTAATCTTGACGATACCTTCGATATTGATAAACCGCTTTTTGTATGAAAGTACTTACGTTTTCTTTCGAGTTGTCGTTCGTTCGAATAATCGTACAGAATAGAGTTAGTTGAACCGAACTCAGTTTTCGATCGTATAACACATAAAATAAGTATACAAAGTATTTTGCTATAAAAATAGTTTTTAGTTGTGTTTTTGATTATGTTTTTATTGTTAAGCATTATTTTTTTGAATATGGTCCCACTATTTCTCTCTCTTTGCAAAAACCGCGATCAACTTTCTCAATTATAAAAGCTTCCAACTATTCGTCGTTATTGTGCTTCATACGACGAATTTTTAGGGAAAAATTCGTCGTGTTGGGCGAAATTCGTCATTGCGTAATATTTGACATAAGGTAACACAATATCTTTATCTGCCACGGTTTTAGGCGTATTTTAATAATTTCCTAGAGCAAACATTATATGGGGAATATGGTCAATTTTGGAGGGCAGGCTTTATAGTCTTATAAAACTGTGACTTACCAAATCTTGTTACAGTAGCATTATTTGTAACGTTGTGATTTCTAGTAATATAAAACGAATTTGTGCCAAATCTAATATCAATCCGTATATAACACCACTATTTATGTTAGTTTTTTAACAAAACTGTCAATTTTTAAGGGCGGTGGTTCCACACTTGGACACGGCTGTTATCCTACTGAACCGATTTTGCTAAATTTCAATCCCACACTGCTTAGAGTAGCTAGAAGCAATTTGACTTATTTTCTTATCAGTTTTTCGAAGTGAGCGCGTTTTCAACAGACGGACGGACAGACAGACGGAAATGGCTAAATCGACTTTGAATCACTCAAGGAGCCATAATATATATGGTGTCTGAGATGAGTAATAAGAAAGTTTCACTCAGAATGACAAACTTAGTATACCCTCATTCCCGTTAGTGATGGTGGAAGGTATAAAAAATTTTTTAATTCTGATAAAATTTATATGTATAGCAAAAATTAATGTGCTGTTTTCACAAAACAAGTGACTGAACGTGTAGTAAAAATATATGTATATGAAAAACACTCAAAAAACTGAGTGCTTTTCATATAAATTTTTCGACACGTTCATTCACTTGTGTTGTGAAAACAGCACATAATATTTTTTATTAAAAAAGTGTTGCCACATTTTTGAAAAGTCCCTACATTTTAATGATTTCAAAATATCTGTCCTTCATTCCCTACGTCCTTTTTTTAGAAGAAAATACATACGAATAAGGATTTTCCCCTAAGTATAACATCACTGATTGCATGATTCTTTGCTTGGCTTTTTGCCCCTTTTGTCGTTGGTCAGCATTTCTAAAAATAGTTTTTTACCATCTCCGACAGATTAAAATTTTTACTTCTATCGAGAAGGTTTTGTTTTAAACTATGGCAGTGCAGTATTGCTTTAAACACATTCGAGACGGCAGACTACCTTCAATATGTCAACAATAGAATACATGTCGCTCATTTCGTGCAAGACCGTCACAACTCAAAATTTGAAACTTTACAGGAGAGCCTTTTTAAGATTCCAACCTATTATTTTTTACCTTCTCTTTCACTAAAGTACAGTTATAAAATGAAATGTTTCTTTTTTGCTACAAAGAAAACCACATGTACAAGAGGAATGCCAAACATAAACTGAAATGTGACCTTGTTGATCTTAATTGCTCAAGTTTGTTACGAGAGGTCATAGCGTCACAAGCATCTGTATTACCGTTATTTTTTCGATACTTCTCTTCTTTCTTAGATCAATTTGTAGAGATTTAAGAGAAGAACATTTCTGCATTACTAACTCGAAAATGCCAAATTTTGAGTTGTGACGGTCTTGCACGAAATGAGCGATGTGTGTATATGGAAATGATTATTTTAACGACGACACGGCTACATGGCTGCTGGTTCTTGTCTATGCTAATTTTGTCTTTGTAGTCAAATTAAACTAATTTCTATTTTTGTACGCTATAAAACAGAAAAAGTGTTGCTAATATAATCAAAAAATAGAAGAATTAGTGCCTAAAAAAAATTTTTTTTTGTTAAACATCAAAAAACCGGATTGAAACAAGAATATAAGCGCGGCTCACCACCAATACTATATTATTTTTAGTTTTTAGTATCCTTAAAAGAAGTTATATAGGAAGATGTTTGTTACGTTCACTCTAAGTTAACTTTTCAGATCGTATTAATTAAAAAAAAGTACTGGTTTGTACAAACGATAACAAATCAGATTAAATTTTAAGCCGAAAGTTGAGAGTTTAAACAAAATTGAGAAATACATTAAAGAAAACTATCGGCGTTGTGTTGCCATCTCAAAAATAAAAACGAAACGTCACAAAATTCTCGAGGCTGTGAAGAATATAGGAAAAAGCACACAGCAAAACATTACATAGACCGAAATATGCCGATCTTAAAGCAAGTTTGTACAAATATTTTTCTTGAAGCAACGAAAACGTAATTGCGCAATGACTGTTTTAATTACAATATCAATAGCTAAGCGCGAGAACCTGAAAAGACAATAATGTCAGTAATGAATGGCTGGCGAATGCTTAGAAAATACACAGAATTCGCTATATGAAAATTTTTAAAGAACTAATTTTCTGACAAACGTCATATGTAGCACATAATACATGACTGCTTGTATAATTATTAATTATAAATTGTAGTTCAAGAGCAATTGCGAACTTGAAACCAGCCGGTACAAATTAGATCTAAGTTTCTTTTTTTGTACTGATGAAAACTAAGTCATTGAAAACAAATATAGGTACATATGTTTTTTATTGCATTTTTTACAATTTAAGCCCGCTTAGAAAAGTTAATAAATAAGACGAAAAAGTTAACGACCCTTAGGACATTTCAGTTTACTTTTTCGCGATTCTACTGTATATTAGGATTTTTTTATTCAACCTGCCGTGAAGATGATATTCTTTATGAGTTCCAAAAACAATAAAATTAAAATATTTTAAATGTTTTTTAATAAATTCATTTGTTTTTACGTTAAAAAATTTATCATAAATAAGCATTTATATTTTTGTAGGCTTAAATTAAGTTTGTGTACGAGTCTGCAATTATGCATGTTGTTAAATTTATAAAAATAGTGGCACCACCGAAATGTAAATACATAATAAAAAAACACAGCTGATTATATTTTTTCAATTGTAGCTGTCGACTTCAAAATAATTCAGTAGCTGATTACGCGACTACAATTGCAGTCTGCAGCATTTGTAGTCGTGTGTTCGTGTTGCCTGCTGTCTCGAATGTGTTTAATACATATTTTTGTGCCATTCATTTTATAAAAAATGGCTTCAAGTTTTTTCAGTTCTTCCATGAAACTCTCGCTTCGCTTTTTCAAGGATCCCTTTGATCGACACGAAAAACAATTCCGCAAAATTCGCATTCTTGAAATTCTAGAGCATATTCTTTAAGAATGCCGTTTAAATGTTCCGTTTTTCTTGCTAAATATATACGACCATAAGCTCATTATTAAAAAAGTTTAAGATATATTAAAGGTATTCACGTCAAAAGTTGCACTCTTGCGAAAAATCTTAAGTGCAAAACATAACAAAAACCACATAGAAAATTATTTCGCCCTTATGATGCAAAATTGTCAGGGATGGCAATCCCAAGTTGAAAAAAATGTGAAAAGACGTACTCATAAAATCAACTCTACACTAAAAAAAACAACCCAGAAATTTGACGTACATTTTTCTCTTTGAACTGCAATATTAAAATTGTAGTGTTTATAGATGAACTTTGTAAACAATAAAACAATTACAAATGTTTAAAAATTTAAAAGGCAGAAATAATAAAAATACTGGAACATTTATAGTTTTAAGGTAGATAAGTTATAAATTCGACTTGTAAATTAATAAAATCAATCATATTTTGTATTTTTCAAGAAATTACGGTTCAAATGTATTAAAAAATTGATATTGTCATATGGAGCGTTGTTAAAAAATTGTTTGAAAATTAAATTTGCAATCAAAATGGGTTGCTGACGTCAAATAAGTGCAACTACGCTATTTTGCACAGTTGCAAGCAAGGCGAATTCATTTATCAGGTGGTGTTGATGCACATGTGCTATTTTTTTTTTCTTACTTAGAGAGAGAAATGTCAAAAGTTGCTTTTGTTTTTGACATATCGATCAACGAAAGCAACAACAAAATACATTGGTGTGTATTTGGTGTTGTTACTTGTTGTAGTATCGACACCATCGTATACATGAATTCGCCTTGGTTGCAAGGGTAACAAAAATTGAAGTGAATATCTTTATTGTATGTTGTTAATAAACTTACCAAGGCTATACTTTCTTAGCCTTACTTTCTTAGATCATCTAATCCACCTTTGCTACAAGTAGCACTAAAAAGGTTCTCCAGCATCTATCGATTTAAGCGGTATGTCACTATGTACGGAATGCCAAAAGCATTACCAGTGCATTGTTCTATTATGCTCTGTTGAAAAGGTTCCAAACTTCTTCTTTTTCGGGAACGATAGGAGCAGACATAACGTTATTAATTTTCATGAGTATGTCATGTTGTGCATTTAGCGCAATGACATATGGTTCCCGTCCCGTGAAAAAATATTTTTATAACGCATGAAGAATTATTAGCTACGAAATATATGTAGGTAAATATTAAAATTGCCTTGCCAAGGTAATGAAATGTCCTCAGAGAGGAATTATTTATATCGAACCAATCATTAATTAACTGAATACAATACGCTGTTTTTATTGAGTTATACAATTTCAAGACAAGGGAACAGCATCGTCTAATAGAGTTGCAAGTGGTATAGGAAAATAATTGCGCTGCCAGTTTGACTTGTTGTCGGTCTAAAAATGTTATGTAATGTTTATTTTTTATTAGCAAAAGTTTACCTGATCCTTTTACCGAAAGGTGGTCCTCTTTTTCTTGTGCTTTCGATGTGTTCTTGAGGAGACCTGCTATAGTGCGGGAAGATAAAGAGGTCACTTCAAACATCAGTCCCGTGTCTAACAAATGGTTGCGTACTAGTTTGAGCATGTGATGTGCATCTGCAAATGTGAAAACTTTTTGTTCCGGCCTTGTTATAAAATGTTGAAAAACTAAAAATTTTAAAAAAGCTCTTTCCACAACGTACGATTCTTTGGCCCTAAATTGCAGCCGGTAGTTACACTGAGAAGCTGGCCTCATTAAGGGCGCAAATTATATTAAAAAAAAATTATATTAAAGCTCGCAATCAAAGGCATAAATACCGTCTATTTCCAAGATTTGCGAAGACCGCGCGCCATAACCACCTGCACATACTTTGTTTGTTTTTTACCATATTCAAACGTTTCGGATCCTTAAATTTTTCAAATGATAAAACCGTAAGTTTCTAACTCTTTAAAATTCCTTCGCTTTTGCTTGTTTTTGCACACCAGCGCCGCAGAGTATAACCGTGTGGAAGCGGAAATCCTTTTTGTATGATAGTATGCTCTTGGGCCCAGAGCATGCAAGCATATTGCGTTTGAAATATCTTCCCATCTCCATCGGGTGTTTCCAAGGGTCATAAGTCTCATAATCTGGCCGTCAGAAAATATTTGTCGCATAGCCAGATTCGCCCTTTCAAGTTGCACTTTCAGTTCTTCTATTTTTGTCTTCTAAAATACGAACTCTTTGTTAAGAATTTCTTTTGAAATCTAACTTCTTAAGGTGGATTTATCCATGCGTTTCGAACAATAGAGTTTTCTGCAGAACGATTCACCCATTTCGGAAAATTTGTCCGGAAAAACAAAACTACCATATGGTTTATAGATGTAACCAAGTATTCAAAATGGCAGCACTGCTAGCATACTACTGATTTTTTTTAAAGTGTGTTAAAAAAAAATTAAATTAAAGAAAAAAGAAAATTATTTGTATTATTTTTAATTGAATTGCATAAAGCCCATTTACTGGCAAAACAAATATATAAAAAAAAGATAAAAATAAAAAGAATAGCAGTTAGAAAAATATTACAGCAAAGAAGAACAAACGGATTTTTCCACGCACTTGTTCCTGAGATGCGCCGTGGTGACGTGGAATCGTTTATAAATTTTCACCGTATGGACCACAATACGTTCAATGAAATCCTTGCAATTTTTGGACCTGATTTGCGTGGAATGCCTATTCGTAAACAAGAGAATATTACGCCGGCAGATAGGTTGTCCTTAACACTTAGGTATGTATGTCCATATCACATCTTAAAAAAACACAAAGCTTTATTTTCGTACATGTTTGGCTAGGGGAGATTCGATGAAGTCAATAGGATATTATGGCTTTCGGATTGGTGCATCAACTACATCACACATAATAAAGGAAACGACAGAAAAAATATGGCAAAAAATGCAATTTGTGTTTCAGAAGCCATCAACAAATATGTGGGAAAACATTGCCTGCAATTTTTACAAGCGTTGGGGGTTTCCCAACTGTTTAGGAGCCATTGATGGGAAGCACGAAGTTATACAAGTATGTATTCATATAAATATATTTAAACAAATAAATATTATAAATAAATAATATATATAATAGTA